>CM028669.1:19841217-21041217 GCA_016760335.1 Gastrodia elata
TGGATTTAGAATGGAGCTTTTACCATTGGAAAGCCTAAGTTTTGGTTAAGGATGAGACTTACATCTATTGGAAAACCTACTTTGGGTTTATAATGGGTAAATATCCATTGAAAGATTCATGTTTAAGTATACTATAGGGCATGTATCTATTAGAATGCATGAATTAGAGTTTAAAATGGGACTCCCATCTGTTAAAAACCCAAGTTAACAAGTTAGATTGAGGCTTACACCTATTTAAAATGCTTGCAAATAGTGGGTTTTATGGTTAGTCATTTGGACAAGATAGCCTGATGCATGTATTATTTCAGTTGAGTTAAATCAGATTAAGTGGATCTTAAATTACTTTAGCTTGATTGGCTCAGCTAAGATTTGCTAAATGTAATAGATATCAATTAATTTAGCTAAAAACAACTCAACTTCCACTATTTAGATTGAAGAGAAATCATGTACTTAGGTATAGGTTGGTTCGATTGGTTTTACTTAGATATTTAGTATATCAAATCTTATGGCTTAAATCGATCAAATCTTCTAACTTGTGGATTAGCTAAATCTTAAATTTTAGAATAGTTAAATTTCTTAAAACTTTGACATTGGCTTGGTGTGCCTTAAGGTGATTAAGAAACAAGTTATTTAGCCTAAAATGATTCAATAGACAAATATATATCTTGACTAAAAGTTAATTTAGGACCATACAAATTTACAAAGAATTTTATTAATTAACAATTAAGACCAATTAAAATTATTAGCAATCATACAATCCAAGTTCTCTCCCTTATACTGTACTCATGCATATTATTATTGATTATGCATTTATAGATTTTATTTTTATTGCATATTATATTGATCATATATTTGTGTGCAAATAACAAGAGGAAGGTAGCAAATATTTAACAAGCCTAGGGATCAGCATATGAAAATTAGATTTTTTGGGAACAATAGCATGAGACAGTACTGTGTACATTAAAAGCCTTACGTTGCTAAATACTTGTGAGCACAATCAAGAGTGATGTTGTATTCTGAGTGATCTACTTATTGAGTCATATATTAAATGTAAACAATAAGAATAGCTCTTTCTAATTTCTTTCTTTTTTTAATTTTATGCGAATGACAATAGCAAAGCTTGTTAGTATTATGTAATCTACTATACATCTCAATGTGATGTTCAAGTTATACAGTAGCCAAAAATAAATTTGCCTCAAATTTTTCATCCTTTACAGAAATCTTAATATAACTAACAAATTAATCTTCTTAATTAATTAATTTAATTAACAATTAAATATATTTAATCATTTAATTAGTTTATATAATTAATCAATTACTACTTTAACTAAATATCAACTAGTTCAAAAAAAAGTATTCATAAAAATTTTTCAAGAAAGTTCAATTGCACGACAATACGATTCAGGTTTTAAGAAAGTTTTTGAGCAATTTCGGCATTATACAATTCGAAATTTTAATGAAAAGGCACTCATTAAGCATAGATCTAAAAGCATAACGATATCTCAAGTTCTAACAATATTTTCAACAAAATTTTAACAATATATGTCTTGAAATTGTGTCAAAAAAAGTGCTCCCATTATTTGTAAGAGAACAAAATAAGAGGCCTTCAAAAACTCTCTAAGAAACATAACGGAACCCAACTAACCTTAAGAAACAATGAAATGAGAGATCTTGTAAAATCTTAGCCTAACTAGTTGTAAAGACTCACTTAAGTAGTAATAAGTGAAACTCTTAAACATCGAGGCACCTTTTCAAATAATGATTGAGTTCATAATAAGAACTCCAAAGTTAAGCGTGCTCATATGGGAGCACTCCCAAGAAGGATAACCTACTGGGAAATTATCTTCTAAGAGCAAAACGTGAGGCATTTCAGGCCAAAGCGGACAATACCTTGGTGCTTAAGAGTATGGACTGTTACAACTGGTATCAGAGCAGGTCATACGGTGTCAGATAGGAGCTAAATGCCATACAGGGCAAAGTACCACTTCTAATCCTATCTCCCAATAGATGGTTCTTGGATCTGTGTGTGGATATTGACAAGGACGTCAGTTACTTAAGTTTGGGAGATTGTAAAGACCCACTTAAGTAGTAATAAGTGTCACTTTCAAACTTCGAGGCGCATTTTCAGATAATGGTAGAGTTTCTGATAAGAACTCCAAAGTTAAGTGTGCTCATGTGAGAGCACTCTCAAAATGGGTGACCTGCTGGGAAGTTATCTTCTGAAGAAAAAACTATGAGACCTTTCAAATCAAAACGGACAATACCTTGGTGCTTAATAATTTAGGATGTTACACCAGCTTTAAGAAAATGAAATGCATGGTTCTCTTATATTTTATCCTATTATTTACCCAATAAACTCTAAGGAACAACCAAAAGTGCATTTTCTCTTGTAATT
Source organism: Gastrodia elata (assembly GCA_016760335.1). Classification (NCBI taxonomy): domain Eukaryota; kingdom Viridiplantae; phylum Streptophyta; class Magnoliopsida; order Asparagales; family Orchidaceae; genus Gastrodia; species Gastrodia elata. Next base: position 19,843,613 of record CM028669.1, read on the forward strand.
TTAACATGCTTTTGATCTTTCTCTTATTATTTTTATTTCCTTTTTATTTCTTTTTTTATTTTTTACAAGCGCTCAGCCTCCTACCACATATCATCATCTCCATTGTTTCCGTGCCTAGTCATTCTCTTTTGTGTTCTTTAAGGGTGTTGAAGATAAAGTATCATCTAAATATCTACCGAGGAAAATGGGCAAGCTTGATTGAAGGAATTATAAGAGACAATTGTAGAGGCAGCTTCTAAGCTATTGCATACAAATTTTAGGATAGTTTCAAGCAATTGTTGGGATAATTTCCAGCAACACACAGAGCAATTGATAGGCAATTATTAATGATTTGAATGCCATCATACACTATTGATTGCTTCGATCAAGCATCTTGGATTTTCATGGCTTCATTTAAGTAGGAGTTCCTTTATATTTGTGCACAAATTCCAAGTGTGCAGAAAAATTGGGCAAGAGTGCAGGGCGAAGGGTGATTCTTGCACAAGCTGTGAATGAAAGTCGGACGCTTACTTCGACAAAGCTCAATAGACTAAGAGATTGTGGGATAAACAATAACTTATGTCATCAAAAGAGATTGTTTGTGATTTGTGCAATATGCATTGGAGCTATTTGTTCTGCCATGAAGCATCTTCGCAAGGGACATGGAATAGACATCAAAGCATGCACAAGAGCCATGTGTTGCACTGGAAGTCAAGAATTCTAAGCAGCACTAGTAGGTGAAGATTGCATTTATTGGCAAATGCAAAAGACCCAAATTGTTCATGTAATGACCCTAGGTCATTGATAAGGAAATCGAATAGTGTCCCGCAAATTGCCGTTTCCATTCCATTGAAATCTTCCGCAAAACTTCAATTTTCATTCCGTTAAAACCTCCCGCTAAAAATATGTCTTTTCAAATCTAATTAATGCTAAATTGAATTAAATTAGAAGAAGAGATGAAAGGAAACGAGGGTTTAGAAACCGCCGGCATTTAAGACCGGCGATTTTATCAGGAAAGAAAACGTTAACCAAAACGCGTCATTCCTTAAATGTTCGCTGATTGCTAACTATTCGCGCAAAACAGCCCAAGAAATCGGGCGTGCGTTACACACGCACACACTATTTAATCGAGCACATACCTCCTCGATTATTCACTACCTCCTCTCGCCTCTCCCTCTCTTCCACTCAAACCGTAGAAGCGCACCTAAGCCAAAGTCCAGCCATAGGAGCCGATCGCACTCGATCCTCCTTCCGCTCGTGCGCCGAGAGACGGACATCAGGAGCTCGTAGCGCTCGACCACTGCTCACATGCGGTTGCCCTCACCGAATCGACGCAACGCCGACTTCTCCCACCTCCATTTCGACGCCGATCGTCGATCCTCTGCGTCCGTGCGAATCGGCTCTGCGCTCGGCTTAAGGTAAGAGCTCCTCTGCCGAGTCTCTAAAAGGGTAAAATATATATGTATATATATAGAAATATATATATATATATGTATATATATGTATATATATGTATATATATATATGTATATATATGTACATATATATATATATGTATATATATTTATATATGTATATGTATATATATAATAACAATAATAATAATAATAATGATAATTTAGGATTGAAAATTTGGTAACTTTGTATAGTGAAATTTAGCATTTGTTAGATGTTGAACTTAATCATAAAATTTCTAGACCTTACTAATGAGTGAAATATTTAGACAAGCAATTTATATTTTGACCATTTGAAATATTATCGTGGGGTGTTTATGAAACTCATTTCATTCATGCTGATTACATCTAATATCCTATGCTTGGAAAATGTTCCTCTACTTCTTAGTGTTTTAAAGCATTATAATAGAATCTATTAGCAAACTATCATCTCATTACAATTTGGAACCCCTATATAATGAATTAGGCGCATGTTAAGTTACTTGATTCTGACGCATATCAAATGAGGAATTATGAAATCATTATAATCACAATTGGATTCGTTAGTCTTTATCCTATTCACTAATATATTAAATGAATAAGAACTTATAAGATTAAACTATAAGCTTAGTTGTGCATGTATTCGTATGAGAGACTACTTATTCATTAGAGTCTAAAGAAGATTATAAATACAACTTTTGCAGACACAAACGTTGTGAGTGATTCATCTTCTTAAGTCAAAACACAAAAAGTACATTGGATATTATTTTTTTATACTTCTTACTATCATTTGCTTATGCATTGCTTTGAGCCTATTTTGTATTGTTACTTAATACATTATTTTTACTACTAATAATGTAAGAAAAATTGAATGATGTTTATGTATCTTGTGAATATTGCAATAAAGGTTCTGAAACGGAGCATGAATAGGTTAGGGACGGGGCTAGTTCTAGAGAACTATAAGGGTGCCATCTGGAACCTTTGAGGGAGGCACAGGTGAAGGTTATGCTTAAATACATATTTATTGCCATCTGAGGCCCTTAAGGGGATCCAGGTGAAGGTTTATGCTTAAATGCATATGAACCCAACCTCATGGTTCTGGATTTGCCAATCAAAACTGCTATTATTACTTCATAATATCATAGACATAAATATAATCATGAATTTTTACGCTATTATTGATTTTCCATTTGAAAACTTGGCATGTGAAAAGGACATTTATGTTGCAGGAGACATGATCATCTTTTATTTGTAATAAACTATATTTTTCCTACAATTATTATCATTTTTGCCTTCCACTTTACTTTAAGTATATTTTTAATATCTTTTGTATTTAGAATGTGCACTAAGGCATTATTTTTATAATACCAGATCAGATACAGCTGAAGGAAGTTGATATAATTTAAAAATATGGCACGACAAATTAACGAATTCTAACTGCCCCTTCAAAGGATAATTATTTTTGTATAATAAAAGCTATGTAATAAATTCTGAATATTGTTTTACCTTAAATTAAATGAATGTTGTTTCTTATACTTGAATGGCTCTAGATGTGTTTAACTGCTATTTTACCTAACTGCCAATATGATCTTGCGAAAAAATGCATTCGATGTTAGATTGGTTATTACCAACCTAACATGGGTCATCACAGTTCATGTTCATAAATAACATTCCAGCATCGAGAACACTCTATAGCGGAAGCGATTTGGCAGCACACTCAATTGAGGACTGGGATCCGTTGATGGTTACCAAGCAAGTCCGAAATCACAAACCCACAAACAAGAAATCACAACACATTTAGGTAAAACAAGCTCAAACACACATATCCAAACACAAAAAATTATGTGAAAACTTCAAGAATGGAAAAAATCATGGAGCAACACCACATAAAATATCAACTAAGAAGAATCTTAAAGAGTACAGAATTACAAAAAACTTATCCTTTGATAGAAAACACACAAGCTCTTACTCTAAGATAAAGAGAAGAGAAAGCAGCCATCACCAAGAGTATATTCTCCAACATGCAAGAGCTCTCTTGCACTGCATCTTCCTTAGGGCTTCACCTTGAAATCTCCTTCTCAAATTCACTTAGGGCATAACCTGAACCTGAGCAAAATTCCGCTATGCGCTACGGCGCCCCGTAGCGCCTGGGCTACGAGCAGCCAGGCGCCAGGGTGCACTATATTACCCTGATCTCTGTTTGTCGGTCGCTGCAGTGCACGGTAGCGCCGCCTCTCGAGATGACTGCCGCTGGGGCGCGCTGCAGCGCCGATTTCCGCTTCTCTGTCTGCTGATCGTTGAGACGTGCGACAGCACCTCATCTCGAGTAAGGAAGCGCCAAGGCGCGCCACGACACGTTGCAACGCATATGCTGTTCCTGAACTTCACACCTTGTTCCGTATCTCCTTGGAACCTCCCGAAAGCTCACCGGAACACCATTAGCATCTTCATGATGAACTAAATAGTTTCCACAACACAACAATCCTCACTTGGAGACCTTTTGGTATCACCCTCTCTTCAGTCCTTAATTATTTACTGTCTTCTTTTTTGTCAAGAATGTGGTGTGGCTCAACCCCGCTCTCTCTTCACGTACCAAGGCCAACTGAAGCTGCAAATAGCTTCAGTTTCTCCACTGTTACTGCTTTTGTAAATATATCAGCTGAATTCTTAGAAGTGTGGATCTTCTCTAATCTGAGTTATCCTTCTTCTAACAGTATCCAAATAAAATGGTAACAGAGTTAAATGTGCTTTGTCCTGACATAAAATAATGCATTTTTCGCTAGGTGAATAGCACTCATACTATCACTATAGAACTTCACATCCTCCTGCTCCTTGACCAACTTGCTATAAAATTCTTCAACCAAATCATCTCCTTACTTGCCTCTATAATGGTAATGTACTCCGCCTACGTGATCGATCACGCCACAATATATTGTAACCTGAAAATCCAGCTCACCGCTACACTTCCCAATGTATACACATATCTCGTAGTGCTACTCCGACTATCAACATCTCCTGCAAGATCTGAATCTACATAGCCCTGTAAAATAAGTCAGATCTTCCAAAATATAAAGCTTTGCCCGTTGTACCTTTTGAATACCTTAAGATCCACTTGATCGCGTCCCAATAGTGCTTCCCTGGGTTTCCCATAAATCTGCTAACCACTCCCACTGCATGGGCAATATCCGATCTTGCGCAGATCATCGCGTACATCAAGCTCCCAACTACTGAAGCATAAGGAACCTTCAGTATGTCCCTTCTCTTCTTCAAACTTCGGCATCTGCTGCTTTGATAAGCTGAAGTCACTTGCTAAGAGAGTGCCCACTGACTTCGCATCGCTCATGTTGAATCTTTTCAGCACCTTTTCAACAAAGTCTTTCTACAATAGCTTCAGGATTCCTGCACTTCTTTCTCTATTAATTCTCATTCCAAGAATCTGCTTAACCGGCCACAAGTCCTTCATGTCAAACTCCTTTGACATCAGCTCTTTCAACATCCTTATATCCTCCATATCTGATCCTGCGATCAACATATCATCTACATACCGCAACAGAATGATATAGAACTTACAATGTTTTATGTAACAATGATTTGCCTCGCATCTCTTGTACCCTGATTCAGATATGAACTTGTCAAATCTATTGTACCATTGTCTTAGCGCTTGCTTCAAGCTACAGAGGCTCTTCTCGAGCTTGCACACTAGCTCAAATTTTCCTTTCTCTTGAGCTTTGTACCATTCTGTTTGTTGCATGTATAGCTCCTCCTTCAGCTCTCCATAAAGGAATTCAATTTTGACATCCATTTGCTCCAAATGCAAATCCACAATTACAACAATGTTTAACACAACCCTGATGGTTGTTATCTTCACAAATGGGGCGAAGATCTCACTGTAGTTGACCCCATGCCTCAGCTAGAAGCCTTTAACTACAAGCCTCGCCTTGTAGGACTGCTCCCATCCGGTTCTTCCTTTACCCAGTAAATCCACTTGTTTTGAAAGGCCTTCTTCCCAGCTGGTAGAAGTGCCAATTCCTATGTCCCATTTGACATGAGTGATGTCATTTCATCATTTTTGGCAGCCTCCCACTTGATTGAATCTTCAACCTGAAGTGCCTCTTCCAAGTTTTCTGGTTCACCACCATCTGTTAGTAAAAGGTAAAATAAGAAATGAGAGCACCTCTGAGGTGATCTTGTGACTCTTGTAGATCTTCTTAACATAGGTGTTTGTGGTTCAACATTAACACCCTCCTGAGCTTTTTCAGGTGCACCAACATCTAGCTCAATACTGTCATTAATTTCTATGTGCTGGAGCTCTCCATCTAAAACATCCTTAAAATCAATCTGAACTCCAATAGTCTTTGTACATTTTACTTTCATTGAAAGTGATATTCCTGCTTCTGATGACCTTCTAGTTCTGATTGTCCCAGAATCTGTAACCGAACTCGCCCACGCCATATCCAACAAATGTGCACTTGATCGTCTTATAGTCAAGCTTGCTCCTAGATCTTGCATCAATGTGCACATATGATGAACCGTCAAATACCTTGAGGTGGTTCAGTTTCACCTCCTTTTCGCTCCAAGCCTCCTCGAGAATCCTTTCATTCAAGGGTACAAAAGATCCCCGATTTATCAAATACGTCGCTGTGTTAACGACCTCAGCCCAGAACTGTTTTGGGAGACCCACATGCAATCTCATACTTCTGACTCTTTCTGTGATTGTCATGTTCATCTGTTCTACAACACCATTTTATTGTGATGTTCTTGAGACTGTAAACTCTCTCTTGATGCCTCTCAAGGCACACAACTCATTGAACTCCCTATCACAGTACTCGCCGCCATTATCGAACTTGAGCACTTAAGCTTTAATCCTGTCTTGTTCTCCACCAAAGCTAACCACTTTCCAAACACATCAAATATGTCATATTTATGCTTCAGAAAGTAAAGACATATCTTCCTCGTATGGTCATCAACGAAGGTGATGAAATATGTGACTCTATCTATGGAAGAAGCAGGAGCTGGTCCCCATACGTCTGTATGCACCAGCTCAAGTTTCTTACTTTTCAGCTCTCTTCCAACTTTGGAGAACGAAACCTTCTTCTGCTTGCCTAGCACACACTCTTCACAGAAATCCAAGTCTACTGACTTAAGTCTTTGGAGCTTCTCTCTTTATTATAAGAATTTCAATCCCCTCTCGCTCATATGACCAAATCTCCGGTGCCATAGATCCGCATCTATCTCTTCTGCAGCTGCAAAAAAATCACCTTATTGATAAAATAAAGTATTCCTTCAGTATTGCCTCATACAACAACGAGCGCACCCTTGGTGACCTTCCACAAGTCTCCAGTGAAATAAATATTTGTAGCCCTCTCTAGTTAACTGGCTCACAGAAATCATGTCTCTTTAGACATGACACATGTCTAACATCTTTTAGCTTCTAAACTGCACCGCTTGATAGCTGAACATTCACATCACATCTGTAAATGATGTCGCAAGCCTTATCATCTCCAATATATACTTTTCCCAAGTCACCCTTGATGTAATTCTTGAAGGCACTTCTTGATGTAGTAGCATGAAAGGATGCGTCTGAATCCACTACCCAGGATTCCATGTTGACAAGTGAGGATCAACGCATCCTAATCCTCCTCGGCTGAAATATTTACAGTGGGGTTCATCATTTTACCTCCATCGCTTTGCTTCTTCAAGATATGACAGTCCTTGAAGTGACCTGCATTCACACAGTTCCAACAATCCGGCTTTGCTTTTCCAAGTCTTAATTTTTCTCATCGAGACAGATATATTTCTGTTATGTCTCCTTTCTATATGTCTTCCCCTGCTTTTAACATTCAACACTAAAGTGGATGCTCCTCATGGGATTTCATCCACACCTCCACATTCAACAAGCCCGAAAATATAGTCGAATCTCAACGACGCATCTCCCGATGAGTTACTGATGGCTGTAACCAGCCCCTCCCAACTGTCCGGCAATGAAGAGAGGAACAATAAAGCACGAATCTTGTTATCAAAACTGATGCCCACCGAACTTAACTGGCTCGTTACCGTGTTGAACCCATTGAAATGTTCAATCACTGAAAATCCATCCATCATCTTCATGTTGAATAATTTTTCATCAGAAAAATTTGTTAGAAGCCGAAGACTTCTCATACATTCTCGTCAGGGCATTCATGAGATATACAGTAATTTTTTCATTAACAATGTTAAATGCAACTAAATAAGGCAATGATAATCAAATCAAACCCAATGCAGTTATATCAAAAACTTCTCATCCTTTGTCAATCATAGTTGCAGGTTTTATGTCAGCTCCTTTCAATAGAAGATATAACTTTTTCTGATAAAGCAAATCCTCCATTTGCATTTTTCATAACACAAAATTCGTACAGCTGAATTTCTCTCGTATCTCATCTCGTCAGTCATTGCTCCCACTCAAACAGCAAATCCTAGGACCAACAAGGTAACCTCTCTCTAATACCACTTGTTGGTAAACAACCTTCCAGCACTGAGAACACTCCGCAGCGAAAATGATTTGGCAGCGCACTCGATTGAGGACCGAGGTTGCGTTGACGGTTACCAAGCAAGTCCAAAATCACAAATCCACAAACAAGAAATCACAACGCATGCATGCAAAACAAACTCAAGCACACATACATCCAAACACAAAAAATTACGTGAAAAATCTAAAAATGAGAAAAACCATGAAATCACATCACAGAAAACATTAACTATGAATCTTGAAGAGTACAAAATTACAAAGAGCTTAACCTTTGACAAAAAACACACAAGTTCTTACACTAAGATGAAAAGAAGAGGGAGCAGCCACAACCAGGAGAATATTCTCTAACATACAAGAGCTCTCTTGCACTGCTGCTTCTTTAAGGCTTCACCTTGGGATCTTCTCCTCACAACAGCCAAAACCTCCAATTGAAATGCCAACACCCTTAGCTTGCCTTAGAAAACTCTTCCACATGTTCTCTTAAATACCCAGCTCATTTTCAGACCTCAAAAGGTCCAAAATGCCCTCCAATTTACTTATGACGTAACCTGAACCTGAGCTGAATTCCGCCAAGCGCTACGACGCGTCGTAGCGCCTGGGCTTCGGGTAGCCAAGCGTCAGGGCACGCTGCAGCGCCCTGGTCTCTGTTTTGCTACCGCTTCAGCGAGCGGTAGTGCCCGCCTCTCGAGATGACTACCGCTGAGGCGCGCTGGGGCACCGATTTCTGCTGCGGCACGCGGTAGCGTCTGTTTCTGTCTGCTAATTGCTGAGGCGCACGACAGCGCCTCTATCTAGGGTAAGGGAGCGTCAAGGTGCGCTGCGGCGAACCACTGCGCGCTGCAACGCCTGTGCTTTTCATAAACTTCACACCTTGTTCTATATCGCCTTGGAACCTCCCAGAGCCTCACTGGAACACTATTAGCATCTCCATGATAGACTAAATGGTCTCCACAACATAATAATTCACAATTCCATGAAGGTTGAGATCGATAATTGTTTGAGTAATTGTATACATTTTGCAAATGATTGGTTGTCATGTTACACTAGAAGTGAGGACAAGGGCCAAGCAGATTGGCATCTATGCTTGCACATGAGTGGGTGAGCTAAGAAGCAAATGTGAGTTTCTGCATTTGTTCTTCCTTATCATTCTCTGCATTTATTTTTATTTTTATTTTTAAGAAGATTGGCATACTAGAGAATAACAGCACATTTGTTACATCTATTTAAATTTATAAAATCTTTTATAATTATTATGTTTGTTAACTTCTAAGTTTGATTTTAGACAATCTCAAACTTATAAAATATTTTAGCAAAAATAATTTCAAATTAACAAGAATATTTTAGCTGAATAGGCTATAAATTTAGTTTATTAACTTAGCTATTAAATCTTATTGATTTAAATTTGATTTTAAGATCAAACATACATAGAGGGCCACATATACTATAAAGATTTTAAGGCTTGCATTACAAGAAATATAAATTGCTCTCTACATTAAGAGATATGAAATTATCTTTGCAATATAGGAAATATAAAATTACCTCCTAAATTACAAGGATAAAATTGCCCCTAAATTACAAAAATATAAATTTGTCTTAGGTATTTAAGAGATAACATTGTTCACTAGATTATATGAATTATAAAATTATCTCCTATATAACAAAAAAATATAAAATTGCCCTTAATGTTGTAGGAGATATAAAACTATCTCATGTATTAAAAGAGATAAAACCATCTCCCATATTACAAAAGATATAAAAATTGCCTCCTGAATTATAAGAACTGCTATTTTACTGAGATAATACCATGTTACGCTTTTTAGGTTATAAAAAGTAAAAGATGTATCTTATATGACCATAACATTCAGTTTTACAAGCCAATTTTGATATCCGTCTTGGCGACAAGGTTTACATATTTTTTATCTTTTGGTTTTTGTATATAGCTCAAAAACAATAAGCATAATATTTTTTAGATATTGATTATTTATGAGAGGCATAACCGTTATACCTTCAGCATTAATAAGCTAATATACCCCACCTTCATATGCTTTTAGATAATGAAGGGGGTTCTTAATTTAGTACAAATTTCCTTCCAATCAATCGTCAAGAAATTATGTTCCTTCGTTGAACAAAGACAAAGTCATCTTTTTTGAAGCTTCAGGGACAAACCATGTGATTGTGTACTCTAATCATCCCTAGCATGTGATTTTTAAGGCTTTACTAGGCTGAGTCAAATTTCCTCCAATGTTTCATACAAAATTGTGCATTTTCTTCATGATTAAGCTTGTACTGAATGGGAATGTGGAGTGATGGGAGTTTCATTTCGAGGGGTAGTCTTGCTTCTATCATAAATACTAGCCAGTACAAGGTTGCCTAGGTTGTCTTATATGAGGTTTGATATGCCCTTAATACTTCTGCAAGTTGCCATGCTATTTTCTTTTAGAAAAATGATACACATACACACCATCATATACACAATCATATTTATCACCAATTAAAAAAAAATTATTTTTTCTTTTTTTTCTTACACATTAATCCAAACAAGAAGTGAATTGCACAAATTATATATTTACACATAGGATTATCACGCCACCTTCATTTTAATGTGTATATAATGGTGTAAGTGTAGCAAAACCCTTTCTTTTGTTCCTCCTAACAACAACTTTCTATAATAACTTTAACAATCTTTTGTTCAAAACCTCCACAAGTTCATTAGCCCTTGGATTTTAAATTAAGAAATACAAGTCTCTATTTGTGGCACTCAACAAAGTAATCAATTCACACTTTTGAATGTCATAATGTTATTGAACTTGATGTAATAAGGAGCTTTAACCTATCATACAATATAATCCCAAGAAAATTCCATTGCATTATCAACATTGACTTATTTTCAACAAGATGCCATCTACATATTTGATAAAATAATCAATAGCAACGAGAACAACTTGATGGCTCAAGGATGATGGTTGACCTTCCCCAACTTTCAAAAGATAATGATGTTACACTAGAGTGCAATGGATTTGAATATCTATGGACAATTTTGTGAAAACTCGAGTGTAGCCCAAAATGATGCAACAAATTTGGGTGCACCCGACTACAACTTAGAGTTTGTCAATGTGAGCAAAAATCAGTGGTGAAGTCTCAAGTGCAATGTAATAGCCTTGGAGAGAATCATGGGTCAATTACGGAGCTTTGAGTGACACTTCGGATTTGTCACGGATCACCCGGGTGTGAGCTAGACTCAAATCAGATCAAGTGAGCCCGAAAATTGCTAAAAAACTAAATAGGGCAAAGAAGCCGATGCTTGGGCGGGCCCAAGCACAGAGACAATGTTCAATAGCTAAGACTTGTGCGCCTAAGCGTGCGCTAGCACACGAGACATTGAACTTGTCCGCCGGACCAAAGCTTGGGAGGGCCCAAGAGATAGCAGAACCAGAGACATAAAGTAGGGCTCTTAGGCGTGTCCAGGTGCCAACAACCGAACCAGATATATAAAGTAGGGCTCTTAGGCGTGTCCAGGTGCCAACAACCGAACTAAGCAAGAGCCAGAACAAAGGCTGTGCACCCAAGCACTTTATGCATTTCAGTCAGTCAAAGAAGCCCGAGACCCAAGCTCTTGGGCACGACCAAGCACTAGTCAGCAAATGCAGATTTCTACAAGGAATTGAAGTGTTGGGATTGCTTAATTGGGCACGTGGCATGTCCAATGAGGCGTGTGGGACATGTGTCTATCATGCATGAGTATCTAGGGTTATATGAGAATATTTGGAGGGGACTATAAATACCAAAAAGATGCTTAGAGTTTGTAGTATTGTGATGTGCTAAGGTTGTATATGTTGTGGTGGCTAGAGGTTGAGTGTTGTGAGGAAGAATGAAAAGCCATGAGTGGGCTGGGAAAAACTGAGTGCTCCTGAAGAGAGTGAGACCTCTCTTGTATGTTCTTCTTGATTTACAGTGAAAATCTTCGTGGTGTGTCTTCATGTTTTTCCCCGGTCTTGAGGATTTAACATAAATTATATGCGTGCTGTCATGTTTTTCCCTAGTCTTGAGAATTTCACATAAATGTGTGCTCTGTGTAATCTCTATTTTTCCCGTTATTTTGTTATTTTTCTTGCTTGTGCTCCCTAATATGACGAAGCCGGAGATCCCTTAGTGTTACTGTTGTGACATCATCGTCTTTTAATACCACGACACTATGTAGGACATCTCCATGAATCTGGAATTGGTGGCACTTATACATGTTCGATGCAATCATTTATCATATTTGGCCAATAAATCTCATAGGTTTTATTACATTTTTATTTAGGGTTCAAGATAATATTTAACACACAATCCTTCAATATTTCTATCATAATAGCTTTAGCTTAATTTGGACCACAGCATCACAACCACATTTGGTCAAAATATATTCAATACAACATATCATTTGAGAAGGTATAGTTTGATATCCTTCATGATATCCATGAAGCCTATGACTTATTTTCAAATAATCATTCTTCTTTAAATTGATAAAAGGTTCTCTCGAATCATTTTCTTCGCTTATTGCATGGAATTTCTAGGATTCCCCTTCTTTAATAGCTTTAATAATAATAAGCATCATATTTTGATGATTTAGAATAGCCAATAAGATTTGATATTTTCGAGAATTAACCATCTTCTTAGCTAGCTTAGCTAATGTATCAACTTTATCGTTATTTCCATGTATAATCCTTGTTAGAGTTACGTCCTGGACTCCCTTTAGCAGCTTCATTATATGTTCATTATATAATACTACTACAAGCCTATTAATTTTGAATTGACAAATTACCTAATTTTGAATCAATTAAGAATTATCATATATGCGGAGTTTGTTGATTTCGATGTTGATTGCAAGTTCAGGACCTATTATCAAGGCTTCATACTCAATCTTTTTATTTATCCAAGGATCTAACAAGTCCTATCAGTATCAAAGTAATCCTACTTGAGGTGTTAAGAAGACTTGTCATATCTCAACCTATACTAATGGCATGTCAAACATCAATGTCAGCTTCATTAATGGGGCTAAGCTAAGAATTTGTCTATTGGCAGCTCGTAATTCAATGAAAAATTTATCGCCAATGAATGAGAAGCAAAAAAATCAACTAGTGCTGTTGCAAAGACTAGAGGCATGCACTATTTTTTCATTATAGTATAAGATCTCTGCACCAACTAGTTATTGGCTGACATAATATAGGGTATTATATTTCATTTTATCATTATTTTATGCAAGCATTACCTCCATCAATTTATCTAGCGCAATTGTAAATAAGATCAAAGACTTCTTAGAGATTGTCATTGCCAACGGTAGTGGGTGCAATATATATTACTTTATACTATAAAATGCCTTTTGGCATGCGTTACCACATATAAATGGAGATTCTTCTTCAATAATTTCCAATAGGGTTGGCATTTTTCTGAGATTAAAAAAATTTGAGTACAGCTATTTCAATGTTTTGGAAAGTGGCATTTCTACAACCATCTTTATTTTAGATGGGTCAATTTTTATCTCTTTGTGATGCATAATGAATCTCAAAAAAATTTCAGATGAGCTCCAAAAGCACATTTTATGGGGTTCATCTTCAAATTGAACTTTCAGATTCTTTCAAATACAATATTGAAATTGTTTGCATTACCTTCATCAGTTTTATTATTCACTACTAAATCATTAGTATATTATTCTACCTTATTGTGCTATCAACTATAAGTTCTAAATTTTGTAATGGAAGTCATCTTTTAGGCATATTCTTATTTAGATCTTAGAAGTCAAATGCGGACATAAAGCTGTCCGTTCTTCTTTCTCACTATAACAATAATTGTGATTGAGCCAGCATACTTTTTCTTGGATAAAATCAGCTTCAATAAACTTTTTGATTTTCGTTGTGACTAGTTCTTCTATTTAAATATTATAATTATGAGGTTGGGAGATAAAATTATGACTTCAAAGCATATAATTACTGAAATAATTTTGAATATTGCAAGTATTTATGTCCCTCAAAAAAGATTGGGTGTGTATAAAAGATAAATTTTTGCATGACTCAAATAAGTTGGTTCAAGGAATATCTCAAGAGGAGATATTTTTATAGGAAGAGATTTAAATGAATAAATTAGAAGGATAATTATAAAATTTAATTGTATTCATATGATTTTACTTTTGGAGGATCAATGAAGGAATAATAATTTTTGAAATATGCTTCAACTTGTGAGTTTATGATTGCTAACATTTCCTTTAGGAAAAAAGAAAAGCATATTATCATTTATTAAAATAAAGCTTCTAAAACTCATGCTGATTGTTTCCAAGTGATGGTTTGAAAACAACATTATTTATTAGTTTCAAATTTAAAAATAAAGTGTAATAAAATTAATATTAAATTTAAAATATATTTTAAGACTAAATGGTAGAATCTTGAGAAGAAATATAAATTTTTTTATAAGCGCTGTTTTAATAAAGATGCATGTAAGTAGACACAAGATAATCAAGGTAAGCTTAAAAATAAATAAAACATGCTATAAAAATTGATTCAAATATAAGATTGAGGAGAATTGGAAGAAATGTAAACTAGTTTGTTGTAAATCTAAAATAGCAATTCTTGAGGCTAAGAGTATAGCATTCAATGATTTATATAATATATTAAAAATTGTTAAGAGAGATATATTTATGAGCTAGCTAAATAAAAGAAAAAACCATAACTCATGTAAAATATGTTAAAAATGATGATCAAAAATAAACTTTAAAGGATAAATATTCAATATAAATTGAAGGATTATTTTGTTAAACTTTTAAATAAAGATTATACCATTAAAAGTAATATGTGAGTTTAATAATTATAAAAATAATTTCAATAACACTTTCATACGGCGAGTTAGTAATAAGATTTAGAATGCTTTAAATAGAATGAAGAACGGCGATAGAATTAGATGACATACATAATGATGTATAAAATATTTGAGTGAGCAAATAATGTATTGGCTTACCAAACTAAGTAATATTATTTTAAAACTAAAATGATATCAAATGTGTGGAGAAAGTTTATTGTTATACTTATTCATAAGAATAAAAATGATACTCAAGACTGCGTACTATAGATGAATAAAATTATATTGTATAAGGAATTCTAACAAAAATTTGCTTTTAATTACATGTTTAATATAAAAACAATATAGATACAACAATAACATCACATTTTAATCCCACTAGGTAGTGTCAATTGCATGAATCCTTTATTTCATTATTTAAATAATTCATGTCATAATAGGATTGAACAAAACTTTACGCCCAAATGTTTGACTATCTAATGACAATGTAGATCTTATCCTTGAATGTTAAGAAAGATAGGAAATTAAAAAATTTGGTGAAGCTTATAAAGGTGGTAAAAATATTCTATATATGAAATAGCTGGTTTTAAGAAACTAGATGAAATTTAACTAGCTAAGCTTTTCATTGAACACGATGGTGACAGTAACACACGTTGCAAAATGAACATTCATACTTTTCTGTTAGAAGTCGCATCAACTAAGTAGCATTAAGAAAGTGCAACAATGATGAACAAAGATCAGCGGTAGAGAAGCTATCTATAAACGAAACCGAACCCTTTGTCCAACGCCACGGGATCTCCAATTAGTAGAACCAAAGATAAAGTAAAATAGTCATATTTAGGGGCGGTTTGGCATGCCAATTTAGACAGTATTCAAGGAGAACCGACTAATGTTGGCTTTATGGATTTATATCCTATTTGAATTAAATCCCGCCGCACGCAAAACAGCGTCGTAATCCTGCAGCAAAATCAATGAACCTCTTTCTTAATGAACATTCTTTTACATCGACCCACATGCCGTAAGCCCGTAACTATCTAGGTAAAAACAAATTACCATTTTAGGTTTTCGACGAGAGATGGCTGACGAGAGCGAGATTCTCCCACGCCGAAATCCAAACGAAAAGATTCACGGAATGAGACATGCTATGTCCGAAAACTCCAAAGGTGATTCTTGAATCAAGGTAAGAGTTACGTTACCTGACAGAAGGGCCTTGTTACATTGATAAACTCGTCGGCAAATGTTGCTTGAGTCGCCGTAGATTGAAAAGGCAAATGCCGGAACGCGACAGCGGTGCAGTGTGCGCGAGAAACGATGCGCCTGCGAGAAGATTTAATTGTATCATTAAGTTAGAGATTCAAAGGGTGGCAGGAGGAGAATTGGAAGAGTGGGCGAATAGAGCGCGAGAGAGAGATTTGAGCGAGGTATGGATAAAGTATGAAACTAAAGCCAGGTCTTTATAGGGTATCATGCGTCGCTTGGGTGGAAAGAAAAGGCTGTTACAAAACTTGCTAACGTGGCCTAAATAGAGAACGACTCACAAAAATTAATACGTAAAAGAAAAATAATTAATAGCATAAAAATAAAATTTTATCGCATCAATCTTATTCTTATATATAAGCCATGCACATTATCTTTATTTTTTATTACATTTTTATTTTATAGCATAATAATAAGAGTAGCTAGTATATTACATCTATCTTATTATCTTAGCGAAATAAAAGAGTTTTTTACTATTATACATTTTTAATAATAATAATAAAATAATTAGTAATAATTTATATATATATATATATATATATATATATTATTAATAAATTAGTAATAGCTCAAACTATTTAGCACTAAAATTATCTATTTTGATATGTTATATCTTATAATTTTATTCTCAGAAAATAATTTCTTAATTAGTCGCTCATCATTAGAGTGATTTCACATGAATACGTTTTAATTTTGAATTTCTTATCATAAACTTAATCGTTATCTAAAGAAATGTTTTGTTGTTTAAAAGTTTTGCTTAATTATACTTAAGGAGTGTTACAATCTTCTCAACTTAAGCAACTAATGTCATTGTTAATATCCACACATAGATATAAAAATTATCCATATGGTAAATATAACTAAATGTGGCACCGACGTGCACGCAGCACCTTAAACCGTCATGGTTTAAAAGGTCGTTCCCATGGAGTGGTATGACATCAAACGCTTGCTCTTATATCATTTTAACAACCTATACTTTTAAGCGCCAATATAATGATCTAAGTCATTATCATGCTAATCATGATTAAATCTGACTCAAAATTATCTCGAGCAACTTTATAATCATGAGAAAGCAAAAATATTATTTGATTGAGTATATTTTTGTGATCGTAATGCCCAAGTTTTGGAGCAATTTAAATAATGATTATTTTAGAATTAATTTCTTAATTTTTAAATACAGAAAATTGAGAAAATTAAATACAAGTTTAAATTCACTAATTTTAGTGCGTTATAATAAGAATATTATAATCAAACTGCATAAAATGCTTTATCAAATTTGAAGTTTCGGATTGACCTTAATTAATTTTTGAAATTTTAAACTTCATAAATTAATATAAAATAAAATATAGTTCCAAATTAAAAAAATTTAATATAAATGTGTTCATCTCATCAAGATGCACCTCTAAATTTTTTGTTAATTTTGGAATTCAAATGATGAAAAATATGAATACTTAATTTGAAATTAATTATTTTACTTTTTCTCTTTCTTCCCCCTTCCCAAGCGTCTCGTACGCACAAAAACGAACACTCTAAGCGTCACTGAGGAGCTATGTAGCGCACGGCTCCCCCCATTTGGCTGCGAGACAACGGGTGGGCCTAATGGCGACGAACGCCAACTCAACCCCCTGTAACAATCTCAGATTATTACTAAGCTTAATATAAGCTTTATCACACCTTAAAATTTATTTCATTGCTTTTATATGGTCATTAGGATCTAATCATAAAATTTTGGGTTCAATCAAACCTCATTAGGACATACTATAAATTATGTTAAATTAGAAATCCTAAAAATTAGTCAAAATATTTTGATCTCCAAATCAAATTCTGATTATATTTTTGAATTCATCACCCCTAAATTAGTCAAATGTGTAAATTTGAAAATTTTCATTTAGGCTATAATTAAATTTAATTTATATAAAGAAACTTGCACAAAGGGGCCTCTAACATTTCATATTTACACTTCTACCTTCAACGGTTAATACTTTTTAGGCCGCTGTGCGGACCGCGGGCGATTTGTTGCGAAGCCCGAGCCTTGAGACGACGGATTCGAACCACATTTAATCGTCACTCCGTGAATCCAACAGCTTAGATTTAATCATTGTGACGCCTAATCTCGAGCGTTGGTTCTTACTCATTAATCCTACGACCCGAATCACTCCTGCGATTTGCCATTAAGATTTGTAAGATCAGGACCGTCGCGCCTTTCTTATGATCAATCAGACAGCTCCGCTCCTCCTATGGATCTTTGTCTCGAATGAGCCCCGTGCCCGACAGGTAAAATCTTCCATACTCCCAACTGTAAAGCATGTCCCCTACTCCTGGTCCACTTCATCTATGCTGTTATGATCCTTCTGAAATCAATTGGATGCCATGAACGGGCCCCGAAGCCCAGCTATCCTCGGCTTGGAAATTCCAGAGCCCAGCCTCAACCCAAGCTCTCGGATCGATCTAACTTGTCAGCCGCACCCCTAACACTCCCCTAAGGCTATAAATAGCCTCAAGAATCATCTAGTGAGCTATTTGCTCACTATGAGATCCCAATTGGCCTTCTCTTTAATTCTCATTCTCAGTTGTTCGCAAGCTCTCCCGATGATCCCCAGCTTCAATCCATGTAATTCGAGGGTGCGACCTGGTGTTCAGGTCCCTTAGCCAGCTACTGTGGTACTGCCGAGCTCCAATCCCTCTTCAATCACTCAAAAGCTAATTCTCTCATCTAGCCAGGTACCTTCCACTCTGTACTGAGCTGTGTAGGATTAATATTACTTTGATTTGACTCATAATCACACTCATTGGCTAATATAACTCAACACCAGTACTCCTGAGGTCTGGGTTAACCCCGATCCATCGACAGGATCGATCGGGCTGGGATTCCTTCAAGAGGCTGGGTCTGAGTAAGGATTTTATAACAACTCAGGTTGTTACCTGAGTCAATTAAGACTAATCCAAGGCCTAATTATGGTTTTAGTGCCTTAATTAAATCATTAGAAGCCTATCTTTAAGATTCAAACCAAATCAGAATTTAAATGGATCAAAATCCTGATTTCTATAATTTCCAGAAATCTTAGAAATTTACTTATTTAAATTGAACTTAAATTGAAAATCTGACTTCGTCATTGCATTCACCACCCCCAAATTAACTAGGAGTGAAGTTTTGGAAGCATTTGGAAGTCGTTGGATTTTCGGTGAATATTTTAATATTATTTAAAATACCCCGAAAAATCAAATAAATAAATGTTCGTCAAATCGAAAATCCGAGTGCACCGTTGCATTCCTCACCCCTCAATTAGCTAGAGGTGTTTTATTAGAAATTTTTAAAATAAATTTAATTATCTAAATCTAACTAATAAATTTATTAAATAATATTATTAATTATAAGTATATATCGGCGCAGTCCGTCTATAATTAACGTCGTCTGCTTATTTAGGTTAGTGCTGACGGTCAATCGTGACCGTCCGATCTCAGATCGGGCGGTCACCTCTTCGTCCCTGCCAGATCTCGCCACGCACATGGCTCTCGCAGCTTCGCACAAAGGGGGGAGCTCGCCAAATGGAGAACCCTCATGGCAACCACCGCTTAGAACGTAGGTTTAAACCATAGATCGACTCTTGGGAGAGGATTAGGCCATTTTCAGGAGCTAAGAGAGGAGCCAGAAGTTCGAACTTTATTCTTCCATTTGTCTCGATCATTAGGTACCTCCATAACCCTTAAGCTCATTCGATTCACCTAATGAAGCAAATTTCATTCATAGTTATTGTTGTTTCAAGCTTAATCGTCCGCGCGATCGCACCCTTTGAGCCCGATTTGGGTTCGTTTCCTCGCAAACCCTAACGGTACGCGAGGGAGATGAAGGGTCTCGGGTCGAGGTACGGGTCGCACGTGACCCATCTTTCCTTTTTGGGCCATCCACGTGGTTGAGGTGGGGCCCGACGTGCTGGGCGGGCTGCTACTGGACACGCGGTGTGTGCAGGAGCGTGCCCAGCTGTTCCCTCAGCAGCTGTCGAGGGTGGTTCCCGCTGCACAGCGGCTGACGAGTGTGGGCCCCGCTTCAGTATCAGAGGCGAATAAGGGAGCCACACGTAAGGCGTGGGTCCCGCTGTAGTCAGTGTCGCCGATCGTGTGGTCCCACCTGCAGATAAAGAAAATATATATTATAATACATATAACTATTATTTGAATTCATATAATACTTATATGTAACATAAATGTTTATATATATGTATCTATATATATATATATATATAAAACAGAAAAGTAAATATAATTAATTTATATATAAATTAATGTATTAAGTATTCTTTAAACGATTAATTAATAGAGAAATAATAATTACTATACAGTAATATTAATATATATAAATTTATTTTAATCAATATAGTTTAATTTAATCAAATTAAAATCAAAATTTTAAGCATCCATAACTCATAAAATACATATCCAAATTATACAATTAAATATATCAAATTAATCAAAAAAATATAGGGAGTTTAATGATACCATTGATTTTGCTATAGGATCAACATTTCACTTAGTGATATTTTAGGAATTTAATTAATTACCAAAATTATCATTTCATTCAAATCACCATATCTTTGCACACACTACTCCAAATATATTAAATATGGGTCTCAAAATAATCAACAAACTATAAGGATTAATCTAGTAGTATTTATTTTGCTATTTGGATTAAATTTGTACTAATTACTTTTAGGACCTAATCCTAATTAGGCCAATTAACCTTAGAACTTCAATTGATCATAAGTTGGTCAATTTAATTCCAAATTAAATGATCCATATATCCACTTTGATCAAAAAAATCTAATTAACAGTAAACTACAAAAATATTTAGGATCCAACTGTTAGATTTTTTAATCAATCCTAATTACTCTAAAACTTAATTAGTGAAGATTAGCAAAATTAATAATCCAATTTGAGTGATTCAAGTTTCAGAGACTTTTTAGAGTAGATTAGAATCTAGTGGTATGGTTGGTTTAGTGATTTGATAATTAATTTCCCTGATCACTCACTAATCACCATAAACCCTAATTAGGCCATAACTTAACCAATTTGAGTCCAAATTGAGTCTACTACTAGTCAATATAATCAGTTGGTCATTTGTAAATTATAGCTTCTAATTTTGCTCAATTTGGACACTAATTGGAAAAGTTAAAATTTTTGACCCTTGATTAAGAACCCTTAAATTATCATCTTAACCCTAGAATTTGTATTGGATATAACTTAGCCAATACATATCATAATCTCATGATCTTAGGTTATATTAAAACCTTAGAACATAATATTTAATAAATTGACAGAAAATTTAGGTTTCATAAAGGTAAAAAATACCAAATTGCCCTTATAGGTCAAATTTTTTAATTTGACCTTATAAGGCCTAATACTTAACCAAAATTAATGAAATTACTATCTAAACTCATATTAGATAGCAAGTAATCACTCCACTTTAATAAGTTTTAATTTTAAGCCCTAATTCATAAAAATGAATTTTAAACCCTTAAGTAGGGGAAAAATAATAATTTTACCTAAATTTAGGGTTAAACACTTTTCAGCCTTAGAATTATTATCTGAATATTATAATCAATAACTAAAGTGATTTATACTTTAATTTAAATAATTCTAAATCTTAAATTAAAGCTTCAAGGAAAATCCTAAATTTGGTCTTAAGTAAAAATCTAAGTAATAATGTGAGTTATTTTCCTTCCTTTGAACTTCTTAGTTCACCTATAAGTCTTATAACATTAGTTAGGATGTGTGTCTGAGTGCTACTCTTAGTACTTAAGAGCCTTTATTCTTAGGATTAAGGATAGAGCTTAGGTTAAAGTTTATCTATTGAGTAAATTGGGTTACTCAATAGGTAAAACCTTGAGTTTATTAGTTTATAGATTTTTATAGTTTATTTAATGATTATTTGATCTTTTAATTTTAGAATTAAGATTAAAGATCTATCCTATTGAGTTTGACTTACTTCAATAGAATTTGCCTTAACATTTAATCAGTGAGATGGGGTTAATCCCTAGCCCTTAGAACTACCTTTGAATTAAGTGATTAACCCCAACATTTGGTATTAATCCTTAATCCTTTTAATCTTGATTTGGGATTATATAAAGTAACAAATTAGGATGGCTGATTTACTTATTTAATCATATGGATGACATTGATTCAGTTATAATTAGGACTTAGCTAATCTTAATTATGTTTAACTCATAGGATCATGATCCTAAGTTACAGATAGTGTAAGAATTGATGATTCTGAATCTTATGTAACTTAGAGTAGTTATAGCGAATAAATTAGAAAATAAGTGATATCATAAAGTTTGAGTAGTGCTATTTATTACCTTGAATTTGAAATGCTATGCTTTCCTTATTTTTGAGCTTCATTTTACATTTGTATACATTATATTAAACATGAAATATTTGATGAATATTCTATGTTAAACTTTGAATACATTCATATGATATTTTCATAACTTAAGGAGAAAACTTTATGAAACAAACTTTACTATACTTTGTGGGTCATGTCTTATTTAGTCTGCCATTTAGTATAACATTACTTTTGAGACAACTTTTGCCTATGATACTTTCCTAGTGCGTGTTACTTTTGCCTAGAAGACTTTCCTAGTGCGTGTTACTTTTGCCTAGAACACTTTCCTAGTGTGACATATTTTAATCTGGGACACTTTCCTATATGATCATATGAACTTTACTTTTTGGCAGGACTAAGTAGGAGTATCTCCACATATTACTTTCTACTTTTACTTTATAGTTACTTTATAATTACTTTACAGTTACTTTACAGTTTTGACTTACTTTTATCTTACAGTTCAGTATACTTTTCTTTAGACTTTCATTTATTGCAGTTCTTTTGTATTACAGAATTCTCTGTAATCTTCTTTTATTCAGTCACTTTACTTTATTAAAAGCATGTTAGGATGCTAGTTATTTATTTTCCAGTACAATATCCTTACTTTATATTATAAATTAGCATATTTATTTTGGTCATATTACTTAAGACTTTTCTTTATAACTTAGTAAATGTTCATTAGTACCTTACTTACCTTTTTATACAGCTTGAGTTGAGGTATGTGCTTACCTCACACTTTGTTTAAGTAATAATTTATTATTATAACTTGCCTTTCTTTCTTTGTTGCTTTACCGCTGTTTTCATGCTTAAGTTAGTTTTGTGATATCATTAAACACATAAAAATGATGAGTATTGCTACATGGCTCCCAAATATCTCCCAAAATATATTGATGACTAGGATTTAGGGAGTTAAGTGAAATAAAATTTTTTTATTAAATCCACTTTTGCTTGTGGGGCCCATAAAAATATATTTTTTAAATCTTAAATCCTAGTCATCCATACTTTTTGGGAAATATTTGGGAGCTAAGTAACATTTTTTAAAAATGATTACCCTAAAATATACTTAGACATTTTGTCTAACTAGATTTTTCTTTTATTGGCTGGGGACATATCATTATGAAACTGATAATGATAGATTCCGAGCTATTTGAGGAGGTAGAGCCTTTAGAAGAGCAGATCCAGGAGGAGGTACATGTTACTAAAGATCCTTAGATTATACTTTCTAGTTTCTTTATACTTTTGCATTGTGAGGATAAGAGACATTTTACTTTCAGCTTTTAATTTTAAATGTGTGTAATAATACATGTTTAAATTGTACTTTTCTTTTCCTGCATTTCATATTCTGAGTTGAACGTTTCATATTTCATATTGGATGTATGGATATTACTATAGTTTGCTTCTTTTTCTTCTGCACTCTGATTATACTGTATACTTATTAAGTGATTGTTCTTCTTTGCTCTATTAAAAAGGGCACATCCTTCACTTAAGATTGGATTGGAGTCTTAATCTTCCAACCTAATATTAAGCGAGGGACGTGCTAAGTGACGACCACTCCTTAACCTCGGAGGATTTGGGGGCGGCCGTCACAGACTCAGATTCTGGGAGTATCCCACGCCTTGTGGCCATAAGGGTTTGATCTATCTCACCTCTCTGAAGGTGTGGGGATCGAGCCTATGTGATTTAATGGGCTATGTGAGGGGTATTTGATCTTAATAGTAAACCATAAGAGAGGGCCTCAAGTGAGCAAAGTTCGGACATCTACGGTCTCTTCATAGAGGGCTTCTTTGTGCGTTTGATGCGCCTCAGCCTCCTAAGCGTGTATCGATTAAGTTTGGGATGTGGCATAGTCGGGGCACCCAACATTTTGGCTCGAACCATAACACTAAATTCTCTAGCAACAGGGAAGGTGGGAGGAAGACAAAACCACTGTGCGAGTCAGGCTGATGTGCAATCCGAGCGGTGTGATAGTAACGGGTCGTCAGGTTCGGCCGACCCACGCCTTTTTAAACGGGCCGTCTCTGTTAATAATAAAAGAATTTCTGGATTTATTTTCTTTAAGGAAAATAAATCAGAAATTCAAATCTTAATTAAAAATATTTAGAATGAATTAATTGAATAACTTTGTAATCCTTGATCTAAACTATATAAAATCATATATCATTTTGTTTTGAAAAAATGCAAGAAACAATAATATACAAAATATTTTAGTTTCTGTGGACCATATTTTTAATTTTGCTTAAGTACTCCAATAGCTTGATTAGTAAATATTAGCACTTATACTTGTCCAAATGCCTTGATTTAAGTTTCTAAATGTTAATTATTGCATGTAGAATATATTTCTAGTGCTTGCTTATTTTCTTGAATTAATTTTTGTTAATTATTCCTTAATCCTCAATTTGCATGATTAGTGATAATTAGGGTTTCTTACTTAACTTAAATGGCATGTCTTAGTTAGATATTTAGAATCAACTGGTTAAATTAGTTTTATTTTCTAAGTTTTATTTTGATATCTAAGTGATAATCACATTAGAAATGGATTAGTGTTAATTGATCTTAATCACTTTCTAATTTTGAAAATTTTAGTATTCATATGACTATTAAATAGTAGGAAATGCATTGGTAAACAACACAATCTGATTTAAAAACCTTTAACTATTAAATCTCTTATAATTAGGGTGAAACACTTAATTTTTTTAAGTGTTTGAATTAAATAAAATATACCTATTGCTGATTCTTTCAATAATAAATATGTAAATAAATTTGGCATGTGAAACCTTTAATTATGTCTAATTAGTTTTAAATTCTTGTATCTTTAATTAAGTTCTCCAAATAATGTAAACTTACAATTTGCATTTACTAATTTTGCATAGTTCCTTTTGACTTTACATAGACTTAGTTATCATTTGTTAATTTGACATTGACTTTAGGCTAACAAACTAGAATAATTAAATTTGATAATAGCTCATGTGATTAATCATCTTGATTAAAACTTAAGATCCTTATTTTTCTCTAAAGTAAGACAATTAGCATAAATTAATCTCTAAAATAGGATTGATTGGCAAAATAATCAACTCCTAATAGTTTTTTTGATTTTACCCCACCATTCATGTGCTTATGATTAAGTCATAGTCAGAGGAATTATATGCTTGACTTTTGCATATAGATCACATGATTAAATTTGTAAATCTGCATAAGATTTCATTATCTTTTTTTCTTAAAATTTACTTATAATTTAAATATGATAATTAATCAAGGGGGGTTATAGGTTGGGAATTTAATAGCTTAATTGGAGAGAATAAATTATAAGAGAATTATGTCCCTTACCATTGTGCACTTTAGTAAGTGAAGTTAAATAAACTAAGTATTTAAAGTCACCCTTCTTAGGACATACTAATCATGCATATGTACTCTTCATATGTGATGATTTAGGATGTTATGATATTTTAAGATAGATTAAATGTTAAATTCAGTGGAGTTAAAATAGAATTTGATAATTCATTTAGTTAACTTCTGATTTGTGGAGGCAAATAGATATTTACTTTGGTTTTGATTGTTTTCTTATTTTTAAGTATTCAGCTATTAAAATCTTGGCATATCATAAATCACATAAGCATATCACAGCATTAGCAGAGCGTTGTGCTCACCTAGGATCTGTTAGTAGAGCAGTTCTGCTCATCTAAGATCTATGGGATGTCGTGTGACATCAAGGTTATGCATACTTGAGGCATAGAATTCTGTAGCATATTTAGTAACATATTTATATTCAGTGGCATACAACATGATTTTAGTATATTATTCAGTTTCAAATTCTTTATAGATTTTTGTTTTCAGCACCCCATCTTTTAGTTACTATTTTACTTTGCTTTCAGCACTATACAACTTTATATTTTCTAGATATTTTAGTGCTTTTCTGCAATATTATTTTATTTTACTTAAATATTAATCCTTTTCCTTTAAACTATAGTAAGGTATATAATATCTTTTGATGTTTTAGTATTATTGTCTAACAGAATGTACTTTTCTTCTTTTTTTATGTCCGAAAAATTGACATTTTGGGATCCAACAATTTGTCAAATCCAGTGCAGTTTGAGGAGCAGGCTCTGAAGGCTTCCCAATAGATCAAAGAAGAGTTTGTGGAGCACTTTCTGGGTTAGCTTTTACTTACTATTTTAGTTCACTTTCTGTTGTGAGTTGAGAGATAATTACTGCCCTTTTATTTTAAGAAAATGGTCTATAATAACTTAACTCTAGATGTACTTTCTCTTTCTTTTCTGAGATGAATGTTTCCTTACTTAACTTCTGTGATAAATGATATGAATGAATGTTATACCTTCCGCATTCTATTATTAGTACTATTAATAATTAGTATTGTGATGTGATCAGCATGTAAGTGATGCTAATACTCATATATATTAGATTATTTTTAAAACTCTCATAATCAATTATATGTAAGCACCTTATTAATACTTAAGATAAGAATTTCACACTTATCTTAAGGATTAATCCTCAGTTCTACCTTGGGTAGAGCTTTAGCAGCATTCAGGGAGGATTATCAATCCTTCCCGAGTAACACCCATTCTGCCACTAATTGGTTGTCTTTAATACCTTAGTTGCGTGCGACGACGGGATGGGAAGTTACAGTTGGTATCAAAGAAGTATCATAAAGTGTCAGATAAGCAGAGTGTTCCTATTTACTTTATGATTCATTCTCTAGAGCAGATATGATCACAATCGCTAAGTATAAGAAAGCATCATCCCTAATTCATCAAGTTGAATCTTAGAAATGAATAAAGAACATTTGGAAATGACATTTAGGATTTAAACAAACTTTAAAGAAGTAAAATATACATAAGTAAAGTAAAGTAAAAATCAAGACTGATCTTTGATTGAAATTTTTGGAATGGAGTGTCAACGTTATGAGGTCAGATACTACCTTAGACTCATTGGCAACTATTGGACAAATGATTTCCAAGACGGTAAGGTTTATGGTAAGACCATTAATGAAGTATCTGTAATAACCCTAATTATTACCCTAGCTAATCCAAGTGAATTTAAGCTAAACTAAGCTTTGAATTTTTATTCAATTAGATTAAATGAGTTATTTAAACTTAACTCTAAAAGTTTGAAATCCATCGGAGCTCATTTGAGTATTTTGCCTGTTTTGCCTATTTTGGATCTTGAATATTAGCAAAAATAATTTGATCTCCAAATTAAAATCTGATTGCATTTCGAACTCTTTACACCCTAATTAGCTAATTTTTGGAAATTTTTTTGGAGCTCATTTAGTCTTTAATTAGATTTAGAAATTATTAGAATTAATATTAATTAATTAAAGGATTTATAATTTTAATTAATTAAATAAATTATTTTATTTAACCTCACGATTAGATCCATGAATCCCGCGGTGTAGCAATGTCTTGCCTATGGATGTAACGGTGAGAATCCTAGCACATTAATTCAGCAGCATTGATGGACCACAGTTAGATCCATCGTCAACCGCTGGATCATATTCATGAATCATTTTCCTCGTGATTTTGTTTAATTAGAATCACATCAGACCCTCCATCTCCAACTATCTCTAGATCAGACGACCCACGGATCATCTAGCCCTATTCACCTTTGTCCCCAGTTTGCTTGCTCGATAGTCGAAGATCCTTCGTACCATTCATTTCTAGCTTGTCCCTCTCTCCTCTCTGCCATATTCTCTTGGCCATTAGGATCCTCCCTGTTAGTGGCTGAGCATCCTTAGCAAGTTGAGAGGGTCGAATCCCTCTAATTGGGGTAAGCTGAATAAGCCTCTCATCCCGAGCCTAAGGCTTGGCCCTTAGCCATGGCTCCCAGCTTAGCACCTCCCTGATCCTTATAAATACCTCACTAGATTCTTAGTGAGCACTTCTTACTCACTGAGAACCCTCAATTTCTCTCGATAATCCCAGATCTCTTGGTGTGCCAGCTTTTGTGAACTGTTGATAGTGGGTGTGGTTTGATGTTCAAACCCCCAGGCGCCAGCAAGGAGTTCGAACGTCATCAGTTTTCCCATCAAGCTCGGCCTATCATCTTCCTAGAAGTTCTAGGTACATCCTCTACTCCGACTTCTATCGAGTTGATTCTAGCTCCAATCTTGCTTAATTACGCCTTAGGTTCTATACTTGGACCTCACCCCAATCCATATGTGAGTAGCAGAGGCACTGGAGTGGATTGGCAGTGGACCAGACAGTGGAATCACTGTCTGAGTGTGCACTTCCAGTCGATCATAATGTCATCGCAGGCCACGATGATTACTCGAGTATTCAAGTCCTCATTTGATGCTAAATTCCCTCAGCAGGTGATAGTTGTTTCATAGCAATTATCCAGTTCGATCTGATTTGATTTAACTTGTGTCTATGTTATTCCATTAGTAGCAACCCAGTGATCCATTCATTTTTTGGACTTGTTGAATCATCCAATCACTTCTTCTTCAACCATTGAATGTGTAGGATTAAACCCTAGCCCGTAGCATTATCTCTGAGAGGAGGATTCACTCCACACATACTCCCTTAGGGCCAATCAGATTTATTAAGGACGCATTGACCCAACACATCCCAGAGAGGGCTTCCTATCTTATCCGATGCACCTAGTGATGTTGTAGGTGTAGCCATCAAGATCAAGGCACAGCATGATCTGGGGATGGAGAATTCATTGATGGAAGTTAACCCTTGGGGCGTTTCGAGGAAAATGCGTGAGGATGATGCATAGTGATGGGCCGGGCTTCTCCTGACCTGCGCATTTCTAATTTCGGGTCGAGGAATAATAAAGGATTTTTTAGAATTAATTTCTTGAAGGAAATTAATTCAAAAAATCAAATCTGATTATTTGATTAATTCATTTAATTCCATTTAAATTAGTTGCATAACTTAATCAATCTTTATCCAAATGGTATGATCTAATATACTATTTTAACCAAAAAATTATAAAGAGCAATAATATGCAATAAAATTCTAGATTCAATGGTTAGATTTTCTAATTTAGTTTAATCTCTCTAATCTTAATTAGTGAATAAATAATTCATTAAATATTCAAAATCTATGATTAAGGTCTCTGATTATTCATAAGATAGAGAAGAACTTAATTTTGCCTTTAAAAATAATTTAAGAGTTCTAAATTTATTAATCATCCTAAATCTAGATTAATGACTTAATTAATCCTCTGATTTTGATAAACCAAGTTCCTATTATCTTCTTAAGTGTATTAGAACTTGCCTATGTGTTTAGATTTCAATTTTGAACCCTAATTTACTTAATCACTTTGCTTAGCCTTAAAAATGATTAGTGCTAATTAATCTAATCTTAAGTTCAAACTTAAATTTAAGTGCTTCATTTCTCTTATTACTCAATATTAAGCCTATTAGAGCTAATTAGAGTAAAATTGGATGCTTTAATATTAAAATCTCAACTTTAGTCTTAAGAAGGGTATTTTGGTCATTTTGGCCAAAAGTTTGTTTAAGAACTCTTAAACCATAGAAATGTCATTAATATACTTTTAATCAGTAATGTAAGGTATTAATATTAGTCAATTATCTTTTAGACATAATTGATTAATCTAAATGGCTTAAGCTAAATCCTTTTGAAATTTTCTCTTAAGTAAATCATAAGCTCTTAAAGTGATCTTAATATTGAATGATGAGTTTAACTTTATGAAGCCAATCTTAAGTGCTTTATCAAAACCAACTATAATAATTATTCCTAAGAGAATTTCTTAATGAAAACCCTAATTCTAAATCCAATCTGAAGTCTTATGTGATTAAACCTAAGACATTGATCTTAGATTCTTAGTGATTATTCATAGTAATCCATTTGAATTGTACCATCTTATTCTTGAAATTCTTATTTAATTTAATCCTTTTGAATCTTTCTTGTGGCTTTAGACTGATTCAACCTATAAAATAATGTGATTATTCTATATATTGAACTTAGATCTTAGATTCTTAAGTTCTTACTTAATTATTTTGTTTTATAATTATAGATTTAGCATTTATTTAAGATCATAGTTTCTTAATCTTTTAGCTTCTAAGATTCTCTATCTTTAGATAAGGATGGGTGTGAACCCTTAAATCCTTAGAATATTAGTACCTTGGATTCAGGATTGGACCCCATATTGAAGTTTAAACCCAGAATCCTTAACTTGATTGGCATAATTAAGATTGAGTTTGAGTTATTAAAATATATAAATTAAGCTATAGATTTGCTTACTTAACCTTCATAGTCATCACTTTTGATTATAAATTGGAACTTATTAAGTTCTAATATTAAATTTTAAGGTCATAAATCTATGATTTTAAAGGACAGTTGGATATTATATATCCTAAGCCTGTACTAGCTCATAATAGATAGAACTAATTAACTTAGACAACAACAGATATTACATATGTCTAGTTGAGTCTCTTGCTAATTTTGATTATTGTTGCTTTGCACACCTTATGTTTGAGCCTTTTTCCTTAGACATATTAGTTGGACATATGATATTTGATGAGTATCCTATATTAGATTTGAAATTACATAAACATGATTTAACTTCATTCAGTTCATTCAGTTCTCAGTATAGTAGAGTGTGTTACAATTTAGTCTACATCTTCTGTTCAATTATTTGGATATAGAATATACTCGGACCTAGCTTTGTGCTTGGCTAGGGGATACATGTCTGATTCTATAAGTTCAACTCAGACCTAGTGATAAATCCAAGATTTATATCAAATAAAGTGATAAAAATATCATAAAACACCATTCATAATAGCCTACTTTAAAAAAATTATATGCATTTTCAGGAATCCTGGGCGAAACCCGCTGCAGCGCGCCCCAGTGCGCGCTGCAGCGCGCCACAGTGGATTAAGGCTTATTGAAGTACCTGGAGCCATATACAAAGGCCTGGGACACAAACCGCTGCAGCGCACCCCAGCACGCCAAGGAGGGTCTAACCTGAGAGCTTGGCGCTATCGTGCACCACAGCAGATCAATAAGGAAAATGGACTCAGCACAGAAGATACAAGGCTAATCCTCCACAGCGAGCCTGAATGCACTGCAGTGCGCCATAGCGAAGCAAACTCGAGAGCTCTGCGCTATCGCGCACCACACCGGGTCCTTCAAAAACATCAGTATTACATCATAAAAGAAACCCTCGCCACAATGCGTCACAGTGGTCTCAATCCGAGACACTAGCGCTACCGCGCGCTGTAGCGGACCAAACCCAAGAGCTCGGTGCTATCACACGCTGCAGTGGGTCTTTACAAATTATAAGCCTGTAGCTCAAAATGCTGCAGCCCACCCTTGTGCGCTGCAGTGCGCTGTGGCGCTTCAAGCATAAACGTCCAGATTGGTGAATTTTTGGCAACCTGGGGAAGACTGAAAATCCTAATCTTTGGCCTTCCCCAGCCACTTGGAACCCCAAATAATATTTAACTCTGTAGTATTCCAAGAAAATATTGGAATATTTCTTTATGGCTGGCCAAGAATCCAAGGAAAAGAGGGAGTTAATAGAAATTAATATAAGGAGGCTGTGAAGAGGATTATAAATACTGCTAAGGAAAACTGAGGCAGGGTTCCTAGATTTAACATTCTTAAGACTTAAAAGGAGAGGCTGCAGGAGGAAAAAGAAGAGAACTCTACAAAGGGTAAGAAGTGGAGTGTGAAGAGCAAAGAGAAGAAGGCAGCAAAGGAAAGGTAGAGAAATCAAGTAGAAGCAAAGGAGGAAGACCAAGAGAACCTTAGAAAACCTCTGGGTGTTTCCTAGTACTCTTCCTAAAATCTATTTATTTTTTTTTTACTGTAAACTGATGTCAAGGTCTATTTTCTTTTGCATGTATGCTTTTATTTGTTATGTAATGGAAAGCTAAATATCATTGGAGAGGGTTGGGATGTAATTGTAGAAAAATGTAAAGCTGAATTGGTGTTGTATTGGATTTGCTTGAATGAATGAAATTGATTGTTGTTTTACTGTTTATTATTATAGAATAAATGCTTGGATGAAATTCTGTTAAAAATTTCTTCATTAAAAAAAAAACTAAAATGAAATATCAATAAAAAGAACTTGAGTGCGAAGCTCATCAATTGGACTAGAGAAAAGAAATTAGTGCAAGTAGAGCTGAGAATTATGTGACACGTTCTTAAGCTCACTTGCACATTTCCTTATGGACTCTTCCAAGAGATTGATTCTTGTGAACCAAGTTGCCATCAATTTATGCTCCGCGGCTCAGCAAAATAGAAAAGATGAGAGGACGTTGGAAACCCAATGGATGATGTGACATAGTCCATTAGACCCAATGCATCCTCCCATCTAGCTAAACTGCGTATGTCAGTGCATGATGCAAATTGATGGAAATCAAGGTTATGAGATTGAATAATTAAAATATGATATTTTGAAGACATAGATGTAGGAAATCAAAATTAAATATAAATCAAGATCTTATGAAGATTCATGTGCTAAGGAAGAACTCCAAGAGGTGTTCTCCCTACAGCACTAATCTGAATTTGTTTTAATTAGAGGTTAACTCTAATTTAAATAGTGATTACTTGGTTTAATTAGGCATTGAAAAATTAGTTTATACTTTTCAATAATGAAGTAATAACACCAAGTCCTTACAAGTCCTATAATGAAACTCTAACTCTCTCCGTTTGAATAAATTGTATCTTACCCTAAAGTAATTTGTATTATTAATTTAGGAACCATCTAAAACCAAAAATCAATATTATAAACATTAGTAAAAGGTAATATAACTAAGTAACAAGACTCTGTTCCTTGAGGATGATAAATTCTCGGAAGTCACCTTCCGCATATTACTTCAGACCACGTACACTTGCATGCAAGCGCAGACACAAAATTTAGGTCCGTCACCTAGCTCTGAGGTTACCAAGGGGGATACATGTTAAACTTTCTGTACAGTGGCCCTGTTTTGGCCTATTTTTGTTATGACAATACTACTTTAGGCATACTTCTACTTTTTAGTTTAGTTCCAGTTCAGTGGCTTGTTTAGCTATATATTTTTCTTGTATTTTAGTATTTTCTGTACACTTTTGCAACTCATTTCAGTTCAACACTTACTCAGACTTGCATATCTAGGATGCTAGTTTTATTTTAGTTTTCTTATGCTTTAGTTCAAATTTCTTATATGTAAATCAGCATGTATTTATATGATCATAAGCATGTTATGATGAGTTTACTTTTAGTACTTTTCAGTTATTTATATATTCACTGCCTAGCCTTGTTACAACTTCTAGTTGAGGTTTGTTAATTTACATACTTTGCTTTGTTTAGTTATAAATGTTAGTTTATAATTATTCTATTTCTTGTGGCTTGTTGCTCCCCTTGATTGCTTAAATATTCTTTAGATATGATATCTTAAATGTCCAGTTTCATTTAAATTAGTCTAAAATATGCTTAGACAAATTGTCTAATTATAAGTTTTTCTTTTCTTGGCCGGGGCCCTGGCATTGTGATACCGACAATGTCAGATTCAAAGCTATTTGTCGAGGTTGCTCTAGAGAGGAGCTTGGCCAGAAGGAGGACCTTACTGCTGCTATAGTTTAGTCAGATATATTTTCAGTTGTGACGATGAGTGTTTCTTCTTAGTTTTAAATTTTAATTTGTAATAATTTCATATTCTGGATGTATTTATTTTCTGTATTTTATATATTGAGCTGAGTTATTATTTATGCTTTCTTTACTGTGCTGTGATGTGGATGTTATACTTTTTTTTTGCTTCCGCTACTTTGATATTTTGATGCATGATCTTCAGCTTCAGGTGACAAGACTTCTAATTAAGGCAGGTTGGGTTTATACCTGACTCGACTATAATTGAGAGATTTTCCATAGTTGGAGACCGTATTCACCGTGATTATGTTAATCTCAATATTAGCATGACTATGGAGGATACAAGCCCCACAGTATCTCCCAGAGGAGTAGAAGTGCTTGATAAGATCCTAGTTCTCTCAGTCTTCTAGTTCTTACTAGAGAATGGTTAGATCGTGTGACTATTGCCTTTCGAGAAACTGCATGTCTAGATGGCTATCGACATCAGATTTTGGGAGCCTTACTTGGTGAACCGATTGAAAGGTGGTGGTTATGGATATATGGAAGACTAGCGAGAAAGCATTTGGGAGGATGTCATGTAGTCATCTATGATGACTTTTATACTGCTTTTATAACTAAATTTTGCAAATTGTTCTTATTGATCATTTATTATACTCATCTTTCATTTCATAATTTATGTGTATCCATGTAACTTTCCTTTTGAGGAATAATAATTGGAAAATGGTCATTTGTTTTGTTTTCTAATTATGTATTTTTGGATCTTATAGTCATGAACCCTGGATCTGCCTCGATGACTACTCCGATTAAGAACACTGTATCATCATTCAGTGGGTTTGATGACATTAACTCACTAGTTGGCTTGATGAACACTCTGATTGAGAGTTATGCTCAACAAGCCCAAGAAATCTGTAACCTCCTCACAACGCAACAACTACCTGTCATCCATATAGTAGCCTCGTATGCCCCACACTTCTCTGCAGATGGATTTCTTCATAGTTTCTTATGGCTAGGAATGCCAATGTTCAATTGGGCTATGAACCCCGTGGACATCACCTGTTAGCTAAAACTAGCAGAGAAGAACCTCACCAGCATCAAGTGCCCGAATTCTAAAGCAGTTTGCTTGGTCACTCACTTGTTTGAGGATGAAGCAGAATACTGGTGGGAGAATGAGATGAATACTAAATTTGCTGACTATGAGATCGAGGACATCCTATGGAATCATTTCTAGAAGCGTTCAAAGAATCCTTCATCCCCGTGTCTGCTTAAACCATCCTAGAAGACAAACTTCTCAATATCTCCCAATGTGGGAGATCTATTTTTGATTACAAATTAGAAATCTGACATTTATCCCCTTTCCCCGTGGACCTCGTAAGATCAAAAGCCTTAAGGTGTAGCCAATATTTGTGTAAAATACCAAAAATTCTTTCAAATTTGTTTATTAATATTTAATAAATTTTGACCCCAGATGGAAAATTTATCTTTGCCATTGCGTTCATCACCTCCAAATTAGCTTAGGGTGAAGTTTAGGAGGCATTTGGAAGTCGTTGGATTTTCGACAAATATTTTAATATTATTTTAAATACCCCGAAAATTGAGATAATTAAATACTCGTCGGATCAAAAATCCGATTACACCGTTGCGTTCCTCACCCCTCAATTAGCTAAGGGTGATTTACTTATAATTTTTAAATTAGGTTTACTTAATTAAAAATCAATTAATGAAATTGAAATAAAATAATTAAATAATAATTATTATTTAAATAATTTAACGGCATCATCCTCATTAGCCTAATGCCATTCCCTTAGATGCTCATGGCTGTTTGATTGGACGGAGCCTTTGAACTGTCTGATCCAGCGATCAGACGGTCAAGACTCATCGTCTCTACGAGCCTCACGCGTGGCACTGCGCGGGACACGCGACGAAGGCGAGGACGCGCGTCGCCGTTCCTCCATGCCTCATGTCGATCCACCGCTCTCTCTTCCCCATTTAGACTCACAACGATTAAGTTAGCATTTTACTGGCTCTCGGGATCGCTGGAAATACCTGAAACCCTCCTTGACTGGAACCCTCATCCATCTACTCGATCTCTAGGTACCTGGACTCATCAGATCCTAATTCTATTTTAAAGATTATTGCTCATATATGTAACTTATGTGTTATTAATCAATTTATACGGTTCGATTAAGTTGAGAAGCCTTCGATCGAGCGGAATCATCGATCGAGGGCTCGTCCCTCGTAACCCTAAAGTTTCCTCCCTCGCTGCGTATCGGAAGACGAAGAGACGACCCCGCTCCTCTTGAACCGGATCGGGTCTCGACCGGTTCAATTCGCCCGTGAACCGGTCACGTAGACGCTTGCATAGGATGTGTGTGTGGGTCCCGCATGCTCCGCTGTTGTCCCCACATTCGACCACATGTCGTGTCTGTTGGACGACAGTGGGTCCCGCTGCTTGTTTTGATGTAAAGCAGAGGGGCCCGCCAGATTATCTCCAGCCAATGACAGGTCGACACGTGGGCTGGCTGTCCCCTCTGTCTGCAGACACGGACCCCACCTGCTAAGAAAAGAATTTTAGCAAAATTATATATATTTATATAAGTATAAATTTTATATAGAATAATCATATATATAAATAAAATACAGAATATCTACACAAATTTAAATAAATTGTTAAATCAGAACCTGAATTTATTA
Source organism: Gastrodia elata (assembly GCA_016760335.1). Lineage (NCBI taxonomy): Eukaryota > Viridiplantae > Streptophyta > Magnoliopsida > Asparagales > Orchidaceae > Gastrodia > Gastrodia elata. Next base: position 19,880,241 of record CM028669.1, read on the forward strand.
AGGAATATATGATCTTAAATATAAATATTAAACATTAAATATTAATGTTAATATAATTAATTCACTCAATTACCAAACTTTATAAATTCATAACTTACAAAATACTTAACCAAATTTAGCAAACAAATATACCGAATTCATTAGAAAAATATGAGGAATTTATTGATGCCACTTATTTTACTATAGGTTCAATATTTCACATAATGATATTTTAGGATATTTAAATAATTACAAAAATAATACAAAACTTAGATTAGCCATAACTTTATGTGTGTTTAGCCAAACATACCCAATATGGGTCTCAAAATACTCAGAAAACCCTAAGGAATATTTTAATAGTATTAATTTTACTGTTTGGATTAACAAATCTAATGATCTAAATTAAGTAATTTCAGTTTTAAAAAACTCATAAAGTAGATTAGAACCTAGCTGTGTAATTGGTTTAATGATTTTGTGATTTTCACTAATCACTCACTAATCACATTAAACCCTAATTATTAATCCTAGAAATTGTATTGGCTATAACTTAGCCAATACATATCAAAATTTGATGATTTTAGATTCTATAGAAAGCTTAGGACATAATCTACCGTAAACTAACAAAAAAAATTTAATTTCATTAAGGTAAAGTAACTAAATTGCCTTTATAGGTCAAATTCCTAATTTGACCTTGTAAGGCTTAATAATTACTCAAAATTAATAACTTAATTAATTTGAACATATTTAGATCATTTCATTATTATTTTAGAAACCTAATATTACAAATCATAAAATACTAAATTAATGAATTATATTATTTTTGATAGATCAAAGGAATTAATTTGATTGAAATTTTATCGAAACAGTCAGGTACGTAAATCTACTTAAAAGTTTTATTTTAGTATTCTTATTTTGAGCCATTTTTCATTTGAATATTATTCCAAAATTGCTTACAGCTTATAAATCTGCAAAAGAATATTATCAAATAAGCATGTAATAAAAAGATGAAATGTGTTATATTATTGTGGTATTTGTCTTGGGAGGATGGAAAGCAACACTGAGAATCTATACAGATTGGGGCTGCTGGCAGCCCCTGGGAGTCATATGGAGGGATTTAGCTCTTATTAAGAAGTGAGCAAATCCAGAGGAAAGACACACCATCAGTTTCTAATTTTTGAATAAGCTACCGACGGGTAGTGAGAAAAGCTTCCTAAAGGTTATGCCTATGGGTTTACCCATTTGGGCTCAGGAGTCTATGGACTCGACTTTATGTTACAAATGCTTTTGATAAAATTATTTATTTCATGCTTTTATTGAATTTCAAAGCTAACATGCAGGGAAATATTTAAATTTAAAAATTTACTTTTTCTTTCATATATGCAAATATTTCAGTCATTTTCACAATTGATTTATGCCTATTATAGGATGTTAGAATTACTCTTTTAAGAATGATTCGCGTACTCCTACTTGACTGGTAACTGTGTTTTTCAGGTTTTGATAATTAAACTTTGAAGATCTGCCCGAGTAATAAAAGAAAGAAGAAATAGAGATGTGAGAAAAGGAGAATGTTTAAATCTTTATTATAAATATTAAACTATTGTAAATTCATATATGAATGGCTCTGAATATAAATATGGACATTTATGTATTTCATTTTCCTTACTTTCATGAATGTATATTTTCAATGTATGAATCATTCTTTTGAGACTCTTGAACTTCGATCCCCGGTCGCCACAGAATTGGTATTAGAGCCGGAGTTTGAGATAATATAAAGAATGATTCATTAGAGCCAACATTATGAAGACAATTTTAAAAATATTATAATTAGTAGTTGAATTTTAAGTTAGAGAGCCTAATAAGTATACTTTATTACTTCCCCAGATTATGGAGAGTCATAATCAAAATAACAACAATCAATCTTATGAGGAAAATATTCCTCAGAGTACTCCTAGCCATAATGAGACTGTTTCACCTAACATTGAAGCAGTCTATCCTTTTAATCATAGTGGAGCAAATCAGATGCTCCAGTTCATGAATATGATGAGTCAATTCATGAATAACCAATAATTCCAAAATCCAAACCCCATTTCAGCCCAAAGAAAGGCAGTAAACGAAGATATGCAGATATTTCTTAAGCTTCAGCCTCCAAGATTCAATGGAAAGGCAACTCCTGATCAAGCTGAAGAATGAATTCAAAGAATAGAGAAAGAATTTAAATGTGCTAAGAGTTCTAAAGATCAAAAAGTATCCTTAGCTACCTATCTACTTACAAAAGCTGTAGAAAAATGGTGGAAGACATCCAAAACCACTACGTTTCAGAACAGATCAGAAGAAGAGATCTATTGGGAAGAATTTGTAAAAGCATTCTTGGGCAAGTATGTACCACAGTCTGCCATGCAAACAATGAGGAAGGAACTCTTGAATTTAAAATAAGGAAGGCATTCAATTATAGAATATGAAGAAGAATTTACTTGCTTAGCTAATTTTGCTCCAGAAATGGTTACAACTGAGGAAGTTAGGTGTCATTTGTTCCTTAATGGATTAAGGAATAATTTTCAGCATATTTTGACACCTCTACAAATTTCAAATTTTGCCCAACTAATAGAGAAGGCCAAGCTCATGAAAGCCCAAGAAGAGCAATATTCTTCAAGAATAAAGAGGCTAGCCTTTTCTCTCCATTTTTCATCAAAGAGGCAACAATTTTCAAAACTTCAAGGAAGAATTTATAATATTCAAAGCAATCCCATTATACATATTCCAAAAACATCAAATACTTTTAGATTTTGTGAAAGGATACATAGTACAGATAAATGTTTTACTGGTATAGGTCAATGCCATCGATGTGGGAGAACCAATCATATAATAAAGTTCTGTCGTGCTACTTATAGAGTAAACGGACATCAACTCCCAAATCAAGGCAAAGCAATTATGAAAATCAGGGCAGACCACCAATAAATCAAGAAAATAACATAGCATCTTCTAGTAATACAAGAAATAATCCAGCTCAAGCCAGAATATTCAATTTATCTCAAGAAGAGGCAAGAGATAAACCCGATGTGGTTACAGGTACTATTATATTATTTCATCACCCTTGTTCAATTCTTTTTGATTCTGGAGTTACGCATTCTTTTATTGCATCAAAGTTGGTTCAAAAATATTCATTACCAGTAGAACAACTTTCGTCAACACTCAAAGTTATTCTACCATCAGGAGATTTGTTAGAGACAAGTGTCTTTTGTAAATGTAAATTAAATATAAGTGGAATTTCTTGGGATGCTAAACTCACTGTCATCCTTATAACCACTTTTGATATTATTCTTGGGATGGACTGGATGAGTCAGAATAAAGCATTGATTGATTGTGCAAAAAAGAGAGTATATATAAATAGTGGAAGTAAGAAAGTAACATTTGTTAGTCAAAGAAGTGCAGTTATTAGCCTTATTCCAGCTAATAAAATCAAAAAGTTTATTAGAAAGAAATACCCTATATTCTTAACCTTACTCTCAAATTCTGATGCTAAATCTATGCCTCTCGAAGAAACTCTTATAGTAAAAGAATATGCAGATGTTTTTCCAAAAGAACTTCCAGGTTTACCACTTCAAAGAGAAGTAGAATTCAACATTGATTTTATTCAAAGAACGAATCCTTTATCCAAAGAATTAGAAGAGCTTAAGAATCAACTCCAGGAGTTGACTGAAAAAGGGTTTATTAGACCAAGTAATTCTCCATGGGGAGCTCCAGGCCTGTTTGTTAAGAAGAAAGATGGGAGTATGTGCCTATATATCGATTACCGAGAATTGAATAAGGTTACCATTAAAAATAAATACCTGTTACCAAGAATTGATGATTTATTTGATCAATTAGTCAGTGCTTCAATATTTTCAAAAATTGATTTAAGGTCTGGTTATCACCAACTCCGTATTAAAGATTAGGATATTCCTAAATCTGCTTTTAGAACGCGTTATGGGCATTATGAATTTCTGGTGATGCCTTTTGGGTTAACTAACGCCCCATCCTACTTTATGGATTTGATGCATCGAATAATGAAACCTTACTTAGATTCATTTATCATCATCTTCATTAATGATATATTAATTTATTCTAAAAATGCTAAAGAACATGAAGAGCATCTTAGAATTACCTTGAGCTTATTAAGGCAACATCAATTATATGCCAAATTCTCAAAATATGAATTTTGGCTTCAATCAGTAGCCTTCTTATGGCATATAATTAGCAAAGATGGAATATCAAATGATCCAAGCAAAGTTAGTGCAATTCAGGAATGGCCCCAACCTACTTCAGTAACAAAAATACACAATTTCTTGGGATTAGCTGGTTATTATCGTAAATTTGTTAAGAACTTTTCCCAAATTGCAGTCCCTCTTACTCGTCTTACTCAAAAGGATGTGTCTTACGTATGGGATTCATCTTGCGAATCAATGTTTCAGAAGTTAAAATAATGTCTAACATCAGCTCCTATACTAGTTCTACCAATTGAAGGAAAAGAATATCAAATTTATTGTGATGCTTCTGGAATTAGATTAGGTTGTGTTCTTATGCAAGAAGGAAAAGTTATAGCCTTTGCATCTAGACAGCTTAAAATTCATGGAAAAAATTATCCAGTTCATGATTTGGAATTAATTGCAATAGTATTTGCACTTAAGATCTGGAGACACTATTTATATGGAGTAAGATGTGAAGTCTTCACTGATCACCAAAGTTTGAAATATATTTTTTCTTAGAAAGAGATAAATTTAAGATAGCAAAGATGGTTAGAATTAATCAATGATTTTGACTTATCAATTCAATATCATCCTGGAAAGGCAAATATAGTAGCAGATGCACTAAGTCGAAAGGCAACTTCACATTTGCATATTTTGACCTCTAACCTTATATTATTCAAGGAAATGAAAAATCTTCAATTAGAAGTCGTGTTCCCATCAAATACTAATCTATTTCAAATGACTATAGAGTGCTCATTAATGGATGAAATCAAAGAAGCTCAACATTTTGATGAAGAATATAACTCTTTGGCTGCATCTATTCAATCAGGAAAGCACCTAAAACTAAATTTAGATTCAAATAAGAATATTTAGAATGGATCTAGAATTTGGATACCTAATAAAGCTGAGCTAAGATCAAAACTATTGAAAGAAGCTCACCATTCCATATACTCTATTCATCCAGGAAATAATAAGATGTATCAAGATTTGAAATCACACTTTTGGTGGCCAGGAATGAAGAAAAGTATCGCTGAGTTTATATCCAAGTGTGAAGCTTGTAACATAGTAAAAGCAGAGCATCAAAAACCAGGAGGATTACTCTAACCTCTAGCTATTCCTCAATGGAAATGGGAAGATATTTATATGGAATTCATAACTGGGTTTCCTCGCTCAAAATTTAATAATAATTCTATTTGGGTAATTGTGGATAGGCTTACAAAAGTAGCACATTTTTTACCCATTAAGCAGACAGATACAGTAGACAAATTGGCAAAGATTTATCTAAAAGAAATAGTAAAATTACATGGTATTCCAAAAACCATTATTTCTGATAGAGACAGCCGGTTCACTTTAAAGTTCTGGAAAATAGTTCATCAAAATATTGGTTCCCAGCTGTGTATGAGCACTGTTTATTAATATTTAATAAAGTTTAACCCCATATGGAAAATCCGACTTCGCCATTACGTACATCACCCCCAAATTAGCTAGGGGTGATGTTTTGGAGGCATTTGGAAGTCGTTGGATTTTTGACGAATATTTTAATATTATTTTAAATACCCCAAAAAATGAGATAATTAAATACTCGTCGGATCAAAAATTCGATTGCACCGTTGCGTTCCTCACCCCTCAATTAGCTAAGGGTGATTTACTTATAATTTTTAAATTAGGTTTACTTAATTAAAAATTAATTAATGAAATTGAAATATAATAATTAAATAATAATTATTATTTAAATAATTTAATGGCATCATCCTCATTAGCCTAACGCCATTCCCTTAGACGCTCGTGGCCGTTTGATTGGACGGAGCCTTCGAACCGTCTGATCGAGCGATCAAACGGTCGAGACTCATCGTCTCTACGAGCCTCACACGTGGCACTGCGCGGGACATGCGGTGAAGGCGAGGATGCGCGTCGCCGTTCCTCCATGCCTCGTGTCGATCCACCGCTCTCTCTTCCCCATTTAGGCTCACAATGATTAAGTTAGCATTTTACTGGCTCTAGGGATTGCTGTAAATTCCTAAAACCCTCCTTGACTGGAACCCTGATCCTTCTACTCGATCTCCAGGTACCTGAACTCATCCGATCCTAATTTGATTTTAAAGATTATTGCCTCTATATGTAACTTATGTGTTATTAATCAATTTATACGGTTTGATTAAGTTGAGAAGCCATCGATCGAGCGGAATCATCGATCGAGGGCTCGTCCCTCGTAACCCTAAAGTTTCTTCCCTCGCTGTGTATCGGAAGATGAAGAGATGACCCCGCTCCTCCTGAACCAGACTGGGTCTTGACCGGTTCAATTTGCCCGTGAACCAGTCACGTAGACGCTTGCGTAGGATGTGTGTGGGTCCCGCATACTCCGCTGTCGTCCCCACATTCGACCACATGTCGTGTCTGTTGGACGACGGTGGGTCCCGCTGCCTATTCTGACGTAGAGTAGAGGGGCCCGCCAGATTATCTCTAGCCAATGACAAGTCGACACGTGGGCTGGCTGTCCCCTCTGTCTGCAGACGCGGACCCCACCTGCGAAGAAAAGAATTTTAACAAAATTATATATATTTATATAAGTATAAATTTTATATAGAATAATATATATATAAATAAAATACAGAATATCTACACAAATTTAAATAAATTGTTAAATCAGAACCTGAATTTATTAAGGAATATATGATCTTAAATAGAAATATTAAATATTAAATATTAATGTTGATATAATTAATTCACTCAATTACCAAACTTTATAAATTCATAACTTACAAAATACTTAACCAAATTTAGCAAACAAATATACCAAATTCATTAGAAAAATATGAGGAATTTATTGATACAATTTATTTTACTGTAAGTTTATTATTTCATATAATGATATTTAGGATATTTAAATAATTACAAAAATAATACAAAACTTAGATTAGCCATAACTTTGTGTGTGTTTACCCAAATATACCCAATATAGGTCTCAAAATACTCAAAAAATCTTAAGAAATATTTTAATAGTATTAACTTTACTGTTTGAATTAAATTTAGACTAATCACATTTTTAACCTAACCCTAATTAAGCCATTTAACCCTAGAACTTCATTTGACCATAAGTTGGTCAATTGAACTTCAAATTAGATGATCCAAATATCAATTTAGATTAGAAAAACCTAATTTATAGTAATCTATAAAAATATTTTAGATTCAACGGTTAGACATTCTAATCAACCCTAATTATCCTAAAACTTGATTAGTGAATATTAGCAAATCTAATGATCCAAATTAAATAATTTTAGTTTAAAAAACTTATAAAGTAGATTAGAACCTAGCTATGTGATTGGTTTAATGATTTTGTGATTTATTTCACTAATCACTCACTAATCACATTAAACCTTAATTATTAACCATAGAAATTGTATTGGCTATAACTTAGCCAATACATATCAGAATTTAATAATCTTAGGTTCTATAGAAATCTTAGAACATAATCTACAGTAAACTAGCAAAATAATTTTAATTTTCATTAAGGTAAAATTACTAAATTGCCCTTATAGGTCAAATTCCTAATTTGACCTTATAAGGCTTAATAATTACTCAAAAATAATACCTTAATAATTCAAAAATTAATTTAAACATATTTAGATTATTTCATTATTATTTTAGAAACATAATATTACAAATTATAAAATATTAAATTAATGAATTAAATTATTTTTGGCAGATCAAAGGAATTGATTTGATTGAAATTTTATCAAAACAGTCAGGTACATAAATCTACTTAAAAGTTTTATTTCAGTATTCTTATTTTGAGCCATTTTTCATTTGAATATTATTCCAAAACTGATTACCGCTTATAAATCTGCAAAAGAATATTATCAAATAAGCATGTAACAAAAAGATGAAATATGTTATATTATTGTGATGTTTGTCTTTGGAGGATGTAAAGCAACACAGAGAATCTGTACAGATTGGGCCTGCTGGCAGCCCCTGGGAGTCATATGGAGGGATTTAGCCCTTATTAGGAAGTGGGAAAATCTAGAGGAAAGACACACTATCAGTTTCTAATTTTTGAATAAGCTACCGACGGGTAGTCAGAAAAGCTTCCTAAAGGTTATGCCTATGGGTTTACCCATTTGGGCTCAAGAGTCTATGGACTCGACTTTATGTTACAAATGTTTTTTATAAAATTTAATTATTTCATGCTTATATTGAATTTCAAAGCTAATATGTAGGACAATATTTAAATTTGAAAATTTATTTTTTCTTTTATATATGCAAATATTTCAGTCATTTTCACAATTGATTTATGCCTATTATAGGATGCTAGAATTACTCTTATAAGAATGATTTGCATACTCTTACTTGATTGGTAACTGTGTTTTTCAGATTTTGATAATTAAACTTTGAAGATCTGTCTGAGTAATAAAAGAAAGAAGAAATAGAGATGTGAGAAAATGAGAATGTTTAAATCTTTATTGTAAATATTAAATATTGTAAATTCATATATGAATGGCTCTGAATGTAAATATGGACATTTATGTATTTCATTTTCCTTACTTTCATGAATGTATATTTTCAATGTATGAATCATTCTTTTGAGACTTTCGAACTTCGATTCCTGGTCGCCACAATTTGAAAGAGTTGTGAGATTCTATTTGAGCGCATCTCATTTCTCATCAGTATAAACATTTCTCGGAACTGGTTGAAGTGGCTCGACTACAAGAGCATTTTCAGAGTCAGATGGACTAGAAGAGAAAAGCTCATTTCACACCGACAAAAAGGTAAACTCTTAGGCATCGGAAGGTCGCTAAAATTTTCTATATCGAATCCGATCAATCTCAAGCTGATTCCTTGGGATGTAAGCGTCCCCACCCTTATAGAAAATACTATAATCAGCTGAATGTGTGCTTCACTTACGGCAAACCTGGTCATTGCTTCTACTAGTGCGATGCTGAGAAAATCATCGATGGGGTGCCCATCATCCATTCAAAGTGAGACCAGATTTTTTGTCCATAGCCCCTGAACTGTCGTACTCCTGCCTTGGTTAGTATGCCACCTCTTACTCCTGCTATAGCCCCTAGGAATGCACCTGCTTTTGCCCAGGCCCATACTCGCCAGGGCTGAGCACCACAAAGTATCAATCATCTACTCCTGCTAGAGTATATATGCTGACTCCCGCATCTGCCCCTAAAGATAATATTATCATATCGAGTACATTTTAAATTCATTTTAATTCATATTTATGTTTGCTACTTTAATTCCTAAATGTGTAAGTAAAATTTTATTATTGCTTTAAATATAGGCACTCTAGAAATTAATGACAAATCGTTCAATTTTCTTTTTGATACCAGAGCAAGTCACTACTTCATATCAGAAAGTTGGGTTAAAACTCTTAAATTGCCATCCTATCAATTAGTAAATTATTTAATCATATGGTTACATTCTAGAGCATGTATGTAAGCTCTATAGTTTCGTGGTGTAGCTATCCCCATCGGCGAACAAAACTTTGAAGTCAAGTTGATCGTGTTTCCAATTGCAAATTTTGACGTGATTCTTGGGATGAATTGTCTAAGTAATATTGGCACCATAATCAACTGCCAAAAGAAGAAGATCACCTTAGGCAGTGGAGGCCAAGCCAAAATATTCATAGGAAAGTTCAGTACCCAAGCCTCGCTGATCAATGTCATGGAAGCTGAAAAGTTAGTTATGAAGGGATGTGATGCCTACCTAGTTACAATGCTAGGAGGAAAATGAAAGCATCCCACTCAGTTCAAATCACATCGTTTGTGGATTTCTTGATGTATTCCTTGAAGGTCCACCTAGTCTTCTACCAATGAGAGAAGTGGAGTTTGCTATCGAACTCATTCTTGGGATGCAGTCCATATCCAAGGTTCTGTATCAAATGGAACCTAAGGAGTTTCAAGAGTTGAACAAGAAACTTCAAAAGTTGCTTGAGAAATGACTTATCAGGCTAAGTTCATCTCCATGGGAGCGCCTGTTCTGTTCGTCAAAAAGAATGATGGTTATATGCATATGTGCATTTACTATCGCGAGCTCAACAAGGTGATGATCAAAAATAAATATCTGTTACCGTGCATCAATGATCTTTTTGATCGATTATCTGGCACTAAAGTTTTCTTGAAGATTGACTTACGGTAGACAAATTGGCAAAGATTTATCTAAAAGAAATAGTAAGATTACATGGTATTCCAAAAACCATTATTTATGATAGAGACAGCCGGTTCACTTTAAAGCTCAACTGCTAATCAAAGAAGACGATATTGAGAAGACGGTGTTTAGGACTCGTTATGGATATTATGGGTTTCTAGTAATGTCCTTTGGCTTAACCAATGCACCGTCCATCTTTATAGACATAATGCAGTGCATTCTTAAGCCTTATTTTGAATATTTGTCATCATATTCATCGATGATATTTTAATATATTACAAAAGTAAAGTTGAACACGAGGGTCACTTGCGAACTACTCTTGAAGAATTACGTGAGTACCGGCTCTATGCCAAATTCTCCAAGTGTGAGTTCTGGCTCGACTCAGTATGCCCAAGGTATTAGAGTAGATCAAAGGAAGGTCAGTATTGTTCAAGATTGGTCACAACTAAAGCTAGTAACTGACATTAGAAGTGTTTGGGTTTAGATGGCTACTACAAAAAGTTTTTTAAAGATTTTTTTCGGATCGCCTCTCCATTAACGAAGCTGACTCAGAGTACCTTTTATTTGGAGCCCCGAGTGTTAAAAAGCATTCAAAGCATTAAAAGATGCACTCTCTTCCACCCTAGTACTAATATTGCCAAATGAGGGTCTATACAACTAAGTCTACACAGATGCATCTATAATATATTTGGGATGTGTGTTGATGAAAGAAGGTAAAGTAATCGCATATGCTTCTTGTCAACTTAAGTCACATAAAAAAATTATCCGGTGCATGATCTCGAACTTGCTGTCGTTGTATTCGCTATAAAAAGTTGGCGTTACTATCTTTATGATGTTTAGTGTTCAATCTTCACCGATCATCATATCCTAAAAGATATTTTCATTCAACACAAACATAAATACTGGCAGCAAAGATTGCTAGAACTAATAAATGATTATGATATGAACATCTAGTATCATCCCGGCAAAGCGAGCATCGTAGCAGATGCCCTTAGCCGTCATGCTACTCTCAGTACCATGGTCACTGAAAGCCCGATTGAGGAAAAATTCGGTAAGCTAGACATTGATCATGTGTGTGGTGATATGCTTAGCATGATGTTAAGTTAGATCACCATGTAACCCACCTTTCACTGAGATGCTCCATCTCTCAAACTAAAGATGAAAAGACTATCTGAAATTTAAGGCCAAAATCGGAGAAGGTTGTGCCATGATCTGCAGCTGCATGGAAATGTAATTTATCTAGGAGATCGTCTCTGAATTCCCAAATCCATGCATCATGAGATCCTCATCGAAGGTCATAACTCGTAAAATCAGGTTCATCCAGGGAGCACAAAAATGTATCAGGATTTGAAGAAATCACTCTGGTGGCTTGGTATGAAAAGAAACATGACAAAATTCGTGGCAAAATGCCAAGCCAATAACCTCATCAAAGCTGAACATTAAAGGCCAGGAGGACTCTTTCATCCTCTGGCAATCCCTGAATAAAAATGATTCAATATATCTCTGGATTTTATCATGGATTTGCCTAAGTCAATATCCAGAGTTAATTTAATCTTGGTAATAGTTGATCACCTAACCAAGTCAGCTCATTTCATTTCTATGCATCAAATAGATTCAGTGGAAATATTGGTAAAGCTATATATCAAAGAGATTGTCAGGATCCATGGTATTCCAAGATCGATAGTTATTGATCGTGATAGTAGATATACATCTTTATGTCAAGCGATACATCAAGACCTGGGAACTACCATAGCCATGAGCACCACCTTCCATCCCCAAATAAATGAACAGATAGAATGAGTCAATCTGGTCCTTGAAGACCTTATGCGATTATGTATTTTGAATTTTGACAATTTCTGGGAAGACCACATCCCTCTTGTGGAGTTTGCTTATAATAACAGCTATCAAGCAAGTATCGACATAGCACCATATGAAGCCTTATATGGAAAAATGTGCAGTACTCCACTTGCATGGTCTGAAACCGATAGTGTTCAACTTTTTGGATCCGATTTGGTGAATGAAATAAATTAAAAGGTGTAGTTAATTCAGCAAAGAATTGGAGCCGCATAAGATCACCAAAGTAAATACCATGATGCTCATCATCATCCCTTGAATTTCAATGTTGGAGATTTTGCATACCTTAAAGTTATCCCAATGAAGGGTGTTTTCCATTTTGGTGTGGCTGGGAAGCTTAGTCCCCACTATATAAAACCCTTGAAGTGACAACAAAGGTAGGCTTTGCAACCTATAGGTTGAAGCTCTTTGAAGATTTCTCTGCAGTGCACAACGTCTTTCATATCTTATCATTGCAAAGATGTCTTCATGATTCTTCACATTTAGTTTAACTTATAGTAGTTTCCCTTTAGCTAGACCTTTAATATGTGGAAGAGTCCATCAGAATATTATCTCGTGATCAGAAGCAGCTAAGGAATCACTCTATCCTCATGGTGAAAGTTCAATGGAGGAATCACTCTCTCGAAAAAATTCACTTGGGAAAAAGAGGCTGATATGCAGCAGAAATATCCAAGTTTCTTTGAAAATTCAGGTACTTCTAATTTTTAATATTTATTCTTTACTTTTTGCATCTCCTTTTCCCTTCTTAGGATGTTGTCGGGGACGACATCATTCTTAAGTGAGGGAGGCTATAACTACCATAGGCTGTTATCAAGCTTAAATAAAGCTTAGTCACACCTTGAAATCTAATATAGTGCATTCATGTGGTCATTATATGGTGCCCCACCCTCTAACCTGTAAGATCAGACTTAAGGGGTGGTGTACCACTTTGGCAAATCCCTCACTTATCATTGGATTAGGTAAGATCCACAATCCACTAATAAATGAATGGTATGCACTGAATGAATTTATACTATCAGTCACTAAATCAACATATGTACAGAGTGCAAAAGCATACAAAGTAAATATTACATCCATCTCACCATACATCAAATAAGAAATTATAATGAAAAGTAGCTCAGAAAATAATAGTGCAAAAAAGTAAGCACAGTCACAAGTGTACCTGTATTATTACAATATTTAATTAAAGTTCAAAATGAAATAAATCATCACTTGTCCTCACAAATAATATAAATCAACTAAGGATCTTCAGCTCCAATCCGCTGCACCTCCTCTAAATAAGGCTCCTCCTCAGGCACTGGATCTTCAAGCTGCTCAAGATCCGACATTGTCGGTTTCACAATGCCAGGGTTCCAGCCAATAAAAGAAAAATTTTATTAGACAATTGTCTAAGTATATATTAGGCTGAAAATTTTACATAAATTATTAATATCACTATTTACACTTAAACTCAATAAAAATGAACTATCTATCATAGGAGCAGTAAGCATATAAGAAATAGGATAAGCTATAAATATAATATTTATAGCTAAGCAAGGATTGAGGCAAAAGCACACCTTAATTAAACTAAATAAGGAATAGGCATACACATAAAATACAGTAAGTAAAAGTACTAAAAGTAAAGTCTAATCCTAAATATGCTGATGATCTTATGACATATGCTGATTTAAAATAGTAATATGAAAGTGGTACATATAGTAAGCAGTGAAATATAACATCATATAAATAAATATATATATATATATATAAGTGAGCGAGTAAGAAAAGAAATATAGTTGACTAAAATAACATGCATCAATAATGCAGTAAACAGTAAATTGAAACTGAAACAGGTACATATAATTGCCATATCAGAAAGAATTGGCCAATTTGGCCCAGTATAATTCCCAAAGCCTTTTTGGGCTAGGGTAGACAAAAATTCCCATAGCCTTTCTAGGCTAAGACAGACAGAATAGAGCAGAAGAACTGAAGAGGCAGTAAATACAAGTGTGAAATCTTTTAGTTATTTTGCTTTTATTTCTGTGGATACGTCTAAAAATAGTTGAGGAGTCAAGAAGTCTACAAGATTATATGAGTTCCAAACTTAGCACAACACTCCTCAATGAGTAATGCCAAGTATTCCTTATTTCTGCTTACCCCTGTCCAGTGGAGTAAAATGCGCCAGATCACCAAAAAATTAAACCCAATGCAAATGTTATTCAAATATTCTATGTTTTTATTTTCATGTAACAAAGTTTTGTTATATGACATGTCCAAGGAAAATAATCACAAAGTTCAAGGAATGCGTGGCATAAAAATCAAGTAGTAAGTAAGGGACTCTACTAAAATATGGTGATATCATTTATTTTCTAATTAAACCATTCTATCTATTCAAAGTTACACAAGTTCAAGATCTCAAATTCCTACTATCGAGTGTAACTTAGAAGTATATCCTTATAAACTATAAAATATTAAGACTAGCTAGGTCCTAATATGATTAATCAATGTCGACTATATAAGTTAAATAATAAATTATTACGACTTAATTATTGAATTTAGATGTTTTAGACTAAAATCTGATCAAGATCTAATAAACTATATATTATGGATTAAACACTACGAGCTTGGGCTTAATCACATAATCCAAAGGATAGAACTTAAGATTTAGGTTCAAATCTAAATGTGATCTAATGATTAAAGCAAATCCTATTAAGCAAAGTTAAACTTAATAGGATAATTCTCCTATCCTGAATCTAAGGTTGAAAGACAAAATATTCAAAATTAAGTTGCGAAAGCTAGAAACTAATGAAACCAAGGATTCAGTCATTGAACAACGCATTTATTTAATGAAGGAAATCTAACTTATGATATAGTCCTAGACTTAGGAATGGTCCTAATGCGATGTGAAAGATCCTAAAGAAAAGACTTAGAGAAAATTATAGAATTTAACCAATTTGATTGAATTGCTGTTTTTACTTACTTAAAAGATTCTAATGTAGTTCTAATAATGTTTTTAGTGATCTAAAAGATAAATTAGGGCTTAAGGACACTTAACCTAAATTTTGGGCAAAATAACCATTTTACCTGTACTTGTGGGTCCAAAATATTACTTTTTTATTTAGGGTTCCAAATTAGAGTTTCTTATTGCCAAATTATTCCTTACTATCTAACATGAAGATAGACAATAAGTAAACTCAATTTGGGTAAGAAACGTGTCTTATAGGTCCAAATAAAAGATTTTGACCTAAGGAGCAATTTAGTAATTCACACTTAATGGAATCTAAATTTTTATACAGTTTGCTATTGGTTACTATTCAAGAATTCCATAGAGTCTAAGAGCACTAAATTTTGAGCTTAAATAAATTAGTTATAGAGGTTCTAAAATTCAGGGGCAATTCGGTAATTTCTAAGGGTCAAAGGGGGCAAAAATAGAAATTTTCTGTTTGAGGTCCAAATTCAGCAAACTTAGTTTCTATAGCTTCCCTATAACACACTGAGTGCTTTAACTAAGAGTAGACCTAATTTGGAGTTCAATTGGTCAAGTTATAACCAAACTAGAGTTATGCGTATTTTGGTCATTTCTAATTTTTAGGGTTTAGAACTTAAATGTTATTTTAGATTACTGTTGGCACTAAAATGCTAAACTAGCTAGAACTTTGAATTTCTTAATTTGGAATTGAATTGATCAAGTTATGATCAATTGAAAACTAAGGGTATTTTGGTCATTTTTGGGTGAGGGTCATAAATATCACTTTTCAAACTAAGCTCAAAATAGGAAAACTAATACTGTTATAGTGATGGAGTTATTCTCCTGAGTATTTTAAGACTCATATTGCTTATTTTTGGATAATTAAGTTAAGAGTTATGGGGGTGTGTTTATGACATAAAATGTCACTAGGTTAAATAATCCCTAAATCGAATTTTTGAATTACGTCATTTGATTTATTTTATTTTTCTAAGTAAAATGAGACCTATATTAATATGTTTGGATCAATATTTTTAAAGTTATGAGACTTTAAAGTTTTGATTAATTAAATTTAAATTAAATAATATTACTATTCATTTATACAATTTAAATTATTATATTATTTTAATCAATTAAATATTTTTCTGAATTAAATTAGATTTATTAATTTTTTGTTATTTAAAATAAATTAATTAACTAATTATTAAGTATGCTTAGTGTTAAATAAATTAAATTATTGACTAATTATTAACTGCGGGGCCTGCATTGGACATGCGTTCGCCCTCGCGAATAGACCACGCAGAAGTGGTTTTCGGTTATAGGAATGCTATTCTTCTTCTCCCCTAGAATTGTTACTAGGAAGGCGTCGCAACCTTTCTTGACTAGCCTCTTTGATCTTATATCATTAATTAATGAAGCTCGCGTACTAAGGTTACCAACGAAGGATTTGACCTTACTACCACTGCCTAAAGTGATGTTCTTCTTCATGCAGTTGATAGTGGCGTTATGTTGGCTTAACCAATTCATACCCAGTATCACATCGAAGTTAGCTATAAGGAGGCTACTAGCTTGGATTCAGAGTCTTCATTCTCAATGGGAATTAGTATTTTGTAAAAGTTATGAGATAGAATTTGAGCTCTAGAAGGTAACCCAACGCTTAAAGGATTGGCTAGGCGATATAGAGGTAGGTTGAGTGATTTAGCCCAATTCTCTGACACAAAGGAATGACTAGCCCTAGTGTCAAATATTATGTTGCAAGGTTTGTCATTTATGTAAATTGAACCTATTTACAGATGCAATGATTACTAACTATGTTTAGTAATAATTGTAAAAATAGAGGGGTTCAAAAGTGTGTACCTGACACAATGTGGTTATACTCAGCAGCCTCAATTGGTGTGAGGGTGACACATGAGTAGGGCCGGTAGGCCTGTTGTTGTAGGTCTGTCGTGGAGGTGGCCATGGGGCATTTGGGTGAGGGACATTCGCTGCCTCATGCCTTGTAGCTGTAGGAGGTAGAGCTTGATGAGCAGTTGTTGGCTTTTGGAATAGGTTGAAGGTTTGGCGGCACTTGGAGTGATTGATCGAATCACCATCAATGGTCTCTTTGGCCACACATTGAAAGTAACCATGGCCTGCTCTTCCGCAGGTGAAGCAGGCACGACTCCCATGGTAACACCAACCATACGGATGAGGCCTCGAGCAACCATTGAACGGATCGACGGAGGGGGCTTCAGCTTCAAGCTGGTACACTAACCCATTAAGGAGTATTCTGCTATAAAGAAGATGACCCAAGACTCTTTTTTGGGTCTCTCCCTGGCTTGGTCTTGCTCCACTACCTTGGCGGTCTCTAAGAGTTCAGCAAAGTCTGATAAGCAAAGATGAATCACTTGGCTCCTGATAGAAGGCCACAGACCACTCTGAAATTGGTGACAGCAGTCTGCTTCAGTGGGAACTAAGCTGGTGGAGAACCTTGCAAGGCGTCGGAACTCCACTTCGTACACATATACAGAATGGTCACCCTGTTGCAGCTTTAAGAACATGTCCCCCAAGTTGTGTTTGGCAGACATGGTAATGTATCGGGCCTAGAATGCTTCAATGAACTCATCCCATGTGATGTCTTTGAGTTCTATGTCTGTGAACTGTGTACTGCAGGTGGTGTCCCATCAATACTCAGCTTCATCTTGGAGGAGGTGAGTGGTAAGACGAATCACCTCCGAGTCTGGGCATTTAATGCTTGTGATATTCTTCTCCACCATATTGATCCAGTTTGTGATGTGTATCATGGAGAGACTCCTGTTGAAGGTAGGGGTCTCAGGCAGAGGAAACTGTGCAATAGTCCATCTGTGGACTGCACATGGTACTGATAGAAGTAATTTGATGTAGGGGATATCTTATACGTAGCACAATTTTGGTTTATCTGGGCTATTAGTAGTCGTTTCATCCTCTTAGCCTGCTTAGCCTGAGAGTTTGCGACTTGCTTAGCTTACTCCTAGTGGGATTTTGCCTGCTTTTGGGGGTATTCCACCATCAACTTGACTGCTTCTAGTAGTGCATTTACTTTCAAGGAGGAGCTGCCAGATGCAGCTAGGGAAGGACTCGGTCCAGGTGTAACAACCCAAGTTGTTACTAAGGTCAATTAGGACTAATCTAAGTCCTAATTTTGATTATAGTATCTTAATTGAGTCATTTAGAACTCACTGTTGAGATCTAGTCTGAATCAGGAAACCATATGATCAAAATCATGATTTCTGGGAAATCCCAAAATCCTAGAAATTAACTTTTTTTGATTTTGACCTTAAAATAAAAATCTGACTTCATCATTGAGTTCACCACTCCCAAATTAGCTAAGGGTGAAGTTTTGGATGTATTTGGAAGTCGTTGGATTTTCATCTAATATTTAATATTATTTAAATACTCTGAAAAATCAAATAAATAAATACCCATCAAATCAAAAATCTGAGTGCGCCATTACGTTCCTCACCCCTCAATTAGCTATGGGTGATTTATTGAGAGTTTTTGGAATGCAATTTATTAATTAAAATTTTAATTAAAAAATCGATATAAATAATTTATTAATATTAATTAATCGATTTAACGGATTTCGTCAAATGCTTAGCACGCCATTTCTTCCATTTGATGGCGTCTTCCGTTCCGTTTGATCAACCCAATTTCTTAACGGGTCGCACCCGATATCTCGATCGGCTCGATCTGAGCCGATCGTTCGGGCGGTCCAATCAGATGGTCCAGGCCGTTCTTCCCCACGTTGAGTCGCGCGTGTCGACCCCTTGTGCATGCGTTGAGCGATCGCCGCTCATAGTTGGCAATATCGCCGCTTAGAGGCCTTGTTCGCAGAAAGTAAATGTGATTCGTGAGCTAAAGCTTCGAGAGAGGATATGCTAAGTTAAAAATACTCTCTGTTCTTGATCTCCTGCATCTATCTGAGCTCATAGGACCGCAGGTACCGCACCCTACTCGACTCTACTAATCGATGATATGCAGTTATTTCATTTAGATTGATGTTCTAAATTGATGATCTAACTTATTCCTACGATTCTTTTAAGTTATTGGGTTATGATTCTTCGATTCTATTCCCATTTTGCAAACCCTAAAATTTCTCCTTTTCATCGGCCGAAGGGAAGAAGACGAAGCAACACTTTTCGTATGGCTTCAGGTCGGGACAGACCCGACCCGTTCGATCGTTCGAGAGTCCCAGCAGGAGCTCTTTCCTTTCAGCACGTGTTTCATGGTCTGTGAAGTAGAAGTGGCGGGCCCCACCTTCCACTCCGACTGCTGGACCGAGTCCCACGTCTGCCGCTCGATTAAGGCATGGGTCCCACGCGCTGTAAAATGCAAATTATAAGGGAAATGGATAATTAATAGTGCAGAATTATTTTAATCTTTGCCTAATTTAAATCAAATTAATTTCAATTATTCAAAAAATAGTATCTCTAAATCCACTCCAAATATAGTAAATTTATATACCATTGTGATCAGCAAAAATAGAGGATTAATATGAAGTTGTCAAATTTCAGTTTGGATGAGTATTTAACTTAATGACATTTAGGGTATTTTCTCAATTACAAAATTTACATAAATGTTCAAATCATCATAACTTTATATCCATTAACCTAAACATACCCAATATGGGGCTCAAAGTAATCAGAATACCCTAAGGATTAATCTAGTAGTGTTCATTTTGCTGTTATGATTAGATTTAGACTAATCATATTTAGGACCTAACCCTAATTAGGTCAATTAACCAGAAGTTGGTCAATTTAACTCCAAATTAAGTAATCCAAATATCCATTTTGACCGAGAAGACCTAATTAACAGTAAACTATAAAAATATTTAGGATCAAAGAGTTAGATTTCTTAATCAACTCTAATTACCTTAAGACTTGATTAGTGAAGATTAGCAAATATAATGATCCAAATTGAATAATTCAAGTTTTAGAGAATTTTTAGAGTAGATTAGAACCAAGCTGTATGATTGGCTTAGTGATTTTGTGATTTATTTCACTAATCACTCATTAATCATATTAAACCCTAATTATTAACCCTAGAAATTGTATTGGCTATAACTTAGCCAATACATATCAGAATTTAATAATTTTAGGTTCTATGGAAACCTTAGAACATAACCTATAGTAAACTAACATAAAATTTAGGTTTCATTAGGGTAAAATTACCAATTTGCCCTTATAGGTCAAAATTGCTTAATTTGACCTTATAAGACTTAATACTTAACCAAAATTAGTGAACTTACTGTCTAAACTCATATTAGACAATAAGTAATCATTACATTTCAATAAATTCCAATTTTAAGCCGTAATTCATAAAGATGAAATTTTAGACCCTTAAGTAGGGGCAAAATGGTGATTTTGCCCAAATTCAGGGTTTAATGATTCTAAGCCCTAAGTTCATCCCTAAATCTTAATATATAGTAATTAAAGTGATTTAGACTTTAATTTAAATAGTTCAAATTCTTAAATTAAAAATTTAAAAAAAATCTGAAATTTGATCCTAAGTAAAAACCTAAGTAAAGATGAGAGATCTTTTCCTTCATTTGAACTTCTTAATTCATCTATAGGTCTTATAACCATAGTTAGGATGTGTGTCTGAGTACTACTCTTAGTAATTAAGAGCTTTAATTCCTAAAATTAAGGATAGATCTTAGGTTAGAATTCATCTAATGGGTAAAGTGGGTTACTTATTAAGATGAACTTTGATTTTACTAGCTTATTAGATTTTCATAGTTTATTAACTGATTATTTAATCTTTTAATCTTATAATTAGGTTAGAAATCTATCCTATTGAATTTGACTTAATTTAATAGGATTTTCCTTAACATTAAATCAGTGAGATGGGATTAAACTCTAGTCCTTAAGATGATCTTGTGATTAAGTAATTAAACTTTATTCTTTAGAGTTTGATTTTTAATCCTTTCAATCTTGATTTGTCTAATCAAGATTGGGTTTGGAATTATATAAAACAACAAATTAGGATGATTGTTTACTTATTTAAATTATATCGATGACATTGATTTAGTAATAATTAGGACTTGACCAGTCCTAATTATGTTCAACTTGTAGGAGCGTGATTCTAAGTTATAGACAGTATAAGAATTAATGATTCTGAATCTTATGTAACTTAGAGTAGTTAGAAAGATTAAATTAGAAAATAAGTGATATCACAAAATTTGTGTAGTGCTATTTAATACCTTGAATTTGATACGCTACGCTTTCCTTGTTTTGAGATTTATTATACATTTGGACACATTATATTAAACATGGAATATTTGATGAATATTCTATGTTAAACTTTGAATACATTTCATATGGCATTTGCATAACTTAAAGAGAACTTTATAAAATAAACTTTACTATACTTTGTGGGTTATGTCTTACTTAGTCTGCCATTTGGTATAACATGACTTTTGAGATAGTTTTTGCCTAGGACACTTCCCTAGAGCGTATTACTTTCGCCTAGGACACTTTCCTAAAGCATGTTACTTTTGCATTGGACACTTTCCTAGATGATCAGATGGACGTTACCTTGTGATTAGGACACTTTCCTAGTACAACATACTTTAATCTGGGACACTTTCCTAGATGAACATATGGACTTTTCTTTTTGGCAGAACTAAGTAGGGGTATCTCCACACATTACTTTTATTTTACTTTTACTTTATAATTACCTTATAGTTATATTACTTTTACTTATAGTCACTCTTCAATTGTCTTTCAATTACTTTATAGTTCTGACTTAATCTTATTTTACAGTTTAGTTCACTTTTCTTTTATAATTTCATTTTCTGCAATTCTTTTGTATTGTAGAATTTTTTGTAATCTTCTGTTATTCAGTCACTTTACTTTATTAAAAGCATGTTAGGATGCTAGATGATTTTCTTTCCAATACAATATCTTTACTCATATTATAAGTTGGCATGTTTAGTTTGATCATATTACTTAGGACTTTTTTTTGTACTTAGTAGATTCTATTAACACTTTACTTACATTTTTATGCAGCTTGAGTTGAGGTATATGCTTACCTCACATTTTGTTTAAGTTATAATCTATTATTATTACTTGCCTTGCTTTCTTTGTTGCTTTACCGTTACTTTCTTGCTTAAGTTAGTTTGTGATATCAATAAAACACATAAAAATGATTACCTTAAAATATACTTAGACATTTTGTCTAACTAGATTTTTCTTTTGTTGGCTGGGGCCATATCATTATGAAACCGATAATGGTAGATTCTGAGCTATTTGAGGAGGTTGAGCCTGTAGAGGAGCAGATTTAGGAGGAGGTTCAGGTTGATGAAGACCATTAGATTATACTTCCTAGTTTGCTTTACTTTTGTATTCGAAAGGATGAGGGACTTTATTTCATATTTCAGCTCTTAAGTTTAACTGTTTGTAATGATACCGGTGTAATTGTACTTTCTTTTCCTGCATTATATATATTTTGAGATGGATATTTTACTTTTCTTTATGGATAAATGGATGTTACTACAGTTGTTTCTTTTTATTTCGCACTCTAATTATGTAGTATACTCATTAAGTGATTGTTCCCATTTGCTTTATTAAGAAAAGTACATCTTTCCCTTATGATTGGTTTGTAGTCTTAAACTTTTGATCAAATGTTAAGTGAAGAATGTGCTAAGTGACGACCACTCCTTAAATTCGGATGATTAAGGGGTGGCCGCCACAGTTGGTATCAGAGAACTCCATAAGGTGTTAGATGAATTATGTATTCCTATCTACCTAATGGATAGTTCTTCTACCATACAATCACTAAATGAATACTAAGATGGCATCCATATTACCGTATACTCAGAATGAAAGGCATGAAATGGAAAAGTACTTTCTTAATTAGTAAAAGTTAAGAACAAACTAAAACTAGAAAGTGATAGATAATTTAATAACTTGGAAGCATATTTAAAAGATTTTTAAGAATAGATAAACTAAATGGTTAAGCCTTGGCCTTTATACTAGAAGGTTTGAGTTAATATTAGGAATTCTAATATCAATAAATCAAAGAGATAGAAATTCAAGATTTTATACCATTTTATCTTTAGGAGGTTAGATCTTTATAATTTAACTAAAATATGACTTAAAGAGCATAGAATCTATCTTAGAGGAAATTGAGTATCTCGATCACATATTTTATTTCACTTGTAGCTTCTCTCTTACAAAGTGAGGTGAGAAACTAATGTAGAAATAAACCTTGGGCAATCATCCCTTAATCCTATTTGCATTTGACAATTAAACTCTGATTAAACTATTATAGCATGAGCAGATATTCTGTTAAAAGTAATAGAACAATAGAAAGACCATTATTGTTTAAATCAAAATTATTCATCATAAGTATATGTAACTTCATGCCCTATTATTCCCCCAAATCTTATTACTAGTTTATTGATAAATTCTGCACAACTGTAGGGATCCTAATTAGAACACAGACTCTTCTTCTAATAATTTGAAGATATCAAATCTCTTATGAATTTGGTTTGAGTTTGGCTTTAAATACCAGGCTCAGCAATCTCAGAAGAACTTATAGAATCTCAAAATATGATAATATTTATGATTCCATAAATAGTCTTAAACTGTAATTAGTAAGTAACATTTAAATTTAGAACCATATGATTCAAACATAAGTTTTATGTTTTGAGAATTATTTTACTCTTTAGACTAAAGTAAAGTTAGTTCCTATAATTTAGTCTTTGATTCCTAATCATTTACAAGCTTTGATGTTGGGTCAATTTGACTTAACCTAAATATTATAGTGTAGATAATTCTACCATATCTTGGTAGGATAAATTCCCTAGCAATGGATACATTGAATATGTTGTTAGCTTAATCTAGTGTTCAAAGTATTTTATCATTGATTTGGTAAATACCAGATTCCTTAATTTAATCAATCAAACTTTATATTCTTTTGACAAAATCATACCATTGTGACTTCTAGAAATAATTCTTTTCTAAGAAGTGACTTACCCAGTTAGATGAGGATCTAGGGTTTCAATCTAGATATGATCTAATGATTAAGTAAAATCCTATTAAGCAAAGTCAATTTAATAGGATGATTCTCCTATTCTAAATCTAAGGTTGAAAGACAAAATAATCAAAATTAAACTATAAAAATCTAGAAACTAATAAAACTAAGAATTCGTTCATTGAATATATCCTATGATCTAGTCCTAATCTTAGGAATAGTCCTAATGTGATGTGCACAAACCTAAAGAAAAGACTTAGAGAAATTTTTAAGAATTTGACCAATTTGATTGAGAAGCTGATTTTTATCACTTAGAGTGATTCTAATACAGTCCTAATATTTGTTTATTGATCTAGATGTTAATTTAGGAGTTAATGATGCTTAACCTAAATTTTGGGCAAAATTTGCCCATACTTTAGGGTCCAAAAAGCTACTTTTGAATTTAGGGTTTCAAAATTATAATGTCTTACTACTTAATGATTCCTTACTATCTAATATAAAGATAGACTGCAAGTACACTCAATTTTTGATTAGCGCAATTTTATTTTTTTTATTTTTTGAGTAAAATGAAACCTTTATTTAATATGTTTGGATTAATATTTTTAAAGTTATTAGATTTTAAAGTTTTGAATTAATAATATTTGATTTAAATTTAAAATAAAGTTATTGTTTAATTATTCCAATTAAATTAATTTACAATTTTAATTAGATCATTTAAATAATATCCTTTTAACTTTATTAATTATTATTTTAATATTAATTACTAAGTTAGTTAAGCTAATTAGTAATTATTAGCTAATTAAATTAAATTAATTAATATAATTTAATTAACTTTTTGTCTAATTAAATTACTAAAATAATTAAATATTAATCTTAATCAACCTATTGTTAGTGACTAACTAATTATTTACTAACTCTAACTATACTAATCTAATTACAACAATTAAATGTACCTAAAATTCTTTGCACATATTTATATGTGAATGCAGTTATATATACATATATATATATATATATATATAATTTATAATATATAATATTTATAATTAAATTTAAGTTTTTTTGCAAGAATTAATGGAGGTGGGACCGCCACGGACACGTGGCGCGACGGCACTGGCCGCTGGGCTGTGTGCGGGGCCCGCATGCCACGCAGCACCGCGGTATTGGCCAACAGAGCGTCGGGGGGCCCCCTTGCGCCAGCAGATGGACGCGCAGAGCCCACTCTCTCGGGCTCCGCAGTTCCCGCGGCCCGCACGCAAGGTCGCGGGCCGGGCTCGGGTCGACCAAGCCCGAGCGGATCCCTCTCCTTCCTCGATGGGGTCCACGATGTACGAGCTAGGGCACGGCTTTAGCCACCCTTCCCGGCGTCAACAGGGCTCGGCCCGCACGGCCGACGGTAGGCCTTAACGAGGCCTACCCACTGGCACTTGGACCGGGGCCGGAGGAGTACGGAGTCTCCGGCAAAGGCTAACCCTAGCCCTTAACCTACGGATGACTTCGGGTTTAATGAAAACGACTGTGCACTAACCCTAAATTGCGAATGATCGATACTTCAATCAGGCATTACATTAGGATAATCTAAGTGCTGAAATAGGGATGCGTAGTGACATTGATAAATCAATGGAGGATCAAAGGAGAACAGCGTACCTTAGGTTCAACGGTTCCGAGTGCTTGACGCGAGGGTTCGATGGTCCGAGCGAAACTCGATCCCTCCAGGTTGGTATGAGCCATTTAGGCAGATAGGCAGAGCATGCGAGGCGGGGGACGCACCGGGTAGGCGACACGAGCGGCAAATCAGCCGCGTGGAGGCTGACAGAGATGACGAGGGAGATAATCCCTTGTTCGTTCGATCCGCATTGATCCGATGGATCACGCGGAGCGGATCCGATTCAGGATATCAGGTGGGATCCGAAAAGCTGTAAGGATCCAACTCGATAAGGATTTATTTCATTAATTATTAATTTAATTTATTATTTAATTACTATTTTTCTAAATAAATAAATAATGTTTAAATGAACTTAGGAAAATCTCCAAATATTCACCTTTAGCTAATTGAGGGGTGATGAATGCAACAACGAGGTTAGATTTTTGATTTGACAAGTATTTTATTTTTCTAATTTTTGAGGTATATAAATATTATTAAAATATTCGTAAAAATTTTGACGACTTCCGACTGACACGAAAATATCACCCATAGCTAATTTTGGGGCAATGAGCGCAATGGTGAAGTTCGATTTTTGATTTGAGGTCAATTTAGACATGTGAAATTTTAGAGTTTCTGGATTTTCTAATAATCAGGATTTGATCCATTTGACTCCAGATTTGGACTAGATCTTAGTGGATGACTCAAAATGACTTGATTAACACTTAGGATCAAGATTAGGATTGAGATTAGTCACAATTAACTAGGGTAACAACTTGGGTTGTTATAGACCCGCATGGCCTACCCACTGACCACCTAACTGCCGACAATGGGGACTGGGGCTGCAAGCCGGTGCTAACTCTAATCGCCAGGGTTTGGACGCGGGAGGATTAACGGTATCCACTATGGACACTGGTGAAAATTGGTCCGATCGACACTTCGATCAGTCGATCGGACCCAACCATTCGACAATCAAACTCATGCAATAACGATACAAAGTGAAAACGTTGCAATTGAATGGTGATTAAGGGAGGATGAGGGTACCTGGTTTCGACGGTCTGGGAGCTAGGGTTTGACTGAGGACGCTTCAAGTTCAATTCGCGTAAACGGTGAGTCCTACGAGTGGGGGGAGGTCTTAAGGACCACTGGACGGAGGTTGCGAGGCTGGGGCTGCCCAGACTGGGTGGTGCGCCGCATGGAGGGCTCGACGGAATGAATGAGGAATACGGTCTGAGGACCGTCCGATCGAATGCGATCGGGCCACTGATTACCAGATGCGGATCTGGATCTCGCGTCCGACCCGATATGCCCGGGAATCCGACCCGATATTATCGCAGATCCGAATCCATTAATGGGGCGGATCCGGCCCATTAAGAACGGTGGATCCGACTCGTTAAGCCTTAAATAATATTTATTTAATTAAATTAAAATTCCAATTTTAATTAATTAATTCTAATTAATAAAATGACTTCAGATAAACTCCAAATATTTACTCTTAGCTAATTAACGGGTGAGGAACGCAACAGCATGGTCAGATTTTTGATTTAACGAGTATTTTAATTTCCTAATTTTTAGGGCATTTAAATATTATAAAAATAAATGATGAAATTTCGACGACTTCTGATTGACACCAAAACATCACTCATAGCTAATTTAGGGGCAATGAGCGCAATGACAAAGTCTGATTTTTGATTTGTGGTCAATTTAGATAGGTCAATTTCTAGGATTTCTAGATTTTTTAAAAATCAGGATTTGATCAATTTGACTCCTGATTTGGACTAAGTCTTGGTGGAGGATTTTTAATGACTTAATTAGCACTTAGGATTGAGATTAGGGCTTAGTTTAGCCTTAATTGGCTAAGGTAATGACTTAGGTTGGTAAACATTAGGACCTAACCCTAAAATTTTGAAGTCAATTGGATCTCATTAAGTAAAAATGGCAATTCTGCCAAATTAGAAACCTTAATTAATAACCAAAATATTTTGATATCTAAATTAAATTATGATTACATTTTTGAATATCACACTCCCAAATTAGCTAGGGGTGGAAGTTTAGGATTTTTTGTAGTTCATTTAGGTTATAATTGAAATTATTTAATTTAGGTAAAATTGCACAAAAGGGATTGTATCAATTTAAAATTGCACTTATACCTCCCAACGGTCGAGATATGATGTTGAGACAGCGGCAGATCCACTACGGGGCCCCGATAGCAACTCAGCCTTTACGTCTATTAGATATCATCGCACGTATCTTAATGCTTGCATCCTGTGGCCCCAGCACAAGCACCCGTGCTTCTCGCCAGCCGCTGGATCACGCTCGTGATTCGACGACTGATGTTTACTCTGTGATTAACAGTTGAGTATGATCGAATCAGAGTCGTTCCTTCGTAATTGTCGATGGATCCGGTGATTCAAAGTGCTTGGCTAGTGCTCACCTTCATCCTGGATGCGACTCATCCCCGATAGGCAAATTTCACCGTATGTCAGCTTTTAGGTCTATCCCCCACTCATCCCAGCCACGTCACCAGGCCGTTAGGCCATTTTCATTCCAAGCAAGGTACTGTGATTTGGGCCCTAAATCTTGAGCAATCCTCATTGGAATTATTGAGAGCTAAGCTTCGGCCATAGCTCTTGGGATGAGCCAGCCTCTATTCTCATCGCAGCTCTACCCCTGCGGCTATAGATAGCCTCAAGAATTGCTCATTGGGCTTCTTTCTTAGCAATTGACTCCAATTGAGGTTTCCTCCACCTACACTCTCCTTCTATTCTGAACTCACACAGAACCCTCAGCTTTTGCTAGCAGGAATCAAAGGGTGAGAATTCAAAGTTCAAGTCTCCTAGCAGCTTCCCAAGGTACATCTGAGGCTAGGATTTCCTCAGATTGCTTGGATAGCTTCTTTCCCATATGTCCAGGTACTTCACTCATTCAATATTAGCTAGGTGAGCTCACGATCTGTAATAACCCTAGTATTGTTACTTATTAATTAGATCCCTAATAACTCAATTTTTTTCCATTACTTTTAAAATAGTGTTAAGAGTCTCCACCTCAAATTTCGTATGATTTAGAGATCATTTGAGATTTCCCAACATTCTAGATTTTTTGTGATAATTCTGAGAATGTCTATTTTATTTAGACCTTAGAATCAAAATTGGAGTCCGTCATTGGATTCAGTAACCCCAAATTAGCTAGGAGTAATAATTTGGGTATGTTTGGAAGTTATCGAATTTCCCCGATTATTTTAATAATATTTAAATACTTAGAAAATCATGATAATTCAATTGACCTTCGATCAAAAATCCAATTTTATTTTTGTGTTCCTCATCCCACAATTAGGCAAGGGTGAAATTTTAGTATTTTTTTAGAGTTTGTTTGATTATTTAATTTTGAGTATTTAAATTAGTAAATTAATAATTAAATATTATAATACAATTTAATTAATATATTAAATAAATACAAAACTAACAACTATTTGCTCGAAACTGCGCAAATCCGCCATGTATGGCAGAACATGATACAGCAAGAAACTTTAATCC
Source organism: Gastrodia elata (assembly GCA_016760335.1). Classification (NCBI taxonomy): domain Eukaryota; kingdom Viridiplantae; phylum Streptophyta; class Magnoliopsida; order Asparagales; family Orchidaceae; genus Gastrodia; species Gastrodia elata. The sequence goes on from CM028669.1 coordinate 19,909,563, forward strand.
TAACCATCGGTCTGTAATGAAGCATGATCCTACGGTGCACGATCCTCCCCATTAATCTGACCGTTGGATCTAGATCAGGATTTGATAGCCGCGATAAGTCCCCTACACAGCTTTGTCCTTGTCGATTGGTCGTACCTTTGTCGCAGATGGAGTGGGCATACGACAGGACTAGCTGTGCCTCTAAGGCAGTTTAGCACTTGGAATCCCTTTCTTGATCCTCATTTTCGTCCCTAGCAGCATCCAAAAGCTTGCGAGGTTCAAACCTTCCTTGCAATTGTTTAAAACTTAGTATATGCTGGTCTTCTCTCCATCTGATGAACTGAAGCCTTAAGAACCTCCAGGTACATCTCATTTCATGCATTTCTCAATTAAAGTCCTTCACTGCATCTGATTATTTCCTCAATTGGTTTTATGGTCAATCGAAATCACCCGAGCTCGATACGACCTAAGCCCGATCAACCCACGATCCTTTTCATTAGGAGCCCTAGCTGATTAAAGAAATCTAGGGCATCATTTCTGTCGGTGTGGGAGACACCGATTTGCTTGGGTGTGGGTCTAAGCAAGTCGGCCGGGGTATAACCTGTGTGCTGACATGCGTGCCTTGTCGGGATGATCCCGGACTCGTTCAGGGCAAGGATGCCTTAGTTGGTCCCCTGCATTGTGGCACCCAGCCCCACCGTGGTCTTGTTAAAACATGATTAAGGTGAAGTGGTCACCAAATGACAGGCTCCTCACTTATAGTTAGTTTAGGTATTTATCATAATCCATTATAATTAAGGAGATTTATCAATCTCAAGAGTAATTCATTAAATGATAAACACAAGAAATATTCATAGAGCAGAAGCAAAATATAAATATCCATTCCATTATAATACGATGATTGAAACATACAGCTCAGAATAAGTACAGTAATAGAAAATATAATTCAAACCTATATTATTACAAAAAATTAAAGAGTTTAGTTGAAATGAAAATAAAAACACTCATCCTCACAAGCAAAAAAAAATAGTGCAAAGAATCTAAGGCTCTCCAGCAGCACGCTCCTCTTCCTGATGCAAATCCTCAGACGGCTCCATAACCTCAAATAGCTCAGAATCTATTATTGTCGATTTCACAATAATAGGTCCCCAGCCAAAAAAGAGAAAAACTTGTTAGACATATTATCTAAATGCATTTTAGGCTTATCATAATTCATGTTCTTTTAGATATCACCAATACTTAACAACTAAGAAAACACACAAGTGCAAGAATGCATATGAAATGAAAAGGAAGCTATAAGTAATAAGTTTATAACTTAAATAAGAGGAAGTAAGCACATACCTCTAAATCAATGTTGCAACAAGGTTAGGCATAAAAGAGAAAATAAATGCTAATAACTGAAAAGAAACTCATCCTAAATATGCTCATGATCAATATGAACTTATGCTGATTAACATAACATAAACGAACATGTAATATATTTAAATAATATAAAAGCAAATCTAACATCCTATATTTATAATCAAGTACTCAAGTCTAGCATCATATATAAAGAAGTAAGCAAGATTAGCACCCTATATATATAAACAAATAAGAAAGACTAACATCATATATACACACATATAAGCAAAGCTAGCAACCTTGCATATTAACAATTAAATAGATTAACGTCCTAGCACATGAATTAATAAACAAGCTAACATTCTAGCACATGTATAAGCTAGTAATCCAGTAAACAGTAAGTAAGAAAGTGCTGAAATAAAGTAAAAATGAATTGGAAACAATAAATATAAAACTGAAAACTACTATGGCCAAAGGAACCACTTGAACTGAAAACAAGCAACATCTCACTTAGCCTGCTAAGCTAAGACAAAAACATTGAACTAAAATATGTGCAGTCTTACTTAGCTTGCTGGGCTAAGGTAGAAAAACTGAACTGAAAACGTAGAAGTTCACATAAAATTAGTACCGCCATATCAGAAGAGGGCTAAACTAGCCTGCTGAACCAAACATTCTAACAATACCATCCTAGACCCACTTAAGTCTAAGCTTGGTTAGACTTACTGAATACAGGCAATACCATCTTAGCCAAGCATAAGCCTAGGCCTGGCCTATAACAGCAATAAAAGAACTGAACTGAGAGGCAGACTAATTAGGTCGCACTCTACTGAACCGAGAATCAAAAAAACTAAAAGCATCGACAAAAATGCAAATGATGTTTATGTAAATCATATTTTGACATGTGATATTCATCAAATATCCTATGTTCACCACATATGTTTAAGGCAGAAAGCTCAAATACAAGGTAAGCAAGGCATCAAAGTTCAATGTAAGCAAGAGACTTTACTAGAACACAGGTGTATCCATTGTTGTCTCATTTATCCATTCTATCTATTCTAAGTTACACAAGTTCAGGATCTCCAATTTTTACTATCAAGTGTAACTTAAACTCGCGGCCTTATAAGATTAAAAACAATTAAGACTAGCTAGGTCATAATTTAATTTAATCAATGTCGATTATATAAGTTAAACTACTAAATCGATCGACCTATTTTGGTGCTTTAAGCAACCCAAGCCCATCTGGATTATGATAAATCAAGATGGAAGAATTAATAATTAAACTCCAATTATTGGGGTTTAATCATGTAATCCCTAGGTGATCCTAAAGGATAAGGCTTAAAACCCAATCTCACGGATTAAAGATTAAGGTATATCCTATTAAGTAAAGTCAAACTTAATAAGATTAATCTCTAATCTTAAGTCTAAGGTTGAAAGATCAAATAATCATAAACAAACTATAAAAATCTATAAACTAATAAAAACTAAGGTTTCATTCATTGAGTAACCCAATTCACCCAATAAATAAATTCTAGCATAAGTCCTATTCCTAATTCTTATGGAAGAAGATCTCAAGGAACTAAGATGAACACATAAGCACTTACCTTTATTGAAAGCTAAACTGATGGATTGGAAGACTTAAGGAAGGTATGATATGAGATGAATCTCACATCATAAAGCTTAACACTACTTAGAATTTACTAAAGATAAATTTTAGGGTTTTATTTAGAAACTTGATTAATAACTTAAAATCACATGAATTAAATTCTATATCACTTCATTTACTAATTTTAATAATTAGATTATGAATCTAGGGCTTAAGAGTACTTAAACCTAAAATTTTGGCAAAATGACTATTTTGCCCCTACTTAAGGGTCTAAGAAGTTACTTTATGAATTAGGGCTCTAAATTAGAATTTATCAATGGCAAAAAAATTACTTGCTGTCTAATATGAAGATAGATAGTTAGTACACCAAATTTGGATAAGAATTAAGCCTTATGAGCTCAAATTAATAAATTTAACTCATGAGGAAAATTTGGTAATTTTTTCTAATGAAGTATAAAAATTTTATTTAGTTTATTACTGTTCACTGCCTAAGTATTCCATAGAACCTAAAATTATTAAATTCTGATATGTATTGGCTAAGTTATCGCTAAAACAAGTTAAGTGTTTAAATATGTAAAATAGGGTTTTATAAAAATGGGTCAAAAACCTAACTTTTTTTATTTGAAGTTCAAATTCAATAAACTCAGTGGCTATATCTTCCCTATCACTCACTGAGTACTTTAACTAGGAGTAGACCCAATTTGAACTCCATTTGGTTAAGTTATGACCTAATTAGGGTTAAGGGTGATTAGTGAGTGATTTGTGAAATTAATTACAGAATCACAAAACCAACTATACCACTAGATTCTACTATACTTTATGAGTTATCAAAAACTTGAATCACTCAATTTGGATAATTAAATATGATAATAATTACTAATCAAGTTTTGGGGTGATTAGGGCTAATTAAGGAATCTAATTACCCAATCCTAAATATTTTTGAAGTTTATTACTTATTTAGTTTTCCTAATCAACATAATATATTGGAGACCTAATTTTGAGCTTAATTGATTAAGTTATTATTAATTGAAATTCTAGTGTTTAAGGGTATAAATAGGGTAGGGTCCTAGAAGTGATTAAGCTAATTACACTCCAAACAAAAAAATTAATACTACTAGAATATTTTTGGAAGTCTATTGATTAAAATGAGACCATATTGGATATGTTTGGGTGAGTGTGTGCAAAGTTATGATCATATGAAGATTTGGGGCATTTTTGAAATTATTTAAGGGTCCTAAATATCACTATGTGAAATATACATCTAAATGCAAAATTGACAGTGAAAAAATGCTCCTCTAATTTTACTGATCAAAATGACATATAATTTTGATATATTTGGCTGAGTGGATTTAAAATTTTGAATAATTAAAGATTTGATTCAATTTTATTTCATTTAAATTAAATTCTAAAATAAAATTATATACTTATTCAGATTAAATAGTGTGCGGACCCACACAAGTCAATAACGCAGTGCGGCCAAACCCACGGGAAAACCCACACAGATGGCATGGGGTCCAGTAGGACACGCAGTAGTGAACTGTGTAACAGGGAAAATGACATGGGTCCCACCTTCATTATGCAACACCAGCCGCAGGGCCCACGCAAACGGGGTCGGCCCGACCCGCTTCGTCCCAAATATAACGACCCCAATAATTGGATAGAAAATTAATCCAAATATTGGGATGTTACCTTAACACTCAATACTCAATTAGAAGAAAGCTAATCAAATATGGATGCTAAGTAGCTATGTCTCTTTATGAGCAAATAATAAGTTAAAGTAATTTTACAATGAAATGCAATAGAAGATACATGTTAAAGAGATACATGAATGCATTACAAGTATATACAATACAAGCAATTAATATAATCCACTCATTCATCTTAAGAAATTACAAAATAGGTAATCACAATACAGAAATATAAGAATAGGTAAAAATAACTCAAGCAGTTAATTTTTTTTTAATTATTACAAGCCTTTAAGAAGTAAGAGTAAAAGAAAGTAAGTCACTATCTCACTTGTAATAAAATGCAAGTAAACATTTAAATTAAGTGGAAGCAAAATTCTTTATAAGCTGTTCAAGCACTAGGACATGCTATGGGGCTCCGTACTAAACCGCGGCCACTCTAATACTGATATTAGCATAATCGCGGGGAGTGCGGTGCTCCACTCCGTGGAAAATCCCCAACTTAAGTAAAGTCTAGTAGGACCCAACTCGCCTTAAGCCACGGACTTGTCACCTGGAACTATGAACGTACATTTATACAAATCAAAGTGGTGGAAGCAAGAAATAGTGTAATATAACAACCACATCATAATATAGTATAAGAGAGTAAAAGAAGCAGTAACTCAGATCCAATGCAGAAAAGTAAATACATCTAGAGTTTAATTATTACAACTGAATTTAAATGAAAGTAAATATCTCTCAATCTCACTGCAAGAAAGAAAATCTAACTAAACAGCAGTGGGAAGATCCTTCTCCTGCACCGGCTCCTCTCCTGCAGCACTAGCAACGAACAACTATGAATCTGACATTTATCGTATCACAAATGCTAGGGCCCCAGCCAATAAAAAAAGTTACAGTTAGACAATTATCTAAGTACATTTTAGGCTATTTAAGTGAACTAAATATTTAAGTTATCAAATTTAAAGGTTTTAAACATGCAAGCATTATAATGCGCAACAAGCTACAAAGAATGAGATAGCTATAAACTAATCATTTATTGCTAATCAACAAGTATGTAAAATAACATACAGAGTATAAAACTACACAAGGTGAGACTAAATGTAAAGCAACTGTAACTACTGAAGTAAATATGATCCTAACATGCTTATGATCACATGGGTACATGCTGAGTATATAAAGAACACAAGTACTGAAATAACATACAATTCTAGGATCCTAACATGCCAATATTTAATAACTAATCATTAAGATCATATATACAACATGCAGATTTAATATGTAAAAGGCCACTGAAGCATGTGACAAAAACAACTAAGTACAGCAGAAGAGCTAAAGTAAAGCCACTGAGACATGTGGCAAAACAAGCCAAGTACTAAGTAAGGCCTTTGAAGCATGTGGCAAAGCAAAACAATACAAAACAAAATACTAAAAATAAACTAAAGTAAAAGTAAGCCTAAGACATAGTACTGTCATAACAGAAATAGGCCATATCGGCCTCTAAACTGAAAGTTCAACATGGTCCATCCTAGGCATCCACAGAGCTAGATCTGAGTTAAACTTATAAAATAAAACATGTATCCATCCTAGGCATCCGCAGAGCTAAGTCTGAGTCTATTCTATAATAAAACTAGAACTGAAGAGGCAGACTAAGCTAGGACATACTCTACTAACTGAAAGCACTAGAAGAACTAAATGAATGTTATGCTTTTTAAATACAAACTTAGGGTGTATCTTCCATATCCTAAGTTCTCTTATTTTGCTCAAGAAACAAGGCTCAATGTTCAAGGTGTGTAGAGCAATCAAATTCAAAGTAAGCAAGAGACTCAATCTATACTTATGTGATATCTATTAATTATCCAAGTCTAACTATTCTGAGAAGATACAAGTTTAGGATCTCCAATATCTAGCTATCGAGTATAATCTCAGATTTACGACCTTAATATTAACATTAGAACTTAAAAAGTTCTAATTTATAATTATATGATGACTACAAAGATTTAAAGTAAATAAATCAATGACTTAATTATTATTATTTTCCTCTCTTAACCCCAAATCTTGATTAAAATAAGTCAAGACTTAAGGTTTATGGACCCAAACTCCACTTGGTGTTCAGATCCTTAATCCAAGGGGGATACCCTAATAAGGATCTAGAGTTCTCATTTAAACCCAAATTAAAGATAAGGATTCTTATAAGATGAAGGATTTAGAAACTAAGATCTTAATTGAAAGGATGTGCTAATGTTTATAAGATAAAATAATCATTAAGAACTAAGAATCTAAGATCTATATTCAATATTTAGGATAATTATATTATCCTATAGATTAAATCAACCTATACCCATAAAGAAGGATTCAAAAGATTTAAACAATTAAATCAAGTAAGGGAATTCCAAAGGAGGTGTTTTAGTCCAAGTTGAAGATCTAAAGTCTAAGATCTAAGAGCTAAGATCTAAGGTTTGATCACTTTATATTTAATTTAAGATTTAGACTTAGAAATTTACAAGAGTATTTCTTTTAGACAACAAACTTATGGATCAACTTAAGTAAGCTATTAACTAAGGATCTAATACCTTGGTATGGTTAGAATTAACCCTTAAGACAAGGTGACTTTAAGGACACCTAAGGTCTTAAGATCTAGGTAAGAATTAATTTAAGATTCTTCACTTAACTCAATATTATCAACCTAGGATTTTAGAAAGATGTTAAACATATTACTAGGGATATTTTACTGAATATTCAATGTTTAAGGGGTGCTTAAACATATTTTGGCCAAAATGACCAAAATACCCCTCTTAAGACTAAAAATGGGATTATAGGATTTAATTATCTAAATTAATCCAAATCTATTTTAATGAGTTCCATATTAGTTAATGAAGTAGGTTACACATTTATCTTAGGTTTTGATAACCTAATTAGCCTAATAAGCACTAATCATAATTTAAGGCCAATTAAGGTGATTAAAGAAGTTAGGGCATTCTAAAGTGATCCCATCTCAATCATAGGCTCTAATATACTGAATAAGTCATTAGGAACTTAGTTCACTAAAATTAGAGCATTAATCATGGTTTAATTCACTAATCCCTAATTAGGGTAATTAAGAGATGATTAATAAAATTAAGGTTCCTAAATAACTTTTATTAGTCTACATAGATTTCTTATGGTCTCATGAGCAATCAGAGACCTTAATCAATATTTTTGGATATGAATTGAATTTATTATGATTTAATTAGTAATAGAAAAGGAATAGACAATAATTTAAAATCTAACCATTGGATCTTTAATTTTATTTTATATTAATGTTCCTTGCATTTTTCTGATTAAAGTAGTATATTGATCATACCATTTGGATAAGTATAGCTAAAGTTATTTAAATAATTTAATATGTATTTTTATTTAAATAAAAACTATAGGTTTAATTTTCTGAATTAATTTCCTTAAGGAAATTAATTCAGAAATTCCTTTTATTTTAACTGCCGGCCCAAATTCAAAAGGCGCGGGTCACGGGTCAGTCCGACCCGTGACTTCGTCTTCTACCTCCCGATGGCTCTGACCTAAGGAAACTTCCGTGCTAAAATTCTTGATACCTAGACGATGACAGAAGCTCAACTTAATCCCTACATGTTCCTGAAGTTCAGACGCATCGATCCCACCATTAAGCCCTCTCCGGGATGCACCAGATCGCCGAATGGCTACTTAATGGATTTGGCCATACTCACAGCATCTAGGGTTTATTGTGAGGAGAAAATCCTCCTCACAGAGGCGACCATTTGGCCAGAGCTCGATCCCTGCACCATCCTGGTGGTGAGGCAGATCAAAGCCCTCTGGCCATGAGCTTTGGAGTGCCCTGGATTGTGGGATCCTTACTCAAGCTCGACTACGAGCTCGTGGTGCAAACCAGACCACTGATCGATCATGGTAGGCTAGCCCAGATCCTAAGGACAATCACATTAGGTCTGGTTAGCTTGCATTATCGATCCAGGATAACTTTGAGAGGAATTGGGGGCTTGGGACGTAAGAGGAGTGTCAGCACTCCGTCTGAGTAGAGTTCGATCCCGACATTGGACTCCCACTATCAGCATTGAGCTAGACCCAGTGCCACCTATTCCTAAGTGTCTTAAGGTTTAGGGAAGAGTATCCGGAACATCGCAGAGCCATTTTAGCGCTTGAAATGAAGGACTTAGCTCACACAACTCTGTCGGGAAGAGGTAGTACCTGAGGTTCAATGGCTAGCTGCGACTGAGATAAAAGGGAGGGCTCTGAGTACTCTAGACAATCCCAGAAGCCTTAGCAAGGGGGTCTGAATGCCAATCCTTGCCCTCTATCAGCTGTACGCAGCAGGACTGGTCGCCGGGGTCATCGAGAGCTTCAGGGTAAGCAGTAAGGAGATAAGGAGATCATAGTGAGCAAAGGGACTCACTATGATTTCCAGGAGGTATTTATAGGCTGAGGAAGAACTCAAGGGTGGAAGCCATGGTTGGGGTTCGAGGTTTGTCTCGGACCGAGTGGTTCAATCACCATTCCTCATTTAGATTGGCCCGGCTATCCTGACCCGCCCCTAGGTCTCAGCCACTAATGGTGAAGATGCTAACGACATGCAGAATTGGGTAGAGGAGTGGCAGACAACACTGACATGGCTGCTACAGGCGAAATCCTCTCTGTCGGGGAAAGATCACAGCGAGAACAAAGATGAACAGCGAGAGATTGATCCCCATCCATCAGATTATGTGGTTGTTGGAAATGGGTGGCCCAATGCTCTACTTGGCTAACAGAACCATGGGTGTCTTCTCATCCGTTGGATCGAGCATTGGATCCGATGGGCGCTAGAGGATCAGGGCACAAATTATCAACTTCGTTTGATCTCATGCCATGATTTGTGCAAGCACATCCCGTGGCTATTATGGCTGAGCCGCTGTCAGGACCCCGCAGCAGATCTATCGTGGTCCTGACAGCAAAACTTGGCATTTTTATTTTAATTAAATAATTAAATTTAAATAATACAAATTCAATTAATTAATATAATAGATTATAATTAATTTTAACCCCAATTTAGACTTAGATGAGCTCCAAAAATTCTCAAAAATTCACCCTTAGCTAATTAGGGTATGAGGAATTCAAAAATGAAATCAAATTTTGATTTAGAGATCAATTTAATTTAGGTATTTTTCAGGGCTTAAAAATAAGCAAAAATACTGAATTTCTCAATTTAGCTCCGATTGGCTTTAAATTTCAAGGGTTAGGTTTAAATGACTCATTGAGTTTAATGGAATTAAAATTAGAACTTAGTTTAGCTCAATTAATCTAATTTAGCTAGGGTAATAAATAGGGTTGTTACACTTGCATTATCTGAATCCAAGACCTCTTAATCTATCATATTTTGGTATTTAAATATGATAGGACAAAGCTAATAAAAGAAAAAATGTAGTTAAACTAAGCAGTCTAAGTTTATTATAAAATTGGGTACTTATTTAAGTTAATAGGATACCACAAGCATTAATTTACAATTTAAACTAAGCAGTGGAGCTATAAAAGCTATCAAGTATGGAAAAAGAAAGTAAGCTTTACTGTAAAGAAGATATTATGAAATAAGTTGAGTAAGAATACTCACTTGTATATATAAGTTCTAGCCTGTATCTAAAAATAGTAAGGGAAAAGCATCATAAAAGGCTAGAAACTACTATGCGCATTTAAAGTAAATGAAATGAAAGTAATACATGCTCAATGAAATTTATGCTAAGTAAGCAATAAATTACAGTGAAGCATTAAATGAAATTAAGCAATATACATTGTATTTAAATGAACAATAAGTAGGCAAAACACAATACTATAAATAGAGAGTAGAAAGCATAAAAAGTAAAGAAGTACCTAAGACTCTTGGTCTAAGACAAACATAGCCTAGGATTTTGAAAAGTAAGCTTAAATAACTAGTTATGAAGAGATTCTATAATCAATAAGATTGTATAAGAACTCCTATATAATTAGTTGAATTTATATTTAGAAGCTATCTCATTCTATGGCAGTATTCAACAAAATAGGACGAGAAGTTAAGCACATCTGCCCAACTAGATACAGTGGGGGGTCGAACATTCACATTTATCCCCTCTAAAATGTGAAGTCCTATTATAAGCGCTATCTTTCTTTTTCAAATTGCCATAAGGCATCCCCATAAAGTTTTATGAAACTTTTATTTATGCACAATGAGCTTGTATAAATGTTCAATGAAAAAGACTCAAAGTTAAGCAAGCATAAATTTCAATAATTGTAAACTACGTGATATCCTTTTTATTATCTAAATTTTAATAATCTACATAATGATTGGAGCTAATTGAGCTCCCAATTGACTTATAGATATTGATTTTAAAGTCAATTATTATTAACAGTAGAAGAAAGAGAAGTTTAGAAAATAATATTTTCAAGTAAATGAAGTTCATCCTATAAAAGTCCTAAACTAATCAAATTAAATAGATTATTAATTAAAGTTTAAGGAAACTAGTAAGGAAGAGTAAGATTTATAATTTGCTATGCTAGTGAAAGTAGAAGCTAACGAAAATTCTATTAGCTTCATCTAGTTAGCTTACAGACTAGAAAGTATCAACTCAATTCAATCATGAAGTTATCTAAGATTAATTGATGTTGAGTATTTAAAAGTAAAGAAAGAAGTAGATTATATTCTATAAGTAATAATTCATTTGTAGTTGTAGGAATTTAGAAATCTATAGATTATTTAAAGTATGAAAGGGAGCTATTGTTCTGTAGTTTAATCAATAGAGAGATAATTTGGAAGGTTAAAGACTATGGAAATAGGTGCTAATCATTTATGTGATTATTTGAGCACTGGTATTATCATGAGTTCTTTTAAGGAACTTTAACTCATAAATTAGCCATATTTAGCTAAAATAGAATATAAAAAAAATTGAAAGATTCTTAGTTAATTCTAATATGTAACTAAAGAAGTAAAACTTGTAGGAACATAAAAATCTCATTCCAATTCTAATAATTTTGGCATGAACTATAGTGTAATTGTTCAAAAGGAACACATAGTACATTAACATGCAAGTCTTCCATTCATTTGGAAGATTAATTGGAAAGATCAATAATATAAAGTTAATATTAAGTCAATCCATTAAATATGATTGCTTATTCCAATTTAATCCTTGCATGAGACAAGTAATTGAATCTACATTCCATAAGTATACATATAACATTCACAAATGATATAAAACATGATGGGTTTGTATAATTCTCAACTTAAGCAAATTACATGTAACTTTACATTCTATATATATGAAATTTGACATAATATTCAAGTTAAGTAATCTAAATTCCATATGAAACACACATAAAATAGAAAGATAAATTTCAACATATGTTATGAAATTATTCTGTTTAATTCATTTATGTATTAGTTCTACATATGAGAATAATCAATTATAGAAGTTCCTAAACATTTCTAATCCATAATTACATTAATATAAGACCTATTAATAACTTTATGAATAATTCATTTTGAAAAGATACATGCATTTCATTTAATTTAATCCAATCCTTGGTAATTCTACAATGGAGGAAATTTAATTTAAATGAGAATTAAATAATTCCAATCATTACATCATTAGAAAATAATATTTAAACATGCAAATTAAGACTATATGAGAGATAATAAATGAAACAAGTTTACACATCCTAAAATAAGCATTTATGAAAAATAAGAAATTAACATTTATCCTATATTAAGGAGCAAAATACCTAAAATGTCTAAATATTATCCAATTGATAAGTTATACTCGTCAATGTGATTCTTATACCCTAAGGAGTAAAATGACACTAATTTTATTGAATTTGGACAATATTGATTTGTTAGGGTTTGGAGGGGTTCTAATTGGGGTTAAAATGTCAATATGAGATCTAGGGTTTGAAACCTACATTTGATCTGATATTATTGTTCCTCACATTTTTGTGAGTGAAATTGACTATTTAAGTGTCCTATTTGGACTTCTTTTGATTTAATTATGATGTAAATAAGATTTAGAATTAATCGGTAATTATTTAATTAAATCTAAATAAAATGAGTAATTAAAATAATCATCCATACATAAATTAATTGGCATATTATCATTCTACACATTGCTGTGATTAAAATGATATATTATATCGCATAAATTAGAGGTATACTTTTCAAGTTATAAATAATTTAATTTCTACATTAATCATTATTAATTACATATACTTCAATTATTCTTTTTCCATTAATCTATCCACATAACCTATTATGCTAATTTAAGCATTTGGTGAAACTTATAATAGCATGCCACGTGTTCCCCACAAAGAAAGAAATGGCGCGGATCAAAAGGGACAGTGAACCGGCCGGCTCGATTTTAAGAATCTTGAGCCGTCTTCTTCCCCTAATCTGGCAAAATTAGGGCATCGCCAAATTACACAATAGGATTTCTAACAGCGCACTTAAGTTCTTTTTATGAAAGAGTATCGCATGGCCTGCAATATGATCTTTAATAACTCAATTGGAATTAATCCTAAGGTAGGCCATGAAGATGCCCTAAAATTTAATCTATCGAGTATTTACCAAACAATTGCAAATGGAGAATTAAGTTGGAAACGATTAAATTGGGTCTACTAAAATCGAACACCATATAAAAATCTAATCTTAAAACAGTAAGGTAATGATTCTAATTTGAGTATTCAAGGAAAATCTCAAACAAATGTTATGTATTTAAAACAATTTGTAATACTGAGTTATAGAAATTCTTTTAGATTAAGATTCGATGCCTTCAATTATAATTAATCTATCTATGTGGTATCGATAGAAAGGATATGCATAGAGCATGAGTAATCACATAACCAAAGAAATGGAATATGAAATTGAATTAACAAATTTCTAGATGGAATAACCAAATCTAGGAAGAGATTAACGAGATTGGACAATGTTTATAATTAAGAAATTAGATGTCATTACAAGAATTAAATGAGATAAAAATTAGAGTGAAAGGAATGATGTAAATTGAAATACTGCCATTGAAGGTTGAATGCTTATAAATTGAACCTTTCGAAGCTTGATTCGACGTCTTCAATTGGCACAAGATACATAGAAACCATAAATCACAGGTTTGAAATTAATTGGATAGTGGTTTTAAGGAGAAAAGTAGTACCTGGCAATCTTCAGAGTTCGACGATACTTCTGTTAAGACAGACTCTGCTCCTTATGCTTAGCTCTTTTTTTCACATAGATATGAATGAAGCAAAAGCTATATTTACATATTGATATAATATACTTACAGAATTAAATTATATAAATGAAATTATTAGTGGAATGCTGATAACGATTAATTGATAGCAAAGAATCAAAGCAAACCTTTGAGTTGATTTAAATAGATAGTTAAAGCAAAATTATAGAACTCCTTTTTTTTTATCCATACGGCTTTTCTAGCTCATGGCAAGAGTAAGGAGAGCCCTAATCTTTCAAGTTTTCACATGAAGGCATTGAGGGGTAAAATGATGGAGAAAAATAAATGATGCATAATTAACTTAAAAATTGAAATAATTTAATAGCATAAGGATTACATCTGTTAATTCTTAATATCAGTTGAACCTAAAAGGAATTTGAAATCACTCTAAAATTGATTTCATTTGATCGGCTCCAAGTCAGGGAACATACCATTAATGCAGATGAATACCTTGTTATTTATAAGTGATTCCTAATAGAAGGGCGTAAGAGAGATCAGCAAAGATTTTTCTTTTGATATTAGCTATCTAATATACCATTGAGTTTGATAGGCTCTTATTGGATGCATTCGTTTGCAGTAAGAATTCATAACTAGGTATTAAGAAATTGCAAAATGGAGAAATGTTAGGGGATTAGTACCTTTGACTTAGCTATAGATTCTATAGTATTAGGGTTAGTGAAAGAAATTGGCAACTTGCTAAGTTCTTTCGCAGGCGAGACCTCTTCATTCTGAAACTTTCTTGTAACTTGAAAAATTGTTGGTCCCTGTACCCTCCACAGCCATGCTAATATTGATATGAACATATTCACGAGGAGTATGGTCTCCAACTGTGGCAACTCCCCAACTTAAGTAGAGCCAGGTATGACCCAACCCACTTTAAGCTGAAGACTTGTCACTTGAAACTGAAAACATACATCAACATATCAAAGTAGCAAAAGCAGAAAATAGTAGAACATAACATCCACATCACAACATTGTATAAAAATATAAATGTAGTAGTAACTCAGCTCAAATGCAGAAAATAAATACATCCAGATTAAAAAATAATTACAGAATGAATATTTAAATGAAAAGAAAATAGCTCTCATTCTCACAGCAGAAAATAAAATCTAACTAAACAGCAACAAGAAGATCATCCTCCTGTCCAACCTCACCTCCAAAAGAATCACCAACGAACTACTCCGAATTTGATATTTGTCAGTATCACAAATGCCAGGGCCCATGCCAGCAAAAGAAAAATGCTACAGTTAGAAAAATTATCTAAGTACATTTTAGGCTTATTAAGGGAACTAAATATTTAAAAATATCACATTATTAGTTTAATTATGCAAGTAAATTAAGGTGCAATAAGCTACAATGAACAGGATAATTATAACTAACACATTATTACCAGCAAGCAAAGTATGTAGAATAATATACCATTAATGAAGCTGAACAAGGTAGGGCTAAAAGTATAAATAATTGCAAACTACTAAAAGTAAACTTATCCTAACATGAGTATGATCACATTAATATATGCTGGTTAGTTTAAAGAAAAGTTGTACTAAAATATGTAGAACTAAATATATTTAAAACTAGTTTCATAACCAGGGGTGCAGCCGACCGCTGGGTCCTTGCTCGAACTCAACCATGGCTTGGCTGCTAACACGATCGATCGATACAATTGATCAGAGCTAGCTCAAACCTTAGCGACAATCATAATATGTTTCCTAGGAGGCCAAGTCTAGCTAGATGACATCCAGAGGCTCATTCAGAAGCTTAAATGATGTCAAGCCCACATGACTCGATAGGGTAAGGCTGTACCTAAAACTGGAGATGGCAGAGGCAACTCTCCAGATAATCGCATAAGCTCAACAAGGGGGTCTGAACTCCATACCACACCATCTATCAGCGGTTCTTAGCTACAGGAATTGCTAAGAATCCCGAGAGCTCCAGCAGCTTAAGCTAGGAAATTTGGGGATGATAGTGAGCAAAGGGACTCACTGTGATAATCTAGATAGGCTTGGCCAAAGGAGTTCCATCACTTACTCAAATTGGGGGTGGACCAGGCCTCATTCATAGCTGGGAGTGCTAGGGAGGCGAAAGCAAGGTTGCAATGGCCTCTCAAATGTGGCACGAAGGGTGGCAGACCAACTTGGTGATGTGGTAGTACGAGGGGATTCAGCTGTCGGGCACGAGCTGAGGAGGGAGATGATCCATAGTCACGGGGGACTCCAGAGCCATCTGATTGATCATCAGTTGATGCGGAATGGTTCTGATTTCCTGACACCTAATGGCCGAGCGTAGACGCTAGATCCGCCGTCGGATCGGATCAAAAGATTGGACGGGCAATCTGGGTTTACTTAAGATGGATAGTTAGATCTCGTCGGATTAGAATCTCGGAACCGTGGAACGATCAAGATGAGACAGATTCGCAAGATCAACGATCTGGATGGTGCCCACAGTTTGGAGGCAGCCAACCGTTGGAGGGAGGGTAGATTTGCAATTAAGGATTGTTTAAAACCTAAATTTCAATTGAACCAATTTAAATTAAATCCAAAATAAGCCTAAATGACCTCCAAAAATTCCCAAAAATTCACCTTTATCTAATTTGGGGGTGGAGAATTCAAAAATGAACTCAGATTTTAATTTGAAGATCAAATTAATTTAGCTAATTTCAAAGATCTTAAAATACGCAAAATAGCTAAAATGCTCAAATGAGGTTTGATTGATTTCAAAGTTCTAGGATTAGGTTTAAATAACCCATTAAGTCTAATGAAATCAAAATCAAAGCTTAGTTTAGCTTAATTTAGCTAAGTTTAGCTGAAGTAACAACTAGGGTTATTATAGAGTCCCCCACTTAAGAACGGTGTCGTCCTCAACATCACTCAAATGAAGAAAGCACTAAGAAAAGAAATATTGCATAATAATTGAAAAGAAGAAGTATACTCGAGTTTATAAAGAGCTGAGGATATTTATAATGCACATCCACCTCTTTTTTCCAAGTAGATTCTTCTAACGATCGATTCTTCAATTGAATTTTAACCATTGGAATGTAATGATTCCTTCGCCGCTTCTAATCACAAGCTAATATTTTCATTGGCTGTTCCGCATACAAAAGATCAGGTTAAACTTCTACTGCTGAAAGCTGAATGACATGAGAAGAGTCTCTGAGACATATTCTTAATGGTGATACATGGAACATATCGTGAATGACAGTGAAGTCATCCGGAAGATTCAACCTGTAGGTTGATGATCCTACCTTGGCTAGTATCTCAAAAGGTCCAACACAGCGGGGACTGCATTTCCCTGCTACACCAAATCTATAGACACCCTTCATTGGACTGACTTTCAAATAATCAGAATCTCCAATGTTGAATTCTAAATGATGATGAGGAGCATCATGGTACTTATTCTAACGATCTTGAGCAGAACATATTCTCTACTGAATTAGATGGATTTTCTTGTTAGTTTCTTCGATCAACTTAGATCCAAAAAGCTAGATGCTTCCTGTTTCTGACTAAGCTAGTGGAGTACTGCATTTTCTACCATACAATGCCTCATAAGGAGCCATTTAATACTGGTATGATTGCTATTGTTGTACGCAAACTCCTCTACTAGAATGTGATCTTACTAAGCACCGGCAAAGTCAAGAATACAGAGCCAAAGCAAATCTTCAAGCACTTGATTCACTCTTTTAGTTTGACCATCTGTTTGAGGATGAAAAGCTGTACTCATAGCTAGAATAGTCCCCAGATCTTACTATAAATCTGCTATCTCTATCAGATACTATCGACTCCAGAATACCATGCAGCCTGATAATTTCTTTGGTATAGAGCTTTGCAAGTTTCTCAATAGAGTCAGTCTGATGGATAGGAAGAAAGTGTGCTGATTTAGTTAATTGGTCTACAATAAATCAGATTGCATCGATGCCAGATTTTGCATGAGGCAATCCCATAATGAAATCTATTGATATATCAAATCATTTTCATTCAAGAATTTTTAATGGATGCAGAAGACTATCAGACCTTTGGTGCTCGGCCTTTACCAAGTTGCAAGCATGGCACTTAGCCACAAATTTAGCTACGCTCTTCTTCATACCGGGCCACCAAAATGATTGCTTTAAATCTTGGTACATTTTCGTACTTCCTGGATGAATGTGATATCCAGAATTATGGCCTTCTACTAAAACATCACGGTGCATGGATTTAGGAATCCACAGATGAATTCCTTGATAAATTATGCCATTACGCATCTGCAAATCTTGACAATGGCTACCTTCGATATCGACTTTGAATTCCAGATTATCTTCATTCTTGGTCTGCGAGATGGAGACATCTCTGTGGAAAGTGGGTTTCATATTGATATTTACTAGAAGCAAACTCAGCATATCACCATTGACTAGAGAAATTTAAAGCTTGCGAAATTCTTGTTTTAAGGAACTGGAGGCGATCATGGCAGATAGAGTGGCATGATGGCTAAGAGCGTTGGTCACCACATTTACTTTATGTAACAACCCAAGTTGTTACCATTATTAATTAGAACTAATCTTAGTCTTAATCTTATTCCTAAATGATAATTAAGTTATTTAAGTCAATTACCAAGACCCAGTCCAAACTAGAGGTCAAACGAATTAAATCCTCATTTTGGGAATTTCAAGAACCTCGAAAATTGACCTATTTATTTTGACCTATCTAAAACGATCTCCTATCAAAAAATGGATATCGCCATTGCGTTCATTGACCCCAAATTAGCTAGGGGTGATGGGTTCAGGTCAATCAGAAGTCGTTAAAATTTTGATAAATATTTTAATAATATTTAAATACCCCGAAAATAGGGAAATTAAAATACTCATCGGATCAAAAATTTGACTTCGCCGTTGCTCTTCTCACCTCTTAATTAGTTAGGGGTGAATATTTGATAATTTTTGGAAATCATTCGATTAACTAAAATCACTTAATACAAACAATTAAGAAATTAATTGTTTAACTCTAATATATATATATATATATATATCCATTTTTTTTCCTCTAACCTAAATCGCACAACTCCTGCCCTAAATCTCTATCGGCCGAACCCCCCTCCCCATTCGCTCGACCTCGCCTCTCCTCCCCATCGACACACGCCTCCCCCGCCTCGGGGTCTCCATTGCCTCGCCTCTATATATATTTATATATCCATTTTTTTTCCTCTAACCTAAATCGCACAACTCCTGCCCTAAATCCTTATCGGCCGAACCCCCCTCCCCATTCGCTTGACCTCGCCTCTCCTCCCCCTCGACACGTGTCTCCCCCTCTTCGGAGTCTCCGTCGCCTCGCCTCCTTTCAACCTCCGCCTTCGTCCCTCCATAAAGCCCTCCTCCGCAAGCTGAGCCGGCGTCTCTTCTCCACTCGGCCGACCACTCCCCTCCTCTTCTACGCCATGATCGAAGGCATTTCTTCCTTCCTGTCAGCGCCATCGAGCTCTCCCTCACCGTCTCCAACGTGGACGATCCTCCTCCAACCACCCGCCGCCTCCTTCCTTTTGGCGCCGGTTCTCCCGGCTCTGCCATCGAGCAAGGTACCTCCTCCAATCCTTAAATCGCTGTATGCTTTGCATAAAATTTCTTAATTTCTCCAATTTATGTATGACTTCTCTAAATGATATGAAATTTTGTCTTGTTTCTTGTACAAATGATATAGTTTTGTTAGAGTTTTGATTTGTGTCTGTGTTGATGCTATCTGTATAATCTGAAAGGCTTTTCTTCATCATATCATGATGAGAAATAGCGTGTTAAGTGGCTGAGTTTTGTATACTTTTGCTTCATGTCTTCACAAACGGCATTTCTTCATCTTATCTTCTCACTCTTCTACTTCAAACAATCTATTCTGTTGAGAATAGAGTCACGGGAAATTTCAGAATGCTTCTTTGTATAGATACCCAAATCTTGATTACAAAAAAAAGATGGTTCGTTCATATATTTTTGTGTGACAATAATCTTTTCCTATGATTTTCTTTTTTTCTGTATTGGCCATTGAGCCATTGACACTCGTGCAAGATGCTGAACTCTACCAGCTCCTTCGTTTCTTTTTTTCACGTTGCATATTACAATACTTATTAATAGTCGCTTAGGTGCTAAGTTCTTTCTTCATACACGATTTTAATAAAGAGAGATAGAAATACAATTCTTTTTTTTTTAAACTTAGTTGAGTATTTTTTTTGCACATAGTTCTGAATCTATATTTTTAAATTAGAGTTGAACATGTATAATTTGAATCAAATCTTTGCTGTTGGTTGTTGTTAATGAAATCTAATGCTTGCTATCTTTTATATATCTAATGAGCAAGCTTTTGAAGCAGATTTTGATTTAAAAAAAAAAAAAACTTATATTTAATCTTTAAGTATTGAACTGTCTCATCTCAACATAAACTATAAGTTTGAATTTTGATAGATCTTAAATGTTAATATACTCAGAACTTTCATTACTTTCATTAAGTTGTTGACATCCTTAATCTATATTAATTGAACACCAGATTGACATACTTTAGAAGTCATTTTAGTGATATGTATCAACCTTTTTGTTACTTACAACTAATCCTATAATTGATATATTAACAATATTATAGTCATATAAATCGTGACCATCCGATTCTATAACATCAAGAAAGCACATATTAGCAATTAAGTTCACTTCTTTATGGTGGCGACATGTCGACCATTCATGTTTCTATAACTTAGCTCATAAGATTGGGATGTTAATACCCTGTATTCATTCTATGAAGTTTATTGATAATTTTTAACTAAATACCTTTTGACTTCTGGCACTTTAACCTATAATTATTACTTAGTTGTTTGGTAATATAAAATAAGGAACACAGCATGGAAAATGAAATTTCAACCATTTGTTGCGCCATCAATAATTATCTTTCCGCGTGAAAGGGTGTCAACATGATGAACTTGACCAAGCTTTGTGTTAGTGTTTGGCTCGTCAGCAAAAAAAAATCGAGCCCGAAGTCGACTCAGCTCATTGCGAACAAAAGATATGATTTCATGTTTTGGCTAGCTTATGATTGGGCCATTATCGAGCTGAACTCGAACTTTAATACAAATAGAATTATATTTATAAACAATATTCATTCTTTAAAATATAAGAAACATTAGTTTAATTGTAATATAATCTCTAATCTCAAGAACTGTGAAATCCCTAGAAATCCTTCTAAATCTTTTTCTCAGGATATTACACCTCATATAAGGACCATTCCTAAGACTAGGATTATATCATAAGTTAGAGTTCATTTATTAGGTAAATGGGTTACTCAATGGATAAAATTTTGGTTTTATTAGTTTCTAGAATTTTACAACTTATTCTGATTATTTTGTCTTTTAACTTTAGATTTAAGATAAGAGATTCATCATATTAAGTTTGATTACTTAATAGGATTTGCCTTAACTAGTAGATCACTTTTAGAATGGAACCTAAAACTTTGGTCTTATCTTTTTAGATTATATGATTAAGCCTCATTCTCGTGATGTTTAATCCATAATCTATAGTTTAAAAGATCTTGATCAGATCTTAGATAGACCATCTAAACTCATAAAATTAGGACATATAATTTATTGATTTAAATCATAGTTATCATCTGATTGAACTAGATTAGAACCTGATCAGTTCTAAACCTTTTTAACTTATAAGGACGAATTTCTAAGTTACACTCGATAGTAGGAAAATGGTGATCCTGAAATTGTGTAACTTGTAATAGTTAGAATGGTAAAATTAGAAAACAAATGATATCACCATATTAGTAGTCCCTTGCTTACTTTTGATATTTTGTTACTACGCATTCCTTGATGTTTGAGCAATTTTCCTTGAACATGTCATATTTGAAAATATTGTTGCATGAAAATGAAAACTTTAAAAATTAAGAAAACATTTGTATTTGGGTTCAGTTTTGGTAGATTATGGTGCACATTTACTCCAATGGACATGGGTAAGGTGAGATTAGGATACTTAATACTACTCATTGAGACGAGTGTGTTAGGCTTAGGACCCATTCAATCTTGCAGACATGCTTGACTCCTCAGTTGTTTCTGAAATTGTCCACATAAATAAAAGTAAAATAATTAAAAGATGTTGCATAGTATTATCTGCCTCTTCAGTCACACAGTATAATTGAGATATGTTGCCCTAGCGCAAAAAGGCTATGAGGATGGATATATATATATATATATATATATATATATATATATATATATATGAGCCAGATTGGCCAATTTTTTTGATATGACAGTTAGTAAATAGATATTCAGATTTATGTATAGTTTTGATACTTGGCTTACTTTTCAGTATTTTTATTCAGTCAGCTATTCTTTTGTTCATCTTTTATATATATATAAGGATGTTAGAATTTGGCTGCTACTATATGTATCATTGTTGAGTTAAGTTATTTAATTTGCATATTTTCTTTTGAACACCAGTATGTTTAGGATGTAGTATTTTCTTTCAGCACTTGTGTAGTTATTTATATATGCCTACCTTGTTTAGCTCATATTTGAGGCATGTCATAGCCTCTTTTTTGTTTAAATTATAAATAATTATTTATAGCTTTTTCCTATATTTTTGTGTTGCTAGTTGCTCCTTTATTTGCTATAGTTATTGCTTAGAAATTGTTAAATGGTGATATTATAAAACACATAAAATATATCAGCCTAAAATGTACTTAGACAATTGTCTAACACAAGATTTTTCTCTTTTTGGCTGGGGCCCTACATTATGAAACCGACAATGGCAGATCCTCTTCAGTTAGACGATCAGGAGCTAGGTGTGGAGCCTTATCCAGAGGAGGAGCCTTTGGAAGAAGAACTGCTTAGATTTTATGTGACGATGAGAGTCTTTCTATTTTCTTATTACTTAAACTTTAAATTGATGTAATAATAATACAGGTACCCTTGATTGTATATTTGGATTTCTATGCTCATTTATTATGAGTTATATTTCATTCTACTTATGCTGTGATACTTGGATGCTTCTCATTTTAAATTGCTTCCGCACTCTGTATATTTTTATTAGATAGTGACTGATGTTTGAGTCTGTGCTTAACTGCGTCTTCAAATACGCCGTTAAACCTGAAGGTGTCATATATTTCAAGGAAACTTGAAATATGTGAGTTTGGATCTTCAGTGGCTAATCCCCCAAACTAATTATTCAGAACCATGCTCAGTATAGAAGGTTTGATTTCAAAATTATGGGCTTCTATATTTGGCCTTATAATTGCATAGGGGATTCCCCTAATAGTGGGTAGTGCATAGTGTCTTAGTGCTCTTCCCCTAGGCTCTCCTACTGGATCTCCTTCATTTTCATTACAGTTGCCCAAAACAATTTGTTCCATAATAGTTTGTTGAGTTGAAAGGTTTTGTCCTCTCCTAGCCTGTAAGTAAGTTCTCTCAATTTAAGGATCAAAAAGATATTCAGTGTAAACTCTTTTACTCATACAACTAACAATGAGGCTATCAAGAGCAATTTTAGCAATAGTGTTCAAAAAGTTAGCAAAAATAAGATAAGCAGAAATGTAAGATGTTAGTTTCTATAATTACAAAAATCAAAAACTAAAAATATATGCAATGAAATGCTTAAATCGCTAGCTATTTATAGATTATCTTTAGTACAAAACAAGTACCAATTCCCCGTCAACGACGCCAAAAACTTGACAGACTGTAAATACACGTCTGTGCTCACACGCAAGTGTACGTGGTCTGAAGTAATAAGTGGAAAGTGTTAATTTCTGGGATTTATCGATCCTCAGGGAATTGGTTGTTTTAACACTAAGGTCTATCTATTCTCACTAATGTTTAAGCTACAATTGATTGGTTGAGTTGGTCCTAGATTTAGCACAATAATCACTATGTAACGATAAGTTAGATAAAAGAGGGAGGAGAGTTGGGTCCATCCCACATGTGATGAAAAATTTATGAATACATGTTGAATTCTCAAGCTTTATCTTTTATTCTTTTAGATTTAATCAAGTGCACATTGTTCTTCCTTGAGTTTTACCTCAAGGTTTCACCAGTTCAAATCTTGTGTACAAAATGAACACACATTCGGTTCTATTTTGGCACAAAGATTCCTATATGATTTTAGGTTTAGTATTTTTATCTTATCTCTTGATTAAGGAGACATTTGATTTTTAAGTCTTTTAAATCTTATAAGCATTGATTCCACTACGAGAATCACTCGCATCACACATAGTTGAGACGAGGGATTAATATGTTAAGCTCAATGACTATGTCACTTAGTTCATGAGCACTCAACTATTTCTTCCTCTACCTCAATTATGTTGAACTAAGGAGCTCATTTAGTGGGTCTTAGCATCACATACATCAACACTTTGGTTGAGCTTAGATTAAGATGCATTAAGCTCAAGAACTTTGTCACATAGTTCTAAGCTTTCATGCACTCATAAACCTAGCATCCAACCTAAGGTGAGCTATGGAGCACAAGACAAGTTAGTTCTTGAGATTATGAGTTCATTTTCCTTTTATTCACATTCAAGACTAAATAATAAAAGACATTTCTTAACAAGGCATAGAGTTCTCACATTTTATTTGTGCTTGAGAAAAAAAAACTTCATACATTAAAATTAACTCATACACATGAGGGTTCTCCCAACCCTCCCTAAGGGAGATTTAGTTACTCATTACAAAGGAAATGAAGAAAAACACATACATGGATAAAGACCCTTTCATGATCAACTAAGAAAAGAAACTACAAAAGTAAAGTTTAAGAGATACTAGGAACATTCCTTGAAAGTTCTCCGTATTTCTTCTTCTCCTTTTTCAAGCTCCTCTCTTAAGTAGCTAGTGCTGCCTTCCTTCTTCTCTTCCTTAGCAAGAACTTGCTTTGCCACCCTTTGGGAGTTCCTCACTTCCACTTATGCACCCCTCCTCCTTACTTATTGATTTGAATAAAATTGTGAATAAGATGCAGGTTAGGGGTATTTATAGGAGAGGGGCTGCATCCTCCTTCATCCTCTCCATAACCAGTATTTGTCAAATAAAAATCTAAAGTCATGATGGCAAATCCCAAATTAAGGGTGAAGTGACCAATACCTTCTATGTTTATCCTTCTTATCACATCAAGAGGCTACTTTTCATTTAAATTCAGAGCAGCTGTAGAGAAAATGATGACTGGGGACAAGATGCAGGTTGGGGGTCTTGTCCCAGCCACAACAAATGCTCCTGTCTAGCAAAATTACGGCGGACCGCTGCAGCGCACTACGGCGCGCAATAGCGCGCAATGGTGCAAGCAAAATTAGCTGAGTCTCCCGTTTCCATGCGATACCGCATCCACGCTTTGCAAAATTACTCGCTGCGCGCAATAGTGGTTCCATTTGTAAATTGTACTGCTGCAACTCACTGTGGCGGGAGCATTTTGCAAAATGCTCCGCTGTAGCGCGCTACCGCACCAACGATAGCAAATGAACCCGCTGCAGCGCGCTACCGCGCCCGTGGTTTGAAACAGGGCCCGCTGCAGCACGCTACCGCACCCGCAGTTCAAAATAGGCCCCGCTACAGTGCGCTACCATGCCCGCAGTTTAAAACAGGACCTGCTGCAGTGCGCTACCGTGCCCTAATTTGCAAAAAGACTTGCTGCAGTGCGCGGCAGCAGTTTTCTTTGAAGAAATTTGGAATTTTGTAAAAAATGTCTCAAAACTATATAGGGGAGGCTATTTTCCTGAAAAGATAGACAAAATTTGATTTAGGAGCAGTTTAAAGACCAGAAATGAATGAAATTTTCCTTTATTTTAGATATAATTTATGGATTCATCAGTTGCTACACATTTCTTGATGTTTGAGCCATTTTTCTTGGACATGTCATATAAGAAAATATTGTTGCATGAAAATAAAAAATTAGAAAATTAGGAAAACATTTCCATTTGGGTTTAGATTATGGCAGATTATGGTGCACATTTACTCCAATAGACAGGGGTAAGGTGAGATCAGGATGCTTAACACTACTCATTGATGAGAGTGTGTTAGGCTTGGGACCTATTCAGTCTTGCAGATGTGCTTGACTTCTCAGTTATTTCTAAAATTATCCACAGAAATAAAAGTAAAATAACTAAAAGATGTTGCATAATATTTTCTGCCTCTTCAGTCACACAGTATGATTGAGAAATGTTGCCCTAGCCCAGAAAGGCTATGGGGATGGATAGATGTATATATATATATATATATATATATATATATATATATATATATGGGCCAGATTGGCCAATTTTTTTGATATGGCAGTTAGTACACAGATATTCAGATTAATGTACAATTTTGATACTTGGCTTTCTTTTCAATATTTTTATTCAGTCAGCTATTCTTTTGTTCATCTTTTATATATATTAGGATGTTAGAATTTGGTTGCTACTATATATATTATTGCTGAGTTAAGTTATTTAATTTGCATATTTTCTTTTAATCACCAGCATGTTTAGGATGTAGTATTTTCTTTCAGCAATTGTGTAGTTATTTATATATGCCTACCCTGTTTAGCTCATATTTAAGGCATGTCCTAGCCTCCTTTTTGTTTAAATTATAAATAATTATTTATAGCTTTTTCCTATATTTTTGTGTTGCTAGTTGCTCCTTTATTTGCTATAGTTATTGCTTAGAAATTGTTAAATGGTGATATTATAAAACACATAAAACATATCAGCCTAAAATGTACTTAGACAATTGTCTAACACAAGATTTTTCTCTTTTTGGATGGGGTCCTACATTATGAAACTGACAATGGCAGATCCTCTTCAGTTAGACAATCAGGAGCTAGGTGTGGAGCCTTATCCAGAGGAGGAGCCTTTGGAAGAAGAACTGCTTAGATTTTATGTGACGATGAGAGTCTTTCTATTTTCTTATTACTTAAACTTTAAATTGATGTAATAATAATACAGGTACCCTTGACTGTATATTTGAATTTCTATGCTCATTTATTATGAGTTATATTTCATTCTACTTATGCTGTGATACTTGGATGCTTCTCATTTTAAATTGCTTCTGCACTCTGTATATTTTTATTAGATAGTGACTGATGTTTGAGTCTGTGCTTACTCTTTCCGTTATTAGGTAGATTGTGGATTTTATTCTAATCTAATGATAAGTGAAGGGTTAGTTAGAGTGACACACCACCCCTTAGCTTAATCTTATGGATTAAGGGGTGGGGCGCCACAGTTGGTATCAGAGAATTCCATAAAGTGTCAGATTAGAATTTGTATTCTTATCTATCAAATGGAAGATTCTTCTGCTAGTTCAGTCACTATGTCAGAAAACATTGGAGTCACATCCAAGAACACCATAGTATCATGAGCTCAAAATAATAAGAGTATAGAAATAGAAAACACTGTCATGGTACTAGAACTTAAAAAGTAAAAACTTAGGGTAAATGAGTAACTAAGTAACTTAAATAAATCTTATAGGATCAAACCTAAATTTAGTATGTAACTAGTTGATTCAAATTAAAACCTTCATAAGATTTACGAATATTAAAATTTTGACGAATATTTTAATAATATTTAAATACCCCAAAAATTGGGAAATTAAAATACTCATCGGATCAAAAATCCGACTTCGCTGTTGCGCTCCTCACCCCTCAATTAGTAAGGGGTGAATATTTGATAATTTTTGGAAATCATTCGATTAACTAAGATCAATTACTAAAAATAATTAAGAAATTAATAATTTAACTCTAATATATATATATATATATATATATATATATATATATATATATATATCCATTTATTCCCTCTAACCTAAATCGCACAACTCCTGCCCTAAATCCCTATCGGCCGAACCCCCCCTCCCCATTCGCTCGACCTCGCCTCTCCTACCCCTCGACACTTGTCTCCCCCGCCTCGGAGTCTCAGTCGCCTCACCTCCTTGCAACCTCCGCCTCCATACCTCCATAAAGCCCTCCTCCATAAGCCGAGCCGGCGTCTCTTCTCCACTCGGCTGGCCACTCCCCTCCTCTTCCACGCTTAGGTGCTAAGTTCTTTCTTCATACACGATTTTAATGGAGAGAGATAGAGATACAATTTTTTTTTAAACTTAGTTGAGTATTATTTTGCACATAGTTCTGAATCTTTATTTAAATTAGAGTTGAACATGTATAATTTGAATCAAATCTTTGCTATTGGTTGTTGTTAATGAAATCTAATGCTTGCTATATTTTATATATCTAATGAACAAGCTTTTGAAGCAGATTTTGATAACTTAAAAAAAAAAAAAAAAAAAAAAACTTATATTTAATCTTTAAGTAGTGAACTGCCTCATCTCAGCATAAACTATAAGTTTGAGTTTTGATTGATCTTAAATCTTAATATACTTAGAACTTTCATTACTTTCACTAAGTTCTTGATATCCTTAATCTATGTTAATTGAACAACAGATCGACGTACTTTAGAATATCTGTTAGTGGTATGTATCAACCTTTTTGTTACTTACAACTAATCCTATAATTGATATATTAACAATATTATAGTCATATAAATCTTGAGCATCCGATTCTATAATGTCAAGAAAGCACATATTAGCACTTAAGTTCACTTCTTTATGGTGGCGACATGTCGACCATTTATGTTTCTATAACTTAGCTCATAAGATTGGGATGTTAATACCCTGTATTCCTTCTATGAAGTTTATTGTTAATTTTTAACTAAATTCCTTTTGACTTTTGGCACTTTAACCTATAATTATTACTTAGTTGTTTGGTAATATAAAATAAGGAACACAGCATGGAAAATGAAATTTCAACCACTTGTTGCGCCATCAATAATTAACTTTCCGTGTGAAAGGGTGTCAACTTGATGAGCTTGACCAAGCTTTGTGTTAGTGTTTGGCTCTTCTTCAAAAACAAATCGAGCCCAAAGTAGACACAAGCTCATTGCGAACAAAAGATATGATTTTGTGTTTTGGCTAGCTTATGATAGGGCCATTATCGAGCTGAACTCGTACTTTAATACAAATAGAATTATATATATAAACAATATTCATTCTTTAAAATATATAAAATGTTAATTTAATTAAATATAATCTCTAATCTCAAGAACTGTGAAATCCCTAGAAATCCTTCTAAGTCTTTTCCTTAGGACATTACACTTCACATAAGGACTATTCCTAAGACTAGGATTAGATCATAGGTTAGAGTTCATTCATTGGGTAAATGGGTTACTCAATGGATGAAATCTTGGTTTTATTAGTTTTTAGAATTTTATAACATATTCTGATTATTTTGTCTTTTAACTTTAGATTTAAGATAGGAGATTCATCATATTAAGTTTGATTAATTAATAGGATTTGCCTTAACTAGTATATCACTTTTAGATTGGAACCTAGAATTTAGGTCTTATTCTTTTGGATTATGTGATTAACAACCATTCTCGTGGGGTTTAATCCATAATTTATAGTTTAAAATATCTTGATCAGATATTAGATAGAACATCTAAACTCACAAAATTAGGACGTATGATTTATTGATTTAACTCATAGTCATCATCTGATTGAACTAGATTAGAATCTGATCAGTTCTAATCCTTTTTAACTTATAAAGACAAATTTCTAAGTTACACTCAATAGTAAGAAAATGGTGATCCTGAACTTGTGTAACTTGGAATAGTTAGAATGATTAAATTAGAAAACAAATGATATCATTATATTAGTAGATTCCATTGCTTACTTTTGATATTTTGTTGCTACACATTCCTTGATGTTTGAGCCTTTTTTCGTGGACATATCATATAAGATAATATTGTTGCATGAAAATGAAAACTTAGAAAATTAGGAAAACATTTGCATTTGGGTTCAGTTTATGGTGGATTATGGTGCACATTTACTCCAATGGATAGGGGTAAGGTAAGATCAGGATGCTTAACACTACTCATTGAGGAGAGTGTGTTAAGCTTGGGACCCATTCAGTGTTGCAGAAATGCTTGACGACTCAGTTGTTTATGAAATTATCCACATAAACAAAAGTAAAATAGCTAAAAGATGTTGCATAGTATTATCTGCCTCTTTAGTCATACAGTATGATTGAGATATGTAGCCCTAGCCCAGAAAGGCTATGGGGATGGATAGATGTATATATATATGGGCCAGATTGGCCAATTTTTTTGATATGACAGTTAGTACACAGATATTCAGATTCATGTACAATTTTGATATTTGGCTTACTTTCAGTATTTTTATTCAGTCAGCTATTCCTTTGTTCAGCTTTTATATATATTATAATGTTAGAATTTGGCTGCTACTATATGTATCATTGCTGAGTTAAGTTATTTAATTTTCATGTTTTCTTTTGATCACCAGCATATTTAGGATATAGTATTTTCTTTCAGCCCTTGTGTAGTTATTTATATATGCCTACCCTGTTTAGCTCATATTTGAGACATGTCCTAGCCTCCTTTTTGCTTAAGTTATAAATGATTATTTATAGCTTTTTTCTTTCTTTTTGTAATGCTAGTTGCTCCTTTATTTGCTATAGTTGTTGCTTAGAAATTGCTAAATGGTGATATTATAAAACACATAAAATATATCATCCTAAAATGTACTTAGACAATTGTCTAACACAAGATTTTTCTCTTTTTGGCTGGGGACCTACATCGTGAAACTGACAATGGCAGATCCTCTTCAGTTAAACAATCAGGAGCTAGGTGTGGAGCCTTATCCAGAGGAGGAGCCTTTGGAAGAAAAAGCTGCTTAGATTTTATGTGAGGATGAGAGTTTTTCCATTTTCTTATTACTTAAACTTTAAATTGATGTAATAATAATGCAGGCACCCTTGACAGTGTATTTGGATTTCTATGCTCATTTATTCTGAGTTATATTTCATTTTACTGATGCTGTGATACTTGAATGTTTCTCATTTTAAATCGCTTCCGCACTCTGTATATTTTTATTAGATAATGACTGATGTTTGACTCTATGCTTACTTCTTCCCTTATTAGGTGGATTATAGATTTCATTCTAATCCAATGATAAGTGAGGAGTTAGCCAGAGTGACACATCACCCCTTAGCTTAATCTTATGGATTAAAGGGTGGGGCTCCACAATTGGTATAAGAGAATTTCATAAGGTGTCAGATTATAATTTGTATTCTTATATACATAATGGAAGATTCTTCTGCTAGTTCAGTCACAATGTTAGAAAACATTGGAGTCATATCCAAGAACACCACAGTATCATGAGCTCAGAATAATAAGAGTATAGAAATAAAAAACACTGTCATGGTACTAGAACTTTAATAAGTAAAAACTTAGGGTAAATGAGTAACTAAGTAACTTAAATAAATCTTATAGGATCAAACCTAAGTTTAGTATGTAATTAGCTGATTCAAATTAAAACTTTCATAAGATTTACAAGATTAAGAACTTAAGATGTTAGGACTTAGCTTCCATACTAAGACATATGAATCCTTGTAAGGCTTTAATCAACAAACAGGTCTTAAAACACTTTTAAATAGTTACTTTTCAATTTCTAAATCTTGTCTCCTTAAAAAGAATAATAACAGCACAACCTATAATATTCTCTAAGGAGTTTAAAATTAGTCGAACTATTAGGTCCTTAGTAGGTAATTATCTAATGTAAGAAGATTAGACTGAAAGACCATCGTCCATTGCTTAAAATCACCAAGGCTCTTCATTAGTGTGTATAACTTCTATATCCCAGTATCTCCCTCAAAACTTGTTACCAATTTACTACTAGGTGCTACATAGCCTTGTTCACTTAGTAACCTTGATTTAGGACTCCAACCCTCCTTGTCGAATCAGGTTGCGGTCTTGTTCAAAAACTAGGTTCAACGCTCTTTAAAAGGGAATGTATAACACCCAAAAACATAATGATATTTAGAGTTCTATAAATGGCTTAAGATTTATCAACTAGATTGAACTACGAATAGTGTGTAGCTTTTATTTAGGGAACTCCAAGGGTCAAGAATAATGCTACGCTTTAAGGATGGTCATTTCACCGGTAAGCCTAAATCAATAGTTTAGACTTAAAACTTTAATTATCTAGACCATTTCCAAACTTGGGCATGGAGTCAGCTCGACTTGACCCAAGTTTTCTTTATATAACAAATAATTCTACCCTATCTTGGCAGGATAAATCTCTATATGAACCTACCATTTGTAATATGCCAAGACTGGGGTTCAAGGTGTCCTTTCCTTAATAAGACAGTTACTTCTTAGATAGCTAGTCCAATCTTAGATTATAAGTCGTACCTTGTGACTTGTAATAATAGTTCCTCTATCCAGTAGTGACCTACCCAATTGGGTAAGTGACTTCCCACTCCTCAGGATTAACTGAATTATTATGTCCATTATTAGGCAAATAATAATTGTGACTTAAGATGCTAGCTTAGCATTTCATTAGATCCCTAACACCCTAGTTTGTTGAAATGAGTACCTTCCATATGATGTTGAAATGGAAGGTCACCACCATAGAACCATAATTGATCAAGTCATAGTTTATGACTTGATAGCAGCATTATAAATTGCATTCTATTACATCATCCTAATTGGATGAGAAACCCATCATCATGATTCATCATGAGTCAATTCATCCTTTCAATATTAAGTCGTATTTTTGTGACTCGATGTATTGGACTTTCCTCTCCTTTGAAGTTGATTATTCCAATTGGTACTCACCCTCTCTAAACTTAGTGGCATTCTCCTAGCAAGGTTGGGTACCTTGCCAACAATAGGAGCCTTGGCTTAGATTGGCATTATGATTGGTCCATCCTAGTCCTTCCAAGTGTGAGTTCACTTCATGGCTATATTATTCTAGCCCATGTTTGTAAACTCTCAAGTGTAGTAGCCTACCTCATTAGAATTGGTCTAATGATAAGATATTAGCTAGGCTTAGTTATAGAATCCTTTCTAAAGTCAAAGAATATTTGTTCTTTGAAAATCTACCCTCCCTTTAAGTTGTCGAGCACTTGAATCCTAATTTGGGATTAGGATTCTTAGATACCCTTAGGAACTCTTCTTAATTGAGTCACTTGTGGTGGCTTAATGAGATAGTTTAGCACCTTCCTTGCAATCCTAATTGGATGGTGATTCCGTTCGCTCTAGCATAAACTTCCTTAAGTGATAAGTGTCACTTAACTGTAGTATTTGGGTTGCGAAGAATCTTATTCCCATTGAATAAAAAGTTCTCCTCCCCAAGTAGCTTAAGTCCAACCCTCAATAGATGCCTAGGTCATGATGTGACTCAAGCATTTATTATTCATTCCCTTGGGATGAGCTCCCGTTCAATCTAGATTAAGCTTAACCTTTAGGTCCCTAATGATCTGAGCCACGTATGTGACTTAGATATTAATATCTATTCTATGGCCTTAAACCTAAGTCATATATTATGACTTATGGTGGTAGCATCGGTTCCTGATACGCTCCCTAGCACTTATTCTTATGAATGAGTGAGCTCCTTGCCTTAATGAAGCCATGGTTCATGACTTGTATTAAGTGGCCTTCTGGTAAACTCTTGAATACTTGATATTAAGTCATCATGTGTGCCTTAATGTCCTAAAATCATCTTAACCTTAAGGTTGAGTATCTTAATTGGATATCGACCCTATTTGCCTTAGCAAAACCCTTAGTGATAGGTGAATACCACTTATTAGTTCAATACCAGTATGGACTAATTCATATGATTAGTTCATCTCAACCTTATTTTCTAAGGTGGGAATTAATAGAAATTCCCTGGGCTTCCTTATTAGGCTTAACCTAATAAGTAGTCATTTAGCCAGCTTCTAAATCCTATACTCCATTAAAGTAAGTAGTCAAAGAGCTCTAGTTCTTTGATGCCAAACCCTGGTATTCTAATAGAATCCTAGCATTTCTTAATTCGGGGTAAATCTTGTAACGACTTATTCATCCTTGCTTAAGCCCTTAAGTGACGAATATCACTTAAGTATAGAACCATAAGGATCCTTGATCCTTAAATTATTCTATGCTTATTATACGATGTCACCAGCTAAGTGATAATCATATCCCTATAGTGCTAAGTCGTGTATTATGACTTAGCACTCAATCCCTAATCTCTGAAAGATACATTCAGCTTGGTTAGAAGTTAACCTTTCCCTTCCTTTCCTTGCCATATGTACTAAGTGATAATAATGACTTAGTAATCAGCATTCTCTAAACGTAGTTATAATGTAGGATTCCAATGGTCCAACCTTAGACCTTAAGTTTGGGAATCTAAATGATGAACCTTGACAAGTTCTCACTGTCCTTATACTTACCTTATAAAACTCACTCATGCTTCTTCTTCCTACTTGAGTGAAGTCGAGGACGACATCATTTTTAAGTAGGGGAGTCTGTAACAATCCAAGTTGTTATCATTATTAATTAGGACTAATCTTAGTCTTAATCTTGATCCTAAATGCTAATTAAGTTATTTAAGTCAACCACCAAGACCTAGTCCAAACCATAGGTCTAATTGATCAAATCCTTATTTTGGGAATTTCAAGAACCTCAAAAATTGACCTATTTATTTTGACTTATCTAAAATGATCTCTGATCGAGAAATGGACATCGCCATTGTGTTCATTGACCCCAAATTAGCTATGGGTGATGGGTTCAGGTCAATCGGAAGTTATCAAAATTTTGACGAATATTTTAATAATATTTAAATACCCCGAAAATTGGGAAATTAAAATACTCATCGGATCAAAAATCCGACTTCACCATTAGGCTCCTCACCCCTCAATTAGTTAGGGGTGAATATTTGATAATTTTTGGATATTATTCGATTAACTAAGATCAATTAATAAAAATAATTAAGAAATTAATTATTTAACTCTAATATATATATATATATATATATATATATATCCATTTTTTTTCCACTATCCTAAATCGCACAACTCCTACCCTAAATCCCTATCGGCCGAGCCTCCTCTCCCCATTCGCTCGACCTCGCCTCTCCTCCCCCGCGACACGCATCTCCCCCGCCTCGGAGTCTCCGTCACCTCGCCTCCTTGCAACCTCCGCCTCCGTACCTCCATAAAGCCCTCCTCCGCAAGCCGAGTCGGCGTCTCTTCTCTACTCGGCCGGCCACTCCCCTCCTCTTCTACGCATGGCCGAAGGCATTTCTTACTTCCTGTCGGCGCCATCGAGCTCTCCGTCACCGTCTTCACCGCGGCCGATCCTCCTCCAAGCACCCGCCGCCTCCTTCCTTTTGGCACCGGTTCTCCCGGCTCTGCCATCGAGCAAGGTACCTCCTCCAATCCTTAAATCGCTGTATGCTTTGCATAAAACTTCCTAATTTATCCAATTTATGTATAACTTATTCTAAATGATATGAAATTTTGTCTTGTTTCTTGTACAAATGATATAGTTTTGTTAGAGTTTTGATTTGTGTGCGTGTTGATGCTACCTGTATAATCTGAAAGGCTTTTCTTCATCATATCATGATGAGAAATAGTGTATTAAGTGGCTGAGTTTTGCATAATTTTGCTTAATGTCTTCACAAACGGCATTTCTTCATCTTATCTTCTCACTCTTCTACTTCAAACAATCTATTCTATTGCAGTTTAGCATTTGGCTTATGAAAATGAGAATAGAGTCACGAAAAATTTGAGAACGCTTCTTTGTATAGATACCCAAAGCTTGATTACAAAAAAAAAGTGGTTCGTTCATATATTTTTGTGTGACGATAATCTTTTCCTATGATTTTCTCTTTTTCTGTATTGGCCATTGAGCCTTTGACACTCGTGCAAGATGCTGAACTCTACCAGCTCCTTCGTTTCTTTTTTTCACGTTGCATATTTCAATACTTATTAATAGTAGCTTAGGTGCTAAGTTCTTTCTTCATACACGATTTTAATAGAGAGAGATAGAGATACAATTCCTTTTTTTTTAAACTTAATTGAGTATTTTTTTTGCACATAGTTCTGAATCTATATTTAAATTAGAGTTGAAGAACATGTATAATTTGAATCAAATCTTTGCTGTTGGTTGTTGTTAATGAAATCTAATGCTTGCTATATTTTATATATCTAATGAATAAGCTTTTGAAGCAGATTTTGATAACTTAAAAAAAAAAAAACTTATATTTAATCTTTAAGTATTGAACTGCCTCATCTCAACATAAACTATAAATTTGAGTTTTAATAGATCTTAAATCTTAATATACTCAGAACTTTCATTACTTTTATTAAGTTGTTGACATCCTTAATCTATGTTAATTGAATACATGTTAGTGGTATGTATCAACCTTTTTGTTACTTACAACTAATCCTATAATTGATATATTAACAATATTATAGTCATATAAATCTTGAGCATCCGATTATATAACATCAAGAAAGCACATATTAGCACTTAAGTTCATTTCTTTATGATGGCGACATGTCGACCATTTATGTTTCTATAACTTAGCTCATAAGATTGGGATGTTAATACCCTGTATTCCTTCTATGAAGTTTATTGTTAATTTTTAATTAAATTCCTTTTGACTTCTGGCACTTTAACCTATAATTATTACTTAGTTGTTTGGTAATATAAAATAAGGAACACAGCATGGAAAATGAAATTTCAACCATTTGTTGCGCCATCAATAATTAACTTTCCGCGTGAAAGGGTGTCAACATGATGAGCTTAACCAAGCTTTGTGTTAGTGTTTGGCTCGTCTGCAAAAAAAAAATCGAGCCCAAAGTCGACACAAGCTCATTGCGAGCAAAAGATATGATTTCGTGTTTTGGCTAGGTTATGATTGGGCCATTATCGAGCCGAACTCGAACTTTAATACGAATAGAATTATGTATATATAAACAATATTCATTGTTTAAAATATATGAAATGTTAGTTTAATTGTAATATAATCTCTAATCTCAAGAACAGTGAAATCCCTAGAAATCCTTCTAAGTTTTTTCCTTAGGACATTACACCTCACATAAGGTCCATTCCTAAGACTAGGATTAGATCATAGGCTAGAGTTCATTCATTGGGTAAATGAGTTACTCAATGGATAAAATCTTAGTTTTATTAGTTTCTAGAATTTTATAACTTATTCTGATTATTTTGTCTTTTAACTTTATATTTAAGGTAGAAGATTTATCATATTAAGTTTGATTACTTAATAGGATTTGCCTTAACTAGTAGATCATTTTTAGAATAGAACTTATAACTTAAGTCTTATCCATTTGGATTATGTGATTAAGCCCTATTCTCATGGTGTTTAATCAATAATTTATAGTTTAAAAGATCTTGATCAGATCTTAGATAGAATATCTAAACTCACAAAATTAGGACATATAATTTATTGATTTAACTCATAGTCATCATCTGATTGAACTATATTAGAATCTGATCAGTTCTAATTCTTTTTAACTTATAAGGACGAATTTCTAAGTTACACTCGATAGTAGGAAAATAATGATCCTGAACTTGTGTAACTTGGAATAGTTAGAATAGTTAAATTAGAAAATAAATGATATCACCATATTAGTAGAGTCAATTGCTTACTTTTGATATTTTGTTGATATGTATTCCTTGATATTTGAGCTATTTTCCTTGAACATGTCATATAAAAAAATATTGTTGCATAAAAATGAAAACTTAGAAAATTAGGAAAACATTTGCATTTGGGTTCAGTTTATGGTGGATTAGGGTGCACATTTACTCCAATGGACAGGGGTAAGGTAAGGTCAGGATGCTTAACACTACTCATTGAGGAGAGTGTGTTAGGCTTGGGACTCGTTCAGTCTTGTAGAAATGCTTGACTCGTCAGTTGTTTCTGAAATTGTCCACAAAAATAAAAGTAAAATAACTAAAAGATGTTGCATAGTATTATCTGCCTCTTCAGTCACACGGTATGATTGAGATATATTGCCCTAGCCTAGAAAGGCTATGGGGATGGATAGATGTCTATATATATATATATATATATATATGGGCCAGATTCGCCAATTTTTCTGATATGGCAGTTAGTACACAGATATTCAGATTTATATACAGTTTTGATACTTGGCTTACTTTTCAGTATTTTTATTCAGTCAGCTATTCCTTTGTTCAGCTTTTATATATATTAGGATGTTAGAATTTGGCTGCTACTATATGTATTATTGCTGAGTTATGTTATTTAATTATTATATTTTCTTTTGATCACCAACATATTTAGGATGTAGTATTTTTCTTTTAGCACTTGTGTAGTTATTTATATATGCCTACCCTGTTTAGCTCATATTTGAGGCATGTCTAGCCTCATTTTTGCTTAATTTATAAATGATTGTTTATAGTTTTTTCCTTTCTTTTTGTAATGCTAGTTGCTCCTTTATTTGTTATAGTTGTTGCTTAGAAATTATTAAATGGTTATTATAAAACACATAAAATATATCAGCCTAAAATGTACTTAGACAATTATCTAACACAAGATTTTTCTCTTTTTGGCTGGGGCCCTACATTGTGAAACCGACGATGGCAGATCCTCTTCAGTTAGACGATCAGGAGCTAGGTGTGGAGCCTTATCCAGAGGAGGAGCCTTTGGAAGAAGAAGCTGCTTAGATTTTATTTGAGGATGAGAGTCTTTCCATTTTCTTATTACTTAAACTTTAAATTGATGTAATAATAATACAGGTACTATTGACTATTTATTTGGATTTCTTTGCTCATTTATTCTGTGTTATATTTCATTCTACTTATGCTGTGATACGTGGATGTTTTTTATTTTAAATCGCTTCTGCACTCTGTATATTTTTATTAGATAGTGATTGATGTTTGAATCTGTGCTTTCTCCTTTCCTTATTAGGTGGATTGTGAATTTCATCCTAATCCAATGATAAGTGAGGGGTTAGCCAGAGTGACACACCACCCCTTAGCTTAATCTTGTGGATTAAGGGGTTGGGTGCCACACTTTACCTGGGTGATACTGAATACTTAGATCATAGTCGCTGATGAGTTCTAACCATCTTCTCTGACGGCAGTTCAGTCTTGTTTGATTAAAGATATACTTTAGATTCTGATGATCAGTGAAAATTGAACATTGAACTCTATATAAATAATGACACCAAATCTTTAAGGCAAAAATTACAGCGGCAAGTTCAAGATCATGGATGAGATAATTCTTCTCGTGGGGTTTTAACTAACGAGAGGTGTAAGCGATTACCTTACCCTCTTGCATTAATACGCAACCTAAACCAATTCCAGAGGCATCTGTATATACCTAATAATTTGAACCTTCCTTAGCCAAAATATGCACTGGAGCGGTAAAGAGTGCGTCCTTTAAGGATTGAAATGCTTCTTCGCATTCAAGACTCCAAGCAAATGGAATGACTTTCTGAGTTAGCTTAGTTAAAGGAGAGGCAATCTGAGAGAAGCTCTTGATAGATTTTCTGTGATATTCTACCAATCCCAAAAAGCTTCTAATGTCAATAACTGACTTAGGCTGAACCCAATCTTGAATTGCACTAACTTTATTATGATCTACGCGAATACCCTGAGCATCAACTACATGCCCCAATAATGCAATAGATTTAAAGCCAAAATTCACACTTGGAAAATTTGGCACAGAGTTGATGTTTATGCAAAACTTAAAATGCTTTCCTCAGATGATCTTCATGATCCTTTAAGGTTCGATAATAGATAAGAATATCGTCGATAAAGACGATTATGAAATTTTCTAAATATGGTTTAAGGACTTGCTGCATCAAATCCATGAAGATTGATGGCACATTAGTGAGTCCAAAGGACATCACTAAAAATTTGAAATGACCATAATGAGTACGGAAAGCGATCTTTTCTATATCTGCTTATTTTACTCGCAATTGATGATATCCAGACCTTAAGTCAATCTTAGATAATATAACAGCTCCAGGAAATTGGTCGAACAAATCATCAATTCTAGGCAACATATATTTATTCTTTATGGTGACTTTATTTAACTCGCTATAATCTATGCATATCTGCATAGATCCATCTTTTTTCTTTATAAACAAAATAGGTGCTCCCCAAGGAGACATGCTTGGCCTGATGAACACTTTATCAAGAGCTATTGTAACTATTTGTTAAGCTCTTGAAGTTCCTTAGGTGCCATCCTATATGGGGCCTTAGATATGGGCTGGGTACCAGGGATCATTTCAATAGAGAACTCTACTTCTTTAGGCAGAGGTACACTAGGCAAATCTTTTGAGAATACATCAGCAAATTCCTTAACTACTTTACAATTAGAGAGGGGAATACTTTCTTTTGGTTCACCCATCAAAGTGACAAGAAAATATCACAGCCTTTACTGATTAATTGCTCAGCTTTGATAGTATTAATTAAGGATAATTGCGTACTGACTTTTCCTATGAAAGTTTTAGATTTGCCCTGGGAATGAAGGGTGACCTTCTTCTTAAGGCAGTTTATTACAATATTATGATCACTGAGCCAATTCAATCTAAGGATGACATCAAAATTTGCTAACAGTAGAATGATTAACTTGGAGTCAAACTATTGACTGTTTAATGGGATTTTAATGTCGCAAAATTGCTGAGCACTAAGTTGTGCTCAAGATGAAAGTCCAACATTTAATGCTTAGCTAATTTGTACGAGGGCAGCTTAAGAATGTTGACAAAACATTCTGAGATAAGAGAATGACTAGCACCAGTGTCAAATAACATATTGTAGGGACGGTCATTAAAATATAGTGTGCCTAAAATTATTCATATGACTTGCATTAACTAGTTGCAGTAATTAAAGTGCAGAAATGTGATTTAGAAGTTCAGAAATGTGTACTTAAAACCACATTATTATCCTCTGCTGCTTCGAGCGGCATTAAGGCATAGACTCAAGCAGGACCTGTAGGATGATTGTTCGCCTGCTTCTTGGGGTTATTCTGAAACCTTGGAGCAAAAGGTTGCTCCCGAGCAGCTTCAGAGGCAGGGGCTGGCATTATTACCAAACTAGGATCTCTCTTATTTAATGGTATCACTCTAAAAAGTTGATTTTTTTGTGATTGCTTGATTTGGACTCCATCCACTATTTTTATGTATGTGCAGTGATAAAACAGATGGCCTGGACATCCACATGTGTAGCAGTTATGGCCAAAGTGATACCACTTGTCATCGGGGTGAAGCATGTTACAGCATTGAATTGGTTTAGTAGATGGTACCACTTAAATTTGAAAGACCTCTGCAGATTAGGGTTTATGTCTTTTGAAAGCTTTATAATAGTGGGAAACTGATTGCATCTTATGCTTATGATCTCTCTCAGAATGATGGTGCTCAAGCACTGTTGCTGTTTCCACTAGTTCAAAGAATTTAGACAAACGGAGCGGGACAATAAGATCTTTTAACAAATCTAGTAGTCCATTGAGGAAACAATGGCATTTTGTTGATTTTGATTAGATTAATTCTGGATCAAAGTAAATTAACTTGCAAAACTCTCTCTCATAATCAAAAACGGAGTGACTTCCTTGCATCAGCCTTAAGATTGTGTCCTCTATAATATTCTGCATGGACGAAGGAATAAACTCGGCCTTGAACACTTTTACAAATTCATCCCAAGGGATGTCTTTGAGTTCATAGTTGACGAATCTATCATTTGAAACATTGTCCCACCAGTACTCTGCTTCAGCGTGAAGCAGATGCGCAGTGAGATGAATAGCTTCAGAATTAGGGATTTTCAAACTGATCAAATACGTCTCGACTACTTTCAACCAGTCAGCTGTGTCCATAGGGGACAAGTTTCCATTGAATGTGGAAGGTCTTAGCCTTAAAAATCTATGGAGAAGTCTATCTAAAAAATGATGGGAAGGGAAAGAGGTTTGCTGAATAGAAACAATTGGACCTGCATTAATAGTCGGTGCTGGGCGATCAACAATTAATTTTTGCATAACCAGAGCTTGTTGTGCTTTGATTTCTAATATTGCCACCACCATTCCTCGAAGGTGGGTTAGTTCGTCGAAAGAACTACTTGAAGCGACACCAGTTTTAATGGGCATAGCCAAAGGAGGAGATTCAAAATTCATTCTGATCGAGCAATATACATCTAAAATTTAGAATTCTTTTAAGAAAGACAATAATTCAATGCTTTAAATGTGCCATTAATAGACATGAAATTCTCATTACTGTGAAGGATAACATAGGATAAAGATAAGATGCAAATTATGATACTATTGGAATCATAAAGTAACAGGGAATAAAAATCATGCTAACTAATACTTAAGTACTCTCAATATACTCAATGCTAAATGTAATATGGAAGTCCTCGAAGGTTAATGCCCGACACTTTCTCTTGCGCTTCCTATTGTGCTTCTTAATGGTATCAAACCACCATTTTCCCGCATAGTCCTGCAATTGATACATCATAATGTTAACACAGATGGAATCTGTACACTCTATGTGCCTTAAAACTGATTCTACTCGGCTCAACCACTCCTTTGCATAGATTGGGAAGTCAAACCCTCGGTATGCTGATTGGTGAAGAAGTTTGTCTAGAGCTTAGACTCCTTATGCTGAAACTCCTTTAATCTGATATGGATCTTCTTGCCTCCACTTGAACTATAGCTCCAAGCTAACTTGAAGGTACTAAGATAATAGTCCAAGTTGGATTCCTCAGGATCCATTTTGCTATATTAGAAGAATTTATTGATTTTTAGTTAAACTAGAGGTGACTTAATCATTTAGTGGTAGTAATTTCCTTCTACATTTTTCATGGAGTTACTTATTGAACTATGCTATGGATGCTATATCTTGATGTTTGTACTTTAGAAAAATGGTCCATTAGGTATAAAAGAATCACAAACCCCATTCTGACACCTTATGGTGTTCTTTGATATCAACTGTGGGCCCCGTACCCTCTACGACCATACTAATACTGACAATAACATAATGACGAGGAGTACGGTCTCCAAATGTGGTAACTCCCCACCTTAAGTAGAGTCAGGTATGACCCAGCCCATCTTATGCTGAAGACTTGTCACCTGAAACAGAAAACATACATTAACATATCAAAGTAGCGGAAGCAAAAAATAGTAGAATATAACATCCACATCACAGCTTAGTATAAAAAGGTAAATGCAATAGTAACTCAGCTCAAATGCTGAAAGTAAATACATCCATATTAAGAAATTATTATAATCTGAATATTTAAAAGAAAAGAAAAGAGCTCTCATCCTCACAGCAGAAAATGAAATATAACTTAGCTGCAATAGGAAGATCCTCCTCCTGTCCAAGCTCCCCTCTAGAAGAACCACTAATGAACACCTCTGAATCTGATATTTGTCAGTATCACAAATGCCAAAGCCCCAACCAATAAAAGAAATAGTTATAGTAAGACAAATTATCTAAATACATTTTAGACTGATTAAGGCAACTGAACATTTAAATAAATCACGTTATTACTTTAAGCATGTAAGTAAATTAAGGTGCAACAAGCTATAATAAACAGGATAATTATAACTAACACATTATAACCAGCAAGTGAAGTATGTAGAATAACATACCATTAATGATGCTGAACAAGGTAGAGCTAAAACTATAAATAATTACAAACTACTTGTAACAACCCAAGTTGTTACCTTAGTTAATTATGTAGCGCCCCACCCCGTCGCCGTGCACAAAAGACAAGTATTATGTGTATATTCAGCGGAGGAGCGGTGTGCTACTCGGGAGGATGGGTATACAAGCAAAACACATCTTCCCGAATGGGCGGTGTCTAAGAGACTGAGCCACACTGAAGACTACTGACTCGAACCTAGGAGTAGGATCGAGAGTCAATACCTAAGATAAAAGTAGAATACTTATCCTATGCATTAGATAAGTACATACATTAGATTTTGAAAAAGTCAATAAGAATCCAATATACGCCTTTAATATATATCAGCATTTCAATTATGCTGATCACATCACAATACTAAGTATAGTAGTATAACAGAGTGTGGAAGCGAAAAAGCATATTATCCAGAATACATCCATCACAGAGCAGTATGTAAACATTCATCTCAGAAAAAGAAAGTAAAAATACATTCAGAATTTATCACAGACTGATTTAAATGCAGAAATATAAAATCTATCTAAAGTACTGAAATAAAGCAGTAAGTAATGGTAGATGCCCGATCCACTAAGGCTTCACATACTCCTCCTGGATCTCCTGTGTGCCCTCCTGCCCTGCCTCTACAAGTTGCTCGGGATCTAGCAAATTACCGGATCCCAAAAGTACCCTGTGTTAGACGAGAAGTCTAACACAATGCAACTAACTATGCAGAACTAAAGCTAAATACAATTACAAAGTAAAGTAAAGAAAAACTGTAGAAAAATTGGGGAAAAAGAACTAAGTAAGGAAAACTATAATGAACAAGTAAGTAAGATAGTAAAGCTAAGTAAGTAAAGTAGTAAAGACTAAGTAAGTAAAACTGTCACACAAATGAAAACTG
The DNA here is from genome assembly GCA_016760335.1 of Gastrodia elata. NCBI lineage: Eukaryota > Viridiplantae > Streptophyta > Magnoliopsida > Asparagales > Orchidaceae > Gastrodia > Gastrodia elata. The sequence goes on from CM028669.1 coordinate 19,953,758, forward strand.
AAAGTAAGGGAAACATCAAATACTCAGAAATCAAGATGAAAGGATGCCGAATGCTATACTATATGCCACTAGAATGATGCACTCAAATATGCTACACCACGGTATGTCACGGATATGTCACTTAATCATCACTGAAAGACTATGAGTAGTACGGTCCAATGTAAATATACACTCAATTGGGAATATGGTATGGTGACGCAGATACACCCTGAAATTTCCTAGTATGTGTATGTAACATTCCGTAACCCATACTTTATCACTGATACTCATGCGTCACTGCTAAAATGATGCTTCAAACTCATGCCCATGCTTATGCCCATGCTCCTATTCTATATGAGTAAAATCCCAAAATTCATGAAAGATTGAAATGCTGATAATAAATTCTAAGTCTCCACTGTGTAGAATCCTGCTAAAAGAATTCTGACTCCTAACTTCTAGATCGGTAATTAGTTAAAGTTGCAGATTTACTTAACTATTATTGGATAGAATGATGGTATACACATACCTAGTGTCCTTGCAGGGAATGTAGTTCTCATCACTTAGTTTGATTAAGCCACCCTAACGAAGCAATCTTCGATAAGAGGCATCACCCATTGGCGATTTGTATCTCAAACTAAGTTATTAAGATGCCCTACTCATAATTACACTTAGTGTCTCAAAGAAGGTAACTTCAATTACTTAGTTTGTCTAAGCCACACCTATTGAAGCAGTCTTCTCTAGGAGGCATTGCCTGTTGGAAATTTATATTTCAATCAAACTAAAGAATGAATACCCATTTAATACACTCTTAGGTTGAATGATTTATTCTAATGGGACTTTATTGGTCTAATCTGCAGGATAGCACCCGATCATAAGTCCCCATTAGAGTGAATCAACCAATCCTGACTACTATTGGGAACCAGTAGTATGGGTATACTATACTATACCACCCAATGATTAAGGTTCAAACAAGTCTACTTAGTAAGGCAAGGAATTATCAAGACTATTAAGGCCTAAGCTAAATGGGTAAGTCCTATACAAGGTTCCACTAAAAATGTGATCAAGGATCAATTAGTATGGATTCTACCACAAGGAGAAGTATCATTCTAATATCTTAAGTGATTCCTACCACGAGGAGTTAAGATCAATCTCTAAGGTTATGGAATCTTCTAAGCTTCTACCTCAATGAGTCATACAAGGTCCTCATACCTCAAGTAGATTTAATTTAGGTCTTTTAAATGTTTCAAGATGAACATATGAAGAAATGCTTGAGATTCTCCCCTTTCTAGGTTTTGAGATTAATATTTTAGGTTTTTACTTCATAATGGGTTTAGAATGATTAGATCAGATGCTTAAGTCAACTGATCACAACTTGATCTATGATTATGGGATGTAAATCAAAAGATATTATTAAGGTTTTAGATCAATTATTCAATCAAGATGATTTTATTAATCTTTTATGCCAATATTCTTATTTAGGAGAAAATCAAGGATCTCAATGTTTTGATTCAGATTAAGAAATCACATAGAGTTATTATCAACCTTAATGTGTCTAATTCAATGTTTAGAATCAATATCAAATCAGATGCATTATTGGAAAATGTTAGGTTCATTGTCTTATAATCAAATCAATTAAGTTAAGGGTCAAGGATTTAGATCTTACTTAAGTAGATTTGGGTTTGATCCCTTCTCATGTCTTAATTAAGATCAAGTATGTATTTATAAATCAATGTCAAATTAGTGAGTTAAATGTGTATTATTGGTGGCAAACTCAGATCTAGATCATGTCTTAAAAGCTTAATCCAAGTCATAAGATTTCTTAAGTTAATTAAGGAGGTTAAGATCTCTAATTTTTGGTTTGTCCAAATTATACATTATAAAATAATATATAAGGTTTGTAATACATTTACCTTACTGTTATGAAGCATAAAAATAGAAAATTTCATAAAAATAGAAAGTAATTAGTACTAATAAAACCCTAAATCTATTCAAATGGATTAGCACTTAATTATAAATCCAGTCATCAAAACTAGTTACAACTTGGCACACAAGTTCTATTTAATAATATAATTAATCAGAGCCTAAGTTTGCTAAGATCCAATAAGTATAAACCCTAATTTTCACTAATCATAGTTTAACAAGATTAGGGTATAATATAAAGTACAGAACTCAGAAAATTAAATCCTCTAGCACATGCATTCTATTCATCATAAGTAACCTAATGGCACCCTAAACATGCAATTTAGTTAACTATAATTACTAAACCACCCTAATTAAGTCTCACTATGATTAAGCAATAAAGGAAAATCTAACCATTAGATGTGCAATTTTATTTTATATTTAGATTCTTGATGATTTTCTGATCATTTTCATATATAATTTCATAGGATTTGGACTAGTGGATTAAAAGTTATTCAAATAATACATTCTATATTTTTCTAATTTAATTAAGCTATTTTCCTTAAGAAAAATATTTAGATTAGGTTTTAAAATAATTTGAAACAGGCCCTGACCCATTCACAAAATGCACGGGTCGGCCTTGACCCGATGGCCCGGCACTATCTCACAGCGCAGGTCACGGGTCGACCCGACTCGCACTAAGCGTCATCTTCCTCCTGGCGCCATCCTGAGAACCAGCCGATTAGGGTTGTAACCCTAATCAGCTGAATTCTCTTCTTCCCGACTGCCTCACTGCCTCCAATGGGTTGGAGTTCCATCAGCATGGAAAGACGCACCGATGGAACCCAAAACCACCATCCGAGAGTGGCTGGAGCTCCAGGGAGCTACTAGGCTAAAAGCCTTCCTCGGCCGATGATGTGGAGGAGCAATACTCCCCATAGAGAGCTCGCCAGGATCGGGGCTTATTCCTACACCTTCAGGGTGACAAGGCGCACCCAAGCCCCAATCTAGTGTGACCCGAAGACTGCTGGAGGTCTGGGACCTTACTCGAGTGATCGACCCTTCGCCTAAGGTAGTCCGATCGATCAATATGATCGATCGAGCTAACCCAGAACCTTAATTTCTCGTGCATTATAATTACCTAGCATAGGCGTACAATCAGAGAATGCTAAGAGGAGGGCTCGAGCCCACTTGACTCGATCCGAGGTGGGATGGGTACCTGGTTTTTGTTAAATGGAGCTCTGACCGGGAGACAAAATGCGATCTGCTGCAGCCGAGAGACTCTAGAGGCTCTTAGGGGTCCTGAACTCCAGGAGTAACCCTGTATCAGCGGTACACTAGCTCGGGAGCGCCTAGAAGAAGCTCGGTAGACTAGCAATGGCGAGCGGGGGAGGGACTCCAATTGAGCTTAATTTGATCAGCAAAAGCTTCTAAGAAGGAAACGGAGGCTATTTATAGGCTCGGGGAAATGTCAAGAGTGGGGCTGAGACTTGGCTTGACCCGAGGGTTCAGGTCATGGATAGCTCTCAGAGCTTCCATTATAGAGAGTATCGGGCTGAAGAGCCAGACTTAGAGGCTTCACAGAATAAGGGAAACCTCTAACGACTATGCTGAGCTGGCTAGGGGAGTGGGGGACAGACCCTGCTAGTCGGGGATGTGAATCTCCCTGTCGGGAGTGCGAGCGAAGAGGGAGGGAAACGATGAGCAGTGTGGGTTCCACAGCAGCCGTCTGATCGATCGGTCATTGAAGCGGGATGGCTCAGATCTTCAGACAGTTAATGGCTGATCGCAGAGAGAAGATCGTCCGTTGGATTAAAACTTCAGATTGACGGACGATTCGAGCTACTTACGGGGCGTGACTAGATGCCGTTCAATCCCATCGTTGGAACCGCGGAACGGTCGAGATGGATCGCATCTAAACTAAGGCGCTGACCGCACGATCTGATCCTAGAAACGGATGACTCAGATTGCTCCCGCTGTTTTGAAGATAGCTGATTGAAGGATAGGGTAGGTTTGCAAATAAGAATTGTTAGGAACCCTAAAATGCAATTAGACCATTTTAATTAAATTTAAATTATGGCCTAAATGAACTCTAAATTGCAACCAAATTTCACCCCTAGCTAATTTGGGGGTGAGAAATTCAAAAATGAAATCAAAATTCCATTCCGAGGTCAAAATATTTTGGGTCTAAACTAGGGTATTTAGACTGATCAAAATGTTATTTTGGACTTAGAGGAGTCCAATGGACTTTAGATTTTTAGGATGAGCTTTATTTGAGGTTCTAATACAATGGAGTCTAAAATAATGGTTGTTTAGATTATAGTTTTAGTAGGGTAACAACATAGGGTTGTTACAAATTAGGACTAATCTCAATCTTAATCTTGATCCTAATTATTAATCAAGTCATTAGGAGTCATCCACTAAGACCTTTGCAGAGTGAGGTCTATGCCTTTTAAAGGCTTCATGTCGATGAGGAGTTGACTGCATCTTTCACTTGAGATCTCTTTCTAAGTGATGGTGCTCAAGCACCTTGGCTATCTCTACTAGCTCAAAGAAGCTAGACGGACGAAGTGGAACAATCAGATCTTTCAATGAATCTCGTAGTCCACTGAGAAAGCGATGGCACTTAGCCGATTCTGATTGGATAATTTATGGGGCAAAAAGAATTAACCTACAAAACTCTTTTTTGTTGTCGGCGACAGAACGACTTCCCTAAGTCAACCTCAGAATTGTGTCTGTTATAATATTTTGTGCAGACGGGGGAATGAATTCAGCCTTGAATGCTTTGACAAATTCATTCAAAGGGATGTCTTGTAGTTCATAATCAAAGAATTTTGTATTCCGGACGTCATCCCACCAATATTTTGCTTCAGCATGAACCAGGTGTGTAGTGAGACGGACGGCATCTGAATTTGGGATCTTCAGACTAATTAGATCCTTGTCGACTTCTTTCAACTAGTTGGTTGTATCCATTGGTGATAAGTTTCCACTGAAGGTGGAAGGCCTTAGTCTTAAGAAGTTATGGAGAAGGCTATCCATGGAGTGATGGGAAGGAAAAGGATGCTGCTAAACAAGAATAGCAGGAGCAGCAGCAACAGCTAGTACTGAATGATCGGACATCATCTTCTGCATTGCAGGTGATTGTTAAGCCTGATTCTCCAACAAGGTTGCCACCATTGCTCGCAGATGAGCTACTTCATCAGAAGAACTGCTTGAAGCGATAGTATTCTTGATAGGGGTAGTAGCAGGACGTGATTTAAAATTTATTTTGGATTGAGGAATACAAATCTAAATTTCAAAATAATTCTAAGGAAGACAGCGATTTAATTTATAATAGATGCCCCAAAAAAAAATTCTCATTACCCTTTGAAAGGAGGAATTACATAAGGCTTAGAAGTTGCCAAAAATCATATCACTACTAGAATCATTTAATCAAGAGATGACAATTGCCCTAACTAACACTCATACATCCTTAATATACTCAGCCTAAAATGCAACACAAAAATCCACGAAGCTCACTTCCGGATGCTTTCTCTTGAATTTCCATTCGAGCTTTTTGATGGTATCGTACTACTAGACTCCTGCATAGTCTAGCATCTGATCCATCATTATGTCAACCAAGAGGGACTCTGGACACTCTATGTGCCTCAGGGCTGACTCTACTCAGCTCTAGCACTCCTGTATGTAGATAGGAAAGTCAAGCACTCAGTACGCCGTTTGATTTAGAAGTTTGTCCAAGACTAGGGTTCTTTTTGCTGAGACTCCTTTGCTCTTCCATTTGTTCTCTTGTCTCTAGTTGAAACTATAGCTCCAAGCTAACTCGAAGGCATGCAGATAATAGTCTAAGTCAAACTTTTCATGATCCATTTGATCCTAATAGTAGAATGTACTAGTTTTTGTCAATTATAGATAACTGGATTTTTTTTTTTTAAGATATGAGTATTTTCATTCTACATTTTTCAAAGAGTTACAGATAGTAGTATGTTATGGATGCTATATCTTAATGTTTGTACTTCAGAAGAACGGTCCATTAGGTAGAAAGGAATCACAGATCCCATTCTGACACCATATGATGTTCTCTGATACCAATTGCGGGGCCCCGTACCCTACGTGGCCATTCTAATACTGATATTAACACAAATACGAGGAGTACGGTGCTCCATCTATGGCAAATCCACAATTTAAGTAAAGTCAGGTAAGATCCAACTTGCCTCAAACCAAGGACTCGACACCTAGAACTGTGAACATACATTAATACAAGTCAAAGTGGCAGAAGCAGAAAACACTATAATCTAACATCTACTTCATAGCATAGTAAATAAGAGTAAAGGAAATAGTATTTCAGTTCAAAGTGCAGAAAGTAAATACATCTAAAAATAATTATTACAGATTGAATAAAAAGAAGGAAAAGATCTCTCATGATCATAGCAAAAAAAAGAAAATCTATCTAAACATCCACAGGAAGGTCCTCCTCCTGTACTAGCTCCTCTCCTGCAGAACCACTAACGAACAGCTCCAACTTTGACATTTGTCAATATCACAAATGCCAGGGCCCCAGCCAACAAAAGAAAAATGTTACGTTAGAAAAATTGTCTAAGTACATTTTAGGTTATTTAAGTGAACTGAATATTTAAAGATATCACATTAACTATTTTAAATATGCAAGCAATATAGGTGATGAAGCCATAATTTATGTCCTAATTTAAGGAAAAATTCATTCACTTCTCATATTAAAACTGCTTCCTTAATCTAATTTTGCTTATCTATTTAGGAAAAATGCATATCAAACGAATTCTGAGCAAGTGGACAAATTTCCAAAATTTCTATAGGAAAATCGCTGCCACGCGCTGCAGCGACCCACTTTGCGAAATCTTCCACCACAACGCGCTGCAGCAAACCAGCTTGCGAAAGTGCTGGTGCCACAGCGCGCTACAGTGGGCCATTTTGTGAAATCAAGCACCACAGCGCGATGCAGCGGTCCAGCTTGCAAAGCGCTGGCGCCACAACGCGATGCAGCGGAGCACTTTATGAAGCACTAGCGCCACAGCAGACCAAGTTGCGAATTCGGGTGCCACTGTGTGCTGCAACGGTCCAACTTGCAAAATCACTAGCGCTATAGCGCGATACAGCGGCCCTTCATTATATTGCCAAAACGCCCTAGTGCACCACAGCTACCCACTTTGCGAAAATTTCTGCTGGAGCGCGCTGCATCGACTCGCCAAATTTTTGTCTGGCAGAGGCATTAATTATGGCTAGGATAAGTCCCCCAACTAGCACCTTGTCTCCAGCCATCATTCCCTCTACAGCAGCTATGTTTTTAAAGGGAAAATGATCTTCTTGAGGTGATGTGGAGAATTATCACTGGAAAAGTAATAGTCTTTTCATCCCTCAAGTGGATTTTTCCATCATTGCATCAGAATTTTTAAAAGGCAAAAGGAGATTTTAAAATGAAGGGAGGAAGATGCAGTCCTCCTCTATAAATACCACTTCTCTTGACTTAAGAGAGGTTCCCAACTTAGCTCACTTCAACCTAAGTAAAGAGAGGGCTGCAGAGAAGAGAAGAAGAACTCCCCAAGGGTGGAAGGGCTCATCTTGCTAAGGAGAAGGAAGAGAAAGGCAGCACTAGGGACCTAAGAGAAGCAACTTCAAGCATGAAGAAGAGGAGTCTGGAGAACTTCCCAAAGGAATATTCCTAGTATTTTCTAAACTCTTACTTTGTGTTTTTCTTAGTTGATCATAAAAGGGTCTTTATCCATGTATATGTTCTTTTTCTTCTCTTTTGTAATGGAGAGCTAAACCTCCCTTGGGGAGGGTTGGGGCAATCCCACATGTGTTGATAGATACTATGAAATATATGAAGTTTTCCTCAAGTTTTAATAAAATTATGAACTAAATGACTTGTTAAAGAAATTTAAAGGACTACTATGGACTTGAATGTGGACCAAAGGACAAAGGATGAATGAACTCAAGGACTAATTTGTCTTGTGCTCCATAGCTCACCTTAGTTTTGATGCTAGATTTATAAGTGCATGAGAGCTTAGAACTTAATGAGAAAGTTATTGAGCTTAGTGCACCTTAATCTATGCCCAACTAATGAGTTGAAGCGTGAGATGCCGAGACCCACTAATTGAGCTCCATTGCTCAGCGTACTTGAGAGAGGGAATGGATTCATTGAGTGCTTGTGAACGAGGAGACATAGTCATTGAGCCCAATAAAATCATTCCCTTATCTAAACTATGCTTGAGGCGCATGAAGCTCTTAGTGGAATCAATGCTTATAAGATCTTGAAACTTTATAACCCTCATATCAATGATCAAGAGATGAGATAAAAACTACAAATCTAAAATATTATAAGGGTCTTTGTGCGGAAATAAAATTGACTGTGTGTTCATTTTATGCACAAGATTTGAACTTGTAAATCTTCAAGGTAAAGCTCAAGGAAGGATAATGCGGACTTGATTAGAATCTAAGTAAATGAAAGATGAATGCTTGAGGAATCATCATGCAGATATTATCTATCATATCATGTGGGAGAAACCCAACTCTCCTCTCCCTTTTATCTGACTTACTTTTTACTAAGTGATTGTCGTGCTTGTTCAGGAACAAACTTAAATAATACACCCATAGCTTAAACATTAGTGATAATAGATATACCTTAGTAATAAAATATCCAATTCTCTGTGGTTCGATAAATCCTGGAAACTCTGACTTTCCACTTATTACTTTAGACCGCGTACACTTGCGTAAAAGCACAGACGTATTTTATGTCTGTCAAGTTTTTGGCGCTATTGTCGGGGAATTGGAACTTGTTTCGTATTAAGGATAATCTATCAGTCATTAATGATTTAAGCAATTTCTAGCATATATGCTTAATTTTTAATTTTTGTAATTATAAGTACTAACCATTTACTTTTCTATTTTTTTTTATTATTCCTGAATCTTTGAACATTATTGTTGAATTTGTTCTTGATAGCCTAATTGGTGTTGTGTATGAATAGAAGAGTTTGCACAGAATATCTTTTCAACCCTGAAATTGAGAGAACCTACTTGCAGACTAGGAGAGAACAAAATAATTTACTAAGCCAACAAGCTGTTATGGAAAATTATAATAAAAATCGTGGAGAGCCATTAGGAGAGCTTAGAAGAATAGCACCGAAAGATTACGCACTACCCACTGTTAGGGAAATTCCCCATGCTATTGTAAGGCCTAATATAGAAGCTAATAACTTTGAGATCAAACCTTTCGCTCTGAGCATGGTTCAAAATAACCAGTTTGGAGGATTGGCCATTGAAGATCCTAATTCACACATTTCAACTTTCCTTGAAATCTGTGATACCTTCAGATTTAATGGCGTCTATGAAGACGCTGTTAAATTAAGGCTTTTCCCATTCTCTTTAAGAGATAGAGCCAAAAGTTGGCTCAGCTATCTCCCAAGCGATTCAATCCGAACATGGGACGATTTGGCTATGAAATTCTTAGCTAAGTATTTCCCTCTGACAAAAATTGCTCGGCTGAGAATTGAGATAACCAACTTCACTTAGTTGGAAGGTGAGATGTTGTATGACGGGTGGGATAGATTTAAGGAGTACTTAAGGTGATTCCCACATCATAGGTTTCCATTATGGATGCAAGTTCAAACCTTTTACAATGGTTTGAACGCTCTTACAAGGACTCTCATCGATGCGGCCGCTGGAGGCTCTATCAGTAGCAAAACTCAAGAAGTGGCTTACGACCTGTTAGATAAAATGGCAAATAATGCATACCAATAGCCTTCCGAAAGGCTAAAAAAAGAATCTATGAAAGTGAATAAATCAAACCAAATAACAGCACTGCAGTAAGAAATCCATGCCCTGAATGAGAAAATTGAGAGAATGAATGTTAACACTGTTCTAGAGATACAATGTGAGTTATGCGGAGGGAGACATAATAGTGAGAGCTACAATTTGAATAATCCCTTCGTACAAATGAACATCGAACATCTTAATTATTCAAGGAACAACAACTCTATGAACAACCCTTACTCCAATACCTACAATCCAAGATGGTAAAACCACCCTAATTTTTCGTGGAGTAACAATAATAATAATAGAAATCAATATGGGGGGAGTTCATCAAATCAGTAGGGCACTAATAATGGAAATAATCATAATAATCACCATCCAAATTTAGAAGGAGCTTTCAACTCCTTTAAGGCTGAAACCATCCACTTCATACCCCGCACTGAAGCGACAATCACATGCCATGATGCCTCTATCAAAGGAATAGAAGCATCCCTTAGGAACATAGAGACCCAACTAGGGCACATCTCTAAGCAGCTGACTATTCGGTAGCAAGGAGCTCTATCCAGTTTCACAGAAGTGAACCCTAGGGAGTTGGTCAGTGTGATTCATTCTGAAGGGGTGCATGGGGGAAATATAACTGATAACTTGAGTGCCCTAGAAGAAGAACTAGAGACTCAGGAAAGAGCGAGGGGAACGGAATGTGAGAAGCTCATAGCTTCGAAATGTGACGACCCCGGGAGGTTGAGTATTCCTTGCATAGTTAGAAATAAAGTGTTTTTAGATCCCTTGTGTGATCCTGGTGCTTCTGTCAATGTTATGCCCTACCACATTTATGAACATCTGAAGGTAGGAGGAATAAAGTACACCTCTATGATTCTATAATTTGAAATCTAGAATCCCTTACCCCTGTAGGAATTATAAGGAATGTTGCTGTTAGATTGGGGGAGCTTTATTGTTCCAACTAATTTTGTGGTATACGAATGGGACAGATAGAACAAGAACTCCACAATTATTTTTGGTCGACCTTTTCTTATGAGCACAACAGCTATTATTGACGTAGGCCATGGGGTGATGAGTATTAAAGTTAAAGGGGAATCTGAGTTAATTGATCTTAAACCCACCGTCTTTAAGAAAAGAGAAATAGAAGAAGAGGTGAGGAAAAAATGAGGGAAGAAAGAATTAGGCTTGATAATATTTTTGAGAATCTAGCGTTAGGAGATAAGAATTGTGATAATAGCTCAACTTCTTCCTCGAAGAAGGGGAGTAAGGAAGAAGTGCGAAGAAGAAAAACATGAAGAGGAAAAAGGAAAAAGAAGATTCCCCTTAAGATAGAACTTGAAGGAGATGATCCCATGAAGGAAGGAAGAGAGGATGACTGTTTGAGCACCCTTAAGGGTTGTGCTCACCATAGTACCTTGAGGTTGTGGAAAGAGAAACCTCCGGATCCAATTATATGATCGTTAACGAATCTAGCTAAAGATGCTAAACTAAGCGCTTCTTGGGAGCCAACCCAAGATAATAATAATAAAAAAAAAAAATGTAGGCCGCGCTACAGCGCGCTATAGCGTGCTGCAGCGGAAAAACCGCTATAGCGCGCTGCTGCGAAAAAAATGCTATAGCGCGCTGCAGCGTTCTGCCCCTGCTGTAGCAAATTTGACCGCCTTGGAATCCCTATAGTCAAAAAGGTGTGTGCTGAAAAAGCTGCCCCCCCTTCACATGGATCATCATATTTATGGCATGGGGATGACCCATTGACCAAAACTCTCTTGCCTTTGATTTCTTTGGCTATTTAAGGAAAAATAAAGGGGGGGATAATCCTTGCACCTTCTAATTTTTCTTACTTCTTCATCAACTCTTGCTCTTCTCTAATTTCTTCATCATGTCTTCCAGTAAGAAGTCGATTCATAGGGGGGAGACTGAAGCTTCCTCATCCGGGGGAACATTTAACAAGAAGAGGTTCTCTTCTGCTGAGGCCAAACACCGGTTCTTCTCCACAACTTCTCAGTGGAAGTTAATCCCTGAGAAGAACTTTAGCCATTACTATCTAGTACTAGTGGAGCAAGTCGACCCTCGGGGATGGAGGGTGATGGTAACAAAAAAATCCCCCAACTATCCGACCATCGTCCAAGAGGTGTATGCCAAAGATCTTTTGTAGAGGTAAGGGAGTCACCTTTGGGATTGCTCAAATCAAGCAATTTTATGGGTTAGAGGAGGTAAGTTCTTTCTCTTACCTTGAACTCTTAGAGTCTCATTATGTAACAACCTAGGTTGTTACTTTGCTCAATTAAGACTAATCTAAGTCTTAATTAAGGTTCTAAGTCACTAATTAAGTGATTTGAAGCAAATCTCTGAAACCTAGGTCAAACCAAGAAGTCAACAAAGTCAAAACAGGAATTCTGGAAAATCCCAAAACCTGGAAATTTGACTTTTTATCTAGACCTCAGATTGAAAATCTGACTTCGCCATTGCATTCAGAACACCCAAATTAGCTAGGGGTGAAATTTTGGAGGCATTTGGAAGTCATTGATTTTTCGTCAAATATTTTAATATTATTTAAATACCCTAAATAATCAAATAATTAAATACTCGTCAAAACAAAAAATCCGAGTGCGCCGTTGCGTTCCTCACCCTTCATTTAGCTAATGGTGATTTATTGGAAATTTTTGGAATTTATTTAATAGGCTAAAATTAATTAATTAAATCTGAATAATTTAATGTTAAATATTATTATTTATTATAACAGTTAACGGCGCCGTCCGTATTAAGAAGCGCTGTTACTATTCAATTAATGCAGCGCCGTCTGGATCTGACGGTGATCCCTGACCGTTCGATCGAAGATCAAACGGTCCGTGCCCTTCGTTCTCGCGACTTCCGCGTGTCGCAAGAAGCGACACGTATCGCGCAGAGGATCCTCCGCGCGTCGCCTCCCGGCCTTTCCACCGCCTCCAGCCACCGCCTTAGAGCTTCCTTAAAGACCCTAAGACCTCAGTTTTGCCCGGTTTCAAACCAGAGGTCCAAAAAACCTAAGATCAAGCTTCGATTTTTTTTCAGCCGTTCGTTTAAAGGTATGCACAACACCTCTAATATTTATCAAAGTCCGCATCTAAAGTTTCATTTCTCAATTTCATATGCTTGATTGTTCATCTAACAGTTCCGATTGAGTCGATCAGGTTGGGCTAGCTCAGATTTGCAAAGACCTAAACAGTACAAACCGTTGCCGAGCTTAGGGAATTTAGGGTTTGCGTTTGCCGGAGTTGTATGCCTTCTCCGGTGGTGTTTAGGGTAGCGAATGAAAGGTCTCTCCGAGACCTTTCGATCGGTGTATGGCTCGCCGTTTGACACCGCCATATTCGCCGTCGTTTTCCAAACCCTAGATTTCGAGCATCGGGGCGATGGCGTGAAGACGAAGGGTCTTCGGGTCGGTCGGGTCGGCCCGGGCCCGGCCCGTGGCCCGAGCCGCGGTGCTTCATCTGCCACGGCGGGACCCACGCGCAGCGCGCCAGCCAACCCTGGCGCGACGCGTGGCCTGCGCGTCAGCAGTCTGACCCGTGGGGCCCGCCGCTGTCTGCCGCGCCAATCCGAGGCCGCCACGTGTCCTGCAGATTTTTAAATAATAAAATTTAAATGTTTATAATTTAACAGATAATTATAATTGTTTTATAATTATATTTAAGCGTATAATAAACAGTTTTAAATTAATTAAACAGAATTAAATAATTAATTTAAATCCAAACTTTAAACTAAATAACTCAATAAATATATGTCCAAATTATACAAATAAATATATTAAATTAATCAGAAAAATATAAGGAATTTATTGATGCCATTCAATTTTCTGTAGGATCAATATTTAATAAAGTGATCATTTAGAGTTTAATTAAGTTCAAATTTATGTCTCAAATATTCAATTAACCATAACTTTGTGTAGATTGATCCAAACATACCCAATATGGGTCTTAAAGTGATCAGAAAACCCTAAGAATTAATTTGATAGTGTTTATTTTGCTGTTTGGATTAGGTTTTGTCTAATGACATTTAGGACCTAACCCTAATTACCCTAATTAACCCAAGATCTTCAATTGACCATAACTTGGTCAATTGAGCTCCAAATTTGATGATCCATAGGTCCATTTAGATCAGAAGAACTTAATTTTCATTAATATATAAAAATATTTTAGATCTAACGGTTAGATTTGCTAATCACCCTTAATTGCTTTAAATCTTGATTAGTGATTAATAGCAAATCTAGTAATCCAATTTGAGAGATTTAAACTTCAGAGGACTCATAGAACCATTTAGAATCAATCTATAAGGTTGGATTATAGTTTGAGTGCTTAATTTTGTTAATCACTCATTAATCACCCTAAACCCTAATTAGGTCTTAACTTAGTCAAATTAGGTCCAAATTGAGCCTACCATATATCATTAAAATTAGTGAGCTATTTGTAATTCATAGTCACTAATTTTGCTTGATTTGGGTACTAATTGGTAAAGTTAGGATTTTAATCTATAATTAAGGATCCTTTAATTAACCTTAAAACCCTAGATCTTGTATTGGCCATAACTTGGCCAATACTCATCGAAATTTAGCAAATTTAGATTCTATGGAAAGCTTAGACAGTAAAGATTATTAAACTGAAAGAAAATTTAACTTTTACTTAGTAAAATTACTAATTTGCCCTATTGAGCCAAATTCACTAATTTGATCTCTAATGGCTTAATAATCACCCAAAATTAACTTAGTTGCTGTCTAATCTTATATTAGACAATAAGAAACACTTTCCAAAAGAAAATTTTAGAAATTAAGCCCTAGATCAAAATTTGATCTTTTGAACTCTTAAAGTAGGGGCAAAATGGTCATTTTGCCTAAATTTAGGGTTTAGCCTTTAAAAGCCCTAAATTCAATTTCAAATCACTAAATTCAGTAAATACAATGATTTAGAACTGAAATTATTTAAACTTAAGTCTAAATTAGGTTTTTATTAAAATCTCAAAATATTCTCTTTAAGAAAATTCCTAAGTCTTAAGAAGAGTTCTCTTTCCTTAATTATTCTTAGATCCATCCTTAGGTCTTATAACATTAGTTAGGATGTGTGTTTTGGGAGATACTCTTAGTAATTAAGAGCCTTATTTCCTAAGATTAGGAATAGATCTTAAGTTAGAATTCATCTATTGAGTAAATTGGGTTACTTAATTAGATGAAACCTTGAGTTTTCTAGTTTATAGATTTTTCTTAGTTTATTAAATGATTATTTGATCTTTAAACTTTAGAACTAAGAATAGAGATCTATCCTAATGAATTTGATTTATCATTAGGATTTGCCTTAACCAAATCATTGAGATTTGGGTTCTAAACCATAGACCATTAGATTATACCTTTAGATTAAGTGATTAGACCCCATCATCTGGAGTCTAATTCTTAATCTATTCATCTTGATTTGGCTAATCAAGATGAGGTTGGGATGAATTAAAGTACAAAATTAGGTCGCTGATTTATTCATTTTAACCAAATAGTCATCTTTTGATTAAGTTATAATTAGGACTTGGCCAGTCCTAATTATCTTCAACAAGTAGGATTCGTGATTCTAAGTTACAGAATGTGTAAGAATTGATAATTCTTAAACTTATGTAACTTAGAGTAGATAGAACGAATAAAGTAGATAACAAAGGATATCACCTGTGTTTTAGATAGAGTTTCTTGCACTTTGATTTTGATGCTTCGCATTCCTTGATTTTGAGCCTTATACCTTGAACATGTATTATGTACATAAGATATTTTGATAAATATCTTATGTTAATTTTGAACATTCATAAACATCATTATGTTCGTTTCACAAGTGGTTTGTAAGGTGTAGCTTGATTAGTATACCTCTTCGATCAACCCGTTCGGGGTCGGCAACCTTTCGAGGGTTTAATGTCCGACAGTCTATTGGCCATGCCTAGTCCGAGTGATAGGATGGATAGACTCTTGCCCTACTGACTACAGAGTCAAGATTCTGATATGGATATACTAATTCAAGTACACTTACATTCAATTCTGTCTTAGCTCATCAGGCTAAGAGTTTCAGTGATGTTCAGTTCAGAGTTTCTTAGCTCATCAGGCTAAGAATTGCTGAGTTCGTGTTCAGTTCAGATGACTTATACAGTTATTATAGTTTCAGTTTGCAGTTACTGTTTTACTAATATATTTTGCATTTCAGCACTGCTTTACTTACAGCTTTCCTGCACGTGTTTTTATATATATATATAGGATGCTAGTTTTACTTACTGTTTTCATATGCTTACTTAGGATGATAGTGTTTCAGCTTTATACTTTTGTACATCACTTAGCATAATCTGTTTGATCATGAGCATGTTTAGGTTGTACTTTTCTTACTTTTCTTTTACTTTTACTTATCTGTCCTTGTTGCAGTTGCTTGGAGGAGGTATGTTTTACTTCCTATTTGTTTAGTTATAAACTGAAGTTTATAACTTATTACTGTTCTTTTGATACGCATTTCTGCACCTATTTTGCTCAGTTCTATTTTATGGTGATATCTTCTTAATTTAATAAAATTGTTTACCCTAAAATGTACTTAAACTTATTGTCTAACCAGATTTTCTTTTATTGGCTGGGGCCCTACCATTATGAAACTGATAATGGTAGGTTCTGAGTTTGTTGGTTTAGCAGATCCAGTGGAGAGTTTGCCATTGGAAGAGGAGCCCGTTCCTGAAGATCTGTAGCTTTAGTTTTTCTTCCAGTGAGATTGAGAGTTTTCTTTCAGTACTTTTAATCTCATTAAATGTTGTAATAATACAGGATTATATTTCTTTTTCAGTACTTTACTTATTCTGTATTATTGTATTTATACTGTATTGGATGGATGTTATGTTTTATGCTTTCGCACTCTGAGTTCATGTATGATCATTTAGTGATAGTATTTCTGGATTGAATGGCAAAGTCCTTATTTAAATTGGATTAGTATGTGTATCTAATCCAATCTTAAGTGGGGACCTTGTCATTTGGTGACCCCTCCACCGTAAACATGTTAACTTAAGGGTTAACAGGACCACAGCGGAGCAGGGCCGCCACACATTATGACCCCCTTGATCTCATTGTGTAACTCGTCCATGAAAACACAGGCTGGAAGGGAGGACTAGCCAACATTCCTCGTTCCGAATTAACGGATACGAGTAGTGCATGGCTAGTTTTCATTTCTAGCTATCTAATGCCTACGAGTCACTTAACTGAAGTGACCCGTGCTAGAGCACTCCTCATGTGCTCATTAGTTAGGCCAGGAGAGATCTGAATCTTGAGTATTATTTTTGAGCAGCTCTGGAACGCTCTCAAGGGACCCTTTGCTGCATTGGCCTTCGGCTCTTTGATATCAGAGATATGCGAGGCCCAAGGGGTCAAAATCCTCTCCTCCAACTCCATCATTTCCCCTAGCGCCACCCTTGCACATTCAAATCTGAACGCCCGGGCTAACGAGCGGAAGCTGCCCAAGAAAAGGAGGGGCGAGCAAGGGGAAATGTCTGCTCCGTTCGACCAAAATCTCACAAATGAGCTGTTGCTACGACTTCACACGCAACAAGCTGATCTTAGCAAGGCCTTGGCCACTGACATGCAGCTCTTTAAAAAAGTGCTTGCCCAGCAACGCGAGTTTTAGTCAGAATTTCATGAAGCCCTTGGACTAATGTTTGAGGACTGGAGCTTGCAAGGAAGACCGGACCCCTCTGTGTTGCCGCGACCGCATGTCGGTGCCCCCATTCTGGACACGCGCTACCCATGCGACTATGCCTATAGCATGAGAGAAGAGGAGGAGGAGGGAGCCCAAGAATAAATAGGTTGTATTTGTATTTTTATTTTATTTTATTTTGCATCACTTGTTTTTGTACTTTTATTTTTTGTGTGTTTTATTTTGAAGAATTTAAATTATGGATCATCATATTCCTAATTCTCTCTAGAATTTAAAAATGATAAAATTTTCTGAGTTTTTCAAGAAATAAAAGTCACAAAAATATCAATAAAGAAAATGATATGAAATAAAAAGGGTGCTTAACAAAAAGTAATCAATACATTGACAGTATTAAACCTTTGAACTAAGGAAGGAATTAAGGTTATTCTAATCTCCAAAAATCTAAATCAATGCTAATGACTAAGTGTGGGGGAAAGCTTTGGACCTAAAAACTAGAGATTATGGTAAGTAATTTAAAAGAGTGTGCTAGGCTCCCGTAAGACTTTATGATCATAAAGATTTGAATTGAGGATGAAGAAAAATATCTCTCCCTAAAAATAAAAAGAGAAAAATATAAAAACAGAAATGATGAAAAATATCTCTTCCAAATAAAAAAAATGAAAAAGAATGATGAAAAATATCTCTCCTTTAATCTAATCATCTTTGTGATTCATAAGAAGGAGCACATATGGCACAAAACTCTTGATTATTTCACTACCTCTTTAATATAAGTATTCCAAAGAACCTCCCCTATTGCCTAGTACCAAGCATAAATACAAATACTTGGAGATTAATTTATTAACCTTGGTTCATATCAAAAAAAAAAAGAAATTAAAAAATTTTAATGCCAAATGATTTTGGTTATTTCAGTTAAGCACCTGCCTTGAACTACTCATCAAAAATCTAATTAATATCTTTTGTTGACTTTCATACCTAAGAAATAAAAAAATACTATTTTAACCTTACTCGAGGACAAGCAAGAATTTAAGTGTGGGGGTGTGATGAATCCATAATTTATTTCCTAATTTAAGAAAAAATTCATTCATTTCTCATATTAAAACTGCTTCATTAATCCAATTTTGCTTATCTTTTCAAGAATAATACATATTCAACGAATTCTGAGCAATATGGACAAATTTCCAAAATTTCTAAAGGAAAATCGCTGCCGTGCGTTGCAGCGGCCCACTTTGCAAAATCTTCCACCACAGTGCGCTGCAGCGGACTAGCTTGCGAAAGCGCTGGCGCCACAGTGCGCTGCGGCGGGCCATTTTGCAAAATCGGGCACCACAGCGCGCTGCAGCGGTCCAGCTTGCAAAGCGCTAGTGCCACAGCGCGATGCAGCGGAGCACTTTGCGAAGCGCTAGCGCCACAGCGCGCTGCAGCGAACCAAGTTACAAATTCAGGTGCCACAACGCGCTGCAACGGTCCAACTTGCGAAATTGATAGTGCTATAGCGCGATGCAGCGGCCCTTCATTATATGGCCAAAACGCCCCAGCGCGCCACAGCGGCCCACTTTGCGAAAATTTTCGCTGTAGCGCGCTGTATCGGCTCGCCGAATTTTTGTCCTGCAGAGGCATTAATTGTGGCTGGGACAGGACCCCAAACCAGCACCTTGTCTCCAACCATCATTCTCTCTGCAGCAGCTACATTTTTTAAGGGAAAAATGGTCTTCTTGAGGTGATGTGGAGAATTATCAATGGAAAAGTAATAGTCTTTTCATCCATCAAGTAGATTTTTCCATCATTGCATCAAAATTTTTAAAAGGCAAAAGAAGATTTTGAAATAAAGGGAGGAAGATACAGCCCTCCTCTATAAATACCACTTCTCTTGACTTAAAAGAGATTCCTAACTTAGCTCACTTCAACCTAAGTAAAGAGAGGGCTGCATAGAAGAGAAGAAGAACTCCCCAAGGGTGGAAGGGCTCATCTTGCTAAGGAGAAGGAGGAGAAAGGCAGTACTAGGGATCTAAGAGAAGCAACTTCAAGCAAGAAGAAGAGGAGTCCAGAGAACTTCCCAAAAGAACATTCCTAGTATTTTCTAAACTCTTACTTTGTGTTTTTCTTAGTTGATCATGAAAGAATCTTTATCCATGTATGCGTTCTTTTTCATCTCTTTTGTAATGGAGAGATAAACCTCCCTTGGGGAGGGTTAGGGCAATCCCACATGTGTTGATAGATACTATGAAATATATGAAGTTTTCCTCAAGTTTTAATAAAATTATGAACTAAATGACTTGTTAAAGAAATTTAAAGGACTATTGTGAACTTGAATGTAGACCAAAGGATAAAGAACTAATGAACTCAAGGACTAGTTTGTCCTGTGCTCCATTGGTCACCTTAGCTTTGATGCTAGATTTATGAGTGCATGAGAGCTTAGAACTATGTGAAAAAGTTCTTGAGCTTAGTACACCTTAATATATACCCAACTAATGAGTTAAAGCGTGAGATGCTGAGACCAATTAATTGAGCTCCGTTGCTCAGCATACTTGAGAGAGGGAATGGATTCATTGAGTGCTAGTGAACGAGGTGACATAGTCATTGAGCCCAATGAAATCATTCCCTCATCTAAACTATGCTTGAGGTGCGTGAAGCTCTTAGTGGAATCAATGTTTATAAGATCTTAAAACTTTATAACCCTCATCTCCATGATCAAGAGATGAGATAAAAACTACAAATCTAAAATCTTATAAGGGTCTTTGTACGGAAATAGAATCGACTGTGTGTTCATTTCATGCACGAGATTTGAACTTGTAAATCTTCAAGGTAAAACTCAAGGAAGGACAATGTGCATTTGATTAAAATCTAAGTAAATGAAAGATGAACACTTGAGGAATCATCGTGCAGAAGTTATCTATCATATCATGTGGGAGAAACCCAACTCTCCTCTCCTTTTTATTTGACTTATTTTCTACTAAGTGATTGTTGTGCTTGCTTAGGAACCAACTTATACAATATACCCATAGCTTAAACATTAGTGATAATATATATACCTTAGTAACAAAACATCTAATTCTCTATGGTTCGATAAATCCTAGAAACTCAAACTTTCCATTTATTACTTCAGACCACGTACACTTGCGTGAAAGCACAGACATATTTTAGGCCTGTCAATAGGGTGCATCAAGCTACAAAAAATAGGATGGCTATAAACTATTCATTTATAAATGATCATCAAGTATGTACAAAATATGAAACTGAACAAGGTGAGGCTAAAGAGCAAAATAACTGTAAGTACTGAAATAAACTGATCATAACATGCTTATGATTATATGAAGACATGCTGATTTTATAAAAGTAAACTGTACTGAAAGGTTCTGAAATAAACATAAAAAACTAGCATCATAAACATGCCAATATTTATTAACTACTCAATAAGAACATGTATATAAACATGAAGATTTAATATAAAGAGGCCATTGAAGCATGTGGCAAAAGCAGGTTAAGTGCATGAATGAGCTAAAAAGTAAAGCCACTGAGACATGTGGCAAGGCAAACCAAGTACAAAAATAAGGCCACTGAAGCATGTGACAAAGCAAAATAAAGCACTAAAATTGAACTGAAGTAAAGATAAGCCTAAAACATAGTACTGTCATAACAGAAATAGGTCAGACAGGGCCTCTGAATAGGAAGTTCAACATGTGTCCATCCTAGGCATCATCAGAGCTAGGTCCGAGTCGAACTTATAGAATAAGATATGTATCCATCCTAGCCAAGCACTGGGCTAGGTCTGAATCTATTCTACAACAAAACTAGAACTGAGGAGACAGACTAAGCTAGGACATACTCTACTGGACTGAATGTACTGAAAGAACTGAATGGATGTTATGCTTTCCAAATACTAACTTATGATGTATCTTCCATATCTTAAGTTCACCTATTATACTCAAGGAATAAGGCTCAATATTCAAGGTGTGTAGAGCAATCAAAGTCAATGTAAGCAAGAGACTTAACTAGACTTATGTGATATCTCTTGTTGTCTAATGTATCCAAATCTAACTACTCTGAGAAGATATAAGTTTAGGATCTCCAATATCCAGCTATCGAGTATAAATCTCAGATTATGACCTTAATATTAACATTAGAACTTAACAAGTTATAATTCAAAATCAAATGATGATTATAAGGGTTTAAAGTAAATAATTTAACGACTTAGTTATTATTGTTTTCCTCACTTAGCCAAACTCTTGATCAAGTAAATTAAGATTAAGGATTCTGGATCCAAACTCCACATATGGAGTTCAATTTCTGAATCCAAGGTAATATCCTAATAAGGATCTAGGGTTCACACTCAAACATAGTCTAAAGGTGCAAAATCATATAAGCTGAAGGATTTAGAAACTAAGATCTTAATGAAAGGTTATTATAGTATTATAAGATAGAATAATCATTTAAGAACTAAGAATCTAAGATCTATATTCAATCTTTAGGATAATCATATTATTCTATAGATTGAATCAATCCTACACCCACAAGGGGGTTTCAAAAGGATTAAACAGTGAATCAATTAAGGAATTCCAAAGAAGGTAATTCAATTTAGTTAGATGATCTAAAGTCTAAGATTTTAGATCTAAGATCTAAGGTTTGATCATTTTATATCTAAATTAGACTTAGGATTTTCCCTGAATACTTATTTTAGGATTTCTAGCTTATGAATCATTTTAATGAAGTAATTACACTAGATATTTAGTATTAATGTTATTTTGGTTTGCTCTCTAAGGGAAGTTGTCTTAAGTACTCTTAAGATCTTAAGATCTTAATAGGAACTATTTAAGATTTATTCACTTAACTCTATATTACTAATACAAGATTTAAGAAAGGTGTTTAAATGTATTAACTAGGGATACTTTATTGAAATTTCAAAACTTAAGGAGTGCTTAAGCCTATTTTAGTCAAAATGATCAAAATACCCCTCTTAAGGCTAAAAATGAGATTTTAAGATTTAATCATCTAAATTGATTCAAGTTTGCTTTAATGAGTTTCATATTGATTAGTGAAGTGAATAAAACACTTAACTTAGGATTTTGATATTTAAATTAGCTGAATTAGCATTAATCACATTAAGAAGCCAATTAAGGTGATTAAAAAAATTAGGGCATTATAGGGTGATCCAATTATATTTATAGGTCCTACTATACTTAATAAGATATTATAAACTAGATTTACCAAAATCAGACGTTAATATAAGGCTTACTTCACTAATCACATTTTAGGGTAATTAAGAGGTGATTAATAATTTTAAGGTTCTTAAACCATCTTTAAGGGTTTACATAAGTTCTTTATGGTCTTATGAGCAATCTGAGACCTTAATTATTATTTTTGGATATTAAATGAATTTATTATAATTTAAATACAAACAAAGAAAGATTAGGCAATAACTTAAAATCAAACCATTGGATATGCCATTTTATTTTATATTAATGTTCCTTATATTTTTCTGATAAAAATGATATATTGGATCATATCATTTGGATAAGTATAACTAAAGTTATTCAAACAATTTAATATGAATGTTTATTTAAATTGAAATCATAGGGCATTTAATTAAATCTATTTAATTAACCCGACCCGAAATTAGAAAGACGCAGGTCAGAGCGGGGCCCGGCTGGATCAGCACTGTCGCACCACGCTGGCCTGGGTTGGCCCGGCCTGAGGCGATAGTGTCATCGCCCCTGCACATCTTTCACGATGGGTCAACCAGGGAAAATGCTTAGGCGATGCCGGCAGCTCAAATTGATCCCTGCATGTTCCTGGAGTCAAGACGCATCGATCCCACCATTAAGCCCTCTCTGGGATACACTAGTTCACCGGATGGCTATTTGATAGGCTCAGCCCTAATCACAGCATCTAGGGTTTACTATGAGAAGTAAATTATCCTCATAGAGACAATCATTTGGCCAGAGCTCAGTCCATACACCATCCTGATGGTGAGGCAGATCAAAGCCCTCTGGCCACAAGCTTTGGGGTGCCTTGGATTGTCGGGTCCTTACTCGAGCTCAACTACCAACTCGTGGCAGAAACCAGACTGTCGAATGATTGCGATAAGCTAGCCTAGACCCTAGGAATAATCACATTGGGTCTACTTAGCTTGCCATGTTGATCAGAGATCGCTTTAAGAGGAATTGGGGGTTTGGGACTTTAGAGGAGTGTCGACACTCCGTTTGGACAAAGCTCAATCCTGATAGTGAATTCCCACTATCAGCATAAAGCTAGGCCCAATGCCACTGATTCCTAAGCATGCTAAGGTTTAGGGAAGAACATACAGAATATCACAGAGCTATCCTAGAGCTTGAATTAAAGGACTAAGCTCACACAGCTCAGTCAGGGAGAGGCTATACCTGGAACTGGGTTTGTAGGCATGGCAGAGGAGATTTGAGGGCTTTTGAGCTCACCACGCAATAGGCACAAGTTCACAGGGAGTCTGAACACTAGATGGACCCTCTATCAGTGGTACGTAGTTATTGGAATCACCGAGAATGCCAAGAGAGATGGGGAGCTCCTGCAAGCTTCAATTGGGCAATTGAGGAATCACAGTTAGCAAGGGACTCACTGTGATATCCTGAAGGTATTTATATGCATTAGGAGCACTGAGGGTGGAAGCTAGAGCTTGGGCTCCATGGCTTTGGCTCGAACCAAAGGTAAGGCTCAGCCCAATGGCTAGGGGTAATTCCGGGATGCTACTACCAGCCAGTGGTCATGATGAGGGTAGAAGTGGAAGAACGATACCATCCCCATACTGCCATGAGGGCTGGAAGGGATTCGGCTATCGGGGGGACTAGACACATGACGAGCGAGAGGAAGGGGATGATCCGCATTCGCGGGGAGCTGGGAACTGTCTGATCGCAGAGCCGTTGGTCTCGGACTGCTCTGATATGCCACTTAAATGTTTAACTGTGGATTAGCTGACAGCTGTCGGAGACACTTGCTTGATCCAACATATAAGATTAGTTCTTACCACAAAGGAAATCTTGTAATAACCCTAGTTGTTGCCATAGCTAAACCAAGTCCTAATTTTGATTCCATTAGACTCAATAGGTTATTTAAACATAACCCTAGAAGTTGGAAATCAATCAAAACTAAATTGAAAATTTTGGTATTTTTGGAGCTCATTCAGTCCTAAACTAAATTTTGGAAATTTTTAGAATTAATTAATTAATTAAAGGATTTAAATTATTAATTTAAATTAAATAATTATAATTCTAAATACGGGATTCACTGTCGGGACCACGGCAGATCCGTGGCAGGGTCCCGACAATAGCGCATATGGTCGTGCCAACAGATGCGTTAGCACACATCTCTGTGCCTCCATCTAATGGCTCGTATCATCTGCGCCACAATCTAATTCTACAAGCTCAATCAGCATCATTCATCCAACGCTTGGGATCTAATCCACGTTTTTGTTATTCGGGAGATGCATCAGGCCGTCCATCATCAACGGCTTCGCAATCAGACAACTACTGGGATCTCCGCCCTATTCACCTTCATCCTTGAGAGATCCTAGCCCGACAGAAGAAATTCGCCCGTACCTGCCATGTAAATCTTGTCTGCCACTCCTTAGCTAGGTCACCTTGGCTATTAGGGATTTTCCATTTCTAGCTGAGCCACCTTGATAGTCTGGAGGCTGTGGAGGATCCTCATGGAGGTTGGGCTGTGGAGACAGATCAAGCCGAGCCTGAGCTATGGCTCCTATCCTCAGTACCCCCCCCTGGGCTCTCCCTCGCCTATAAGTACCTCTCGAGAATCACAGTGAGCCCCTCTGCTAATTGCAATCCCCCCTAAGTCCCCAGTCAAAATCTTCCTGGATTTCTCAGTGATCCTAGCTGAACCTGCTGCGTACCACTGATAGAGGGCAAGGTCTAGAGTTCAGACCTCCTTTCCGAGCTTCTACAATAGTCTGGAGAACTCTGAGCTCCTCCCTTCATCGCAGTCGCAGCCATTACCTAGCTCAAGGTACATCCTCTGTCTCTCCTTTTGTCGAGTTAGTTTTTGCTCGACTCACTCTCAATAGAACCCTAGGTGCTGTGATAAGATCATACCTCAGTGTCTAGCTTGTCTGCTGAAGTAAAAGGGAGGATTAGTAGTGAACTAGATGGCATAATTGTCATCTGGAAGGACGCTGGCAGTCGGCCCTTCAGCCAAAGAATAACGGCAATTCATTGAAGCATTGAGCCCTCATCAAGAGTCCCAATCCCTTCCAGAGTGATTGTTGACTTGTGGCAATCACTGGGCTCGATCTGATTGTTCGATTCAACTGGAATCAATCGACTCAGTGCGAGCTCATGTCTAGAAAATTTGGCGAGTAGAACCCTAGTGATCACCCCATTCTCGTGGTTAGCCAAGCTGTCCATTTGAGTCTCATTGGGTCCATAAATGTGTAGGCCTAGCTTGTAGCGCATGGCGTTGGCTCTGTGAGGAGAATTCAATCCTCACTGAGGCACCTTAGGAGAACATCTCGACCGAGTAGCACCCCGGTGATCCGACGCATCCCAGATGGGGATTTTGGGTTTAGTCGATGCTTCTCAAACTCCTAAAGGTGTAGCCATTGAGTTTTAGGCGAGGTGGTGTCGATGGATGGAGAATTTGGGATTTGAAGTAAACCCTAATCTCTATCTGTCGGGTATCCTGAACCGCAGAGAAGATGACTAGTGCCGGGTCGAGCCGGACCCCGACCCGCGTGGTTTCGATTTCGGGCCACGGTTTAATAAATGAAATATGGAATTAAATTTCTTATGTTAATTATTAAATAAATCATTCCCTATAGTTTTGATTTAAATAAAAATACAGATTAAATTATTTAAATAACTTTAGTTATACTTATCCAAATGGTATGATCCAATATACAATTTTAATCAAAAAAATGCAAAGAACAATAATATAAAATAAAATCAAAGATCCAATGGTTAGATCTTAAATAATTGCCTAATATTTCTTTGTTTGTATTTTAATCATATTAAATTCATTAATTGTCCAAAAATGTTAATTAAGGTCTCTGATTGCTCATGAGACCATAGAGAACCTATGTAAACTATTTAAAATAATTTAAGAACCTAAATTTTATTAATCACTCCTTAATCACCCTAATTTGAGATTAGTGAATTAAGCCTCAGATTAATTTCTGATTTTGGTAAATCTAGTTCCTAATGCTTCATTAAGTATAGTAGAGCCTTTAAATATGTTTGGATCATTCTAGTATGCACAAATTTCCTTAATCACTTTAATTGGCTTAAAAATGTGATTAGTGCTAATAGGCTATTAAAACCTAAGATAAGTGTGTATCCTACTTCATTTACCAATATAGAACTCATTAAAATAGACTTGGATTAATTTGGAAGAGTAAATCTTAAATTTCCATTTTTGGCCTTCAGAGGGGTATTTTGGTCACTTTGATCAAAATGTGTTTAAGCACCCCTTAAGCCTTAAAAATTCAGTAAAATATCTCTAGTTAAATTATTAGCACCTTTCTGAAATCTTATGTTAGTAATATTGAGGCTAAGTAAAGAAATCTTAAGTTAGTCTTATTAATATCTTAAGACCTTAAGTGTCCTTAAAACCCTCTTTCTTAAGAGTTAAGCCTAATTACCTTTAAGTGCAAGACCCTTAATTTAATAGCTTAATTAAGTTGATTCTTAAGCTTGAATCCTAAGAGAAATATTCTTGCAAAACTCCTAAGTCTAGTTTTAGTTTAGATCTAAGTGATTAGAACTTCAGATCTTTGATCTCAGATCTTAGACTTTAGACTTAAGATCTTCTAATTGGATTGAATTACCTTTATTTCGGATTCCTTACTTGATTAACGGTTTAATCCTTTTGAAACCTTCCTTGTGGGTGTAAGATTGATTTAATCTATAGATTAACATAATAATCCTAAAGATTATATATAGATAGATCTTAGATTTTTAGCTCTTAATTGATTATTTTATCTTATAATCAGTAGAGTAACCTCTCATTAAGATCTTAGTTTTTGAATCCTTCAACTTATAAGATTCCTTATCTTTAATCTGGGTTTTAAGTATGAACTCTAGATTCTTATTAAGATTTTACCTGGATTCAGGATTTGAACACCAAAGTGGAGTTTAAGTCCAGAATCCTTAATCTTGATTTACTTATTCAAGATTTGAGTTAAGAGAAGAAAATAATAATAATTAAGTCATTGATTTATTTTCTTTAATCTTTATAGTCGTCATATGATTATGAATTTGAACTTGTTAAGTTCTAATGTTAACATTAGGGTCGTGAATCTGGGATTATACTCGATAGTTGGATATTGGAGATCCTAAACTTGTATCTTCTCAGAATAATTGGTTGGATAAATTAGACAATAATAGATATCACATAAGTTTAGATTGAGTCTCTTGCTTACTTTGACTTTGATTACTTTACACACCTTAAATATTCAGCCTTGTTCCTTGAGCATAACAGGTAAATTTAGGATATGGAAGATACATCCTAAGTTAGTATTTGAAAAGTATAGCATTCATTCAGTTCTTTCAGTGCTTTTAGTTAGTAGAGTATGTCTTAGCTTAGTCTACCTCTTTAGCTCTAATTTGTTATGGAATAGACTCATACCTAGCTTTGCAGATGTCTAGGATGGATATATATCTTATTCTATAAGTTCAACTCGGACCTAGCTCTACGGATTCTTAGGATGGACACATGTTGAACTTTCAGTTCAGAGGCCCTGTAAGCCTGCTTTTGTTATGGCAGTACTATGTCCTAGGCTTACTCCTACTTCAGTTCAATTTTAAATATTTGTTTTTCTTTGCCACATACTTCAGTGGCTTTACTTTAGTGCTTGACTTGCTTTGCCACATGTCTTAGTGGCCTTACTTTTTCTCATTCATGCACATAATTTACTCTTTCCACATGCCTCAGTGGCCTTTTTTATATTAATCTGCATGCTTGTATAAATACTCTTATTGTTTAGTATCAAATATTGGCATGTTTAGGATGCTAGAATTGTATGTTTATTTTAGCACTTGTGTTCTTTATATACTCAGCATGTATCCATGTGATCATAAGCACATTAGGATCAGATTTATTTCAGTAGTTGCAGTTAATTTGCTTTTTGCCTCACCTTGTTTAACTGCTGCTTTATATGTTATTTTTATATACTTGTTGATTAGTTATAAATGATTAGTTTATAGCTATCCCATTATGTGTAGCTTGTAGTATCTTGTATTGTTTGCATGTTTTAAGCCTTTAAATGTGATATCTTAAATATTCAGTTCACTTAAATAGCTTAAAATATAGTTAGACAATTGTCTAACTGTAACCTTTTTCTTTTGTTGGCTGGGGCCCTGGCATTTATAATACCGGCAAATGTCAGATTTGGAGCTATTCGTAGGCAGTGCTGCAGGAGAGGAGTAGGTGTAGGAGGAGGATCTTCGTACTGCTATTTAGTAAGATTTACTTTCTTGCAGTGAGGTTTTGAGAGACATTTTCTTTTATTTAATTCAATTTGTAATAATTAAACTCTGGATGTATTTACTTTTCTGCATTTAATTTGAGTTACTGTCTCTTTTACTCTCTTATACTATATTGTGATGTGGATGTTATATTATATTATTTCTTGCTTTCGCTACTTTGATTTGTATTGATGTATGTTCACGATTCCAGGTGACAAGTCCTTAGCTTAAGGTTGGATGGGTCCTATCTAACTTTACTTAAGTTGGGGATTTGCCTCAGTTGGAGCACCGTACTCCCCGCGATTATGCTAATATCAGTATTAGTGTCATCGTGGGAAAGTACGGGACCCCACAGATCCCGACGTTGGATGGATTGCGCTAGGATGCGTGCTAACGCATCCATCGATTGAATTTCACGCACCGCTGTCGGGACCCGCGGCGGATCTGCCACAGTCCCGACAACGAATGCTATGTATATAAAATTTATATATTTAATTTAATTAATATTAATTCATTTAATAATTAACTTAAATTCTAATTAATTTTATAAATCCAATTTATGATTAAATGAGCTCCAAAAATTCCTAAAATTTCACCCCTAGCTAATTGAGGCGTGAGGAATTCAAAAATGAAATCAAATTTTAATTTGGAGATCACTTTAATTTAAGTGTTTTTCAGGGCTCAAAAATAAGCAAAAATATCAAAATTCTCAATTAAACTCCGATTGATCCCAAATATTTAGGGTTAGGTTTAAATGATTCAATGAGTTCAATGGAATCAAAATTAGAACTTAATTTAGCTTAACTAATATGGATTTAGCTATGGTAACAACTAGGGTTGTTACATCCTGGAACCCGTATAGTCTTGCAGACATGCTTGACTCCTCAGCTATTTTTGGACGTGTCTACAGAAATAAAAGTATATAACTAAAAGCTTCTACATTTATATTTATTGCCTCCTTAGTAATGCCATTCTATTCTGTCTGCCATAGCCCAGAAAGGCTTTGGGAATTTCTGTCTAGGCTTGATTGACCAATTTTCTGATATGATAGTTTTTATATACCTGTTCAGTTTTAATTTACTATTTTACTGTATTATTGATGTATATTATTCAGTCAGCTGTATTTCTTTACTTACCTGCTCACTTGTACATATTTATAGAATGCTAGACTTTACTGCTTACTATATGTACCATGTTCAAACTTATGATTTTTAATCAGTATATATCATATGATCATCAGCATGTTTAGTATTAGATTTTACTTTCAGTACTTTTACTTACTGCATTATATATATATATATATATATATATATACTCATTCCTTGTTTAGTTTGCTTGAGATATGTTTTTGCCTCACTTTTTGTTTAGTTATAAATGCTATATTTATAACTTATCCTATTCCTTGTATGCATATTGCTCCTATGCTTTTAGTCCACTTTTGTTATAAGTTTAAATGGTAACATTAATAATTTATTAATAATACTCAGTCTAAAATGTACTTAGACAATTTTCTAATAAGATTTTGTTTTATTTGCTGGGGCCCTGGCATTATGAAACAGATAATGTCAGATTCATATAGGTTTGAAGAGCTGGGTACTGAAGAGGAGGAGCCTTATTTAGAGGAGGAGCATTAGCTAGGAGAGACAGATGATGCCTAGTCTCTTTCCAGCTTATTATGAGGATGAGAGATTCTTATATTTACTTTTAGTCTTTTAAACCATTTATTAAATGTTGTAATAATACAGGTACCTGTAACTGTGATTATTTTTCTGCACTATTATTTTTTGTGCTATTCATTTCATTTCATGTCTGATGTATGGTGAACTGGATGTACTGCTTATTTTTATATGCTTTTGCACTCTGTGATTGTGTTGATTTAGTGACTAATCTCATGTATTCATTCTATGCACCTCCTTCCCTTATTAGTGGATTGTGGATCTTACCTAATCTAATGATAAGTGAGGGATTTGCCAGAGTGGCACATCACCTCTTAAGTTTAATGATTGTGGAATTAGGAGCGGGGCGCCACACTACTAAAAGTAAACTCATCATAATATGATTATGATCACATGAATACATGCTAATTACTTAAAAGAAAAGTTGTATTGAAATATGTAGAACTGATTATATATAAAACTTACATCCTAAATATGTAAGTACTGAATGAATGCTGAATTGAAGTAATGAACTGAAATAATGATAAAAATGTGTAGAAAATTGTAAAGTAAAAGCCACTAAAGCATATGACAAGTGAGTCAAAGCACTGAAATTGAACTGAAAGTAAAAGTATGCCTAAACATAGTACTGCCATAACAAAATTAGGTCATACAGGGCCTATGAACAAAAAGTTCCATATGTACCCATCCTAAGTATCATCAGAGCTAGGTCTAAGTTAAACTTATAGAATAAGACATGCATCCATCATAGCCATGCACAGGGCTAGGTCTGAGTCTAATTTATAATAGAACTAGTACTGAGGAGGCAGAGTAAGTTAGAAAAACTCTACTGAACTGAATGAACTAAATAATACTTATGCGGTTCAAATACTAATTTAGGATACATCATCAATATCTTGAGTTTACCTATTATGCCCAAAGAAAAAGGCTCAATATACAAGGTGTGCAGAGCAATAATAGTCAAAGTAAGTAAGAGACTCAATTAGACTCATGTGATATCCATTGTTATCTAATTTAATTCATTCTAACTATTCTAAGAAAATATAAGTTAGGATCTCCAATATCCAGCTATCGAGTATAATCTCATATTCACGACCTTAATGTTAACATTAGAACTTGACAAGTTCTAATCCAAAATCAGATGACAACTATAAAGGATTAAAGTAAATAATTCAATGACTTAATTATTATATTTTGAATCACTCAACCCAAATCTTGAGCATACTAATCAAGATTAAAGATATTGGACTTAAACTCCATACTTGGGGTTTAAATCCTGAATCCAAAGTACTATCCAAAATAAGGATCTAAGGTTCACACCCAATCATAATCTGAAGGTGGAAGATCTTATGTGCCGAAAGATTAAGAATCTAAGATCTATATTCAATCCATAGAATAATCACATTAATTGATAGGTTGAATCAATCCTACACCCATAAGAAGGTTTCAAAAGAATTAGACAATTAATAAAGTAGGAAATTCTAAATGAGATGATATAATTCAATAATATGATCAAAGGATCTAGATTTAAGATCTAGGGTTTGATCACCTAAGATCTAAACTAAAATTTAGGCTTAGGATTTACATAAGGTATTTCTTTAAGGTTATTAACAATTTGATAAGGAAATTAAGACTAAATAGATGTACAAACTCCAAGTTCATTAATTAGGTTTGAATGGAAGGTCTAAGATTACTCTTACAATCTTAAGGACTTAATTAAGAGAACTTAAGAAGATTAAGGACTTTTAGAATTTAGGTTCATCCATTAGGCCTAAAAGTTACACAATTTGTGTTAATGCACATTGTTACTGGTTATAATCACTTCATTGAAGATTCTAGGGTTTAAGGGTGCTTAGGCAATATTTTGGTCAAAATGTCCAAAATGCCTTTCTTAAGACTTAAATTGGAAATTTGAGAATTTAGCATTCCAATTGATTCAAAACAATTTTGATGAACTTAATATTTATTAATAAGATAAATGAGACACTTAACTCAAGATTGAGCTCATTATTAGTTTAAATAGCACTAATCACACATTAAGGTTAAATAAGGTGATTAAGGAATTTAAGGTTCATTAAGATGATTCAAGCATAGATATAAGCCTTACTGCACTTAAGAAGGTGATTGAAACCTAAACATCTAAAATCAGAGATTTAATTAAAGCTAGATTCACTAATCCAAGACTAGGGTGATTAAGAGGAGATTATCAAATTTAGGACTCATAAATGATTTTTAATAGCTTAAATATGTTCTCCATAGTCTCATGAGCAATCAGAGACCTTAATTATAATTTTTGAACATTAATTCAATTAATTATGAATTAAATAAGCTCAGAGAAGGATTAGACAATTTTATAAAATCTAACTATTGGATCTTAGATTTTATTTCGTATTATTGTTCCTTATATTTTTCTGATTAAAATGGTATATTTGATCATACCATTTGGATAAGGATTGGTCAAGTTATTTCATTAATTTAATATGAATGTTTTCAATTAATCAAAACATAGGATAATTAATTAAATCCATGTATCAGTTATTTAATAGAAGGAAAATAATTTGAAATAAAATAATTAACTCGACCCAAATATCAAACCTTACAGGTTGAAGCAGGGCCTGAATGGGTTGGCGCTGTCGCACCGCGCGGGCCTAGGCTGGCCCGTCCCAATGCTCTAGTGCCTTCGTACTCAATACCCCTTACGTAGACAGCTGCGGGTGTAACAACCCTAGTTGTTATCTTAGCTAAACTTAGATTAATTAAGCCAAACCAAGCTTTGATTTTGATTCCATTAGATTCAATGGGTCATTTAAACCTAACCCTAGAAGTTTGGAACCAATCGGAGCTAAATTGGAAATTTTGGTATTTTTAGCTATTTTTGAATCCTAGAAAATATCTAAAATAATTTGATCTCCAATTCAAAATCTAATTTTATTTTTGGATTCCCCACCTCCAAATTAGCTAAGGGTGAAATTTTGGGAATTTTTGGAGGTCATTTAGTCACATTTTGGATTTCATTTAAATAGGTTTAATTGCAAATTAGGGCTTCAAACAAATCATATTTGCAAATCTATCCCCTCCAACGGTCAGCTCCCTTCTGAACCACGGGCGTCATCTGGGCCGTCCGTTCTGCGGAACTCGATCCAATGGCCCGTGCCTTCGATCGGATCTGTCCAATCTCGACCGTTCTGCGGTTCCAAGATTTGATCCAACGGCATCCAAGTAATCGTCTTAAGTATCCCCGATCGCCCATTCGATCCGTGGATCAGATCTGACGGTCGAACAAACCCCTCGTGCAGACGTTAGATGTCGGGGAATCAGAGCCATCCTGTGCCAACCGTGGATTCATCAGACGGTCCTGGAGTCCCCCGCCACTGTGGATCTTCATCCTCGAGAGATCCCGCCCCGACAAAAGAAATTTCACCGTATCAAGCCACGTAACCCTGTCTGCCACTCTCGTGCCACATCAAGAAGACCGTTGTGGATCCTGCCTTAGTCTCCCTAGCACTCCCAGCCCAGGTCGAGGCCCGGTCCACCCCAATTTAGGAAAATCAGGGAGAAGCCTCAGGCCGAGCCAATTTCCAAGCTCGAGCCCTGGCCTCCATTCCTAAGACCTCCTGGAGCCTATAAATACCTCCAGGATTTCACAGTGAGCCCCTTTGCTTATTGTGAATCCCCAATCGTCTGGCTGAAGGTCTGCTAGAGTCCCCGTCTTCCCGGCAAGTTCCAGGACTCTCGAAGCTGCAAATCGCTGATAGAGGGTGCGTGTGTGGTGTTCAGACCCGCTGCTAGCTCGTGGCAATCCTCAGGGAGCTCCAGCTGCCTCCATTGCCTCTCGGACCAAACCTGCAATCTCGTGTCCGAGGTATAGCCTTCTTCCATGGATTTCTTCGATCCATTTTCTCATCTGTCTCTGCATTGAGCCTCTGGATGTCCCCTAGAGAACCGTAGTCGCTTAGGAAGCCCGTAGTAATTATTGCTTGGGGCTAAGCTAGCTCGGGTCGATTGTATCGATCGACTGAGCCATGGCTGAGTCCAAGTAAGGACCCAGCGATCGGTTGCGCCCCAGGTTATAAAACCTTAGGGGTTCGACTTGCCTCACCTCCCTGAAGGTATAGGTATTGAACCCCAGCCAATTAAGGGCCTCTGTGAGGAGAATTGCCTCCTCACAGTGAGCCAAGAATGCCATATCAAAGGCGTCTCGGGTGAGTAGCATCCCATCCATCCAGAGGGATCCAGATGGGGATTCTAAGTCCAATCGATGCGTCTCGACCCCAGGAACGTGTAGGGATAAAATGGAGCCACTACCGTCGTTTGAGCGCCAGGAATTTCAGTGCTGAAGGTCGCCTGGGATGGACCCGTCGAGAGGAAGAAGGCGACCCATTCTTGGGCCGAGCCGACCCCGACCCGCGCGGTTCTGATTTTGGGCCGCGGTTAATTAATAATTATTGGCATAGAATTTCATAAGTTAAATATTAATAATTATTAAACCTGTAGTTCTAATTTAAATAAAAATACATAATAAATAATTGAAATAACTTTAATAATACTGATTCAAATGGTATGATCCAATATACCATTTGAATCAAAAAAATACAAGGAATCTAAATATGAAATAAAATCACAGATCCAATGGTTGGATTTAAAATAATTGCTTAAACTTTTTCTATTTTTAATGAAATCATAATAAATTCAATTAATAACCAAATTAATTGATTAAGGGTTCTGATTGCTCAGTAAACCCTAAAGAACAATTGCAGACTCTTAAAATCAAGTTTGAATATTAAATTTCCTTAATCACTCCTTAATCACCCTAATTAAGGATTAGTGAATTAAACCCTAGATTAGCCTTTGATTTTGGGTAAGTTAGTTCCTAATGTCATGTTAAGTCTACTAGAACCTAAGTGTAAGGTTGGATTGCCCTAGAGTGCCCTAATTTCATCAATCACCCTAAATGGCTTAAATAAGTGATTAGTGTTAATTAGCTTAATGAGGTCATCATAACTTAAGTTATGTGTGTTTCCCACTTTATTAATCAATATAAAATACATTAAAATAGATTAGATCTAATTTGGATTGCTAAACCCTAAAATCCTAATTTTAGCCTTAAGAGGGGCATTTTGGTCATTTTGACCAAAATGTGCTTAAATGCTCCTTAAAACTTGGAAATTTCAGTAAAATACCCTAATATAGATTAGAAATGTTCTCTGAATTCTTAAGCTAATAATGCTAATGACTTGGACATTAATTTAAGAAATCTTCACTTAAACCCTAATTAAGACACTTAAATCTTAAGTGATCCTAAAAGAGTCATTTGGCCTTAGTACTTAAACCTAATAATTGCAACTATTAAATCTCACTTTAATAAGTTCAATCTAATTAAATTATGAACTTAAATACCAAAATAAATATAATTGGTGAAGTCTAAGTTAGAAAATTAGTTAAGCCTAAAG
Organism: Gastrodia elata; assembly: GCA_016760335.1. Taxonomy (NCBI): domain Eukaryota; kingdom Viridiplantae; phylum Streptophyta; class Magnoliopsida; order Asparagales; family Orchidaceae; genus Gastrodia; species Gastrodia elata. The sequence goes on from CM028669.1 coordinate 19,989,664, forward strand.
TGATCAGATCTTAGATCTTAGACCTTAGACTTTAGATCTTCTACTTGAATTAAACCATCTCCTTTGGAATTTCCTTAATTGATTGATTGTTTAATCCCTTGAAACCTTCCATGTGGGTATAGGATGATTTAATCTATAAGATAATGAAATTATCTTAAAATTTGAATATAGATCTTAGATTCTCAAGTTCTTAATTGATTATTTTATCTTATGATCACAGAATAACCTTTTACTAAGTTCTTAGTTCCTGGATCTTTCAGCTTATAGAATTCTTTACCTTTAATTTAGGTAATAATTGTGAACCTTAGATCCTTAATAGGACCTTTTCCCTTGGATTTAGGATTGGGACACCAAAGTGGAGTTTAAGTCCTAAATCCTTAAATCTTGATTACTTAATCAAGATTTGGGTAAGAAAGTAAAATGTTAATAAATTAGGTCGTTGATTTACTTACTTTAACAATATAGTTGTCACATGATTTTGGATTAGAACTTGTTAAGTTCTAATATTAACTATAAGGATGTAAACCTGAGATTCTACTCGATAGCTGGATATTAGAGATCCTAAACTTGTACCTTCTTAGAGTAGTTAGATTGGATAATTAGATAATAATAGATATCACATAAGTTTAGATTGAGTCTCTTGCTTACTTGACTAGTATTGCTTTGCATACCTTGGATATTGAGCCTTATTCCTTGAGCATAATAGGAAAACTTGGGATACGGATATACATCCTAAGTTAGTATTTGAATTGCATATCATTCAGTTATTTCAGTGTTTGCAGTTGGTAGAATATGTCCTAGCTTAGTCTGCCTCTTCAGTAGTACTATTGTATAGAATGGACTCAGACCTAGCATATTTGGATGGCTAGGCTGGGGATTGATTGATTGATATTAGAGGCCCTGTATGGCCTATTGGCTGGTATGACAGTACTATGTCTTAGGCTTATTGCTACTTTAGCTGGATTATTTAGTATTATTTTCTATTTTACTTTGCCACATGTCTCAGTGGCCTTTTCTTTTCCTTTACTTAATTAGCATGTTGTTGTACACTCATATGGTTTACTTATATATATTGGCATGTTTAGGATGCTAGAATTGCATGTTTTCAGTACTTGTGTTTCTTTTGTATACCCAGCATGTGTTAATATGATCATAAGCATGTTAGGTTCAAAATTATATTATAGTTGCTATTTCTTTTTAGCTTTTAGCCTCACCTTGCTTACTTAGCATTGTATGTTATTTTCCTACTAGTTACTGGCTATAAATGAATAGTTTATAGTCACTCATTTTTTTTTCATAGCTTGTTGCACCCATTACTGCTTGCATGTTTAGCTAATTTAAATTGTGATAAATTTAAAATATTTAGTTCATTAAAATAGCCTAAAATGTACTTAGATAATTGTCTAACTGTAACCTTTTTGTTTTGTTGGCTGGGGCCCTGACATTTGTGATACCGACAAATGTCAGATTCAGACTTGTTCGTGGACAGTGTCGCAGAGTAGGAGCCGATTCAAGAGGAGGATCGTACTGCTTTTGTTTAGATAGATCTTGCATTTTATTTCAATGAGATTGAGAGACATTTTTCATCCTCTTTAAAATTCAATTGTAATAATTAATTCTAGATGTATTTTATTTCTGCATTGTGATGAGTTACTATACTGCTTTCCCTCTTTCTACTATGTATGCTTGTGGATGTTACCTTACTGTTTGTTGCTTCTGCCACTTTGATATTTGAATATTGATGAATGTTATAGTACTTGGTGACAAGTCCTTGGCCTAAGGCAGGTTGGGTTTACCTAACTTTACTTAAGTTGGGGATTTGCCACAGTTGGAGCACCGTACTTCCTTGTTGTCAGTACGGGAGCCCCACAGTGGGAGGGTACCTTGGAATGCCAAATTCACTGTTGATACTTCAAGTTACGTCCAGCATTTAATTGCCACACCTTCAGGAAGTCAAGGTGCATTGATTGAACCTGGAAACCCTAAATGGGATGAACTAGAATGCCGGATGATTACTCCACCAAAACATCTTAAATGTAGATGATCAGGGTTGACTGTGAGGGGATAATTCTCCACATAGAAACCACCAAATGGACGTGGCTAGATCCCTACACCATGAATGAGGTTAGGCGAGTCGAATCCCCAAGGTTTTAAAACCTGGGGTGCAGCCGACCGCTGGGTCCTTACTTGGACTCAGCCATGGCTCGACTTTTAGCTCGATCGATCAATATGATTGATCAGAGCTAGCTCAAACCATAGCGATAATCAGAATAGGTTCCCTAGGAGGCTAAGTGTGTGGTCCTCCGTACTAATGGTAAAGAGTACGGTACTCCAACTGTGGCAAATCCCCAACTTAAGTAAAGTCAGGTGAAACCCAACCTGCCTTAAGCCAAGGACTTGTCACCTTATGAAACTATAAACATACATCAATACATATCAAAGTAGCGGAAGCAGGGAATAAAATGAATGGCTAGCACCGGATGTTGGCAAACCGTTCAGAGATAAATAAATGGCTAGCACCGGTATCAAATAATACGTTACAAGGCTGGTTATTGAAATAAAGTGTGCCTAATTCATATGCATTGTATTAATGACTTACAAGAATTTAAAGTATGTAAATGCAATTGTCAAAAGGGGAGTTTAGAGATGTGTACCTGAAACCACATTATTATCCTCTCTGGCTTCGATAGGTGTTAAGGCATAGACTCAAGCAGGACTAGCCAGACGATTGTTGGCCTGCCTCCTGAGATAGTTCTGAGAGTTAGGAGCTGGTGATTGTGCTGGAGCAACTTCAGATGTAGGTGCTGGCATTATAGCCAAATTTGGTTCTCTCTGATTCAGCAGAGTTGCTCTGAACACTTGCCTCTTCTGATAAGGCTTCATTGGAACGCTATCCACTATTTCTGTGTGGTCACAGTGGTAGAAGTTGTGGCCTGTGCGCCCACAATTGTAGCACTTCTGGCCAAAGTGGTTACACTTGCCATACGGATAGGCTTAGTACAGCTTTGAATTTGTTCGGCAGTCGGTGCAGCTTCCAACTAATAGACCTTTGCTGGATTAGATACGTGTCTCTTGAAGTTTCCCTGCAGGTTCGGAGTCCTTTGTGCTTTTCATTTGAGATCCCCTTCAGATTGGTGATGCTCAATCACTTTAGCCATTTCCACTAGCTTGAAATAGCTAGTCAGGTAGAGCGGCACGATCTGATTCTTTAGTGAATCTCGGAGTCCACAGAGAAAACGGTGGCACTTAGCTGACTCAGAATGAGTAACTTCTGGCGCAAAGCGAATCAACCTAAGAAATTCCTTCTCGTATTCAGCAACCAAATGACTCCCTTAAGTCAACCTTATAATCGTGTCTGCAATAATGTTTTGTGCAGATGGGGGAATGAATTTAGTTTTGAAGGCTTTGACGAACTCATCCCATGGGATGTCCTCCAATTCGTAGTCAGCGAACTTGGTGTTTCGGACCTCTTCCCACCAATATTCTGCTTCCGCATGAAATAGACGTGTAGCGAGACGGACATCTTCTGAGGTCGAGATCTTCAGACTAATGAGATCCCTTTCGATGGCCTTCAGCCAGTCTGTTGTATCCATTGGTGACAGATTCCCACCAAAGGTTGGAGGTCTTAACCTCAAGAAATTGTGAAGGAGATTATCCATCGAGTGATGGAAAGAAGAAGCAGGTTGTGGAGCAGGGGCAACAACAATGGCTGGAACTGAATGATCACTCAGCATCTTCTACATGATGATCGCTTATTGGGCTTGGTTCTCCAGTAAGGTTGCTACCATTGCTCGCAAATGAGCCACTTCGTCGGTAGAACTACTGGATGCGACAGTGTTCTTGATAGGAGTAACGGCAGGTGGTGATCCAGGATTTATTCTATTTAAGTAATACAAACCATGTCTTAGAATTTTATTGAATGAAAACAGTCGATAGATATCAAAAATTTCATTACTTGCTGAAATAAAGGATTACATAAGATTTAGAAAATGTCAAGCAGCGTATTCTACTAAAATGATGCAAGCCAAAAGATAACTATTGTCTTGACTAACACTCAGATATCCTTAATATACTCAGCCCTAAAGGCCATACAAAAGTCCTCAAAAGTTACTTCCTGACGCTTCCTCTTACGCATCCTCTCGAGCCTCCTCATGGTGTCATACCACCAGACTCCTGCGTAATCTAGCATCAGATCTGTCACAATGTCCATGTAGAGTGACTCGAGACACTCTTTATGTATCAAGATTGACTCCACTCAGCTCAACCATTCCTTTGCGTATATAGGAAAGTCAAGCCCTCGGTACACTGCTTGATGTAGAAGCTTGTCCTAGACTAAGGTCCCTCTTCGAAACTCCTTCAATCTGCCAGTTACTCTCTTATCTCCATTTGAAACTATAGCTCCAAGCTAACTTAAAGGCATGCAGATAGTAGTCCACATCAGACTCTCCAGAATCCATTTGACTCTAAAGAAAGAATTCTATTAGGTTTTTATTAGCCGTAAGATGACTTGATTGTTAGGATGTGAGTATTCTTTTTCTACATTTTTTGTAGAGTTACTGATACTACTATGTTATGGATGCTATATATATTGATGTTTGCAATTCAAAAGAATGGTCCATTAGGTAGAAAGGAATTGTAGATCCTATTCTGACACCTTATGTTGTTCTCTAATATCAACTATAGGGTCCCTCGTACTAATGGTAAAGAGTACGGTACTCCAACTATGGCAAATCCAAAGCTTAAGTAAAGTTGGGTGAAACCCAACCTGCCTTAAGCCAAGGACTTGTCACCTGATGTAACTATAAACATACATCAATACATATCAAAGTAGCAGAAGCAGGGAATAAAATGTAACATCCACAGGCATAACATAGTAAATAAAAACATGGAAACAGTAGTAGTAACTCAGAACAAGTGCAGAAAGTAAAATACATCCATAATTTAATTATTACAAACTAAATTTAAAAGAAATATAAAGCTCTCTCAATATCACTGAAATAAAAATGCAAAATCTATCTAAACTGCAGCAGAATGATCCTCCTCCTGAACTGGCTCCTCTCCTGCAGCACTGCCCACGAACAAGTCCATATCTGATATTTGTCGGTATCACAAATACTAGGGCCCCAGCCAACAAAATAAAAAGGTTACAGTTAGACAATTGTCTAAGTACATTTTAGGCTATTTTAAATGAACTGATTAATTAAAGATATCACATTTGATTAATCTAACATGCAAGCAATTATGAGGTGCAACAAGCAATACAAGAAACGGGGGTAATTATAAACTATCCATTTATAGCAATCAATAAGTAGGTGATATAACATACAAAATATGAAAGTAAGCAAGGTGAAGCTAAAAGCAAAAGTAACTGCAACTACTATAATAAATCTGATCCTAACATGGTTATGATCACATGAAAATATGCTGAGTATAAAAGAACACAAGTACTAAATATAACAAGAAATTCTAACATTCTAAATATGCTAATATATATAGCTAATCCATGAGAGTATACATACAACATACAGATTGATAAGAAAAGGAAAGACCACTGAGACATATGGCAAAAATCAAAACAATCAATGCACTATAAAGCCACTAAGACATGTGGCAAAGAAAGCAAGTACTGTAAGAAAGACCACTGAAATATGTGGCATGTCAAGCAAAACTAAAATTTAGACTATAGTAGCAGTAAGCCTAAGACATAGTACTGCCATACCAGATAATAGGCCATACATGGCCTCTAAACTGAGAGTTCAACTATAATCATCCTAGACATCCAATATGTTAGGCCTGAGTTGAACTCATAAAATAAGTTTATAATTATCCTAGACATCTAATACGCTAGGCCTGAGACTATTCTATAGCAATACAAGAACTGAAGAGGTAGAGTAAGCTAGGAAATACTCTACTAACTGAAAGCACTACAAGAACTAGATGAATGATATGCTTTACAAACACTAACTTAGGATGTATCATCCATATCCTAAGTTCTTCTATTATGCTCAAGAAATAAGGCTCAATATCCAAGGTATGCCAAGCTATTAAGTCAAAGTAAGCAAGAGACTCAATCTAGACTGATGTGATATCTATTGTTGTCTAATCTGTCCAATCTAACTATTCTGAGAAGATACAAGTTTAGGATCTCCAATATCCAACTATCGAGTAAAATCTCAAATTTACGATCTTAAAGTTAATATTAGAACTTAACAAGTTTTAATTCAAATTCATATGATGACTATAAGGTTTAAACAAATGAATTACGACCTAATTATTAATATTTTTCTCTCTTACCTAAATCAAGATTTAAGGATTTTGGACTTAAACTCCACCTTAGTGTTCAAATTCTAAATCCAAGGTGATGTCCTAATAAGGATCTAGGGTTCATACTTAATACCCAAGTTATAGATAAAGAATCCTATAAGCTGAAAGATCCAAGAGCTAAGAACTTAGTGAAAGGCTACTCTACTGATTATAAGATAAAATAATCAATTAAGAACTTGAGAATCTAAGAGCTATATCCAATCTTTTAGGATAATTTCATTATCCTATAGATTGAATCAATCCTATACCCACATGAAAGGCTTCAAAAGATTCAGACAATAAATCATTCAAGGAATTTCAATTGGAGATAGTTTAATTCAAGTAGAAGATCTAAAGTCTAAGATCTAAGGTTCGATCACTTTAGACTTAAATTAGGTTTTCAACTTAGACTTTCTAAATGTGTTTCTTTTAGAATTTAAGCTCATGAACTAACTTAATTGCACTTATTAAATTAAGATTTAACATCTAAAAGTATTAGATTCAATTATTAAGGCAAAGTGACTCCTTTATGATCACTTAAGAGCTAAGTATCTTAATTAAGGCTAAATGAAGATTTCTTAACTTAATATCCATATTATTAACATCATTAGTCTAAGAGTTCAGTAGAATATTAATAATCTAACTAAGGGTTACTTACTGAATTTTCCAATGTTTAAGGGGCACTTAAGCATAATTTGGTCAAAATGACCAAAATACCCTTCTTAAGGCTAAAAATGGGATTGGTTTAATTATCTAAATTGATTCTAATCTATTTTAATGAGTTCCAAAATGGTTAGTGAAGTGGAAAATTTCCTTATCTTAGGTTTTGGCAACCTAATTATTCTAATTAGCACTAATCACCTTTTTAGGCCAATTAAAGTGATTAAGAAAGTTAGGGCATTCTAAAGCAATCCAATCTTATTCATAGGTCCTACTACACTTAAGGTAGCATTAGGAACTACACTTATCAAAATCAGAGGTTTAATTAGGGTTTCATTCACTAATCCCTAATTAGGGTAATTAAGGAGTGATCAAGAAAATTAAATATTCTAATTTGGTTTTAAGAGTCTACAATTATTCTCTAGGGTCATATGAGTAATCAGAGCCCTTATTTTCCATAATTGGGCATTTATTTAATTTAATATGATTTAATTAAGAACTGAAGAGGATTGGGCAATTATTTTAAATCCAACTATTGGATTTGTGATTTTATTTTATATTTAGATTCCTTGTATTTTTCTGATTTAAATGGTATATTGGATCATACCATTTGGATCAGTATAATTAAAGTTATTCAAATAATTTATTCTATATTTTTATTTAAATTAAAACTATATGAATGAATTTATTAATTAATTAACAATAGAAAATACCATCCTATAATTCGCTAATAGCCGTGGCCCAAAATCAAAAGATGCAGGTCACGGGTCGGCCCGACCCGTGACTTCGTCTCCTTCCTCCCGACTGACCCCGTCCTAGCTGAGCTTCAGCGCTAAAATTCCAGGCACCCAGGCGATGGCGGCGGCTAAACTTGATCCTTACACGTTCCTGGAGTTGAGACGCATCGATCCCACAATTAATCCCTCTTTAGGATGCACTGGATCACCGGATGGCTACTCGGTGAATTTGGTCTTACTTGAAGCTTTTAGGGTTTACTATGAGGAGTAAATTCTCCTCACAGAGATGACCACTTGGCCAGAGCTTGATCGCTACACCATCCTGGTGGTGAGGCAGATCGAAGCCCTCTGGCCATGAGCTTCGGGATGACCTGGATTGGTGGATCCTTACTCAAGCTCAGCTACGAGCTCGCGGCGTATACCAGACAAACGATCGATCAATGTAGGCTAATCCAGACCTTAGGAGCAATCGCATTGGGTTTTCCTAAGTGGCTAAGGCAATCTAGGTGACATCCAGAGGCTTAACCAGAAGCTTAAATGGAAACTAAGCTCTCTGAGTTCGGTGGGAAAAATCTGTACCTGAAGTTGAGGTTGCAGGCATGGCCGAGGAAAATGAGGTGAGCTGAAGCTTCCCAATTCGCAGACGAGTGCTCACAGGGGGTCTGAACACCAGACGGGCCCTCTATTAGTGGTTCACAGCTCCAGCAAGCGTCGGGAATCACCGAGGGAGACGGGAGCTACAATGGAATTTGGCTGAGCAATCAAGGATTCACAGTGAGCAAAGGGACTCAATGTGAGATCCTGGGAGTATTTATAGGTCTAGGAAAGTATGGGGGTGGCTTCCAGAGCTTCGGCTTGGAGAAGAGGCTCGGGCTAAGGGGAAGCCTTGGGTGCAACGGCCGGGGTCAATTCGGGGAGAGCGCGACCAGCAGGAGGTCGCGCCGAGGGCAGAAGGGGGAATTCGGGGTCTTCCCGTACTGCCACGAGGTGGGGAGGATTTGGCTATCGAAGGGACCAACGCGCATGGGAAGATCGGGAGGTGGACAATGATCCACACTGCCTGGGGATTTCAGAGCCGTCGGATGGATCGACCGTTGGCTCTGAATGGCGCTGATGGAGTACTTAAACAAAATAGATAGAGGCCGTCGGATGCGAGTGACGGATCCGATGCTTAGGATTAGATCACCCCACTGAGGGGATCCCGTCGTTCGATAGTTTGCGCTAAAACGCGTGCCGCGCATCCCACGGGTTCATTCCCCTGCGCCGCTATCGGGACCCTGCAGTGGATCTGCCGCGATCCCGACAGCAAATCCTGGCCTTAATTTTTTATTAAATAATTAAATTAATTATTATAAATCTATTTATTAATTACATTAATTTATATTAAATTTATAAATCCAATTCAAGCTTAGATGGGCTCCAAAAATTCCTAAAAATTTACCCTTAGCTAATTAGGGTATGAGGAATTCAAAAATAAAGTTGGATTTTAATTTGGAGATCAATTTAATTTAGGTATTTTCTAGGGCTCAAAAATAGCCAAAAATACCAAAATTCTTGATTTAGCTCTGATTGATTCCAAACTTCTTATGTTAGGTTTAAATGACTCATTGAGTCTATTAGAATCAAAATTAAAGCTTGGTTTAGCTTAATTAATCTAGATCTAGCTAGGGTAACAACTAGAGTTATTATAGACTCTCTCACTTAAGAACAATGTTGTCCCTGACATCACCTAAGTGAAGAAAATTCTACTAAAATAGAATAAGTTTTAAATGCGGTAGATGAAAAAGAGAAGAACAATACCTGGGCTTGCAAAAAGCTATGGATATTTATTGTGCATATCCGCCTCTTTCTCCCAAGTAGATTCTTCTAAGGATCGATTCTTCCACTAAATTTTGACCATATGAATTGAACAGTTCCTTAGCTGCTTTTGATCACGAGCTTAGATTCTGATAGGTTCTTCAGCGTAAGAAAGAACAGGTTGGATCTCTACTGCTGGAAGTTGAATGAGATGAGAAGGATCTCTGAGACATCATCTTAATGATGATACGTGAACTACATTATGGACAGCTGCAAAGTCATCAGGAAGATTTAACCGGTAGGCAGATGATTCTACTTTGGCCAAAACCTTAAAAGGCCCAACATAACAGGGACTTAGCTTCCCTGCTACACCAAATCTGTAGACACCCTTCATTGGACTGACCTTTAAATAAGCAGAATCTCCCATATTGAATTCTAGGAGACGATGGTGAGAATCATGATATTTTCTCTGACGATCTTGAGCTGAATGAATTCTCTGCTAAATTAATTGAATCTTACTGTTGGTTTTTTCAACTAACTCTGAACCAAAAAGTTGAACGCTTCCTGTTTCTGACCAAGCTAGCATAGTACTATATTTTTTACCATACAATGCTTCATAAGGAGCTATTTTAATACTGGCTTGAAAATTATTATTATAGGCAAACTCCACTAACGGAATTTGATCTTCCCAGGAACCGGAAAAATTGAGAATACAGAGTCTAAGCAAATCTTCCAAAACTTGATTCACTCTTTCAGTCTGACAATCCATTTGAGGATGAAAAGCTATACTCATGGCTAGAGTAATACCCAGATCTTGATGCACAGCTTGCCAAAACTTAGAAGTAAGTCTGTTATCTCTATCGGATACCATTGATTTTGGAATCCCATGCAATCTGACAATTTCCTTGATATAAAGTTTTGCTAACTTCTCTACAGAATCAGTTTGATGGATAGGAAGAAAATGTGCTAATTTAGTCAAACGGTCTACTATCACCCAGATTACATCGGCACCAGATTTAGTGTGAGGCAATCCCATGACAAAATCTATAGATATATCGAACCACTTCCATTCAGAATTTTTATTGGATGCAAAAGACTACCAGGCCTTTGGTGCTCGGCCTTTATTAGATTACAGGCATGACATTTAGCCACAAAGTCGGCTACATCTTTTTTCATACCGTGCCACCAAAATGATTGCTTTAGATCCTGGTACATCTTCGAACTACCTGGGTGAATATGATACCCAGAATTATGGCCATCAATTAACACTTCACAATGCATGAACTTAGGAATCCATAATCGATTACCTTGATAAATCACACCATTCTGCTACTATAGATCATGACAAAGACCACCTTCAATATCTGTCTTAAACTTCAGATAATCATCATCTTTGGTCTGCGAGGAAGAGACATCTCTGTGGAAAGTGGGTTCCACATTAATATTTATTAAAAGCGAACTTAGCATATCGCCACCAACTGGAGCAATTTCGAGCTTACGAAATTCTTGTTCTAAGGAACTGGAGGCAATTATAAATGATAAGGTAGCACAACGACTAAGAGCATCAGCCACCACATTAGCTTTTCCCGGATGATACTGAATACTGAGATCGTAATCACTGATAAGTTCTAACCATCTTCTTTGATGACAATTCAATTCAATTCTCTTTGAGTGAAGATGTACTTCAAGCTTTGATGATCGGTGAAAATCAAACAATGCACTCCATATAAATAGTGATGCCAAATCTTTAAAGCAAAGATCGTAGCGGCAAGCTCCAGATCATGAACTGGATAATTTTTCTCATGGGGTTTTAACTGATGAGAGGCGTAAGTGATTACCTTACCCTCTTGTATTAATGCACAGCCTAGACCAATTCCAGAGGCATCAATGTATACCTAATAGTTTAAACCTTCCTTGGACAGAACAAGAACTAGAGCGGTGGAGAGTGCATCCTTCAGTCATTGAAATGCATCCTCGCATTCAGTACTCCATATGAACAGAATGGCTTTCTGGGTTAGCTTAGTCAAAGGCAAAGCGATCTGGGAGAAGCCTTTAACAATTTTTTTGTAATATCCAGCTAATCCCAAAAAACTTCTAATATCGGTAATAAACTTAGGTTAAACCCAGTCTTGAATAGTACTCACTTTACTCCGATCTACATGAATACCTTAGGCATCAACTATGTGTCCCAAGAATGCAATGGACTTAAGCCAAAACTCACACTTAGAGAAGTTGGCATATAATTTATGTTCACGCAGAGTTTCTAGCACCAATCTCAAGTGTTCTTCATGATCTTTCAAGGTTTTAGAATAAATGAGGATATCGTCGATAAAGACGATCACGAATTTGTCTAAGCATGGCTTAAGAATTCGCTGCATCAAATCCATGAAAATTGATGGTGCATTAGTGAGTCCAAAAGACATCACTAAGAATTCAAAGTGACAATAACGAGTGCGAAAAGTGGTCATTCCTACATCATCTTCTTTTATATGCAATTGATGATATCTTGGAGAATAGACAGCTCCAGATAGCTGGTCAAATAAATCATCAATTATGGGCAATGGATATTTATTCTTTATAGTGACTTTATTTAGTTCACGATAATCTATACATATACGCATAGATCCATCCTTCTTTTTCACAAATAAAATGGGTGCTCCCTAAGGAGACATACTTGGCCTAATAAAGCCTTTATTCAAGAGTTCTTATAATTGCTCATTGAGTTCTTGAAGTTCCTTAGGTGCCATTCTATATGGAGCTTTCGATATAGGCTGATTACCAGGGATTAATTCAATAGCGAACTCCACTTCTCTGGAAGGAGGTACACCAGGCAGATCTTCTGGGAATATGTCGGCGAATTCCTTAACTACTTTACAATCAGAGAGAGGGATACTTTCTTTTATTTCACCCATCATAGTGACTAAAAAAGCATCACAACCCTTACTAATCAACTGTTCAGCTTTAATTGCATTTATTAACGATAACTGTGTACTGGTTCTTTCTACAAACATTTCAGGCTTGCTCTGGGAATAGAGAGTGACCTTCTTCTTAAGGCAATTTATCACGGCGTTATTGTCATTGAGCCAATTCATCCCAAGGATGATATCAAAGTTTGCTAATGGCAAGATGATTAATTTAGAGTGAAATTCCTGACCATTTATTGGTGTTTGGATGTTACAAAACTTCTGAGCACTTAGTTGGGCTCCAGATGGAAGTCCAACACTCAAAAATTTGGCTAAGTTATATGAGTGTAGCTTAAGGATGTTGGCAAACCATTCAGAGATAAATGAATGGCTAGCACTGGCATCGAATAATACGTTACAATGCTGGTTATTGAAATAAAGTGTGCCTAATTCATATGCATTGTATTAATGACTTACAAGAATTTAAAGTATGTAAATGCAATTGTCAAAAGAGGAGTTTAGAGATGTGTACCTGAAACCACATTATTATCCTCTGTGGCTTCGATAGGTGTTAAGGCATAGACTCACGCAGGAATAGCTGGACGATTGTTGGGCTGCCTCCTGAGATAGTTCTGAGAGTTAGGAGCTGGTGACTGTGCTGGAGCAACTTCAGATGCAGGTGCTGGCATTATAGCTAGATTTGGTCTCTCTGATTCAGTGGAGTTGCTCTGAACACTTGCCTCTTCTGATAAGGCTTCATTGGAACTCCATCCAATATTTCCATATGGTCACAGTGGTAGAACCTGTGGCCTGTGCACCCACAATTATAGCAATTCTGGCCAAAGTGGTAACACTTGCCATACGGATGAGGCTTGGTACAGCTTTGAATTTGTTCGGCAGTCGGTGCAGCTTCCAACTGATAGACCTTCGCAGGATTAGATCCATGTCTCTTGAAGTTTCCCTACGGGTTCAGAGTCGTTTATGCTTTTCGTTTGAGATCCCCTTCAGATTGGTGATGCTCAATCACTTTAGCCATTTCCACTAGCTTGAAGAAGCTAGTCAGGCAAAGTGACACGATCTGATTCTTTAGTGAATCTCGGAGTCCACAGAGAAAATGGTGGCACTTAGCTGACTCAGAATGAGTAACTTCTGGCGCAAAGCGAATCAACCTAAGAAATTTCCTTTCGTATTCAGCAACCGAATGACTCCCTTGAGTCAACCTTATAATCGTGTCTGCAATAATGTTTTGTGCAGATGGGGGAATGAATTCAGTTTTGAAGGCTTTGACCTCTTCCCACCCTAATGTCCTCCAATTCATAGTCAGTGAACTTGGTGTTTCGGACCTCTTCCCACCAATATTCTACTTCTGCATAAAATAGACGTGTAGCGAGACAGACATCTTCTGAGGTCTGGATCTTCAGACTAATGAGATCCCTTTCAACGGCCTTCACCCAGTCGGTTGTATCCATTGGTGACAGATTCCCACCAAAGGTTGGAGGTCTTAACCTTAAGAAATTGTGAAGGAGATTATCCATCGAGTGATGGAAAGAAGAAGCAGGTTGTGGAGCAGGGGCAGCAACAGTGGCTGGAACAGAATGATCACTCAGCATCTTCTGCATGACGATCGCTTGTTGGGCTTGGTTCTCCAGCAAGGTTGCTACCATTGCCTGCAAATGAGCCACTTCATCGGTAGAACTACTGGATACGACAGTGTTCTTGATAGGAGTAATGGCAGGTGGTGATCCTTCTGATTTAAATTAGATGGTTCGATCAAAAGAAAGGAATAGAAATTAGTTGATTGGTATGTTTGGTTGTCTTAAGCTTTGGGACTGACATATGATCTCAGTGGCTTATGAAATTAGCCGTTTGATTATTTTTAAATATACAATATATATTAATTTAATTAAATATTATATTATATTAATTAATTTGTCAATTATTTACTTAATTTTAAATCTCCAAACGCGCTCCAAAAAATCCCACATTTTTATCCTTACCTAATTAAGAGGTAAGGAACTCAAAAATGCAATCGGATTTTTGATCAGAGGAATATTTAATTAACCTAATTTTCTAGGTATTAAAATTTTATTAAAATATTGACAAAAAAATTGATAACTCCCAAACACTTCCAAAATACAACCCCTAACTAATTTGGGTGTGGTGAGTCCAATGGCAAACTCCATTTTTGATTATGAGGTCTAAATAAATTAGGTATTTTCAAAATTATCAGAAGACCAAGAAACATTAGAAATTGTTAAACGGTCTCCTAATTGCACAAAATTTGAGGTGGAGACTCCTAATACTAATATAAGAGTAATGGAAAAGGATTGGAGTCAATTAGGTCATTAATTGATGAACAACAATACTAAGGTTAATACACTGAACCTGGGAAAACCCCTCGCCTTCCGATGCTTAGGGCAGGCAGAAAGTAGAACTTGGGTTAGCAAAAATTTGGCCGATTGGGCTTACATTAGCTCAATTGACTGGATCTAGGGTTTGACAATCATCTCATAGCATAAAGGAAGGACTTAAACAGTGATTAAAGGTAGGAGAGTACCTTAGGGCCTAGGATCTTGATGAGCCGCACGACTTACATATGCCAAAATCTTGGGTTCGATGCATTTAAGGGCAAAACTTGAATTCGAGGATCAAATGGCAATTTAGAAGAGTTTAGGCAATGGGGAAGAGGAACACCTGGCGAGGGCGGCAGCCTCGTGCTCTCGACCGTGCCACACATTGAGTGTACGAAGGAGACGAAGGCTTTGCCGTCCGATCTGATGATCGGACGGCTCGGATGAGCCGTAAGATCTAACAACGCGATTAAGAAGGAAGGGACGACATTAATTACTGTTAGATGGTGGTCGTTAAGTTAATTTTAATATATTAATATTTTATAAATTTTAAACCTATTTTTAATTAAAATTAATTAATTAAATGCGTTCCGAAAATTTCTAATAAATCACCCCTAGCTAATTGAGAGGTGATGAACGCAACAAAGAAGTTGGATTTTTGATTTGATGAGTATTTAATTTTTCTAATTTCTGGAGTATTTAAAATATATTAAAATATTTGCCGAAAATCCAATGACTTCCAAATGCTTCTGAAACATCACCCCTAAGTAACTTAATTTTTGGGGGTGATGAGTGCAATGGCGAAGTTGAATTTTTGATTTGAGGTCAATTTAAATAGATCAAATTTTTTGGTTCCTAAAATTCCCAAAATTAGGATTTGATCCATTTGACTCCTAATTTGAACTAGGTATTTGTGGTGAACTCCTAATAGCTTAATTAATGCATTAGATTCATAATCAAAACTCAGTTTAGTCCTAATTAACTTAAGTAACAACTTGGGTTATTTCATGCATTCTCGACAGTGAAAGTGGCAGGTCAGGTCAAACATGACCCAAACTTTCACTATGGGCTGATGCGTCAAAGGCCGAAAATACTACGGGTCGAACACACAAGCTGACCCGCTTGTGGCCCGTTGTTATTATGAGGTTGACCCGACATCTCATTCTCTGCGTCTGATTAATTATGCTAAATTCAACAACGCCAATCCAGTCGCCTCTTTTCTGAGCCATCTCGGTAATGGTTCGATGGCTGAATTGATATATTAATTAGTTTAATGATTTAATAATTAGTTTAAAGAAATATTTCATTTGCTCATATCTTGCAAATTGCATATCCAAATAATGCAATATTATATATCATTTAGACTAGAAAAATGCATAGATTATTAATACAATATTGGATTTCTATTTTGCGGATTATTTTTTATTAATCACTATTTTAGATTAATTAATTATAATTTAATCCAAACCTTGTATGTGGCATAACTTGATCAATTATTGTCCAAACTTGACATTCCAGTAGTCCATTTCAATCACAAAAATGTGTAGGATAATAATATAAAATCAAATTTAAATTTTAAACCATAATCTTTTTAATGACTTCTTAATCATAATTAGGAGTTCTAAAAACCCTAAAAACCCAATATTGTCCAATTTTGACCTAGTTAGTGTTATTCTTCTCTTTATACAATAAGAATTCCATATTTACTTACATTATTTCATTTGGAGAACAATTAAGTATTTTAGGTTTTTGGCTCCCTAATTAGTGTAATTTTATAAATTTTCTAGTTTCATATATTGCATGTCTAAGCTTTTGAACCTTAGAACAACAAATATATTATATTTAAATTACACATTATGTCATTTCAATTGTATGTTGAAACTTAACTTTTCATGATTTAAGTGCTAATTTATATATCACATTTATAAATTCAATTTTCATTCATAGTATACATCTTGTGGAATTTAGTAACCTTAACTTATTGATTTGTCGTCATGATCTTAACTAGCCTATTTCATAGTTGTAGTAATTTATTAGCATGCCTTTATGTCATGTTGTAAATTTAATATGACTAGTGCCCAACAATTTGATTTAAAATTATAGCACACTTTTCCCTTTAGCTTTTAATCTTCTATTAAAGTTCTCTAATGATTAAATAAGAAATCCCTTAACTTCTTAATGTGCTTAAGATAGCTTATAGACTTCTTTTAACCACCAACCTTGAATAAACTAGTACTTATATTTTAACCACCAACCTCACGATTTTACTCACAGAAGATAACTTCCCAGCAAGTCACCCATCCTGGGAGTGCTCTCACCTGAGCACGCTTAACTTTGGAGTTCTTATTAGGAACTCTACCGTTATCTGAAAAGGTGCATCGATATTTAAGAGTTTCACTTATTACTACTTAAGAGGGTCTTCACAATCTCCCCAACTTAAGTACCTGACATCCTCATCAGTATCTGCACACAGATCTAAGAACCATCCATTGGGTAGATAAGACTAGAGGTGACCCCTACAGGGGTAAGAGGTACCCACAACCATATAACACCTTAACCATCATGGGTTCAAGAGGCTGCTCACATGAAGTGGTACTTTGTCCTGTATTGCACTTAGCTCCCATCTAACACCATATAGTTTACTCTGATACCATTTGTAATAGCCCAAACTCTTAAGCACCAAGGTATTATCCACTTTGGCCTGAAAGGCCTTATAGTTTTGCCCACAAAAGATAACTTCCCAATAGGTCACCCATCTTGAGAGTGCTCCCAACTTAAGTATCTGACGTCCTCGTCAGTATCTACACACAGATCCAAGAACTATCCATTGGGTAGATAAGACTAGAGGTGACCCCTACGGGCGTAAGAGGTACCCACAACCATATAACACCTTAACTATCATGGGTTCAAGAGGCTGCTCACATGAAGTGGTACTTTATCCTATATTGCATCGATGTTTAAGAACTCCACTGTTATCTGAAAAGGTGCAACGATGTTTAAGAGTTTCACTTATTACTACTTAAGAGGATCTTCACAATCTCCCCAACTTAAGTACCTGACATCCTCATCAGTATTTACACATAGATCCAAGAACCATCCATTGGGTAGATAAGACTAGAGGTGACCCCTATAGGCGTAAGAGGTACCCACAACCATATAATACCTTAACCATCATGGGTTCAAGAGGCTGCTCACATGAAGTGGTACTTTGTCCTGTATTGCACTTAGCTCCTATCTAACACCATATGGTTTGCTTTGATACAATTTGTAATAGCCCAAACTCTTAAGCACCAAGGTATTATCCGCTTTGGCCTAAAAGGCCTCATGGTTTTGCCCACAGAAGATAATTTACTAGCAGGTCACCCATCTTGGGAGTGCTCCCAACTTAAGTACCTGACGTCCTCGTTAGTATCTACACACAGATCCAAGAACCATCCATTGGGTAGATAAGACTAGAGGTGACCCTACAGGCGTAAGAGGTACCCACAACCATATAACACCTTAACTATCATGGGTTCAAGAGGCTACTCACATGAAGTGGTACTTTATCCTGTATTGCACTTAGCTCCTATCTAACACCATATGGTTTGCTCTGATACTATTTGTAATAGCCCAAACTCTTAAGCACCAAGGTATTATCCGCTTTGTCCTGAAAAGCCTCATGGTTTTGCCCACAGAAGATAACTTCCCAGCATGTCACCCATCTTGAGAGTGCTCCCACTGGAGCATGCTTAACTTTGGAGTTCTTATCAAGAACTCCACTATTATCTGAAAAGGTGCCTTGATATTTAAGAGTTTCACTTATTACTACTTAAATGGGTCTTCATAGTTAGTGATTGATTTGGTTTGAAGCCTTTCATTTATAAACTAATTAGATGAAGTTAGTAGGTAGCATATTAACCTCCACTTCCATTAGTTTAGTAATCCATTAGTATTACTCTTCCATACTAGTTTTCTTAAACCTTAATTATTAACCTATTTGATTTGACTGGCTTAGGATTAGTGTAGGATAAGTATCATTTTGCATGAATACACTTACAAATTATTTTATCACTTAATAAATTAAAGCAAACTATTTACAGAAAATTTTCACTTATATTATTTATTACAATTGAATTCGAGATCAATATTTATAGGGAGATCAAGTAGCTCCAATCATTAAGTAGATTATTAACATTAGATAACTTTGGATATCACATTATTTACAATTACTTGAAATCCTTGTATGCTTGCTTTGCTTTGAGCTTATATTTTGAAATATACTTATAAGACAATGTCCATAAATAAAACTTTCATAAAACATTAGGGTTTTTCTTGATGGATGGCCAAGGACAAGCTTAAGGAGGGATATAAGGAGACCTCACATTCTCAGAGGGTGAATGTGAGTATTTATTTTCTATGATACCCCGCTTTCCTTTACTTATTAGGTAGACATGCTAAACTCCTCGCTTCATTATGCAAATTTTCCCCAGAATGAGAATTTTCATAAATAACTTCAACAAATAAAATGTGAGATATTTTCATAGCTTTTAAGCTATGTATACTTAGCCCAAGAGGCTAAGGTCTTCTTTTACTTCCTTACTTTGTATTTTTATTTTCAGTACTATGCTTTACTTCCTTATAGTTCATTATTATATAGTGTATGTTGCTTTAGTTTCGATTAATGCTTCACTACTTTTCTTTGCTATACTTAGCATAATTTTCATTGGACATATACATGTTTTCATTTCATATTTTCATATGCACATTAGTAGTTTCTAGCCTTATTTGGATCATTTTCCCTTACTTTTTGCTGCAGGCGAGAGCAATTATACTTGTGAGTTCTTACTCCTCTTCCCTTTCTACTATTCTTCCTTATAGTTATGTTTTACTTTCTTTCCTTTACTTTGATGCTTTTCAGTACTCTGTTATTATTTTTAATTATAAATTAGCTTATGTCATATTCAACTAAATTTCAATTAATAATTAGTCAATCTTAAAATGTTCTTAAGCTGTTTAGTCTAACTACCTTTTTTTTTCTTGGCTGTGCCCTACCATATTTTAAATACCAAAAATACGGTTGATCAGAAGCATTACCAGGCTAGTAGAGCTAAACTCTAGTAGAGCATATATTTCTTATTCTTCCTCCTTTACTATTACATTTTTATTAACTTAAAACCCTCAAAAAGATACTTGGACACATAACACTTAGTATTGGGTTAGTTTCCTTTTGATCCAGTATTAAGTGTTATGGTAGCGCTTTAGTATTGGATTGGATTTCAAATCTAATATTGGGGTCGTTACACAACCTCTTATGCAAACTCAAATCCATCAATGCACGTAGATGCTTGTGATCTAGGTTAGACTGGGATTTAAATGGCGGCATCTGGGAGATGATGAAGTTCTAACATTTCTGAGTAATGTCTGAACTCTGCGACAACTCAGTGATGCGTGCTCATCATCCTGCATGCTATTGGGGTTCAATTGGGTCACCAATCGATTGCTAGAGTGATTGTGCATTAATTCCCATCAGAGTATTACGGTTTGACTAGCTGGGGCTCAACCCAGCAATCATCCTCATCTCAAGTCGAGAAGAGATTGCTCAGTGCCTGGCTCAAGTAAGGGTTTGCCATTCCTAATACGCCTGAACCTGAATTTGTTAGAGTTTATTTATGTCATTCTTTGGGGATGGTGTAGGGGTCATTGGCTAAGCCTTTTGTGGTCTCTATGGGGAGGATTTTGTCCATACAGTAAACCCTAAAGGTGCCAGCAAGGAAGGATTTAGGGGAGTAACACCCCGTCGACCCAAGCAAGACCAATTATGGCTTTTAGGTTTAAATGAAGAGCCTCAGCATGGGGCTGGTGTGGCGATCAGCTGGAGGCAACGATGGAGCTAGGTGTTGAAGAATTTTGCCGATTAGGGGTTACCCTAGCCGGCCAGCGACGGGTGAGGGTGGAGGTAGAAGAAGAACTGTGCGGGTCGGTCCGACCCGTGACCCATGTTGTTTAGCGCTCGGCCGACCCATGCCGTTTAATTGGGTCACTTCTGTTATATATTAAAATATTTTCTGGATTTATTTTCTTAAATGAAAATAAGTCAGTAATTCAAATCTTGATTAAAAATCTTCATAATAAATTAATTAAATAACTTTCTGACTACTTGTCCAAAAATTATATACCATTTTGTTTCGAAAAATGTAAGGAATGGGAATATACAAAAACATTTTGGTTTCTGTTTATATATATTCTAATTTTGCCCAATTACTTCAGTAGCTTAATTAGTGAATGTTAGCATGATTAATCACCCAAATCTTGTTGTTATGGTTTCATTTGGTCACTTAGGTATTGTAGAACGCATGTGCTAAGTAGGATAATGTTTTGAGTAATATTTTGTTAATTATGACCTAATCCATGTTTTACAAGATTAATGAATATTAGGGTTTGAAATTAGCCAAATTTGCATTTTCTAATCTAAATTTGTTCACATGATTAAAAAGAGCCTAAATTCAAAGTTGCTTAAAATTCTAATTATTATTCTTGCATTTATGAGCTAATCTTTTTAAGACTTGATTAGTGATTATTTTGCACTTAATAGTCTCTGATTTTGCTAATTATACTTATATGTGCTTCTTATATTGTAGTATGCATGTTAGAGAACTTACTTGCTAATTTGGACACTTAGATTTCTCATTTTGTCTTAATTGGGGAGAAAACCTTAATTAGCTTAATAAGAGTAATTAAATTGATCAAGATAAAACATACTGTTGCTTTGAACCTCAATAACTATTAAATGACTTAATGATAATCTTATAAGTAAAATTTAGTTTAAATACCCTTAATTATGTTATAACTGATTTCAACCTTAAATTTCTTTACTTAAACTCAAAAGTGAGTGATCCTAAATTTAAAACATAGATTTTGCATTCAATAATCTGCATGAACTCAATTAATACTTGCTAATTTGACATTGACTCTAGAATAATAAGCTAAAAAAATTGATTTTGATTTTCCATCTTGATTATACCTTAAGATCTTTGATTTTTTTCCTAAATAAGACCATTAACATAAATTGGTCTCTAAAATAAGATTAATTTGTAAAGTAGTCAACTCTCAATAAATTATATGATTTTACCCCATAATTGGAGTGTTGGATTGAATTGTAATATGATAGGTCTGCATACTTGATTATTGCATCCAAATTATGTGATTAAAGTTATGACCTTACATGGAGTTTCATTACCTTAGAAGTTTACTTATAATTTAAAAGTGATAATTAATACTTAAATCTTTAAAATATAAAGATAATCTTAAGTTTAAAGTAAATGATATACCCTTAAGTAAGCTGATTCTTGAGGTAGGGAAGGCTTTAATCATCTTATTTTGTGGTAGGACCTTGGATGTGTCTTAACAACTTTAGATGATTGATCTTAAGCCTTGTGGCAGAATAACTTAAGGAGACTAGAATTGAGATTATCCCTTGTGGCAATATCTTAAGTTGAGTGGCTTTCATGCCACATCCTTGGAGCCCATTTTGTGTAGGACTCACCACAATGGAGAAATGATTTGTTAGCTTGTCACTCCTTGCTCATTAAATAGATTGTTAGAATGAGAATCTTAGTGTTACCATATGGGGATCGTAGTGCGTATCCATTCAATTATATTATTTAGTAGAATTTAGAATTGGTTGATTTACTCTGAATAGAACTATAAAATCTCGATCTTATCTTAGATAATTATATAAGTGCAGTTCAATTCAGGATAAACATTCCAAGTTCAAAGTGTGACATAGGTTGGGAACTTAACAACATATTTTGAGAGAATAAATTGTAAAAAGGTTTTGTCCCTTATCCTTGTGTGCGTCGATTAGTGTTGTTAAACAAACTAAGTGCTAAAGTCACCTATCTTAGGACATACTAATCATGCATATGTACCCTTTACATATGGTGAATTAGGGTGTTGATATGGAATACATATTGAATTCACTAGAACTAGAATAGAATGATGCAGTTCATTAATCAACTTTTGATTTGGGAAACAAATGGATATTACTTTTTCTAGTTTTTGATGATTTGTAAACATTCAGTTATTAAAACTTTGATATATTATGAATTGCATAAACATATCACTACATTAGCGGAGCATTGTGCTCACTTAGGATCTGTTAGCAGAGCGTGATGCTCGCCTAGGATCTGTTGGCGTAGCGGTTCTGCTCATCTTGGATTCTGTGGGATGTTATGTGATGTCAAGGTTATGCATATTTGAGGTATAATATTTTGTGGCATATTCAGTTATATATATGTATATCTTGTGGCATACAACATGATTTTGTTTCAGTTTTTTCCATTTTCAGATCCTTTACAGATTTCCATTTTTCAGCACCCTATTTCTTAGTTACTGTTTTACCTTACTTTCAGTTATGTATAATATTATACTTTTTAGTAATTTTGGCAATTTCCTACAGTATTGTTTTGTTATTTAAATGTTAATCTTCTTAAACTATAAAGGTATGTTGATGTGCTTGACTTATTGCCTAACATGGGGTTCTTTTCTTCTTTTCTTTTATTCAAAAAATTGACATTTTGGGATCCGACTGTAACTCCTGCCTCCAAATAGTTGATGAGTTATTGCTAACTCAACTAATATCAAGAGGTGTTTGTCATTAGTATCACAGAATTAGAAATGATATCCATGGTACTAATCATGAGCTAAGCAAGACCTGTCAGAAATATGTATATAGTATAACAGTGCAAAAAATGAAAAGTAGGCATCCAAACATAATCCACATTTGCTTATTCACATGTAGAAAATAAAAATGAGGCATCCAAATATAATCCACATTTATTCATTCACATATAATACATAATAAGAATGAGAAAAACTTAATTACTACATTTTAATTAGATGCGAGAAAGAAATATAAGGCATATTTCCTTCTACAAGCTGCACCTTACTTTAACCTTCTATTATAAGCTTAAACCTCAAGCACTAGATCTGACATATACTTCTGATTTTCCATATGTACATATATGGCAGGGCACCACTAAAAAAGAGAAAAATTGGTTAGACTTTAATAAGTCTAAATACGAGCAAAATTTTAGTTAAATTTAAGATATTACAAATCATACTAAGTAAATAGGAGCTACAAGGCAACAAAAGAAGATGGTAAAAGCTATAATCATTTAAATATAACTTAAAGCAAAGTGTGAGATAAGAAACATATCTCAACCTAAAGAAACATAAAGGTTAAATAGTGTATATGTAAGAACTACTAAGTACAAGAAGCATCCTAAGTAAATATGATCAATTCTATTCATGCTGATTTCCATATAAAATGAAATATAAAAAATTGAAATAAATCTATCACCCTAACATGCTTACATATAAAACCAAATTTAAAATATTGATAATACTGTAAAATATTGAAAAGCTCTGAAATACTGCATAAATACTGAAACTGAATTGAATGCAACTGAAAATTAACTGAAATAACTAAAAACATTCTTTATTAGACATGTGCAAATATTAGAACTGCCATAATAACAAAATTGGCTAAACTAGCCTTTGTATCCAAGACTGAAGCATCTAGGACACTAATGCCTAAATCTTCGGGTCCACAAATCTCAACCAAAAATCATTATGGACACTAATGCTTGGGCATTAAACTGAAATTATCCAGGACACTAATGCCTGGGAACTGAAACTGCACTGTAAAACTAAATTGTAGAGGCAGTCTAATTAGGACACATCCCACTAAACTTTTATCTTTCTAAGTCATCTGATCCTATGTAACAATCTTAATATTGCTACCCATTAATTAGTAACCTAATCGACTTAAAATTTTTTTAATACACTTATAATAGTGTTAGGAACATCTGCATCAAATTTCATGCAATTTGGAAATCATTTGATAATTTTCAGCATTTCCTAGTTTTTTGATAATTCTCAGAATACTTAATTTATTTAGATCTCAGAATCTAAAATGGAGTCCACTATTGGACTCATCACACCCAAATTAGCTAGGGGTGGTATTCTGGAAGTGTTTGGAAGTTGCCAAAAATTTTGTGAATATTTTAATACCCAGAAAATTATGAATATTAAATGTACCTCCAATCAAAAATTTGATTGCATTTTTAAGTTCCTCACCCCTCAATTAGGTAAGGGTGAAAATTTGGCAATTTTCAAAGTTCATTTGGTTATTTAAATTAAAGAATTTAAATAAGAATAATTAAATATTATAATATTGAATTTAAATTAATATATATAAATTATTATTAATAATATAATTTTGGCTAGAATAGAACAGCGGGAATCCTGTGTGAAGCTCCAAGCACAAAACAGCACTACACTTAATCTCGGCCATATATTTTATTATAATCTGGCAGCTGTAAACTGCAAATTATATCTAACAGTTGGATCGTAAGTGAGATCCAACAGCTCAGATAACTTCCCTGTGCGCTTTTTCCTCCACTTCGCTTGCTATCGTACCCTGCTGAGGGGTAGTGGGAGTACGACACCTTCCACCTGGCCTTCCCGTGTCCTCATGTAATGCTAAGCCCTCCAATTTTCGGGCTCCCTTCATATTACTCAATTCTTCAGTTTAGCTGGGCTGCTGGAGGTGTGTAAAAGCTGGAAAGAGATAACCATAGCCGATAGAAATTGGCGTATTGCTATACTTTGAAGACTGCTAGGTATGCCACCTTCTTCTTGCCTTACTTTAATTTAAATACTATGGCATGTTAGTGCACTCCAATCTGCTTGATGAACTCCGATCGAACTCAAAAAAATGCAAATGGTAGATTACCAATCTACATTAATCTTCTTTAGATTTTTATTTAGCAATCACCTAATAATGTAATCCATTTACTTGTAATGATTTTGTTGGTGTTGATTATATGCAGATCGATTTTCCCTGTGTATGATTTCAATTTTTGCATTTTTTTTTCATATGAGTTTAATTGATTTTAAATACTAATAGGTCGTAATATGTATTCCTATGCTGTTAGATTTTTTTTATCATGTATTAATTTGCTTTGTGTTATTTTCTCCTCATTAATTTTCCTCCTTACCGTCTTCCTGCGAAACCCTAGAAGACTAAGGTTCGACCCTTCTTTTTTTTATGTTATATCATATTGTTTTAGGCTTCAATTAGTATTTAATGAATTTATTAATTATTGTTTATTTAATAATTCTATCTACAGAATTTAAACCTTGAAATATTTTATCTTTAGGTTTATTAAATTTTTGTAGAATAATTAAAATTAAATATTAAAATTGTTTTTTTTTAGAGTTGAATTTATTAATTCTCATTTTAAACAGACATAAGCATTAGTTTAATTCATTCAAAATAAAATGATATTCCTTAACTAATAAGAATTCCATTTATTATAAAATTTTAAGGATACTTAAACCAAATTCTACAAATATATATATATATATATATATATATATATATATATATTAATTTCAACTACAAAAATGTGGAAATTAATAATATGATGTTAGAAATTCATTTGGAAATTAATTCCACAAATTCCTAATTCAATTGATTAATTAAGTTAATCATTCCATCAATTATTATCTATTTTATAACTTGATCTATAGTTATCCAAATTAAATATTTTAAATAGTCCATTTCACTCACAAAAATATGAGGAACAATAATATGAGATCAAATTTAGGTTTTGAACCCTAAATCTCCTAATGACATTTTAAGCCTAATTAAGACCCCTTCAAACCTTAGAAAATCAATGACGTCTAAATACAACCTAGTTAGTGTCATTGTATTACTTAATTTATTAGGATCACATTGACATGTATATCATAATTTAGGTTGAATGTTAATTCTTTATTTTTCATATATGCATATTTTAGGATGTGTGAACCTTAGGATAACAGACTTATTTCATTATATTATCTCACATATAGTTTTAAATTGTATATTTAAATCTAACCTTTCCATGAATGTGATGATTAGAAATATTTAATGCTTATTCAAGTTGAATTCTTTCCATTATTGGATTACTTAGGAATGAATTAGATTGAATGGAATGCATGTATCTTTTCAAATTAGATTATTCAAATCTTTAATTGCTAATTCTTATATCAAGATGATTTGTGAATTGAAAATATTTAGAACTTCTAAAATTGATAATTTTGATATGTAGAATAATTACATGAATGATTTGAATAGAATAAATTGCATAGCATATGCTAAATTTAATTCTTCTATTTTAAATACTCTTCATATGGAATTTAGAATAATTGACTTGAATGTATTATCATAATTCATGTATCTAGTATGTAAAGCTACATGTAAATTATTTATGTTGGGACTTAATTATAACTAATATCATATGCTTTAAATTAAGTTAATGATAATTCTTTAATGAATTGTTCTTTCATTCTATCTTCTAGTAAGTTGAGAAACTATATGAATATCCATGTCTTATTTCATTTGGGAAATATTAAATTCATGATATTAAAATATAGTTTCAATTACTTATGTCATGCTAGACTTAAATTAGAAAAGTGTTCTATGTATTGAATTAACTTAATGTTAGCTCTTTAATATTGATCTTTCCATCTAATCTTCTACATAATTGAAGACTTGTATGTTAACTTTCTATTTCTTCTTTTTATGTAAATACAATAGAGTTTATGTTAAAACTATTAGAATTGGAATTAAACTCTTATGTCTCTACATATCTCTACTTCTCCTTTAAGTGCATGTTAGATTAAATTAAGAATCTTTCAACTTTTTTTGTATTATTAACTTAACACTTTCAAATTGTAAGTTAAAATTTCTTAAAAGAACTCATAATTAGATTAGTGTCCAATCAATCAATTAGATGATTAGCACATATCTCTATAGTATTTAACTTTCCAAATTAGTTCTCAATTGATTAAACTAGAGAACAATAGCTTCCTTTCATGCCTTAAATAAGCTGAAAGATTTCTATTAGCCTACAACTATAAATGAATTAATACTTGTAGGAAATAATCTATTTATTTCCTTACATTCAAATACTCAACATCAATTAATCTTAGATATGTTTATAATTAAATTAATGTGATACTTTCTAGTTTATAAGTAACTAGATAAAGCCAATAGCATTTCCTTTAGCTTATACTTCCTTTAGCTTAGCAAACTATAAATCTTACTCTCTTTTACTAGTTTTCTTAAGCTTTAATCATTAATCTATTTGATTTGATTAGTTTAGGACTAGTATATGATGAATTCCAATTACTTGAAAAAACTATTTTCTAAACTTCTCTTTCCTCTATTATTAATTATAATTGACTTAAAAATCAATATCTATAAGTCAATTGAGAGCTCAATTTGCTCCAATCATTAAGTAAATCATTAAAATTTAGATAACAAAAGGATATCACACAGCTTACATAGCTTTAAGCCTAATTTCCTTGAACATTCATACAATATTTTTGTGCATATGCCCACAGAATAATATATCTTCATAAAATAACTTCAACTAATAATATATGAGACCTTTACAATCTCATTGATTGTAAGATCTCATCATATCCTTTTTGCTATGCTTTTATAGTATAGTTCTAGGCTATACTTTCTTAGTCCAAGAGGCTAAGACACATTCTTACTTATTTTGCTTTGCACTTTCTATCTTTAGTACACTACTTTGCTCAATTCCAATTGTTCTTCATTATAATTATATTTACTTCATTTCCAACTGTTCTTTATAACAGTTATATTCATTTCAATTCTAACTATTTTTCATTATGGTAATGTTCACTTCAATTCCAATTGCTCTTCATTACAGTTATGTTCACTTCAATTCCAACTGTTCTTCATTACAGTTAATTCTTACCTTACATTTTTATTTAAATGCTTTATTGTTTTTCTTTTGCTATCTTAGTATAATTTCATTTGAATATATACATGTTTTCTTTCATTACTTTCAAATGCACTTAATAGCTTCTAGCCATATTTAGGATGCTTTTTCCTTTGTCATTTTTGATTGCAGGCTAGAACAATAATACAAGTGAGTACTTTTGCTCATCTTCTTTTAAACTGTTCTTCTTTACAGTTTTGTTTATTTGCTTTCCCTACTTGAATGCTTATAATACTCCACTGCTTATTTTAAATTATAAATTAGCTTGTGAGGTCTAAATTAACTTAAATGTTAGCCATTCTTAAATTGTGCTTAGAGTATTTAGTCTAACTACTCTTTTTCTTTTCTTGACTTTGCCCTATCATATTTAAATTCCAAAATATGATAGATCTAAAGCTTCTTAATTCAGGTAATATTGAACCTAGTACTAGAAGGGCTATTAAAAGATCAGCTTCCGCTTACTTTTAAATATTTAATTGCTCTTTTATTTTAAGTGAGAGAGTGGCTATATCTTCTTTTTACTCTTTCATATTAATTGGCTTGTAATAATTTAACTTAAATTACTTGAGATATTTTTATCTATATTCTGTGCTAACTTTATTTATCTTGAAATTACTTAGGTTTAATAAGTGGATAATAGCTGCTTGTATTACTCATACTTGCATTGTTTCATATCTTCTTACATGCTTTTATTGCAAGCTATTTTATCTTGACAACTACTCATAAAGAGACTTGGCCACTTAGCATCTAGTGTTTGATTAGTTTTCTTCTAATCGTGTATTAGATGCTAAGGTAACATCCCAATGTTGGATTAAATTTCTATCCAATTATTATAGTCATTACATCCTATTTGATAAATCTAAACATCTTATGTTTATGACTTATGCAAATTCAAATCTAACATAGAATATTCATCAAATATCCTATGTTCACATGATATGCTATAATGTAAGAGCTCATAAATAAGAAGCAAAGCGAACAAAATAAGGTATAAGCAACTACACAGAAAATTGCATAATTAAATAAATACAAAACTCAATAAAATTCTAAGTACTTAACATACCTTGCACAAGCAAATTTAAAATTGGAGCTTGACAATTGATTGTAAAAAGATGACAATCACAACACCTACATGGTAGAATGCTACTAGCGATAAATACAATGACAAACTGCTAGCTTAATAACATTCCAAACCATGCGATCTCCATCATTATTGATAAGAGGGTTCTTTAATTACTTTTGCATTTCAAGTATTTAGACTTGGTTTCATCACTTATCCAAATTAAAATCTTATATATATCTATATATATGATAAGATAGTTATGATCCAATAAATATTTATATTCTTAAAATGTGACAATTTTGATAGATAGGTTGAACACAATGGTGTAGGTTATCCTAATTTCAGTGTCAAATTATTTATTTTCTTGCAAATAATTGATATATAGATTAACTTATCTTATTTATCCATAATAGTGAAATGTTAATGAAAAAAATAATAATTTTAATGTAATAATATCAATATGCTCTTTTACGAATATACATTTTTATGAAATGATATTTGTGTGGTATGTTAAATTAGCAATTATATATATATATATATATATATATATATATATATATATATATAGATATATATTTAAAATCTCTTAAGAGTTACAAAAATAGATATTAAGAATAGGAGATAGAAAATTAAGGTGTAAAACAATTTTATATTAATATAATTGAAGAGAATGATTTTCCTTTAGTATATATTCTCAATGTGAATTTAATCCTTGTAATACAAATTTAATATTTATTATATTCTTGCAATTCAACACTTCCTTAGTTTAAAATTTTCAGTATCATTTTATCAAGCATATCTCAAATGCATATGCATGAATTTATTATATATAGCAGGCAAGATGCATACCAAGCATATTCATACGTATATATATTAATAATTACTTAAATATTATATAATTTTAACTTTTGTATAATGTTTCTTCCTAAAAAATTAAGTCACACGATATAAGACCACATTACATTTGAACTCCAAAAGTCTTAAACTTAGTATTGAAATCAGCGTCTCGGCGAGGTGAACACACGCGTCCAAAAATCATTGAATTTGAACTAGTATTTTATTGGATCATAACTATCTTGTACTTATTTTGCACTTATTTTAAGGATTAGTCCTCAGCTCTACCTTGAGTAGTGTGGAGCCCTGCCCCTGCCATGGTCATGCTAATACTAATATTATCACGATTACGATTAAGGCAGTCACCAAACGAGGCAAATCCCCCAACTATAGTCGAGTTATCAACCCAACCCTTCTTAGCTGAAACACTTGTCTCCTGAAACTGTAGGTCATTCATCATCATCTAAGTATGTGAAAGCAAAAGAAAAATATAACATCCACATCCATAGCACAAGAACAAAAAAGAACAGTAACTTAACTCAGTATGAAAGTGCAAAAAAGTAAAGATATCCAGAATATTTAATTATTACAGACTAAACTTAAAAGAAATGAACACTCATCCTCACAAGGAGAAAGAAATACTATATAAGCCTCAGCAGTAGCACGAAGGTTCTCCTTCTGGCTCTACTCCTCACTTGATGCTATTTTTACGAACAACTCTGAATCTAACATTATCGGTATCACAATGCCAGCGCTAAAGATAAGAAAAGAAAAATATAAATTAGACAATTATCTAAGTATATTTTAAGCTGATTTAATGAAAATTATAAATTTTAAGATATCTCATTTTTCTAAGCAGTAAGCATTTTAGATAGGAGCAACAAGCGACAAAAGAACAAGATGGTTATAGATAAAATATTTATAACTAAACAAAATGAAGTGTGTGAGTAATCATACCTCAACCAAAAGTTGCAACAAAGTTAAGCAATAAATATATAATTACAAGTGCTGAAAGTAAAACTCATCATAACATGCTTATGATCATGTGTATACATGCTGATTTATAGAAAATAATTGAGCTGAAGCACAAAAGAAATTTGAAACAAAATGACTAGCATCCTAATACGTGCAAAGAAATGAGTGAAAATGAGCTAAAAAGAACAGTACTGAAATGAACTATAAAAGTGAGCAAAAAATGGAAAATATATGCAAAACATTTTAATATATAAGTTGACTAAACGAAGCCACTAAAATTGAATTGAATAGAAATTAAAGTAGTGATGTGTCTAAATTAGTAATGTCATAATAGAAGCTCGCTAAATGAAGTCAATGAACAGAAAAGTCTAACATAATTCATCCTAGCGAACCACAAAGTAATGTCTAGTTAAATTATAGAATCAGACATGTATCATCCTTGCCAGCCATAGAGCTAGGCCCAGTATATTCTCTTGTAAAAGAACTAAACTGAAGAGGCTGACTAATTAGAAGACACTCTACTGAACTAATAGTTGAAGAACTAAATGTACTGATTTAAAAGTAAATGATGTTTATGCATTAAAATTTGACATGAAATACTCATAAAATATCTGATATCCAACTTATATGCTCAAAGTATAAAACTCAAACACAGGGTGAGCGAAGCAAGAACAATCAAGGTAAGTAAGAGACTCTGTTAAATGTATGTGATATCCGATGTTGCCTAATTCAATTCATTATATCTAATTTGAGATAGTACAAGCTTAGGATCTCCAATATCCAACTATCAAGTTTAATACTAAATTCATAACCTTAAGATTAAACATAAGAACTCAATAAGTTCTAATTAATAATCAGAAGTGTCGACTACAAAGATTAAATAATTAAACAACGATTTAATTATTGTATTTCAATGACCCAAAACCCAATCCATTTATTAATTCTAAAAGATTATGAAATGATTATAAAGTATTTTCTTACTAATTCATACTAATGATATTTCCAAAGTTTAAGGGCTCATAGACCTACTTTTGGTCAAAATGACCAAAATGCAATTCCGAATGGTAAAATTGAGATTTTAAGATTTAGACCTCTAAATTGATTCAAATCAATTCTAATAGGATTAATATTGTATAATAAGAAGAATGATGGCTTAAACATCAACTTTGAACTTAAGACTAGCTTGATTAGCACTAATCACTTTTCAAGGCTAAGAAAAGTGATTAAGGAAATTAGAACTTACAATGAGATTTTAAACTTATAGATAGGTTCTAATAGGTATAAGAAGACAAATGACACTAGGTTTGCCAAAATTAGAAGTTAAAATAGGTTATTAGACATTAATCAACATCTAGGGTAATTAAAAGGTGATTAATGATTTTGTAATTACTAAAATATTTTTAATGGCATAAATGGGTTCTCCTCTAACTTATGAATAATTAGAGACTTTAACCATGCAAAATGGCCATTAAATGAGTTAATTATTCACTAATTAATATTTGAGAGAGATTATAATAAATTAGAAATTCTAATCACAGAAAGTGAAATATTATTTTAGATTATTTGTTTGATATATTTTTTGATCAAAATGGTATATTGGATCATACCATTTGGATCAATATAGCTAAAGTTATTTAGTTAATTTAGATTAAATGTTTTTAATCAAAATATCTTAGGGTTAATTAATCGAATTATTTTCCATTTGTTTACCTTAAGGATTTTAACTGTATAATTCAAATTTAATAGCCCGTCCCAAAATTCGGAAGGCGCGGGTCATGCGAGATCCGGCTGGGCCAGCACTATCGCACCGCGCAGGCCAGGGCTGACCCGGCCCGAAGCGACAGTGCCATCATCTCCGAGCCCTTCCTTGTTAGGACAAAGAAGTAAAACTTCTAGAGTCTAATTCTCGACATCTAAACCACTTCAACTCCTTACCTCGATCGTCGCATGTTCATGGAGTCTTGGCGCATCAATTCCACCACGAGGCCCTCTTTGGGAAGCATGGGATCGCCAGAAGGCTACTCCTTTGATTCAGCCCTATACATACATCTATAGATTACTGTGAGGAGTTAATTCTCCTCCAGAGGCCACCTGTGGCGGCCACCCCCTAATCGTTTGGATTAAGAGGTGGTCGTCAATGGGCAAACCCTCACTTAGTATTCAAATTAAGGAACAGACCCGCTTAATCAAATACTAAGGGAAGATATGCCCTAATAAAGAGAGAGCAAAAGAGACAATCACTGGATGAGCATACTATAATATATTAGAGTGTGGAAGAAAGACAAGTAATAACATCCATACAATCCAAACAAGAACTATACAACTCATAATATATAAGTATGAAAAGAAAAGTAGTTTAAACCTTTATTATTACAAAATGACATTTAAGTTTAAGCAGTAAAGTAAAGATTACTCAATCCTCACAAAGTAAAAGAAAACAACTAAGGGTTTTCTCCTACATGATCCTCCTCCTGAATCAGATCTTCAGAAGGTTCCACAACCTCGAAAAGCTCAGAATCTACCATTGTTGGTTTCACAATGATAGGGCCCTAGCCAACAAAAGAAAAATATAGTTAGACAAAATCTTTAAGTACATTTTAGGCTGTAAATTTCTAAGTTAAATGATGTCACAATATCTAAGAAAAGTAGGAGCAGTAAAGCATTAAAGAAAAGTGACAAAGTTATAATTAACATAATTATAACTAAAACAAGGTGTGAGGTAAGCACATACCTCAACTCAAGCTGTAGAAAAGGGTTAAGTAACATATAATGAAATCTACTAAGTACAAGGAAATTCCTAAGCAATATGATCAACATATGACATGCTGGTTAGTATATAAAATGAAAGTACTTAACTGAAAGTAAAGTTCTAACATCCTAATATGCCATAAAGTAAAAGTAAACTGCTAAAAAGTATAACATACATGTAAAGCTATAAGTACTAAGGAACTGTTGTATGTAAGTATGCTGAACTGTAAAGCAAAAGATGTGCCAGAATTATAAAGTAACAGTAAAGTAAATGTAAAGTAAAGGTATAAAGTAAAGTATGGAGATATTCCTACTTAGTCTTGCCAAAAGTAAGGTCCATCTGATCATCTAGAAAAGAGTCTCAGATTAAAGTTAATTTCATCTGAAAAGTACCTACTGAGCATCTAGGAAAGTAGTCCCAGATTAAAGTATCACACACTAGGAAAGTAGTCCTAATCAAAAGTAACACGCACTAGAAAAGTAGTCCTAGGAAAAAGCAACACGCACTAGGAAAGTAGTCCTAGGCAAAAGCAACACGCACTAGGAAAGTAGTCCTAGGCAAAAGCAACACGCACTAGAAAAGTAATCCTAGGTAAAAGTAACATGCACTAGGAAAGTGTTCATAGGCAAAAGTATCACATATTAGGAAAGTGGTCCTAGGCAAAAGTATCACGCACTAGGAAAGTTGTTCTAGGCAAAAGCTATCTCAAAAGTAAGTTATACTAGAAGGCAGACTAAATAAGACATAACTCATACAGTTTAATATAATTATTTTCATTAAATTTGCTCCTTAAGTTATGAAAATGCCATATGAATGTATTGAAAGTTTAATATAGAATACTCATCAATTATTCCATGTTCAATATAATGTGTCCAAATGTATAATGAAGTCCAAAATAAGGAAAGCATATCATATAATTTTTAATGAATAAAATATCACTAAACAACTTTGTGATATCACTTTATTTTCTAATTAAGTCAATTTATCTAATATGAACTTATACAAGTTTAGGATCTCCAATATCTAGCTATCGAGTATAAATCCAGAATATCAATCTTACAAGCTATAAGAAGTTAGAACTAATCAAGTCATAATATATATAAATCACATAATGCTTAATTAAGTTTAAATAACAAATCAAACATCCAAATTGATGATTTTATGAATCCCAAACCATTATTGATTAATATAAATCAAAATTTGGAGATTAAGATTGGATTTTAACTTCCTAATTCAATAGATTCTAATCCTAATGGTATAAAGTTAAACCTAAATTCTCATGAGCTATAATTAAGGCTATCTTATTAAGCAAAATCAAGCTTTAATAAGATGGATATATAATCTTAAGTCTAAGGTTTTAATACAAAATAATCATAAATAAAGGATGAAATTCTAGAAAACTATAAAACCAATGTTTCATCTATTAAGTACCCATTGACTTAACAAATGAACTCTAACCTAATTTCTAAGCTAGATCCTAAGGAAGTAAGATCCTTAAAAGAAAACCCTAAGAGAATAATTAAACTTTAGGTTTGATATTATTTAACAGCTATTATAATGAATTTAACTTAAGAAAGATATAAGGTGAGTTAAATTCACCTTATAAGAGGTGGATTAAGACTTAGAATATTTTTAGGTGATTTTTAGGTTTTTCATAAATTGTCATTTTAATGAGTTCAAATGTTCTAAAATGATTTTAAATCAGTCATATTACTGATTTTAAAGGCTTAAGAATGTATTTAAGATTTTAAGAATGTTTAAACCTAAATTTGGGCAAAATGACCATGTTGCCCCTTCTTAAGGGTCTAAATTGCATCTTTATGAATTAAGACTCAAATCTGAAATTTATTGAAGTGGAGTGATTACTTATTGTCTAATATGAGTTTAGATAGTAAGTACATCTATTTTGGTTAAGAATTAAGCCTTATAAGGTCAAATTAAGGAATTTGACATATAAGGGCAAATTGGTAATTTGGCTTAATGGAATCTAAATTTTCTATTAGTTTATTAAAGATTATGTTCTAAGGTTTCCATAAAACTTAAAATCATTGAATTTTGATAATTATTGGCTAAGTTATAGCCAATACAAGATTTAGGATTAATAATTAGGGTTTAGGGTGATTAGTAAGTGATTAATGAAATTAATCACAGACTCACTAAACCAACCAAATAGCTATGTTATACTCTACTCTATGAGTATTTAGAAACTAAAATTTTTAAATTTGAATTATTAATTATTCTAATATTCACTAATCAAGTTTTAGGGTGATTAGGGATAATTAAGAGATATAGCTAATTGATCTAAAATATTTTTGTAGTTTACTATTAATTAGGTCTTTCTAATAAAAATGGTATAATGGAAGGCCTAATTTGGAGTTCAATTGACTAAGTTATGGTTAATTGAAGTTCTAAAGTTAATTAGGGTAATTAGGATTAGGTCATAAAAGTGATTAGGCAAATACTAATCCAAATAGAAAATTGAACACTAATAGATTGTTCTAGAGGTTCTACTGATCACTTTAAGACCCATATTAATTATGTTTGGACTAGTAGTTAAAAAGTTATGGGCTTAGGAAGATTAGGGTTTGGGTCCAAAAGTGGTTAACCTAAATATTACCCAAATAGTAAAAGTAATACTACTAGATTAATCCTTAGGGTTTACTGATTACTTTAAGACACATATTAGGTATATTTATGTTATTAGTTATAAAGTTATGGTTAAATAAAGTTTTTTTGTCATTTTAGGGTTTATTTAGGGATCTTAAATATTACTAGGTGATATATAGCTCCAAATATAATTTTGATAGTGCTGAAATATTCCTCATAATTTTCTAGTTAAAATGATATATAATATTAATATGTTTGGGTTATTAGATTAATATTTATGAGGAATTAAAGTTCTGATTAAATTTTAATTAAATTAAATCAAATCAAAATTATATTCAATTTAATTCCTTAATCTCGGCAAACTTTAATTGCATACGATTTGATTGGCGGTCCCCACACAACCAGATGCTGGCGTGACCCTCCATGTGTAAGATATGCAGCGGGCGGCTCAGACGGTGGGTCCCACCTTCGCCCTCAGTGGTGCCACATCATCGACCTAGTCGACCCGCGAATCGGGCTGAGTCGACCCAACCCTTATTTCTTCTTCCTGCGAGCGCACGGCTAATGAGAAATTAGGGTTCCCTGCTGGACGTCGCACACAGATCCTCCGAGCAAAACCTCAAAAGGAAAATTGAAGCCGATTCTTAACTCTTCCTAAAGAACCTTAGATATTAAAATTTGAAGAATTCTAACAACACAAATCCTGATGCCCTAAAATCGCGCAAAATCCCGTGAGAGTCACTGCAGATCGATCGCCTTTTTGGCAATCGATATTATTCCAAATAATTACAGTTAATTACTCTTTTGATTCTTAAACATTCGGGACAATCAATTTGTATACTAAATTCAGAGGCAATAAGAGGTATTAATCGAATTGAAACAAAATATTTTGAAACAATTGAATATGCTTCCAAAAAATTTTCAGACTACAAATGATAAGCATATGGAGGTTCAAATAGAATTATGAAATCATATTTGGATTTAGTTATTCGAAAATTTGGGATGGTAAAGTACCTCGATTGACCGATGCAGAGGGCTCAAAACTTTGCTCGGGAAAATGCACTCAATCTCCTTGAAGGTGAAGCGCACTCCATCGAGGATTGGGTTTAGGCTGAAGATTAAAATTGGGGTGAAGAGCGGCGTGAAACGCCATCTGGAGCATCTGGCTGGTTGCGATCGCCGCACGTCTGCGCATGAGACATGCACAGCTTCTCTGCAGGTCTTGGGAAAGAGATAAGGGGGTGACCGTTCGATCTTTGATCGAAGGGTCAATGTAGCGCCCCGACCCATCGCCACGCACACAGAGGTAAAATCATTATTTTGGCGGCAGAGCGGTGCGCCACTCGGGGAGGAATATCCCATCTTCCCGAATAGCTGAAAGCCAAACCCATTTGAAGGGCTGCTGACTTATCCTCAAGGAGGGTTGAGAGCTAATACTTAAGATAAGATTAGTATCATTATCCTAAGTATTAAGCCAATATATACATTGGATTTAGAATATAATATGAAGAATCCAATATATGCATAAGATATCAACATTTCCAATATACTGATCACATCACAATACTAAGTATAAGTAGTATATAACAGAGTGCAGAAGCTTAAAGCAAATATTCAGAAACATTCATCATAGAAGCTGTATGAAAACATTCATCTCAGAAAGAAAAGAAAATACATCCAGAATTATTACAAACAGTTACTGAATTACAGGCATAAAGCTTAATACTGAACTGAAATAAACTAAGTGAAAAGGTAGTAAAACTGGAGAAGGGTCTACTAATGCTCCACGGGCTCCTCCAGAATCTCCTAGGTGTCCTCCTGACCTGGCTCAATATACTGTTCAAGATCTAGCAAATTGTCGGATCCCAAAAGTACCCCGTGTTAGACAATAAGTCTAACACACCGAAATTAATCTGAACAATTCTAGTTATTCATTTAACATTTACATAATGTAATTAAATCTGTAGAAATATTATAAAGAAAACTGAAAGCATAAAATTGTATAAGACTGTACAAAATTGAAGTAAAGTAAAGTAAAGCTGAACTATAAACTGAATACTAAAAATAAACCAAAATAGTAATGAATCTGAAACTGAGTAATCAAATGTAAGACTATGTTGTATGTCACTGAAACTGTGCATCTGAATATGCCTCAACACTGTATGCTACTGATATGCAACCAAAATATCACTAAATTGCTATGAGTAGTACGATCCAACGTATACATATATCCAGTTGGGAATACTATTTACTGATGATGCTGATGCATCCTGAAATTCCCCTATCAATGTATGCAATATTTTGTAACTCATAAATCATCACTGATACTTATATATCATTTTGATACTCATGCATCATGCTTATGCTCATGCTCATGCTTCTAACTACATGCAATAAATCCAAAAATCTGGAAAATGCTTTGAAATTCGACAATGAATTCAAGGTCTCCATTGTGCAGAATCCTGCTAAAAGGATTCTGACTCCTACATTCTAGTTCGATACTTGATTAAAGTTGAGAGTTTACTTTAAAATATTAGCTGGGATGATTGTATACACATATTTAGCATGTTTGCAAGAAAGGTGGATTTAACCCTTAGCTTGTTTAAATTGCACTTATCGAAGCGCACTACGATAGGAGGCAGAACCTGGTCACAATTTACATCTCAAGCTAAGCCATTAAATAACCTAATTACAAGCATACTTAGTGTTCTATGCAAGGTGACTTAAGATACTTAGTTTGCTTAAACTGCACTTATCTAATCGCACTACGATAGGAGGTAGAACCCGGTCGCAGTTTATATCTCAAATAAAGGATCTTGTCCACTAATTATAACACTCTTAGTCTTGGAAGATTTACTCTGACGGGACTGTATTCATCTAATCCCTCAAGATAGCACCTAGTCATAAGTCCACATTGGAATGAATCAACCAATCCTGAATATTACTAAAATAATCTAGTACTATGGGTATACTCTACTATACCCAACCAAAAATATGGGTTCAGAAGGCTTTATTTAATCAACAAGGATTTATCAAAGCTATTAATCCTTACTCTAGATAGGTGTGTCCTACACAAAGCTCCAAGGATATGATCATAAAGACCACTCGATAATAATTTCTACCACAAGGGGGAAGTTCCATTCTAGATGCTTTAGGTAGTGCCTACCACGAGATATCAAGATCAACCTCTAAGGTTATGAAGAATCATCTAAGATTCTTACCTCAATAAGATACAAAAATTCTTCCTACCTCAATGTATCAATAGTTAAGTTCTTTAAACATTTCAATAATAATCATATAGTAAGACCCTTAAGACCTAACTTTTCTACTACTTAAGCTAACATTCGAGATTTACTATTTTGTCTTGGATTTAAGTGATCAGATCAGGTGAATAAAATCCATCTAATCCCTTCCTGTTATTCCCTTCCTGTTATACAATCATGGGATAAAATCAAAGATCTTATTAGAGTTAGATCATTTCATAAATCATTACAATTTTATTTTCATCTTATATTAATTGTCTTATATAAGAGAAAATCAAAGATCTAAAGGTTAGATTCAGACGATTCAATCACACATATTCAAGATTTACCTTAGCACTTCTAATTCATTAATTTAAGATCAATATTAAATCATATGCATTATTGGAATCATGTCAATTGAATTATCTTATAAACAAGTTAATTGATTAAGTGATTAAGGGTTTAGATCTTAATCAAAATAAGTTAGAGTTTAACCCCTAGCCTTTCTACCATTAAGACGAAAGTTTAATTTAAAGGTCAATGACAAATCAAAATGTTATTAGTGTATTATTGATGGCAATTTCAGGTTTGGATTAAGTATCATCTACTTTATCAAGTTATCATGATTATTATGTTCAATTATAGTTTAATGCCAATTTAAGAACATTTAGGTGTCCAAATAAGGTTAAAGTTTTCTAACATTCATCCTAATATCATGAAAGCATATAAATATAAAGATTCCATAAAATAAAAGGTAATTAATGATAATCAAATTCTA
This sequence comes from Gastrodia elata, assembly GCA_016760335.1. Lineage (NCBI taxonomy): Eukaryota > Viridiplantae > Streptophyta > Magnoliopsida > Asparagales > Orchidaceae > Gastrodia > Gastrodia elata. Next base: position 20,030,510 of record CM028669.1, read on the forward strand.
AATCAAACTAAAGGAATTAGCACTTAATCTCAAATTTAAAAAGCTTAGGTTTCATGTCATTTGGTTATTAAGATATACCTATTCAATGCAAGCGTTCAATGGTTCTACTATTTAGCATTTGGCATAAGATATTTATGATACAAAATAAGTTTTGAGCACTTATTAAAATGACAAGTTTCAAACTTGATTTCCACATAAAATTTTATGTTATGCTCAATTTTAACTAAAATAGGTTCATATTTGATATAATTTAGTCCCACTAAGGTCCTAGGGATCTTAAAATGCAAAAACAGTGAAGTTTTGGCCATTTCAGCCATTTCTAGGAATTTTTGTAATTTTGGGCACTACAGCGCTCTGTGGCGCACTGTAGCACACTGTAGTGCTTCTGGCGCTACAGCGCGCTGTGGCACTTTTGGCGCGATAGCACACTACAGCGCCAGCGCTTTTGGAGCAATAGCACGCTGCGGCTCGCTGTGGTACACTATGGCGCGCTGCAATAGTCCAACTCACGAAAATACTGTTCAATTAATTTATTTTACTGATTTCCTAAGGATTCCCAAAAATTCTGCTACAGCATGCTATGGCGCGCTACAGCGGTCCTTTTTGCAAATTACTATTCAAATAGTTTAAATGACTGGTTTCATATGATATTTCAAAATACCGTTGCAGCGGTCTATTTTGCAACTTTGGGCGCTGCAGCGCCAGACGTTGATTTCGCCAGGTGCGTAACCCGTAAGGGCCTACTTTCGAGGTTAAATACTCTCAATCCAGAGCATTCCATGAGCGGTGTCATATATCAATGGAAAGATCTTTCTGATACATTTCCATTCACACCAAAATCGGCACAAACAGAGTATTCTAACTACACAAAAAATGATGATGAATGCATAGGTGTGCAGAATACAAGAAAAATAGAGCAGTTTTCTGTGATGCTTTTAAGAGCTTTTATGGATTCCATACATGCTTATGGACTTCTAAAGATACATTCAAGCATAATATCAACATGAAGAAGGCAAATGGGTGCAAGGAGAGTGAGCAAACGGGTACCTTAGCCTTGCATGGGGTGGAGGAAGAAGGAACCTTTATCTTTCTTCAAAGCTTTAGAGATGACCTTTTTCTTTCAGCACAAGGGGTCAATGGAGGAGAAGATGAGAAATTTTTTGCAAGAAGGGCAAGAGGGTCTGTGCTCTCCTTTTAAAGGAGGAGAGTGAGTGGGAGGCTCCATCATGAGCTAAGGGCTAGGATGAAGGGATGAGGATGTGACCTCACATCAAAGCATGGAGTCAAAGGAGTGGCCTTTGCTTGCATAGGAGATAAATGAGGGGAAATGGGGGGAGGGGGGGGGGGGGGGGGTGGAATGGCCAGCCAAATGAGGGAAGCCATCTAGGAAAGAGAAGAATTTAAGAAATGGATTTAGGAATAAATAAATATTTATTCCTTAAATTAATTAAAAATTCAGATTTTGAAAACGCGCTCCGAAAAATCTCAAAACATCACCCCTAGTTAATTTGTGGGTGAGGAATTCAACGGCGAAGTCGGAATACGATTCCGACGATTATTTAATTATTCTATTTTTGGCGCATTTAATTATATTAAAATATTCGCGAAAATCCGATGACTTCCAAATGCGTCCAAAATATCACCCCTAGCTAATTTGGGGGTGACGATCGCAACGGTGAAATCGGATTTTAATTTGAGGTCAAAATAAATATCTCAATTTTCTAATTAATTAAATATTAAAATATTCCAAAATAATCGATTGAGCTCTGAATTGCTCCAAACCTTCAGGGTTTGGTACTAATGATTAAGTGAACTTAATGAAATAATAATTACGATATGATTAGGCTAAACTTAAGCTGGGTAACAACCTTGAGTTGTTACAGTCGAGGTTTGCCGTTTGATTTCACAGCATTAGGAAAAATGCAGCAAAGAATGATGGCGCCATTTACACTTAATTTAAATAATATTTATTAAATTAATTCATAACTAATTTAATAATTAAAATTATACAATTCAATGTGTATAGAAAATTTATAATAAACTGCCCCTAGCTAATTGAGGGGTGAGGAATGTAACGGCGCAATCAGATTTTTGATTTGATGAGTATTTAATTATTTGATGTTTTGAGGGATTTAAATAATATTAAAATATTTGACGAAAATCCAACGACTTCCAAATGCATCCAAAACTTCACTCATAGTTAATTTGGGGGTGGTGAATGCAATGGCAAAGTCAGATTTTCAATTTGAAGTCAAATTAAATAGGTCAATTTTTAGGGTTTCTGGATTTCCAAAAAAGAAAAAAAAAATAGGATTTTGATCATTTGATCCCTAATTTGAACTGGGTCTTAGAGGTGAGTTCCAAATGACTTAATTAGGGCACTAAAACTATAATTAGGACTTGGATTAGTCCTAATTGACCTAAGTAATAACCTGGGTTGTATACCACTATTTGGCTAGGGCTCGATCCCTACACCATCTAAGAGGTGAGGCAGATCTAAGCCTTGTAGCCACTAAGGCTGAGAGGCACCAGATCACTGATGCCTTACTCAAGCTCGATTGCTAACTTTGGCAAAGCCTGATCGATCAGAATGATGGATCAGATCTAGTCCAGATCCCAAGGAAAATCACATTGGGTTTGGTTAGCTCGCACAATCAATTAGTGAATGAAATGGATAGAAATTGAGCCGCGAGTTGCTAGAGAGGTGTTGACACCTGCTATGGATAAGGTTTCATGAAGTCAATGAATTTTCATTGTCTATATGAAGCTAACTCAATCCATACCATGAGCAGATAGCCTTGAGTCTAGGGAAGAAAATCCAAGGCATCACAGTGTTATTCTAAGTGTAATAGATTGATATTGGATCCACTTGATCTAATGGGGTAGAGGCAGTACCTGGAACTTGTGAGTAGCTACGATGGGGAAGAATTGAAGAGGTGCTGAAGCTTCTAGATGATCACAGTCGCAGCTGGAATCGTGGAGAATGCCGAGAGCATGGGAAGAAAAAGAAATGAAATTTAGAGGATCACAGTGAGTAAAGGAGCTCACGGTGATTATAGAGAGGTATTATAGAATGCAGGGAGGATCAGGGTTGGCTGCCTTGGCTGGAAGTCTTGGCCTAGGCTCGGGCTGAGGCAATTTCTTGCGCCACCATAATTGAGGCTATATGGGCCTCATGACACGCCAGGAGCTGTCCTACCCGAAATGGGAGGATCCTAACAGCCTTGGAAATATGGTAGATGGAGTGGCAGACAGGATAGGGATGTCGTTTTATGAAAGAAATCATCCTATCGGACGCGAGCTGAGGAAGAAGAAGATCCACAGTCGCTAATAAGGGCGCAGCCATCTGATCAATCAGCTGTTGAGATGAAACACTTCGGACCTTCAGACATCTAACAGTCGAATGCAGGGACCAGATCATTCATTGGATTAGATCCAAAGATCTAACGGATGAACAGGGTTACTTAAGCTGAGGGACGGATGTCATTGGATCAAAACTCAGAAATGTGGAATGGTCGAGATTGAGTGGATCTGATTGAAGATACGGGCTGTTTGATTAAGACCACAAAATCAACGACCCATATGGCGTCCGCGGTACTGTGGGGATGGGGTATATTTGCAATTAAGGAAAGTTATGAGCCGAATTTGCAATCAAACCTAATTAAATTAAATTCAAAGAAGGCCGAAATGATGTCCAAAAATTCCCAAAATTTTATTCTTAGCTAATTTGGGGGTGAGGAATTCAAAAGTGCAGTCAAATTTTAATTTGGAGATCAAATTATTTTTGCTAATATTATGGATCCTAAAATATGCAAAATAGCTAAATTTCTCAAATGAACTCCGATTGATCCCAAACTTCTAGGGTTATGTTCAAATGACCAATTGAGTCTAATGGAATGGGAATTAATATTTGATTTAGCTTGGATTAGCCAGGGTAACAACTTCAATTATTATATGTAGAGCTTTAGCAATTTTCTCAACAGTATTTGGGGAGGTTCAGCGGCCCTTCCTGAGTAACACATCATTCCACTGCCAATTGTTTTGTCTTTAATACCTCAACTGCAGACAGTGATGGGATGGGACGTTACATAAGGTGCCCTAGCCTTTAGGAGGCATAATCATGCAAAATTCCCAAATTTAGGAATTTAATATTATTTTATTCAAGAGTCAACATTTCATATTTTCCATTTGATGTACAAATCATGTAAACACAGCTGTTATATCTTCTTTATAGCATAACAAGTAAATTAACACTAAGTAAGGTCAAATCGGACAATAAATGGATAATTGGAGTTTTAATAACTCTTAATGACACTTAAAAGATTATTAGAAAAATTAATTGTCAAATTAAAAATTTGATAGTGGCTAAGTTATGCTTGCAAGATTTGGCTAAATAATTAATTAAATAAATAAATAAAATAGTGATTAATGAAATTAATCATTAAATTAAAAATCTAATATCATATTACTGATCATCGCATTTTCTTGGACGAAATGACATATAATTTCATTATAATAAGAGTTGTATTATTAAGATTATGAGTTAAATAATAATTTGATTTAATTAATTAATAATTAAATTAATTATTACATTCATCCTCACTGTTCTCGCAAGTGACCATGCTCCTACGCACGTGGCCCAGTTAAGGACGCTTGGGTCAGTAGTGTAACGCCCCCGCACAAAAGAGTTAATAATTGGCGGCAGAACGTTGTGTTACTAGGGAAGAACTGCTGAACCTCCCCGAATAAAATAAAATTGCTGAGACTCAACCTTAAAAGAGAAGGGTAGAGTGCTAATCCTTAAGATAAGTGCAATTTCCTATCTTAAGTATTGGTAGGGTACTTTGTGCACATTAGATTATGATCGAAAGATAGGATCCAATTTACACAGGTACTAGCATTTCTCTAATGCTGATCACATCACAATACTAAGTATAAGTAAAAGTAAACACAGAGTGCAGAAGCTAAAGCATACATCTAGAACATTCATCGCAGAAGCTAAGTACAAAAATTTATCTCAAAAAAGAAAAGAAAATTCATCAAGAATTATTACAATTAGTTTACTTAAAGAAATACATGATAATATTCTAAATATTGAACTGAAAGTAAACTAAATCAAGGAAAAGTAAATGTTGAAGAAAATTCCTCTAGTGTGCCACGATCTCCTCCAGGATCTTCTGTGTATCCACCTGATCATGCACCATGAACTGCTCTAGATCTAGCAAATTGCCAGACCCCAAAAGTACCATGTGTTAGATAATGAGTCTAACATAATGAAAGCTATATAAAATAGTTATATTTATCTAATATTTAACATTTAAGTAATTTAACAGAACTGTAGAAAATTTTAAAACTGCTAAAATCTAAACAGAGTAATGCTGATAGTAAGGTAAAGTTGAAATTGAAAGTTGAATGCTGAAAGCTGAATGCTGAAAGAAAGGAGAATTATAAATGAACTGAAACTAGAACATGATAAATCAAACTGTGTTGTATGCCACTGAATATCTATACAAATGCATCTAAATATACCACTGAACTGTATGCACAAATATGATAACTTGATGTCACATGACATCTTACAAGTCCTTAGATGAGCGAACACTCCGCTAACAGAGTCCTTAGGTGATCCAAATTGCTCCACTAATGCTGACATGACTTATGCATTTAAGATATGCCAAAGCTTTAATAACTAAATGCTGTAAATCATCGAAATTCAAAAATCAATTCAAAATTAAACAATGATTTCATTTATCTCCATTGCGCAGAATTCACCTAAATGAATTTTGACTTCTAATTTTAATCCACTGAATGGTATTGGCTAAGATTATACCTAAGCTTATCAAATGAAGAGTTTGCATATACATAGTTGATAATTTTCTAAGAAGGGTGTTTTTAACACATTCTTTTTAACTACACTTATCAAAATGCATGACGATACAAGACAAAATCCTTTTACAGTTTATTCTTACAAACAAAGCAGTTAAATACCCTATTTATAAGCATACTTATCATTAAGAAAGGTAACTTGAAATACTTAGTTTGCTTAGTTTTACTTATCAAAATTCATGATGATAAGGGACATAATCCTTTCACACTTTATTCTCTCAAACTAAGATGTTCAATCCCCCACTTATAACACTCTTGGACTTTGAATGTTTATCTTGAACTAAACTGTACTTATATATTTACCAAAGGTAAGATTAAAATTCCATAGTTTTATTCATAGTAAATCAACCAATTTTATTTTATACTGAAACAAATCAGTTTTATAGATATAGATTATCACCTTCCACTGATACTTCTACTAATTCTCACTCTAATAATTATATATATATATATATATATATATATATTAAGGAATACAAACTAATGAATCCACACTCTATTATGGTGAATCCTACACAAAGGTTTCATGGATGTGACTTGTACATCACTCAACTTAGGATACAACCACAAGGAAGAATCTCATTCTAGAAGCTTTAGGTTATACTACCACAAGGGTCTAACATCAAAATCAAAGGCTAAAAAGGGTGCATCAAAGCTTCTACCTCAAAAATTATACAATAAGCTCTTCTTACCTCAATAATATGATTAATTTAAAGTCTAGAAATATGATTTAAACCACTACTTTTCTATCTTAAAGTTTGAAGTACTGGAATATACAAGTTATACCCTAAGTTATAATATTCTCTTTAAACTTACAATCCTTAATGACAGACTGTAAATACACGTATGCGCTCTCATGCAAGTGTACGTGGTCTGAAGTAATAATTGGAAGGTAAGTTTCCAGATTTATCATCCTCAGGAAACGATGTGTTGTGTTACTAAGGTTTATATACTTTTAATAATGTTTAGATTAAGATACTTTTGGTTTTGTGGCTCCTAATTAACAATTCAAAGATCTCAAATTGAAGATATTATTTGACAAAGAGGAAGAGTTGGGTTTTTATCATGCAAATTGTTATGGGATTGGTGTCGGTATTCATATTCATTCAAATTTTAATAAAACTTATTTTCATGCTAATTTAATCAAGTGATGATAGTATTCCTTAAATTGGTCCTCTAATTTCAACTATTTCATATCCAGTGCACAAGATGAACACACACGGGTTCGATCTTGGCACATAGGCTCTCATGTGAGAGTTAATTGAGATTTCCTACGTATAGGTTATCAAAATAATCATTTGAATTCAGCAATCACGTAAGCTTAATTTCCACACTATTAACGTTACATGATACATGCGCACTTTAGATAAGGAAACGAATTACTGGGCTACATGAACTATGTCACGATCATCCATGAGCGCTCAAAAATTCATCTTCCTCCTTTAACATTTGATGAGCCACGTAGCTTGATTGGTGGCTCTTGGATCACATGCATCGACCTATCAACTGAGCTCAAGGAATAGGGTTGTTAGGTTCAAAAGCTTTTTGCTGGGCTCTGAGCACTAATGCACCTATTCCTAGCTTTACGCCAATTGGTGAACTATGGAGCTCAAAGATATTTAAAGTTACCGAATTAACCTTTCATTTTAATATAAATGTGTTTACACCGAGAATCTTCGCGCAGTGAACATGTGTTCACGGTGAGAACCTTTATGTGCATTCCCTTGAGCTTAAAATGTAGAGTTGGTTGGGTATTATTTACGTGATAAACCATTAAGAAAATAGATGAGCATTTATTCCACAAGAATGCAAACATAAGTAACACATTTAAATCAAAGAAAAATAGATTTTTAATCATCAAAGAAGATTCATACAAGCACCATAGTCCCCTTTACTTATTACATGATGTCGTCCCAACCCTCCTCAAGGAGGGTTTAGCTTTCCATTACAAAGGAAATACAAGAAATAACATACAAGAATACGAACCCTTGCATGGTTCTACTGAAAGAAAATGAAGAAAGTTTTTTGAGATGAATACTAGGAGCAGTCCCTTGTTGGAGCTCTCTGGATCTTTCCTTGCTCCCCGACTCATCCTTTCTATCCCCTTGAATTGTTCTTCTTTTCTCTCCTTGAATGGTACTCCTTTTCTTCCTTGGTAAGGGTCTCCTTTTTTTTCTCATAACAAGCTCATATTTTAAGTCTTGGAATGTCAAAGAGAGGAACCCTTTCTAAGTTTTTCTCTCTTGCTTTTATAGTGCAGCCTTCAACCCCTTCAGAATTAATTCTGTTCAACCCTCCAACTCCCTCTCTTTAATGGCTTGTTCCTGATTATTCTGTTATTCCTCTTGATAATGAAAATATTCATTGGATTTGGAGTTAAGGCAGCTGTGGGAAGGCAAAAGATTTGAATTTGTGGGCTTCCCTATGCTAAATTAATATCTCATTCATGGCTAGAATTCCGACGGGCGTTGTGGTGCGCGGCAGCGCGCTGCGTCGGTTTTGCTTCAAAATGGATATTAAGTGAGTGCCCGCTGCACTTAAGATATTTAGTTGATGATTATTTTCACTAATCACATTTTAATTAATTAACCTTTGACCTAATTTTGCAGACACCATAACTTATCCAATTCACATCCAAATTTGATGATCCAATAGTCCATTTTAATCACAACTTACCGTTAATTTGTTATTTTGATAACTAATTTTGCTAATAACCTTTTAAGTGTCATTAAGAATCATTAGTGTGCATATTGACCATTTGATTTTTTATTTGACCATACTTAGTGTAATTGTACTTAATATGCTATAAGGAAGTTATAGCCACATTATTTTCATAATTTAGACATCCAATAGAAAATGTGAATTTTTGACCCTTATATAAAATAATATTAAATTTCTAAAAATTAAGGTTTTTGCATGTTTAGGTCTGCGACACCGTAAACAAGCTACCTTATGCCATATAATAATATTAGATGATGCTTTAAAAAGAAAAATAATTAGAATAATCTAGTCTTAACTTAGTGCTAGTGAACTTAAGATAGAGACTCAATATAGATTCAAAGTGAGTGTTTGAACTCTTAAGTCTAAATTTTAGTACTTTAGGATGATAGTAGTTCTAAACTCTTAGGTGAAATGGACTAGTTAGCTACTTGTGTTAGTAAGAATCATTAGTGAAACCCTTAAATGGCTTGATTAAGCTTAACCTAGTTCTTTATATTCTTTAAGTATATGCTTGATCCTATTTATCCTCTTAAGTAACTTTGTACTTCTTAGTCATACCAACCTCTTAGTTGACTCTAGAATTGCTAATGTTTTTTTTAGCCTAAAAGTTGGTAAATATGACACTTCCAATTTATATTTCATTTACTAGAAACACAAAATTATTGTAGCGCCCCGCCCCGTCACCACGCTCAAAAAGAGGTAATCCATAATTTGGCGGCGAAGCGGTGCGCTACTCGGGAAGACAAAGGCACAACCCATCTCCCCGATTAGGCTAACTAAAACTAGCCACACTGAAGGCTGCTGACTCGAACCTAAGAGTAGGATCGAGAGTCAATACTTAAGATAAGAGTAGAGTACTTATCCTAAGTATTAGACTAACACATACATTGGATTATCAAAATAAATAAGGAATCTAATATATGTTCAAAATATCAGTATTTCTAGTATACTAATCACATCACAATACTAAGTATAGTAGTAGTATAACAGAGTGCGGAAGCTAAAGCATAACATCCATAATACATTCATCACATAACAGTAGTAGCATTCATCTCAGAAAAGAAATGTAAAATATATCCAGAATTATTACAGGCTGATTTAAAATGAGGCAAAAGAAAAGTCTATCTAAAGTACTGAAAGCAGAAATAGTAAAGTAAGAGGTGAAAGACGGATCCACTAAGGCTCTATGTACTCCTCCTGAATCTCTTGCAAGTCTTCCTGCTCTGCCTCAAAAAGCTGCTCGGGATCTAGAAAATTACCGGATCCCAAAAGTACCCCATGTTAGACAAGAAGTCTAATAATCGTAACTAAACTAAGCAGTACTAAAGTAAATGTAAGTAAACAGTAAAGTAAACAAAAATTTAGAAAATAATAGTAAAGGCACTGAGTAACTGAACTATAAAGACTGAACAAAGTAAAGCTAAACTGAGATCTGAATACTAAAAGTAAGAGAAAGCATCAAATGCTTAGAAACAAATGTAAAAAGGTCCAATGCTGTACTATATGCCACTTAGATAATACATCCAAATATGCCATAACACAATATGCCACAGATATGTAATAGAACTATCACTGAAAGGTTATGAGTGTACGGTCTAATGTACACATACATCCAGTTGGGAATACAGTTTACTGTGATGCCGATGCATCCTAAAATTCCATAGTCAATGTATGAAATATTTTGTAACCCATAATTCATCACTGATACGCATACATCATCACAAGAATTATTCCTCATACCCATGCTCATGCCCATGCATTTAATCTATATGACTAAAATCCAAAAATCCATAAATGCTTTGAAATACCGATATTAAATTCAAAGCCTCCATTATGCAGAATCCTGCTAAAAGGATTCTGACTCCTAGCTTCTAGAACGATGATTGGTTAAAGTTGAGAATTTACTTATAAATCATTAGATGGAGAGATGGTATACACATATATAACATACTTCCAAGAAGGGTAGTTTCTAACTCTTAGTTTGATTAAGCCACCCTAACAAAGCGATCTTCGATAGAAGGTATCACTCGATGGCAACTTGTATCTCAAGCTAAACTATTAAAATACCTAATTCTCAAGCACACTTAGTGTTCTAAAGAGGGTGTCTAGGATCACATAGATTCTTGAAGCACACCTATAGAAGTGATCTTCGATAGGAGGCATCACCCAATGGTGATTTTTATTCAAACAAGCTAATGATCTAAATTCTCTAATCATAACACTCTTAGGATTGAATGATTTAGTCTAAGTGAGACTATGCCTAACTAAACTTGTAGGATAGAACACAGACATAATCTATACTAAGATGAATCAACCAATCCTGATTAATATTGGGATAACTCAGTACTATAGGTATACCCTACTATACCATTCAATAATCAAGGTTCAACAATTTTATTTATCCCACAAGGATTTATCAATACTATCAGTTCTTATGTTAAATGGGTGAGTCCTACATAAGGCTCTAAGGGATGTGATCAACTATCACTGAATATAGATTCTACCACAAGGAGAGGTGTCATTCTAAGTATCTTAGGTGATTCCTACCACGAAGGGTTAATATCAACCTCTAAGGTTAAAGGATCATCTAAGATTCTACCGTAATAAATTTGCAAAGGTCTTTCCTATCTCAATATGTCATCAATTAAGATCTTTAAAATATTTTAGATACGAGCTTAATAGTGAGACACTTGAGATTCCATACTCTCACTTCTAATGATAACATTAGGCTTTACTCTATATTTAGGTTTAGAGTGGTCAGATCAGGTGATTAGATCATCTGATCACATGCTATTCTAAGATAATGGGGACAAATCAAGGATATTATTAGAGATAGATCACTTATTTAATCAATATGATTGTATTATTATTAATATGTTAATGATCTTATATAAGAGGAAATCAAATATCCAAAGCTTAGATTCAGATTAATCAATCAAATAGATTTATTATTAACCTTAACGTGTCTAATTCAATGGCTTAAGATTAATATCAAATCAGGTACATTATTGGAATAATGTCGGTTGCATTATCTTATAATCAAGTCAATTTAATTAAGGTTTAAGAGTTTGGATCTTAATCAAATATATTATGGTTTAACCCCTTACTCCTATCTAATTAAGATCAAGTGTTTATTTAGAGATCAAATGTCAAATCAGTAAATTAGGGTTGTATTATTGGTGGCAATCTCAGACCTAGATCAAGTCTTAATAGCTTGATCAAAGTCTTAAGACTTCTTAAGTTTAATTAAGATATTTAAGTTCTTCAATTTTAAGTTTATTCAATTTATACATCATAAATTGGCATACATGGTTTCAATACATCTACCTTACTGTTATTGAGCATATTAATAAAAAAGATTCAGAAAAATAGAAAGTAATTAGTGCTAATCAAACCCTAAACCAATTCAAAAGGATTAGCACATAATCACAAATCTAGCCATCATAATTTCATACAACTTGGCACATAAGTTCTATTCAATCATATAATTAATCAGAGATTAAGTTTGCTAAGATCCAATGATTAAAAATCCTAATTTTCACTAATCATGATTTAACAAAATTAGGGCATAAGTTGAATTAGAGAAATCAAAAAAATAAACTACTTAGCACATTCATTCTACTAATCATAAGGAAACTAATGGCACCATAAACATGCAATTTGGATAAATATTCATGCTAATCAACCGTAATTAGGATCTATAACAATTAGGCTAAAATAGAAAATCCAACCATTAAAGTTAAATATTATTTTATATTCATATTTTAGAAGATTTTTTGATTAATTTGATATATAATATCATAGGGTTTGAATAAGTGGATCAAACGCTATAGCATTAATTTAAATTCCATTTTTCCTAATTAATCCATTCTAATTTCCTTAAGAAATATAATTCAAAATATGTTTTTATTTAAAATAAAACAGGTCCTGGCCTGTTTACAAAATGAGCGGGTTGGCTTGACCCGATGTCCCGGCACTGTTGAACAGCGCGGGTCACGGGTCGGCCCGACCCGCACAAGGGCTTCGTCCCCAGTGTCACACCCGACAGGAGGAACCCCTACAAAGAAACGTGATCGACCGAGCCCAATGCGTCGATCGATAACCTCATTCGATGTGATAATGTGATTGTAAAACTTAAGAAGTAAAGATAAGGTGAGACGGGTACCTTAATGCAAACGGCAGAGGGAATTATGGCTTGATCGGAGATGTCTCGGACAACCTCAGGATATCGAAAGGTGAAAACCAGATGATGGAAACTCTATTAGGGATTTAATGGACATTTGAAGCAGTGTTGGAGCGGTTGTGGAAGCGTGGCACTGTGCTGGAAGGAGATTAGGGCGACGTGCGTCGAACCCTTCGACACGCGGAGCTCATCGAGGAAGACGGACTCTGAGTCGTCTGATCTTTCGATCAGCCGGATCAGAATGACTTGTCAGATTAGACGAAATGGGCTGCGAACGGGAACGGCGTCAGCAGCAAAGAGACGGCGCCGTTTAGAGTTAATTAAATATAATATTATTAAATAATTTATACTAATTTAATTAATTAAAATTATACAATTAAACGTATTCAGAAAATTTTCAATAAATCACTCCTAGCTAAATGAGGGGTAAGGAACGCAACCGCGCGATCGAATTTTTAATTCGACGAGTATTTAATCATTTGATTTTTCGGGGGATTTAAATAATATTAAAATATTTGTCGAAAATCTAGCAACTTCCAAATACATCCAAAACATCACCCCTAACTAATTTGGGGGTGGTGAATGCAATGGTGAAGTCAAATTTTTGATTTGATATCAAAATAAAAAGTCAATTTCTAGGGTTTTGGTATTTTCTAGAAATTAGGGTTTGATTCATTTGATTCCTGATTTGATCTAAATCTTAGAGGTGAGTTCTAAAAGACTTGGTTAAGATAGTGGAATCATAATTAAGACTTAGATTAATCTTAATTAACCTAGGTAACAACTTGGGTTATTACAGACTCCCCCACTTAACAACGATGTCGTCATCAACATCACTCAAGTGGAAAAAAATAAAGCAGATATAAAACATTGAATTATAAGAGGATGGCATTATGAAGTACCTTGGTTAAAGAGATTCGGATTCTTCTGACGCATATCAGATTCTTTTTCCCAAGTAGCTTCATTATAAGAGCGGTTCCTCCACTGAACCTTGATCATTTGAATGAAACGATTCCTTAACTGCTTCTTATCATTAAATGAAGCGAGCTTCTCAACTGAATCAATTTGACAAATAGGAATGAAATGCGCAGTCTTAGTTAATCGATCGACTATTACCCAAATTGCGTCTACTCCAGACTTGGCTCGAGGTAAGCCCATTATAAAATCCATTGATATATCAAACCATTTCCATTCAGGGATTTCTAACAGATGAAGAAGACCACCAGGTCTCTGATGTTCAGCTTTCACAAAGCTATAGATGTGGCATTTAGCTACATATTCAGCTATACTTTTCTTCATGCCAGGCCACCAAAATGACTATTTTAAGTCCTGATACATCTTTGTACTCCCCGGGTGAATTTAATATCCAGATCCATGACCTTCGATTAATACTTCTTGCTGCATGGATTTTGGAATCGACATATGATTTTCTTGATAAATAGCACCTTTATGGAAGAGAATATCTGTTCTGCGACCACTTTCTATCGCCTGTTTAAAGTTTAAGTAATCATCATCTTTAGTCTGGGTTATGGAGACATCTCTATGAAATGTGGGTTCTATATTTCTCATTGAGATTATCTCACTTATCATACTTCCACATATGGGTTTGATATTTAACTTTTTAAATTCTTCACTTACCGAACTAGTTGCAATCATGACTATCAGAGTAGCATGATGACTAAGAGCATCGGCTACAATATTAGCTTTTACTGGATGGTATTGAATGTCCAAATCATAATCACTGAATAGTTCCAACCATCTTCTTTGTCTACAGTTAAGCTCCTGGTAGGTAAATATATACTTTAAACTCTGATGATCTATAAATATGGAGCACTGAACTCCATATAAGTAGTGATGCCAGATTTTCAGGGCGAAAACTACAGCCGCTAGTTCCAAGTCATAAACCGCATAATTTCTCTCATGTGGCTTCAACTATCGAGATGTGTATGCTATAACTTTGCCTTCTTGCATAAGCACACACCCCAAACCAGTTCCAGAACAATCTGTGTAAACTTGATAATCAATTCCCTCTTTGGGAAGAACTAGCACTGGTGCATATGACAAAGCATCTTTCAGGGTTTGGAATGCCTTTTCACATTCAGGAGTCCAAATAAATGGAACAGCCTTCTGAGTCAACTTGGTTAATGGAGCAGCTATCTAAGAGAATCCTTTGACAAATTTTCTATAGTAGCCAACCAAGCCTAAGAAACTTCTTATATCTAATACTATTTTTGGTTGAATCCACTCTTGAATAGCATAGATCTTTTGTTGATCAACCTGAATTCCCTGAGTATCTACAACATCACCTAGGAATGCTGCTTACTTTAACCAGAATTCACATTTTGAAAATTTGGCATATAATTCATGCTCACGCATGGTTTCTAATACTACCCTTAGATGGTTCTCATGATCCTTTAAATTCTTTGAGTAGATGAGTATATCGTCGATGAATATAATTATGAATTTATCTAAGAATGGTTTTAGGACTCACTGCATTAAGTCCATAAAAATAGAAGATGCATTTATGAGTCCAAAGGACATCACCAAAAATTCATAGTGTCCATATTGAGTTCTAAATGTTGTCTTTTCCATGTCAGAATCCTTTACTTGAAGTTGATGATACCCTGATCTTAAATCAATTTTTGAGAACACTATCACTCCGGATAATTGGCTCCAAAGGCTTCGCACCTCAACCTCACCTAGGCGCGGAGCGAACCTAGACAAGTCGATTTACCTAGATCAATTAATCGAACAAATCATCGATCCAGGGAAGTGGGTATTTATTCTTAATGGTGACTTTATTTGATACTCTGTAGTCTATACACATTCGCATAGACCCATCTTTCTTCTTAACAAATAGTACTGGAGCACCCCATGGTGACATACTTGGCTTAATGAAACCCTTGTCTAATAGTTCTTTTAATTGCTCACTAAGCTCATGAAGTTCCTTAAGAGTCATTCTGTAAGGAGCCTTGGAAATTGGTTGGGTACCCGGGACTAGATTGATTGCCAATCAACTTCTCTTGATAGAGGCAATCCAGGTAGTTCATCAAGAAAAATATCAACAAACTCATTAACAACCTTAATCTCAAAAAGTGGAATGTCTTCTTTACTCTCTCTCCCAGCATGGTAACTAGGTATGCTGAACAGCCCTTGCTCACTAATTTAACTTCCGTTATCATATTGATTAATGAACTTAAGGTACTAAACCTTCCTACAAAGGTTTTTGAAGTGTTCATTCATTTGAGTGTTATCTTCTTTTGTTGACAGTTTATGATTGTGTTGTGGGCACTAAGCCAGTTCATACCCAAAATAATATCAAAGTTTACTATAGGTAGAACTATTAACTTGGCTTGAAATGCTTGTTTATTCAAGGGTACTTGGAGATTACAAAACTGAGTGGTACTGAGTTGAATTCCAGATGGAAGCCCAACTGATAATGTTCTTGCCATTTTATAGCATGGCAAATTCAACTCCTAGCAAAATTCTCGGATATAAATGAATGGCTAGCTCCCATTTCAAATAATATCTTACATGGACGATCAGTAACACATATGGTGCCTAAATTCAATGATAATTACTAAAATTTCTTAAAAGTTTGAGGAATAAAAATACAATATGAAGTATACATACCTGATATCACATTGTTATTTTCTGTAGCTTCTACTAGAGTGAGAGTGTATACTCTAGCAGGTCCTATAGGTCTCTTATTAAAAACTTGCTTTTGAGGGACTTTGGAGGTGCTAGGTTGATTTGAGTTTCCTCCATCCTTCCTCAGAATAGGCTTTGCAGTTTGCTGAGCAGGCATGATAGTTAATGGTTGATTCCGACAGTTGATCGGGGTTGGATTCAGCACCTGATTGCGCCTTGTATGATCAATATAGGCACCATCGATCATTATATCATATCTGCACTGTTGGTAGAAATGCCCCTTTCTACCGCATGTGTAGCAGTATTGCTGGTTGTCATAACACTTCCCAAATGAATGTACTCTTGTGCACCCATTATAAGGATCTGATGGCGGAATTTCAGCTTCAATTTGGTAGACTTTCCCTGAGGGAAGCCTAATCCTCCTAGGATCACTGTTTCTTTGTGATGATGCATTAAAGGTTCTCTTGTTCTCTTTCTTGGATTGGTGCCAATCAATCACTCGGGCTGACTCGATCAGTTCCATGAAGTTAAATAGTCTTAGAGGAATAAAATGATCTTTTATTGACTCTTGTAGCCCATTTTGAAATCTGTGGCATCGGGCTCCTTCAGTTTGCACCATGTCTAGTGCAAACCTGGACAATTGCCTGAACTCTGCTTCATATTCAAATAAGGTTCGATTTCCTTGCTTAAGTTTAGTAAACATATCCCCTAAATTGTTCTGAATAGAGGGAGGGATATATTATGTTGTGAATGCTTCCATAAAGTCTTTCCAGGGAATTTCTTCAATATGATATCCGGCGAATAACATTTTATGGATGTTATCCCACCAGCATTCGGCCTCTTCTTGGAACATATGGGTACTTATTCGGATGGCTTCAAAATCAGGTCAGTTTAGGCTGGTAAGATTCTTCTCAATTATTTTAGGCCAATTAACCGTATCCATAGCAAACATTATTCCATTGAATACCGGAGTCCTCAGTCTAATGAAACTATGAAGAAGTCTGTCAGTATTTTGCTGATATTGTTGGGGATGATAGTAAGGTATAGGGTTAACCGATGTAGGAGAGGGATTATTTTGCATAGTTTCTATTTTCTCAGATTGCTTAGCATTTGTATCTACTAGGGTTTTAACTATCTCTAACAATGCACTATTCTCAGATGAACGACTGCTTGATGCAGCAAGAGTGGATGAAGATTGACCAAGATTAATTCTTACACCTGAATTTGAATAACAAACATTCTTTTAGGAGAATAGGACAATAGGGTATTTTATTCATTTGTTTCAATATACAATATACAATTTTAAGAAAGAGCTTTACAACATATTCATTTTGTTCTTAGAGTTCCTAATGTATTAGTTTGAGTATCTTTGTGTTTTTATTCTAAGTATGTTATTCCTGCTATTCTAAATATTGGATGATTAAAATATGGATGTTATTAAGTATTCACTTAGTGATTGTATGGTAGAAGAACTATCCATTAGGTAGATAGGAATACGAATTCCAATCTGACACCTTATGGAGTTCTCTAATATCAACTGTGACGGCCGCCCCATTAATCATCCAGATTAAGGAGTGGTCGTCACTTAGCACATCCCTTGCTTAACATTAGGTTAAAAGATTAAGACTCCACTCTAATCTTAAGAGAATGATGTGCCCTTTCTAATAGATTAAAGATGAACAATCACTTAATGAGTATACAACATAATCAGAGTGTGGAAGAAAAAAGAACAAGCTATAGTAACATCCATCCATCCATAATGAAATGTGAAACATCCAACTCATAATATAAAATGCAAAAAAAGAAAGTGCAACTTAAACCTGTATTATTACACACATTTAAAGTTAAAAGATGAAATAAAATGTCTCTCATCCTCGCGATGCAAAAGTATAAAGAAAACTAGAAAGTATAGTCCAAGGATCTTCAGTAACCTGGACCTCCTCCTGGATCTGCTCCTCTGAAGGCTCTACCTCCTCAAATAACTCGGAATCTATCATTATCAGTTTCATAATGATATGGCCCCAGCCAATAAAAGAAAAATCTAGTTATACAAAATGTCTAAGGATATTTTAGGGTAATCATTTTTATGTATTTAATGATATCATAAACTAACTTAAGCATGAAAATAGTGGTAAAGCAAGAAACAAAGAAAGGCAAGTTATAATAATAAATTATAACTTAAATAAAGTGTGATGTAAGCACATACCTCAACTCAAGCTGCATAAAAAAGGTAAGAAAAGTGCTAATGAAAATCTACTAAGTACAAGGAAAAGTCCTAAGTAATAAGACCAAAATAAATATGCCAATTTATAATATAAAGTAAAGGTATTGTACTAGAAAGAAAATATCTAGCATCCTAACATACTTTTAATAAGGTAAAGTGACTGAAATAAAGAAGATTACAGAAAATTCTGTAATACAAAAGAACTGCAATAAATGAAAGTCTAAGGAAAAGTGTACTGAACTATAAGGTAAAAGTAGGTCAGAACTGTAAAAAAAATGTATAGTAACTGTAAAGTAACTGTAAAGTAAAAGTATAAAGTAATGTGTGGAGATACCCTTACTTAGTCCTGCCAAAAAGTAAAGTTCATATGATAATCTAGGAAAGTGTCCCAGATTAAAGTATGCCTCACTAGGCAAGGGTCCTAGGCAAAAGTAATTCACACTAGGAAAGTGTCCTAGGCAAAAGTAACACGCACTAGGAAAGTGTCTTAGGCAAAAGAAGTAATACGCACTAGGAAAGTGTCCTAGGAAAAAGTAACATGCACTAGGAAAGTGTCCTAGGTAAAAGCTGTAACAACTTAGGTTGGTACCCAAGTTAATTAAGACTAATCTAAGTCTTAATTATGGTTCTAGGATCTTAATTAAGTTATTTGGAACCTACCTCTAAGGTCTGGATCAAATCAGGGATCAAATAGAGCAAATTTTGATTTTTGAAAAATTTCAAAACCCTAAAATTTGACTTTTTATTTTGACCTCAAATCAAAAATCTGACTTCGTCATTGCGTTCACCACCCCCAAATTTGCTAGGGGTGAAGTTTTGGAGGCATTTGGAAGTCATTGGATTTTCATCGAATATTTTAATATCATTTAAATCCCTCGATAAATCAATTAAATTAATATTCGTCGAATCAAAAATCCGAGTGCGCCATTGCGTTCCTCATCCCTCAATTAGTTAGGAGTGATTTATTGGAAATTTTTAGAATGCAATTAAACATTCATTTTTAGTTAAATAATCAAGATAATTAATTTAAATAATAAAATAAATTAAATTAATATATCCGGCACCGTTCACTTAACCTGACATCGTTGCCCATTTTGTATTTGGGCCATTTGGTCTAACGGAATGCTCAGACCGTCTGATCGTTCGATCAGACGGCCGAGAGCCTTCTTCTACGCGAAGAACACGCGGTGAGAAGCTCGACGCGCGTCACCTATATTCTTCGCCTGCGCGTTAATCGGCCGAATCCACCACCTTATCACCTCTATAATACTCTGATTCCACCTTATCAATAAAATGCTTTGATCAACCTTGACGAAAAGCTGCATAATCAAACCTTCGTCGAACCCTAAGTTCTAGACCGCAGAAACACGGGTACTTCTTACTCTCGATCTATGCATCCAATTATTGTATTTTCTTATTCGAATATCAATTTTATAATCCTGATTGAATTTTGAGTGAACCCAATCAAGTCGATCAGGACCGATTAACTCGGATTTGGCTAAGGTGCAACAAACGAAACCGTTAGCTCTTCGATTCGTCGAACATAGGGGCCTAGGGTTTGATCCTATCTCCAATATAGACCACGCCAAGTCTTGAACGCACCTCCATTAAGAAGATCATATCATCCTCTTTACATCAACGTGCGAGTCAGGTTGTCAAGATGCCAAAAAAGCTCTAATTTTTGTTACCTAGCCATTTTGTCCACGGGATCCTTACGCGAAGACGAAGGAGGAGTTTTGGGCCCGATCGGGTCAACCTGGGCCCGACCCGTGCTTCGTTCGGACTGATACTTGAGTATTGGCTGAAATGGTGGGACCCGCAAAGAAATCTGGATGAGTGAAATCTCGTTGAGTGTCCGTATTGGGGCCCTCTGCTGTCGCCGCTGACAGTAGCAGTGGGACCACTCTTGTTGCTGCAGCCAATCAAATTTGGACGCATGGCTTGTTCTGTCGCCGTCTGAAATGGTGGGCCCGCCACCTACAAAATAAGAGCTAATTTAATATTTATATAAATGATAATATTTAATTAAATAAAAATTTGTTAAAATAAATTAGTTTAATTAAATTAAAATTAATAAACTTTAAGCATCCATATCTTAATAATTATAAGTCCAAATAATGCAAATAAATATATCATTATGATCAAAAAATTATGATGAATATTATGGCACCATTCAAAACTCAGTAGGAGCAATATATCACATAGGGACATTTTAGGTATTTAATTAATTACAAAATTTTTCATTTCATTCAAATCACCATAACTTTGCACACATTAATCCAAACATACCCAATATGGGTCTCAAAGTGATCAGAAAATCCTAAAGATTTATCTAGCAGTGTTTATTTTTCTATTTGGATTAGTTTGAGTCTAATCACATTTAGGACCTAACCCTAATTAGGTCAATTAACCCTAGAACTTCAATTAACCATAAGTTGGTCAATTTAACTCCAAATTAGGTGATCCAAATATCTATTTAGATCAGGAAAACCTAATTAACAGTAAACTGCAAAATATTTAGGATCCAATGGTTAGATTTCTTAATCAACTCTAATTACCCTAAAATTTGATTAGTGAAGATTAGTAAATTTAATGATCCAAATTAAATAATTCAAGTTTTAAAGAACTCCTAGAGTAGATAAAAATCTATTGGTGTAGTTACTTTAGTGATTTGGTGATTAATTTCTCACTGATCACCGTAAACCCTAATTAGGCCATAACTTAGCCAATTAGAGTCCAAATTAAACCGACTATTAGTCAATGTAATCAGTGGATCATTTGTGAATCATAGCTACTAATTTTATTATATTTGGACACTAATTGGAAAAGTTAGGATTTTTGACCCTTAATTAAGAACCCTTAAATTACCATTTTACTCTTAGAACTTGATTTGGCTATAACTTAGCCAATACATATCAGAATTTGATGATTTTAAGTTCTATAGAAACCTCACAACATAATCTATAGTTAACTAATAGAAAATTTAGATGTCATTAGGCAAAATTGACAATTTGCCCTTATAGGTTAAATTCCTTAATTTGACCTTATAAGGCTTAATACTTAACCAAAATAAATGTACTTACTATCTAAACTCACATTAGACAGCTAGTAATTATTCACTTCAATAAATTCTAAATTTGAACTCTAATTCATAAAGATGAATTTTAGACCCTTAAATAGGGGCAAAATGATCATTTTGCCCAAATTTAGGGTTTAATGATTTTTAAGTCCTGAATTCATTATTAAATAGTAATAGTTAGTAATTAAAATAATGTAGACTTTAATTTAAATAATTCTAAGTCTTAAATTAGAAATTCAAGTAAAATCCTAAAATTTGATCATAAGTAAAAACCTAAGTAAAAATGTGAGTATTTTCCCTCTTCTTTGAACTCATTAGTTTATCCTATAGGTCTTATAACATTAGTTAGGATGTATGTCTGAGTGTTACTCTTAGTACTTAAGAGCCTTAATTCCTAAGATTAGGAATAGATCTTAGGGTAGAATTCATCTAATGAGTAAAATGGGTTACTCATTAGGTGAAACCTTGAGTTTACTAGTTTATAGATTTTTAAAGTTTATTTAATGATTATTTGTTCTTTTAATTTTAGAATTAGGATTAGAGATCTATTCTATTGAGTTTGACTTAATTCAATAGGATTTGCCTTAACAATTAATCAGTGAGATGGGATTAAACTCTAGTCCTTATGATGACCTTGTGATTAAGAATTGAATCTAATTATTTGGAATTTGATTCTTAATCCTTTCAATCTTGATTTGGCTAATCAAGATTAGGTTTGGGATTATATAAAATAATAAATTAGGATGATTGATTTACCTGTTTAATCATATAGTCGACATTGATTTAGTTATAATTAGGACTTAGCTAATCCTAATTATGTTCAACTCATAGGATCATGATTCTAAGTTACAGACACTGTAAGAATTGATAATTCTGAATCTTATGTAACTTAGAGTAGTTAGAATAATTAAATTATAAAACAAGAGATATCACAAAGTTTGTATAGTGCTATTTATTACCTTGAATTTGATATGCTATGCTTTCCTTATTTTGAGCCTCATTACACATTTGGTCACATTATATTGAACATAGAATATTTGATGAATATTTTATGCTAGACTTTGAATACATTCATATGGCATATTATAAAACAAACTTTATTATATTTTGTGGGTTATGACTTACTTAGTCTGCCAATTTAGTATAACATTACTTTTGAGACAGTACTTTTACCTAGGGTATTACCCCTAGTGCGAGATACTTTTTCTAGGGTATTTCCCCTAGAGAGCAGCTTACTTTAATCTAGGATATTTCTCCTAAATGATCAAATGGACTTTACCTTTTTCTATGATATTTCCCCTAGAGTGCAACATACTTTAATCTAGGATCTTTCTCCTAGATGAGTAGATGGACAATACTTTTTGGCAGGACTAAGTAGGAACAGTTATCTTATAGTTATATTACTTTTACTTACAGTCACTTTTCAGTTATCTTTTTAGTTACTTTACAGTTCTGACTTACTTTTACCTTACAGTTCAGTACACTTTTAGTTATATTTTCATTTTCTACAATTCTTTTATATTACAGAATTTTCTATAATTCTCCTATTCAGTCACATATCTTTATTAAAAGCATGTTAGGATGTTAGAAGTTTCTTTTCAGTATAGTATCTCTTACTTTACATTATAAATTGGCATTCTTAGTTTGATCATATTACTTAGGACTTTTCTTTTTGTACTTAGTAGATTTTTCATTAGAACTTGACTTACCTTTTATGTAGCTTGGGTTGAGGTATATGCTTACCTCACATTTTGTTTAAGTTATAATTTATTATTATAACTTGCCTTTCTTTCTTTGTTGCTTACGCTACTTTCTTGCTTAATTTAGTTTGTGATATCAATAAAACACATAAAAAAATGATTACCCTAAATGTACTTAGACATTTTGTCTAACTAGATTTTTTTTTTGTTGGCTAGAGCCCTATCATTATGAAACTGATAATGGTAGATTCTGAGCTATTTGAGGAAGTTGACCCTGCAGAGCAGCAGATTCATGAGGAGGTTCAGGTTGATGAAGGCCATTAGATTAAGCTTTCTAAATTACTTTACTTTTGCATCAAGAGGATGAGAGACTTTATTTCATGTTTTAGCTTTCAACTTTAATGTTTGTAATAATACAAGTTTAAATTGTACTTTTCTTTTCCTGTATTTTATATTCTGAGTTGGATGTCTTACTTTTTATTATGGATGAATGGATGTTACTACAGTTTGTTTCTTTTTCTTCCGCACTCTGATTTCATAGTATACTCATTAAGTGATTGTTCTCCTTTACTTTATTAAAAAGGGCACATCCTTCCCTTAAGATTGGGTTGGAGTCTTAAACTTCCAACCTAATGTTAAGTAAGGGATGTGCTTAGTGACGACCACTCCTTAATCCGGATGATTAGGGAGCGGCCGTCACAAAGGCTATCTCAAAAGTAATATTACACTAAATAGCAGACTAAATAAGACATAACCCACAACTGTAGTAACGTTTGTTCTATAAAGTTTTCTCCTTAAGTTATGAAAATGCCATATAAATGTATTCAAATTTTAACATAGAATATTCATTAAATATTCCATGCTTAATATAATGTATCCAAATGTGTAATGAAGCTCAAAATAAGGAAAGCATAGCATTTCAAATTCAAGGTAAATAAATAGCACTACTCAAACTTTGTGATATCATTTGTTTTCTAAGTTAATTGTTCTAACTACTCTAAGTTACATAAGATTTGGAATTATCAATTCTTACGCCATCTGTAACTTAGGATCACGATCCTATGAGTTGAACATAATTAGGACTGGCCAAGTCCTAATTTTAACTGAATCAATGTCATCTATATGATTTAAATAAGTAAATTAATCATCCTAATTTATTGTTTAATATAATCCCAAACTCAATATTGATTAGCCAAATCAAGATTGAAAGGATTAAGAATCAAACTCCAAATAATGAGATTCAATTCTTAATCACAAGGTTATCTTAAGGACTAGAGTTTAATCCCATCCCACTGATTAATTGTTTAGGAAAATCCTATTGAATTAAGTCAAACTCAATAGAATAGATCTCTAATCCTAATTCTAAAATAAAAGATCAAATAATCATTTAATAAACTTTGAAAATCTATAAACTAATAAACTCAAGGTTTCACCTATTGAGTAACTAAATTTACTCAATAAATGAACTCTAACCTAAAATCTTCTCCTAATATTAGGAATTTAAGTTCTTAAATATTAAGAGTATCTCTCAAACACACATCCTAACTAATGTTATAAGACCTATGGGTGAGATAAAAAGTTCAAAGAAAGGGAAAAGAACTTATAATTTTTACTTAGGTTTTTACTTAAGACTAAAATTAAGATTTTACTTAAATTTCTACATTTGGACTTAGAATTTTCTAAATTAAATGTTTAAATCACTTTAATTACTAAATATAATGATTTATGGATGAATTCAGGACTTAAAATCATTAAACCCTAAATTTAGGCAAAATGACCATTTTGCCCCTACTTAAAAGTCTAAAAATTCTTCTTTATGAATTAGGGCTTATAATTGAAATTTATTGAAGTGGATGTGATTACTTACTATGTAGTATGAGTTTAGACAGTAAGTACATCCATTTTGGTTAAGTATTAAGCCTTATAAGGTCAAATTAAGAAATTTGACCTATAAAGCAAATTGGTAATTTTACCTTATAAAATCTAAATTTTCTATTAGTTTATTGTAGATTATATTCTAAGATTTCCATAGAACCTAAAATCATCAAATTCTAATATGTATTGGCTAAGTTATAGCCAATACAAATTCTATGGTTAATATGGTAATTAAGGGTTCTTAATTAAGGGTCAAAAATCCTAACTT
Source organism: Gastrodia elata (assembly GCA_016760335.1). NCBI lineage: Eukaryota > Viridiplantae > Streptophyta > Magnoliopsida > Asparagales > Orchidaceae > Gastrodia > Gastrodia elata. The sequence continues at coordinate 20,056,097 of CM028669.1, forward strand.
TTCTAATTGATGTCCAAATTGATTAAAATTAGTAGCTATAATTCATAAATAATCTACTGATTGCATTGACTAGTGATAGGTTCAATTTGGACTCTAATTGGCTAAGTTATGGCCTAATTAGAGTTTAGGGTGATTAGTGAGTGATTAGTAAAATAAATCACCAAATCACTAAACCAACTACACCACTAGATTTTAATATACTCTGGGAGTTCTCTAAAACTTGAATTATTCATTTTAAATATTAAATTTGCTAATCTTCACTAATCAAGTCTTAGGGCAATTAAGGTTAATTAAGAAATCTAACCATTGGATCGTAAATATTTTTACAGTTTACTATTAATTAGGTTTTTTTAATTAAAATGGATATATGGATCATCTAATTTGAGGTTAAATTGACCAACTTATGGTCAATTGAAGTTATAAGGTTAATTGACTTAATTAAGGTTAGGTCCTAAATATCATTAGTTTAAAACTAATCCAAATAATAAAATAAATACTACTAGATTAATCCTTAGGTTTTATTGATCACTTTGAGACCCATATTAGGTATGTTTAGATTAGTGTACACAAAGTTATGGTGGTTTGAATGAAATCATAGATTTGGTAATTAATTAAATACCTAAAATGTCATTAAGTGAAATATTGATCTTACAGCAAAATAAATAGCATCATTAAATTTATAATATTTTTCTAATTAATTTGGTATATTTGTTTGTATAATTTGGATGGGTATTTTACAAGTTATAAATATTCAAAGTTTGTTATTTATTTGATTTAATTAATTGTATAAACATATTAATATCACTATTTTTAACTATAGCTAATATTATTAATTCTGTTACTAACTTAGATTTCTTTTATTTTTTTGATTTGATAAATATACATATATATCTATACATAATAGAATATATATTATAAGTATTGTATTATATATATATATATATATATAATATACAAATAAAATAACTTTTATTTCTCTGTAGGTGGGACCCACAGCCACATGGCGAGCCGTGGCTGGCTAAGTGCGATCAGTGGGCCGCACAAGATGAGTGTGGAACTGACCCCGTCAGTTTGACGAGGATGGGCAGGCCCCACTTCTATCACACGCAGCGGATCGACACGTGTCGATCCGAGAAGGAGCTAGCTATGCGCGTGAACCCCACCTAAAACGGATTGACTTGGAATATGGACTGCGGGTCGGTCTCGACCCGCCTCAACTCGAAAACGGGAGACGGTTTGTCTTCCTCCCCGTTCGTGCGATTAGGGTTTAGTCATTTTTTTTAGGGTTACGAAGAAACGTGATCGACCGAGCCCAATGCGTCGATCGATAGCCTCATTCGATGCGATAATATGATTGTAAGACTTAAGAAGTAAAGATAAGGTGAGATGGGTACCTTAATGCAAACGGCAGAGGGAATTATGGCTTGATCGGAGATGTCTCGGACAACCTCAGGATCTCAAAAGGTGAAAACCAGATGATGGAAACTCTATTAGGGATTTAATGGACGTTTGAAGCGGTGTTGGAGCAGCTGTGGATGCATGGCGCTGCGTTGGAAGGAGATTAGGGCGGCGTGCACCGAACCCTTCGACACGCAAAGCTCGTCGAGGAAGATGGACTCTGAGCCGTCCGATCTTTCGATCAGACAAATCAGAATGATCCGTCAGATTAGACGGAATGGGCTGCGAACGGGAACGACGTCAGCAGCAAAGAGATGACGCTGTTTAGAGTTAATTAAATATAATATTATTAAATAATTTATACTAATTTAATTAATTAGAATTATACAATTAAACATATTCAGAAAATTTTCAATAAATCACCCCTAGCTAAATGAGAGGTGAGGAATGCAACGGCATGATCGGATTTTTGATTCGATGAGTATTTAATCATTAGATCTTTCGGGGGATTTAAATAATATTAAAATATTCGTCAAAAATCCAACAACTTCCACATGCATCCAAAATATCACCCATAACTAATTTAGGGGTGGTGAATGCAATGGTGAAGTCAGAGTTTTGATTTGAGGTCAAAATAAAAAGTAAATTTCTAGAGTTTTAGGATTTTCCAGAAATCAGGGTTTGATCCATTTGATCCCTGATTTGATCTAGATCTTAGAGGTGAGTTCTAAATGACTTGGTTTAGATAGTGGAATCATAATTAAGACTTAAATTAGTCTTAATTAACCTAAGTAATCACTTAGGTTGTTACAAAACTGCTTTACTTTTCATGCTTATATATTCTGAGTTGTACATTTCTTACTTGGATTGTATGGATGTTATACTTATTTTTTTTCCGCACTCTGATATATTATAGTATGTTCATTCAGTGATTGGCTCCTTTGCTCTCTCTTTATTAGGGCATATCTTCCCTTAGTATTTGATTAAGATTGTCTATTCCTTAATCTGAATGCTAAGTGAGGGTTTGCCTGTTGACGACCACCTCCTGATCTGGATAATTAGGGGGCGACCGCCACAGTTGGCATCAAAGAACTCTATAAGGTGTCAGATTGGAATTTATATTTTTATCTACCTAATAGATAGTTCTTTTGACTTATAATCACTAAATGAATACTAGAATGACATCCATATTACCATATACTCAGAATAGTGAGCATAAATTACCAACATAATTAAGATAAAATAAAACTCATTCTGAGCTCTCTCAAATTTATATGATTACTAAATACAGGTACAAAATGAATCCAGGACAGTCATCCTCAAACCCTATTGTGTCTAACTATAATTCTGTTGAAATCAATACACTCTTAGATGCAGTAAAAACACTAATGGCAACTAATGCCCAATAGTCTGAAAGGATAGAGAGATTGATCACGATGCAACATAATCCGTCCCCAGCATCTGTGAATCCTGTACCTTACCATTATTCTCAACAGTATCAGCAGCCAACAGATAGTCTTTTACACAAATTTATTAGATTAAAAACCCCTAATTTTAACGGAAACATGTCAGTCGTGGACACAGCCAACTGGCTCAAAATAGTGGAAAAGAACTTAACAAGTATTAACTATTTAGATGCTGAATCAGTCAGATTAGTCACTCACATATTCCAAGAAGAAGCTGAATACTGGTGGGACAATCTTCGTCGTACACTTTTTTGATAATTACCACATTTAGTAGATCCCTTGGGAAGAATTCGTAGAAGCATTCTGAGCAGAATATATACCCCCATCAGTTCAAAATAACTTAAGAGATATGTTTCTTAAACTAAGGCAAGGGAACAAGACACTCACTGAATATGAATTTGAATTTAGAAGACTAGCTAGATTTGCACCAAATATAGTGCAAACTGAAGGTGCTCGTTGCCATAGATTTCTGAGTGGACTTCGAGACTCAATAAAGGATCATGTGGTACCACTGAAATTGTCTAATTTTACAGAACTAATTGAAATCGCTCGTGCCATAGACCAGCATCAATCTCAGAAGGAAACTAAAAGAACCTTCAGCTCAACCTCATACAGGGATAATAATTCCAAAAAGGCTAGATTTTCTTCAGGAAAGGTTTATCAAATTGAAGCAGATCCTACACCTTCAAATCTATATAATAGGTGTACAAGACCTCATCCCTTCGGAAAGTGTTATCATAATCAGCAATGTTGTTACACATGTGGAAGGAAGGGACATTACTATCAATAGTGCAATTTTGATGTGACAATCGATGGTGCACGTATTAACCATCCTAAGGGGAATCAAGTTCTTAATCCTACTCTGTTCAATCAAAGTAGCCAACCTCTTATCATCATGTCTTCTCAGCAACCTATAGTATCAACTCAAAGGAAGGTTGGAAGTAGTACAACTCAACCTAGTACCTCCAAGTCCCCTCAACAAGTCTTTGTAAGGCCATCTGGACCTGCTAGGGTTTACACCCTTACTCCAGTAGAGGCTACTGAAGACAACAACGTCATATCAAGTACGCATATTTAATTCTGAATTCTTATTCTAAGCATTAGTAAATCTGAATAATCATAACTAAGTATGCTTAATTTAGGAACCATTTGTGTTAATGACTATCCTTGCAAAATATTATTCTATATGGGAGCAAGTCATTCATTTAAATCTGAAAGGTTTGCTAAAATTTTGAAGTTGCCATGTTATAAGATGGCTAGAACTTTAAATGTTAGGCTTCCTTCTAGAACCCAACTTAGCACAACTCAATTCTGTAATCTCCAAGTACCCTTGAACAAGAAGGCATTTCAGGCCAAGTTAATTATCCTACCTATAGCAAATTTTGATATCATATTAGGAATGAATTGGCTTAGTGCTCATAATGCTATGATTAATTGTTAACAAAAGAAGATTACTTTGTCATCACAAGATATTGTTGAAACCTTCATAGGAAGGTTTAGTACCCATTGCTCATTGATTAATGCAATTCAAGCAGGAAAGTTATAACTAAAGGCTGTGTTGCATTCTTAGTCACCATGATTGGTGAAAGTAAGGAAGATATTCCACTATCAAAAATCAGAATTGTTAAAGAATATTCTGATGTGTTTCCAGAAGATTTGCCTAGGCTACCTCCATAAAGAGAAGTAAAGTTTGCAATAAATCTAATTCCTGATACACAGCCAATTTCTAAAACACCAAATAGAATGGATCCTAAGGAACTACAAGAACTTAGTGAGCAATTACAAGAACTCCTAAATAAAGGCTTCATTAAACCTAGTATGTCTCCTTGGGGAACACCAGTCTTATTTGTTAAAAAGAAAGATGGGTCTATGAGGATATGTATAGATTATAGAGAATTGAATAAAGTCACTATTGAAAACAAATATCCATTACCTAGAATTGATGACCTGTTTGATCAATTGTCCAGTGAGTAGTATTCTCCAAGATTGATTTAAGATCAGGGTATCATCAACTTCAAGTAAAGGATTCAGATGTGGAGAAAACAGTGTTTCATACACGGTACACACACTATGAGTTTCTTGTGATGTCTTTTGGGCTCACAAATGCACCATCAATTTTTATGAACTTAATGCAGCGAGTCCTAAAGCTCAATCTGGATAAATTTGTTATAGTATTTATTGATGATATTCTCATCTACTCTCAGACCCTAAGCGATCATGAGAATCATTTAAGAATGGTATTAGAAACTTTACGTAACCATGAACTGTATGCAAAATTTTCTAAATGCAAATTCTGGCTAAGTTCTGTAACTTTCTTGGGCCATATTGTGGATGCTCAAGGAATCCAAGTGGATCGACAGAAAATAAGTGCAATCCAAGACTGGTACAACCTAAGACAATAATAGATATAAGAAGCTTTTTGGGCTTAGTAGGATACTATAGAAAATTTGTTAAAAGCTTTTCTCAAATCGCATCTCCATTAACAAAACTCACTCAGAAATCTGTTCTATTTGTTTGGAGTTCTGAATGTGAGAATGCATTTCAAACTTTGAAGGATGCACTTTCTACTACTCCAGTGTTAGTCTTACCTAAAGAAGACTTGAACTATCAAGTGTATACTAATGCTTCAGGAACTAGGTTAGGTTATGTGTTAATACAAGAAGAAAAGTGATTGCATATGCTTCACGATAGTTGAAGCCACATGAGAGGAATTACCCAGTGCATGATATAGAACTTGCTGCAGTAATTTTTGCATTGAAAATATGGCGTCATTATTTGTACAGTGTTCAATGCTCCATTCTCACTAATCACCGGAGTTTAAAATATATCTTCACTCAACGTGAATTGAATTATCGCCAAAGGAGATGGCTTGAATTGATTAGTGATTATGATTTAGATATTCAACATCACCCAAGTAGAGAAAATGTGGTGGCAGGTGCCCTTAGTCATTGTACAACATTATCAGAAATGATTGCTACAAGTTTGCTAACAGAAGAATTCCAAAGAATGGAAATTGTGCTTATTCGTGGTGATGTGATGAGCTCAATATTAGCTAATATCAATATAGAGTCCACCTTTTATAGGGATGTTTCTATCTCTCAAACTAAAGATGATGAATACTTAAAGTTCAAGATGGATATTAAAAGTGGTCGACCTCATGATTTGTAATTACACGGGACAGTGATCTATCAAGATAATCGTATATGGATTCCCAAGTTAATGCATCAAGAGATTCTTATAGAAGGCCATAATTTATGTTATCAAGTCCACCCGGGGAGCACTAAAATGTATCAAGACTTGAAGAGATCATTTTGGTGGCCCGGTATGAAAAAGAGTGTGGTAGAATTTGTGGAAAAATTTCATGCTTGTAATCTTGTTAAGGCAGAACATCAAGGACCTAGAGGACTTCTTAATCCTCTATCTATTCCAGAATGGAAATGGCTTGATATTTCTATGGATTTTGTTATGGGTTTACCCAAGTCTAGATCAGGTGCTGATTCTATTTGGGTCATAGTTGATCGATTAACTAAATTGGCCAATTTTATTACAATGAGATAGACAGATTCCGTAGAAAAGCTAGCAAAACTATATATTAGAGAAATTGTTAGACTCCATGGCATCCTAAGGTCAATTGTCTCAGATCATGATAGTATATTCACTTCCAAATTCTGGATTGCAGTGCATCAAGATTTGGGCACCACATTGGCTATGAGCACTGCATTTCATCCACAAACAGATGGACAAACGGAACGAGTTAATTAAATTCTTGAAGATCTTTTACATCTATTCATTCTGGATTTTAGTGGTTCCTGGGAAGACCATATTCCTCTTGTAGAGTTTGCCTACAATAATAGCTATCAAGCAAGCATTTGTATGGCACCTTATGAAGCATTATATGGAAGAAAATGTAGCACTCCACTTGCTTAGTCTGAGACTGATAGTGTACAGCTTTTTGGATCTGACTTAGTTGCAAAAACAAATAAAAAGGTGTAATTCATTCAGAAGAGAATTAAAGTTACACAAGACCATCAAAGCAAATATCACAATGCTCACCATTATCCTTTAAATTTCAATGCTGGAGAATTTGCTTATCTTAAAGTCAGTCCTATGAAGGAGTATTTCGATTTGGAGTAGCTGGGAAACTTAGCCCTCGCTATGTAGGTCCATTTGAAGTATTAGAAAAGATAGGCTCTGCTGCCTATAAATTATATCTTCTTGAAGACTTTTCTGTTATTTATAATGTTTTCTATATATCATCATTGCAAAAATGTCTTTGACATCCTTCGCATTTAGTTCAACTTCCAGTCGTATCTATCCAGCCAGATTTATCTTATGTTGAAGAACCAATCGAAATCTTAGCTTGCGATCAAAGGCAGCTAAGAAATCGATCCATTCCAATGGTTAAGATTAAATGGAAGAATCGTATGCGAGAAGAAACTACTTGGGAGAAAAAAGAGGATATGCGGCAAAAAATCCTAATCTATTTAATCATGTACTTTCTTAACCTCTTCTCAGTTCAATTTGTTATTTTTACTATATCTTATTCTTCTCACTTGAGTGATGTCAAGGACAATATCATTTTTAAGTTGAGGAGTCTATAACAACCCAAGTTATTACTAAGGTCAATTAGGATTAATCCAAGTCCTAATTATGATTCTAGTATCTTAGTTATGCCATTTGGAACTCATCTATGTGATTCAGTCCAAATCAGGGATCAAATGATCAAATCCTGATTTCTGGAAAATCCAGAAAACCTAAAATTTGACCTGTCAAATTGACCTCAAATCAAAAAATGGAATTCGCCATTGTGCTCATTGCCCCCAAATTAGCTAGAGGTGATATTTTCGAGTCAATCGGAGATCGTCAAAATTTGGGTGAATATTTTAATATTATCTAAATCCCCTGAAAAATCAAATAATTTAATACTCGTCAAAACAAAAATCCGACTGTGCCGTTGCATTCAGTACCTCTCAATTAGCCAAAGATGATTTATCCGAAATTTTCTAAACCAAATTAATTAATTAATTTTCATTAATAAATGAGAGATAATTAATATATATATATATAATATTTTTAGGCGAAACGATGTCACTGTCGTTCCTCCTTTCTTTCTTACCGCACCATCAGGAGTAACGGATCTGCGGACCGTTCGATTGAATGATCGAACGGTCCATGTGTATCTTCCTCCGCCAACCCTACGCGTGGCGTCGAGGCTCGCACGCGGCATCCTTCGTGCGCCAGCTATCCATTGCCGCTCAAGGATTGATCTCCGATCACATTTAAGCTATCTCAAAATCTAATCCAAACTTACGTTTGAGTTTCGTTCTATCGAAGGATCCCGGGATCTATCGAAAACCCTAATCCCTTTCTCAGCCGTCCATTAGGTACCCACTCCCATTCCTTCTGCTTTCATACAATTGCTATATTTTTGTTTCTAAAACTTATTCCGTGGGATTGATTGAAGATCAAAAGCATTTTATTGAGCGTAGCCAAATCTGATCAATCAAATTTTATGTTTGATCCATAGTTACCCACAGTACATTCACGGGGTATTCATCTTTGTAGGACCTAGGGTTTAGTATTGAGCCTGATTCAAACTTTCTTGAACTTCAACTCGCACTACTAGGAATGTGTTCATTTCTCTGTTTGGATTAATATTCACCTTGGTGCGGACAAGTTCACTCGCGAGTGCTTCCGGGTCATAATGAGATTCAATAAGAGTTAAATATGCGCAGTCCTCGACCTCCCTCAACTCGTAAAATTGCTCGATTTTCTCGAGCCCAAAAATTACTCCCTTTCCCCGTACAAAAATTTTACGCCCCGCCGAGTTAATGGCGTTGGCGTAAACTTCCTGCACCAAGGTTGGGTATGAGTTGGATTGGGAGATCACCATCTCCCTCCATCCCCGAGGATCAACTTGTTCAGAGGGTACGGGGCAAGACATCCCCGAAACTTTTTTCGGGGATTAACCTCCATCGAGATGTAACCAAGGTGAACCTTTGTTCAGCCTCAGCGAAGCAGAACCTCTTCTTATTCAAGACTCCACCGGATGTGGAGGCCTCGGCTTCCTTTCAATGGATGGACTTCTTTCCAGATGACATGTTTGATTTGAAAAGAGAACCTCTTCAAATGAAAAAGTTAGCTTTTTGACCCCTTAGCTGAGAAAATTACCAAATTGCCCTTTGAAATTGAAATAGCTATAACTAATTCATTAGACCTTAGAATTTAATATTCTTAGACTCTATAGAATCCTTGAACAGCAACTAATAGTAAACTGCATAAAAGTTTAGATTTCATTAGGTGTAATTTACTAAAATGCCCCTTAGATTAAAAATCTTAGATTGGACCCATATGACTCATTTCTTATCCAAATTTGGTGCACTTACTGTCTATCCTTATGTTAGACAGTAAGAAATCATTTGACAGTAAGAAATCCCAATTCAGAGCCCTTAATCAAAAAGTAGCTTTTTTAACCCTTAAGTAGGGGTAAAATGGTCATTTTGCCCAAATTTTAGGTTAAATTCCTTAACCCTTAAAATACTCTTTGAAATAATTAAAATCAGTAATATAACTGATTTAGAATCAATTTAAGTCATAAATCCATCAATTAGGATAATTTGTAAGAAATCTCAATTTTAGGTTTGAAAATCCTTAAGTAAGGTTAATATGCCTTACTTAGTTAAAATCCATCTCTAACCTCCCTAATTAAATAAAATCAACAAGTGTAAAGAAATTCAATTAATTCTTAGAAATTTTCTAAGTCTTATCATTAGGAATCCTCACTTCACCTTAGGATCTGTTCCTTAAGAATAGGATTAAATATTATGTTAGATTTTATTCATTAAATAATAGGGTTATTCAATGAATGAATCCTTAGTTTTATTAGTTTCTAGATTTTATAACTTATTTGAATTATTTTGTCTTTCAACATTAGATTTAGGATAGGAGATTCATCCTATTAAGTCTAATTTGCTTAATATAATTTACCTCAATCATTAGTTCATATTTAGATTTAACCTAGATCTTAAGTCTTACCCTTGGGATTATGTGATTAAGCCTAATTTCATGGTGTTTAATCCATAATCTCAAGCTTGGTAGATTTTGGACAAGCTTTCAGTTTAGAACATCTAAACTCATAAACTAGGTCGTGAAGATTTCTTATAGTCGACATTAATTTAATCATATTATGATATAGCTAGTCCTAATATTTTGTAACCTATAAGGACATACTTCTAAGTTACACTCGATAGTAGAAATTGGAGATCCTGAACTTGTGTAACTTGAAATAGTTAGAACGTTTAAATTAGACAATAACTGATATCACCATATTTAATAAAGTCCCTTGCTTACTACTTGATCTTGTGCTACGCATTCCTTGAACTTTGTGCTCATTTTTCCTTGAACATGTCATATAAGAAAAATATTATTGCATAAAAAAAGGAAAACTTAGAATAATAGAAAAACATTTACATTTGGGTTCAGTACATGGTGGATTATGGTGCACATTACTCCAATAGACAGGGGTAAAGAGAGATCAGGATGCTTAACATCACTCATTGAGGAGAGTGTGTTAAGTTTGGGACCTGTTCAGTCTTACAGATGTGCTTGATTCCTCAGCTATTTCTAAAATTATCCACAGAAATAAAAGTAAAATAACTAAAAAATATTTGCATAATATTATCTGCCACTTCAGTCATATTGTACTATATTGTGATATTATGTCCGCCCTAGCCCATAAAGGTTGCGGTAATATATTGGGTTGGATTGGCCAATTCTTTGTGATATGACAGTTTGTACATTCTTTACAGTTTTCAGCTTACTGTTTATTATGTTATTGATTCATTTTATTTCGGTTAGCTGTATTTTTCCTATGTTACCCGCTTACTTGAGTAGATGCATATATAGGATGCTATAATTTATAGGTTATTATATGTACCATTTTCATGTTAATATTTTAAATTAGCTATGTCATATGATCATCAATATATTTAAGTTAGACTTTTCTTTTTAGTACTTTTAATTATTGTATTACATATGTATGTCCTACCTTATTTAGTTTACTTGATGTGTGCTTTTGCCTCAATTCTTGCTTAATTATAAATATTGCATTTATAACTTATCCTTATCCCATTATATGCTTACTTGCTCCCATGCTAGATAGATATTTTATTTGGTTTAGAGTAAAATGGTGATATTAACAAATACTTAATAAATTACTTGCCTAAAATGTACTTAGACAATTTATCTAATAAGATTTTTCTTTTTTTGGCTGTGGCCCTGGCATTGTGAAACCGATAATATCAAATCTTATTTAGTTTGAGGAGCTAGTGCCTGAGGAGGAGCCTTATGTAGAGGGGTGCAACAGCCTGGTGTAGAATACCTCTAGTTTCCTTTTTCTTCATTGTGAGGACAAGTGATATTATCATTTTTAGTCTTTTAAACTTTAATTAAATGATGTAATAATGCAGGTACTCATGACTGTGTTTACTTTCTGCACATTATTATTTTTTGAGCTATTTCATTTTATTTCATGATTGATGTATGGTGAATGGATGTAATCCTTACTTCTTATTGCTTCTGCACTCTTTATGAATATATAGATTTAATGACTGATTTTCATAAATATTATGTGCACATCATTCCCCTATTATTGGATTGTGGACCTTACCTAATCTAATGATAAGTGAGGGATTTGCTAGAGTGACACTCCACTCTTTAGCCTAATGATTGCGGACCAAAAGAGCGGGGCGCCACAGTTGGTATCAGAGAATTCCATAAGGTGTCGGATTGGAAATTATATTCCACTCTACCTAATGGATGATTCTTCTGCCAATCAATTATTAACTAAATACCAGAGTTACATCCAAAGCACCATAATTAGATGCTTAGAATAATAAAAGTATAGAAGGGAAAATGCTTTCATAAGTAATAGAACTTAAGTATGAACAAACTTAGGTATAATATGTAGCTAACTAATTCAAATTAAACTTTCATGAGATTTACAAGATCAAGAACTTGAGATGTTAGGACTTACCTTACGTATTAAGATGTATAAATCCCTGTAGGATTACAAACCAATAATTAGGTCTTAAATCACTCTTAAGTATTTACCTTCCACTTTCTAAATTTTATCTCCCTAAGGATAATAACAGCACAACTACCTTTAACAATTACTAAAGCTAATGATATTTTCCTTAGGAGTCTAAAATATATATTGTCCTTAAGGTAAGTGGGAGTGCATCCTGGACATTAATCTTCAACTCCCCTTGCTTTCCATAGTTTCTCTGGAGATATTAACACTCTGGGTAAAACTGCTAAGAGCCTTAGTAGATAGTGATCTGAAGTAAAAGAGATAGCATGGTATAATCTTCTACTTTTTGGATTTTTGAAGGTGTATTGTCTTTAATTCAGATTCTAGCAAATCCTCTTAATGTTGGGTTACCTTCTAGAGCCCAAATGCCAGCTCACTAGTTTTGTAAAGTACCAATCCCCATTGAAAATGAAAAGTATGAAGCCAAGTTAGTAGTTCTCCCAATAGCCAATTTCGATGAAATATTAGGCATGAATTGGCTAAACCAACATAATGTCACTATCAACTGTACAAATAAAAAGATCACCTTGGGTAGTGGTAGTAAGGCCAGATCCTTTATTGGTAACCTTAGTACTTGAGCCTAGCTAATCAATGCTATTAAAGCAAAAAAGTTAGTTTAGAAATGTAACAACCCTAGCTGTTACCATAGCTAAATTGAGATTATTTAAGCCAACAAATCTTTGATTTTAATTCTATTGGACTCAGTGGGTCATTTAAACCTAACCCTAGAAGTTTGGAATCAATCTAAGCTAAAATAGAAAATTTTGTATTTTTGGCTATTTTTGAGCCTTAGAAAATGCCTAAAATAATTTGATCTCCAAACTAAAATCTGAGTTCATTTTTTAATTCTTCACCCCCAAATTAGCTAAAGGTAAAATTTTGGGAATTTTTGAAGGTCATTCAGTCACATTTTGGATTTAATTTAAATTGGTTTAATTGCAAATTAGGGTTTTAAACAATTTATAATTGTAAATTTATCCTTTCCAACGGTCGGCTGGTTTCCAAACCGCGGGAGCCATCTGGGCCGTCCGTTCCGCGGATTTGATCCAACGGCCCACGCCTTAGATTCGATCCGTATAATCTCAACCGTTCCGCGGTTCTGAGATTTGATCCGACGGTGCCTAACCCATCCACCTTAAGTAACCCCGATCGCCCGTTCGATCCGCAGATCTGATCCGACATCTAATCCAACTCCTCGCATGGACATTGGATGTCAGGAGATCAGAGCCATCCCTCGCCAACTGTCGATCCATCAGACGGTCCCGGAGTCCCCCGTCACTGTGGATCTTCGTCCCCACAGGATCCCATCCCAACAGAGGAAAATCCTTCGAATCAAGCCACGTAGCCTTGTCTGCCACTCCCCTCGCCAGGTCACCTTGACCGTTAGCACCTTTCTGTGAGTGGCCAAGCCTAATAGAGTGACCTGGGAAGTCTGGACCCTCCCAATTGCAGAAATTGGGAGAAGCCTCGGTCCGAGCCAATTCCTAAGCTTGAGCCCTGGCCTCCATACCTAAGATCTCCTTGAGCCTATAAATACCTCCATGATTTCATAGTGGGTCCCTTTGCTCACTGTGAATCCCCAATTGCCTGGCTGAAGCTCTGCTGGAGTACCCATCTTCTCGGTAAGTTCCTGAACTTTCAGAGCTACGAACCGCTGATAGAGGGTGTGTGTCTGGTGTTCAGACCCCCTGCTAGCTCGTGAAGATCCTCAGGAAGCTTCAGCTACTCCTAGTTCCCTCTCGATCAAGCCTGCAACCCGATTTTAGGTACAGCTTTCCTCATTAAAGTTTCCTTAAGCTTGATTTCATTTTTGTCCTCTGGATGAGCCCTGAATGCCATTTAGAGTACCTTAGCCACTTAGGGAAATCGTGGTGATTGTCGCCTGGGGCTAAGCTAGCTCGAATCGATTGTATCGATCGATTGAGCTAGCGGCCGAGCCATGGCTGAGTCCGAGTAAGGACCCAGCGATTGGCTGCACCCTAGGTTAAGAAAATATGGGGGTTCGACCCGCCTCACTTCCTTGAACGTGTAGGGATCGAACCCCGATCGATTCGATGCCTCTGTGAGGAGAATTGTCCCCTCATAGTTGGCCTGAGATGCCCTTATCGAAGGTGTCTCGGTTGAGTAGCACCACATCAATCCAGAAGGATCCAGATGGGGGTTCTTGGTCCAGTTGATGCGTCTCGACTCCCTAAATGTGTAGGGATTGAGTTGAGCCACTGTCATCGCCGGAGCACCGAGAATTTCAGCGCTGAAGCTCGGCTAGATCGGACCCATTGAGAGGAGGAAGATGAAGTCGCGGATCTTGGGCCGGGCCGACCCGTGACCCGCGCGATTATGATTTTGGGCCGCGTCTATCTAATAATTATCGAAAGACATTTTTAATAGTTGTGAATTAAATTAATCAAACCCTATAGTTTTAATTTAAATAAAAATATAGAATAAATTATTTAAATAATTTTGGCTGTACTGATCTAAATGGTATGATTCAATATACCATTTGAATCAGAAAATATAAGGAATCTAAATATAAAATAAAATCACAGATCTAATGGTTGGATTTAAAAATATTTGCCCAACTCTTTGCTGTCCTTATTTAAATCATATTAAATTATATAAATATCCAAATGAGGAGATTAAGGGCTCTGATTGCTCCCTGAACCCTAGAGAACAAATTCAGACCCTTAAAACTAATTATGGATACTAATTCCTCTTAATCACTCCTTAATCACTTTAATTATAGATTAGTGAATTAAACCCTAAATTAGTCCTTAATTTTGGGTAGGTTAATTCCTAGTGCCATCTTAAGTCTATTAGAACCTAAGTGTAAGGTTAGATTGACCTAGAATGCCTTAATTTGACTAATCACTTTAATGGGCTTAAATAAGTGATTAGAGCTAACTAAGCTTAATTAGGTTATTAAAACTTGAGATAAGTATGTTTCCCACTTTAGTTAGCAATATGAAATACATTAAATTAGAATAGGAGTAATTTGGACAATTAAACCCTAAAATTCCAATATTGTCCTTAAGAGGGACAATTTGGTCATTTTGATCAAATATGCTTAAATGCTCTATAAACCTTGAAAATTTCAGTAATCTACCCTAACATAGATTAGAAATGTTCACTAAATTCTCATACCAATATTAATGTTAATGTGATCCTTAAACTTAAGAAATCTTCACTTAAGCCCTAATTAAGACACTTAGATCTTAAGTAACCTAAAAGAGGTCACCTAGTTTAATGCTTAAACCAAATATCTAAGATTGTCAATTATCACCTTAATGAGTTCAATATAGTTAGATTATAAACCTAAATTCTAAAAGAAATACAAATGGAAACTCCTAAGTAAAAATCTAATTCAAAGTCTAAAATGATCAAACATCAGATCCTTAGATCTTAGATCTTAGACTTAGATCTTCAATTTGAACTGAACCATCTCCAATTGAAATTCTTCAAATGATTGATTATTTAACCCTTTGAAATCTTCCATGTGGGTATAAGATGATTCAATCTCTAAAGAAAATTTGATTATCTTAAAGGTTGAATATAGATCTTAGATTCTCAAGTTCTTAATTAATTATTTTATCTTATAATCAGTAGAATAACCCTTTCACTAAGTTCATAGTTCTTGGATCTTTCAGCTTATATGATCCTTATCCTTAACTTTGAAATAGAGTGTGAACCCTAGATCCTTATTAGGACATCTCCTGGGTTTAGGTTTTGAACACCAAAGTGGAGTTCAAGTCCTGAATCCTTAAATTTTGATTTACTTGATCAAGATTTGGGTAAGAGAGTAAAATATTAATAAACTAGGTCATTGATTTAATTACTTAAACTATATAGTCATCACATGATTTTGGATTAGAACTTGTTAAGTTCTAATATTAACTTTAAGGATATAAATCTGAGATTCTACTCGATAGCTGGATACTGAAGATCCTAAACTTGTACCTTCTCAGAGTAGTTAGATTTGGTAATTAGATAACATCATATATCACATGAGTTTAGATTGAGTCCCTTACTTACTTTGATTTGATTTGCTTGGCATTCCTTGGTTATTGAGCCTTATTCCTTGAGCATAGTAGGAAAACTTAGGATATGGATGATACATCCTAAGTTAGTATTTAAATTGCATATCATTCAGTTTTGCCTTGTTCTAGTTATTAGAATATGTCCTAGCTTAGTCTGCCTCTTCAGTAGTAGTATTATATAGACTGGACTCAGACCTAGCATATTTGGATGGCTAGGCTGGAGATTGATTGATTGATATTGGAGGCCCTGTATGGCCTATTGGCTAGTATGGCAGTACTATGTCTTAGGCTTATTGCTACTGTAGCTGGATTGTTCAGTATTGTTTTCTATTTTTCGTTGCCACATACTTCAGTGGCCTTATTTTCAGTACTAGCTCGCTTGCCACATGTCTCAGTGGCTTTACATAGATTGTTTTGCTTTTGCCATATGTCTCAGTGGCCTTTCCTTTTCCTTTTCTTAATTAGCATGTTGTATGTATACTCGTATGATTTACTTATATATATTGGCATGTTTAGGATGCTAGAAGTGCATGTTTTTAGTACTTGTGTTTCTTTTATATACCCAGCATGGGTTAATATGATCATAAGCATGTTAGGTTCAGAATTGTATTGTAGTTGCTGTTTCTTTTTAGCTTTTAGCCTCACCTTGCTTATTGTGCGTTGTATGTCATTCTTCATACTAGTTGCTGGCTATAAATGGATAGTTTATAGTTACCATTTCTTCATAGCTTGTTGCACCTATTACTATTTTCATGTTTAGCTAATTTAAATGTGATATCTTTAAAATATTCAGTTCATTAAAATAGCCTAAAATGTACTTAGACAATTGTCTAACTGTAACCTTTTTATTTTGTTGGCTGGGGCCCTGGCATTTGTGCTACCGACAAATGTCAAATTCGGACGTGTTCGTCGGCAGTGTCGTAAAAGAGGAGCAGGTTCAGGAGGAGGATCGTGCTGCTGCTGTTTAGATAGATCTTATATTTTATTTCAGTGAGATTGAGAGACATTTTCATCCTCTTTAAAATTCAGTTTGTAATAATTAATTCTGAATGTGTTTCATTTTTGCATTTCGATGAGTTACTATATTGTTTTCCCTCTTTCTACTATATATGCTTGTGGATGTTACTACTCACCTATTGCTTCCGCCACTTTGATATTTACATATATATATTGATGAATATTATATTACTTAGTGACAAGTCCTTGGCTTAAGGCAGGTTGGGTTTACCTAACTTTACTTAAGTTGGGGGTTTGCCACAGTTGGAGCACCGTACTTCCTTGTTGTCAGTACGGGGGCCCCACAAGAAAGGCTACGATGCCTTCCTAGTAACAATACTAGGAGAAAAAAAAGAAGGTGTTTCCTTATCCGAGAACCTCATCGTTTGTGAGTTCACTGACATCTTTCTAGAAGATCTACCCAGTCTTCCTCTTACACGGGGAAGTAGAATTTGCAATTGACATTATTTCTGGAATGCAGCCCATCTCTAAAGCTCCTTATCAAATGGCGCCTAAGGAATTACAAGAACTGAACAAGCAACTGCAGGAACTATTGGAGAAAGGTCTTATCAGACCTAATTCATCCCCATGGGGAGCGCTAGTTTTTTATTTGTCAAGAAGAAAGATGGATCAATGCAAATGTGTATCGGCTATAAAGAGTTGAATAAAGTAACTGTGAAGAACAAGTACCCATTGCCCCGTATCGACGATCTGTTTGATCAATTAGCAGGAGCAAAAGTGTAACAACCCACGGTTGTTACCCAACTTAAATCTAGATTAATAATATCATAATTATCATTCCATCACGTTCATCTAGTCATTAGAACCAAACCATGAAGGTTTGGAATAATTCGGAGACCAATCAATTAATTTGAAATATTTTAATATTTAATTAATTAGAAAATTGATGTATTTATTTTGACCTCAAAATCAAAATCCGACTTTGCTGTTGCGATCGTCACCCCCAAATTAGCTAGGGTTGATGTTTTGGACGCATTTGGAAGTCGTCGGATTTTCATGAATATTTTAATATAATTAAATGCACCGAAAAATAGAATAATTAAATAATTGTCATAATCAAGTTCCGACTTCGCCGTTAGATTCCTCACTCCCAAATTAGCTAGGGGTGAATTTTTGGAAATTTTCGGAGTGCATTTTAAAAATCCAAATTTTTGAGTAATTAGGGAAAATAAATAAGTAATGAGGCAATCCCCAAATTACAATTTTCCCTATTTTTCTAATCCCATTTTTCAGTTGGCCATCACCTTAGCCGGTGCCCATGCCTCTTAGGCAAATTTTTTTATGCCATCACCTCCTCCCTCCTCCTCCCTCTCCCTAGACCTCATGATGGCCTATCCCCTAGGCTCATCATGAGGTCTCCTCTTTAAAAGAGGAGCTCAGCCTTCCTCTTTTGGTTTGCTGAAAAACCTCATCACCTCCTTCCTCCATTGATGCTCTAGCATTGAAGAAGTAGAGGTTCAACTCTCCACCTCCAAAACTTTTGAAGAAGATAAGGTTCTCTCCCTCCCCTCTCAAGGACTAAAGGTACCCCTTTACCCTCTCTTTTGCCTTTTTCATATAGCTACAATGCTTGAATACAACTCTAGATATCCATGTTTAAGTATGGAAGCTATTAAGGCTCTTGAAAGCATCATAGAAAAATGCTCTGTAATTCTTGTATTCTATATACCCTGTTATTCATCTGTATTTTTAATATAGCTAAGATGTTCCATTCATGCTGATTTTGGTGTTGATGGAAAGGTATCGAAAATAGATTTCCATTGATATATAGCACTGCTCATGGAACTCTCTAGATTGAGAGTAATTGAGCCTGAACATAGGCCTTACGAGTTTCACACCTGGCGAAATCACTGTCTGCCGCTACAGCGCGCTGCAGCGGGCTGCAGCGGATTTCGGTAGATGTATTTAAAACATAGGCCAAGTATTTAAATAGTAAAATTGCAAAATGGACCACTACAGCACGCTGTAGCGCGCTACAGCCGTCTGCAGCGTAAATTTCGCGGAAATTTTTGTGGAACTTTAGAATATGTAAAATGATTAATTGAACAGTAGATCTGAAAATGGACCGCTACAGCGCGCTATAGCGCGCTGCAGCGGTCTGTAGCGACATTTTATGAAAACATAAGAAAACGACCAATAAAACTAATTGAACAGTGATTTGCAAAATGGGTCGCTACAGCGCGCGGTAGCGCGCTGCAGTGGACTATAGTGGAAATATTTCAAAACTTAGGAAAATAACAAAATAAATTAATTGAACAGTGATTTTTGCAAATCGGACCGCTACAACGCGCCATAGCGTGCTGCAGCCGGTTACGGTGGACCGCAGCATACCTCAGTGCGGAAATACGCTATAGCGCGCTGCCGCGTGAAAAGCGCTACAGCGCGCTGCCGCGCCCAAGTTTGCAAAAATTCCAGAATTTTAGAAAAACTGCCCAGTCTTGGCTGAAATGACCAAAATTTAATTGTTTAGGTATTTTAAGACTCCTAGGACCCTAGTGGGACTAAGTTATATCAAAAGTGAACATATTTTAGTTAAAATTGAACACTGCATAAAATTTTATATGAAAGTTAAATTTGAAAACCTTGCTATTGTTAATAAGTGATCAAAACCTATCTTGTACCTAAAATGTATTGTGCAAATTATTGGATATCTTAGAATTCAGTGCCAACAATAATCTAAAATAATATTTAGGTTTTGAACCCTAAAAAATTAGAAAATCATCAATTTACACTTAGGAATTCAAATGGCTATAAATAATTCATTAGACCTCAGAATTTAGTGTTTTTAGACTCTATGGAATTCTTGAACAATAACCAATAGTAAACTATATAAAAATTTAGATTTCATTAAGTGCAACTTACCAAAATACCCCTTAGGTCAAAAACCTTAATTTGGACCTATAGAACCCATTTCTTATCCAAATTTGGTATACTTACTGTCTATCTCCATATTAGACTGTAATGAATCATTTGATAATAAGAAATCCCAATTTAGAGCCTTAAATCGAAAGTTGACTTTTTTAGACCCTTAAGTAGGGGCAAAATAGTCATTTTGCTCAAAATTTAGGTTAAACAATCCTTAACCTCTAATTAGTCTTCTAATTCACTAAAAATCAATATTAGAACTATATTAGAATGATTTAAGAGAGTAAAATCAATATTTATGTCAATTCGTCAAAATCCCTAAAATTTCTCTAAGTCCTTTTTTTTTCCTTAGGATATTACATATCACATAAGGACTACTCTTGAGACTAGGACTATATCCTATGTTAGATTTTATTCATTAGGTAAATGGGTTATTTAATGAATGAAACCTTGGTTTTATTAGTTTCTAGGATTTTACAACTTATTCTAATTATTTTGTCTTTTAATTTAGTTTTAGGATAAAAGAGTCATCCTATTAAGTTTGATTACTTAATAAGATTTGCCTTAATTAGTAGATCACTTTTAGAATAAAACTTAGATCTTAGGTCTTATCCTTTAGATCATGTGATTAAGCCCAATCTTGTGGTGTTTAATCTATAATCTATAGGTTTAGAAGATCTTGATCAGATCTTAGATAGAACGACTAAATTCACAAAACTAGGACGTATGAGTTATTGATTCAACACATAGTCGTCATTTGATTGAACTAGATTAGAACCTGATCAGTTCTAATCCTTTTTAACTTATAAGGATGAATTTCTAAGTTACACTCGATAGTAGAAAAATGGTGATCCTGAACTTGTGTAATTTGGAATAATTATAATGGATAATAGAAAATAAATGATATCACCATATTAGTAGAGTCCCTTGCTTACTTTTGATATTTTGTGCTACGCATTTCTTGTGTATTTTTGTGCCTTAACTCCTTGAGCATATCATACAAGATTTTTGATGCATAAATAAAATGTTAGGAAAATATGGAGACTCCTTGGATTCCTTGTGAAAATATAAAAGTGATTGATTAAAGATAATAATTATATGTGTTAGAGCTGCCTCTCAGTTATGTCTTCTTTACCTAGTCTCCTTGTTGACACTAGGAGAAGACCAGATTTATATCTTCTTTGCTTAGTCTCCTTGTTGACACTAAGAGAAGATTTGTTGTGTTTTCTTTGCCTAGTCTCCTTGATGATACTAGGAGAACACCCTATATATCTGCCTAGTCTCCTTGTATGACACTAGGGTTATATAGTTTTGTGCCTAGTCTCCTTGTTGACACTAAGATCCTTTTGATATTTAGTGGGCTATAGTAGCTCTTTTCTATATGGCAGTTAGTACACAGATATTCATATATATTATTTTGATGTTTTGTTTACTTTTCAGTATTTTTATTTAGCAAGCTATTCTTTGTTCTGCTTATATATATTTAAGGATATTAGGATTTTGTTACTATTTATATGTATCATTGCTGAGTTCAGTTATTTCAATTTGCATATTTCTTTTGATCACCAGCATATTTAGGATGTAGAATTTTCTTCCAGCACTTGTTGAGTTATTTATATATGCCCTGCCTTGTTTAGCTTATATTTGAGGCATATCTTAGCCTCTTTTTTGCTTAAAGTAATAAATACTATTTATAACTTTTCCCTTTCTTTTTATATTATTAGTTGCTCCTACATTTTTTATAGCTATTGCTTAGAATTGTAAAATGGTGATATTAACAAAATACATAACAACTTATCAGCCTAAAATGTACTTAGACAATTGTCTAACACAAGATTTTTATTTTTTTTTGGCTGGGGCCCTACATTGTGAAACCGACAATGGCAGATCCTCTTCAGTTAGACGGTCAAGAGCTAGGAGTGGAGCCTTATCCAGAGGAGGAGCTTTTAGAAGAAGTTGCTTAGAGTTATTATATGTGAGGACAAGAGTTTTTTTTTATTCTCTTATTACTTAAACTTTTAAATGATGTAATAATACAGGCATCATTGACTATGTATTTAGATTTTTATGCTTATATTCTGAGTTATATTTCCTACTTTTCATACTATGATACTTAGATGTTTCTCATATTTAATTCGCTTCCGCACTCTGTATATTTTTAGTAAATAGTGACTAATTATATATTTGATTATGTGCTTATTCCTTCCCTTATTAGATGGATTGTGGATTTCATCCTAATCCAATGATAAGTAAAGGGTTAGCCAGAGTGACACACCACTCCTTAGCTTAATCTTGTAGATTAAGGGGTGGGGCGCCATAAAAAGTGTTCTTAAAAATTGATCTACAATTAGGGTACCATCAGCTGCAAGTAAAGGATTCAGATATAGCGATGACTGCCTTCAGAGCTAGATATGGCCACTATGAATTTTTAGTGATGTCATTTGGATTGACGAATGTGTATTCCATCTTTATGGACTTAATGCAACATATATTAAAACCATACCTTAACAAATTTGTCATCGTGTTCATAGACGATATTTTAATATACTCCAAGATAAAGAAGGAACACGAAGGTCATCTCAGGACAGTATTGGAAGAACTGAGAAGCCACCAACTATATGCCAAATACTCTAAGTGTGAGTTTTGGCTTGAATCTGTCGCTTTCCTAAGCCACGTAGTAGATGCTCACGGGATAAGAGTAGATCAGAACAAGGTGAGCGCCAACCAAGAATGGGTACAACCCAAGTCAGTGACAGAAATCAGAAGCTTCTTGGGTTTGGCCAGTTATTACAGAAGGTTTGTGAAAGGCTTTTCTCAAATAGCCTCTCTACTCACCAAACTCACCCAGAAGGTCACCAGCTTGTGAAGCAACATTCCAAGCACTAAAAGATGCGCTTACCTCTACCCCGTTCTAGCTCTTCCTAAGGAAGAAGTGAACTATCAAGTTTATACTGACGCATCTGGTATAGGTTTAGGTGCCATACTAATGTAAGAAGGGAAGGTCATAGCATATGCTTCTTGTCAGCTGAAGTCTCACGAAAGAAATTATGCCGTTTATGATCTCAAACTAGCTGCTGTAGTGTTCTCTTTAAAGATCTGGCATCACTATCTATATAGAATTCAGTGCTCAGTTTTCACAGATCATTAGAGTTTGAAGTATATATTCACTCAAAGGAGTTGAACTGCCGACGGTGAAGGTGGTTATAACTGATTAGTGACTACGACCTGGACATCCAGTACCATCCAGGAAAGGCAAATGTCATAGCTGATGTGCTTAGCCGTCATGCGACTCTCAATGCTCTTATCTCTAAGAGTCCTTTTGAAGAAGAATTCTGTAAAATGGATATCAAGTCAGTTCGTAGTGGCCAGGTGAGTATAATGCTCTCAATGATTAATGTGGAACCCACATTCCACAGAGACGTATCTATTACTCTGATGAAAGATGATGAGTACCTAAATTTTAAACAAGCCATCAAAAGTGGTCGTTGCACCGACATTCGATTCCATAAAGGTGATATCTATCAAGGAGATTGCTTATGGATCCCTAAGTTCATGCATCAAGAGGTGCTGATCAAAGGCCATAACTATGGATACCAGATCCATCCTGGAAGCTCAAAGATGTATCAAGATTTGAAGCAATCCTTCTAGTGGCCAGGAATAAAGAAAAGTGTGGCTGAATTTGTTGCAAAGTTCCATGCTTGCAGTCTGGTTAAGGCGAAGCACCAAAGGCCCGGTGGTCTACTTCATCCACTGGAGATCCCTGAATGGAAATGGATAGATATATATATGGATTTTGTGATGGGATTGCCTCGTGCAAGGTCTGGAGCAGATGCAATTTGGGTTATAGTAGACCAATTAACCAAATCCACTCATTTTATTCCCATTCGGTAAACAAACTCGGTTGAGAAACTTGCCAAGCTGTATATCAAAGAGATAATCAGGTTGTATGGAATTCCCAAATCCATTATATCTAATAGAGATAGCCGATTCACTTCTAAATTCTGGCACACCGTGCATCAAGATCTAGGCACAACCCTAGCATTGAGTACAACCTTTCATCCACAAATGGATGGTCAGACAGAATAAGTAAATCAGGTTCTCGAAGATCTGCTTAGACTATGTATCATTGATTTTGCTGGATCTTGGGAAGATCACCACCCACTAGTGGAGTTCGCTTGCAACAATAGTTTTTAAGCCAGTATAAAGATGGCTCCATATGAAGCCTTGTACGGTAGGAAGTGTAGTACTCCGTTGGCATGGTCAAAAACATACAGTGTTCAGCTATACAGATCTAAGTTAGTAAAAGAGATAAAGAAGAAAGTTTAGTTGATTCAATAGCGAATTTGTGCAGCCCAAGACCGCCAAAGCAAATACCATGATATGCACCATCGCCCGCCAGAATTTAAAGTTGGAGACTTCACGTACCTAAAAGTCAGTCCGATGAAAGTAGTCTTTAGATTCGGTATAGCTGGGAAACTCAGTTCCCGCTATATGGGTCCGTTCGATGTAGCAGCCAAAATGGGTTCTTCCACCTACAGACTAAATCTTCCAGGAAACTTCGCAGCAGTTCATAATGTATTCCATGTATCATCACTAAGAAAGTGTCTTAGAGATCCATCTCACCTCATGCAGCTCCCAGAAATTCAGATCCAACCCGATTTGTCATATACCGAGGAACCAATTCGAATTTTGGCCCGTGATCGTAAACAGCTTATAAGTCGTACTATCGAAATGATCAAAGTGCAGTGGAGGAATCATTCTCAGAATGAAGCCACTTGGGAGAAAGAAGCTAATATGCGAGTCAAATATCCTAGACTCTTTGAGAATCTAGGTATTCCTTCTTAGCATTCTAAACTTCAAATTCAATTCATGTTTTTATTCTTATCTTTTCTTTCCACTTGAGTGATGTCAAGGATGACATCATTTTTAAGTGGGAGAGTCAGTAACAATCCAAGTTGTTACCCTTGTCAATAAAGACTAATCTCCATCCTAATCTTGATCTTAAGATATTAATCAAGTCATTAAGAGTCATCCACTAAGATCTAGTCCAAATTAGGAGTCAAATAGATCAAGTCTTGATTTTTGGGAAATTCAAACTCTAGAAAATGACCTATATAAATTGACCTCAGATCAAAAATTGGACTTTGCCATTGCGCTCATTGCTTCCAAATAGCTATGGGTGCTATTTTCGAGTCAATCGGAAGTCGTCAAAATTTTGATGAATATTTTAATAATATTTAATACCCAAAAATTGGAAAATTAAATACTCGTCGAAATTAAAATCTGACTTCGTCGTTGCATTCCTCACCCTCGAATTAGCCAAGGGTGAAATTTTGAGATTTTTCAAAAGTTGTTGAATTTTCTTGAATATTTTAATATATTTAAATTAATTAAAAAATTGAGGTATTTATTTTGACCTCAAAATTGAAATCCAACTTTGCCGTTGCGATCATCACCCTCAAATTAGCTAGGGGTAATGTTTTGGGCTCATTTGGAAGTCATCAGATTTTTGCGAATATTTTAATATAATTAAA
The DNA here is from genome assembly GCA_016760335.1 of Gastrodia elata. Taxonomy (NCBI): domain Eukaryota; kingdom Viridiplantae; phylum Streptophyta; class Magnoliopsida; order Asparagales; family Orchidaceae; genus Gastrodia; species Gastrodia elata. Next base: position 20,081,502 of record CM028669.1, read on the forward strand.
TACCCCAGAAAATAGAATAATTAAATAGTCATCATAATCAAAATTCGACATCGCCATTGCGATCGTCGCCCCCAAATTAGTTTGGGGTGAATTTTTGGGAATTTTCGGAGCGCGTTTCTAAAATCATAATTTTTAATTAATTAAGGGAATAAATAATTATTTATTCTTAATAGCATTTTTTTTTCTTTTCCTTCTTTCTCTCTCCTATATGGCTATTCCATTCGACTGGCCCTTACCTCCACTTTCGGCTGACCCATCTCTTTCTCCCTCATTAATTGAAAGCTTTGATGGCTATGGTCATCCCTCTTCCTTCCTCCCTCCTTAATGGCAAGATTTAATGGCTATGGTCATCCCTCTTCCTTCCCTCCCTCCTAACTCATGATGGCTTTCTCCCTTCCTTCTCCTCCTATAAATAGAAGCTCAGCTCTTCCTCTCCATGTTTTTTGCTATCAAGATAAAGCTCCCAAGCTTCCACCCTTCCCCCCATTAGTGAGCTTTGTGCTAAAGAAGAAGAAGAAGAAGAAGAAGAAGAAGAAGTTCCTCCTCCAAGCTTTCCAAGGTTCTTTCTTCCTCTTCTAAAGGTTAAGGTACCTATTTGTTCTTCTTTCTTGGTTATTTCATTTCTCTATTATGCTTATTTGTATATTTAGACATCCATGATTAAGTATAGAAGTCATTATAGTTTTTCAAAGTAATACTCCTCATGCTCTGTTTTTCATCCATTCGGCACACCTCTGCCTTTATCATCATTGTTCATATTGCTAAGATGATCTGTTCATGCCAATTTTGGTGTCAATGGAAAGGTATCGAAAAAACCTTTCCACTGATATATCGAACTCCTCATGGAATACTTTGGATTGAGAGTATTTGAGCTCGAAATGTGACCCTTCACAGTTTTCGCACAGGCAAAATCACCGTCGGGTGCTACAGCGCGTCGTAACGTCCAAAACTTTTATTTGACCATATCTTAGCCATTTAGACTCCAAATCAAAAAATTTAAAGTTCTAGATAGCTTAGAATTTCAATGCCAACAATAATCTAAAATAATATTTAGATTCTGAACCATAAAAAAATTAGAAAATGACTAAAATACCCATAATCTTAATTATGTCATAACTTGACCAATTGAAGTCTAATTTGGCTTTACTCCCAGTTAAAGTACTCAGTGTGATATAGGAAAGCTATAGCCACTGAGTTTGCTGAATTTAGACATCAAATAAAAAAATTAGTTTTTTGACCCCCCTTAGCTAAGAAAATTATCAAATTGCCCTTGGAAATTGAAATGGCTATAACTAATTCATTAGACCTCAAAATTTAGTGTTCTTAGACTCTATAGAATCCTTGAATAGTAACCAATAGTAAACTGTATAAAAATTTAAATTTTATTGGTGTAATTTACTAAAATATCACTTAGGTCAAAAACCTTAGTTTGGACCTATATGACTCATTTCTTATCCAAATTTGGTGCACTTACTATATATCTTTATATTAGATAGTAAGAAATCATTTGATAGTAATAAATCCCAATTTGGAGCACTTAATCAAAAAGTAACTTTTTGAACCCTTAAGTATGGGCAAAATGGTCATTTTGCCCAAAATTTAGGTTAAATATCCTTAACCCTTAAAATACCCTTTGAAATCATTAAAATTAGTAATAAAACTGATTTATGATCAATTTAAGTCATAAATCCATCAATTGGGATAATTTGTAAAAAATCTCAATTTTAGGTTTAAAAATCCTTAAGGTTAATATGCCTTACTTAGTTAAAATCCATCTCTAACCTCCCTAATTAAATAAAATCAACAAGTGTGAAGAAATTCAATTAATTCTTAGAAATTTTTTCAAGTCTTATTATTAGAAATTCTCACTTCACCTTAGGATCCATTCCTTAAGAATATGATTAAATATTATGTCAGATTTTATTTATTAAATAATATGGTTATTTAATGAATGAATCCTTAGTTTTATTAGTTTCTACAATATATTTGGATTATTTTATCTTTCAATATTAGATTTAGGATAAGAGATTCATCCTATTAAGTCTGATTTGCTTAATAGAATTTATCTCAATCATTAGTTCACATTTAGATTTAACCTAGATCTTAAGTCTTACCCTTGGGATTATGTGATTAAGCCCAATCTCGTGGTGTTTAATCTATAATCTATAGCTCTGTAGATTTTGGACAAGCTTTTAGTTTAGAATGTCTAAACTCATAAATTAGGTCATGATGATTTCTTATAGTCGACATTGATTTAATCATATTATGACCTAGCTAGTCCTAATATTTTGTAACCTATAAAAATGTACTTCTAAGTTATACTCGATAGTAGGAATTGGAGATCCTGAACTTGTGTAACTTGGAATAGTTAGAATATTTAAATTAGACAATAAATGATATCACCATATTTAGTAGAGTCCCTTGCTTAGTACTTGTTCTAGTGCTACACATTCCTTGAACTTTGTGCTTATTTTTTTTGAGCATGTCATATAAAAAAAATATTATTGCATGAAAAAAATAAAAACTTAGAATATTAGAAAAACATTTGCATTTGGGTTCAGTACATGGTGGATTATAATGCACATTACTCCAATGGATATGAGTAAGAAGAGATCAGGATGCTTAACATCACTCATTAAGGAGAGTGTGTTAAGCTTGGGACCTGTTCAGTCTTGCAGACGTGCTTGACTCCTCAGCTATTTCTGAAATTATCAATAGAAACAAAAGTAAAATAACTAAAAGATATTTATATAGTAGTATCTGCCTCTTCAGTCATATTGTACTATATTGTGATATTATGTCCGCCCTAGCCCATAAAGGCTACGGGAATATATTGGGCTGGATTGGCCAATTATTTCTGATATGGCAGTTTGTACACTCTTTACAATTTTTTAGCTTACTGTTTATTATGTTGTTGATGCATTTTATTTTGGTTAGTTGTATTTTTCCTATGTTACCTGCTTACTTGAGTAGATGCATATATAAGATGCTACTTTACTACTTATTATATGTATCATTTTCAAATTTATATTTTAAATTAACATATGTCATATGATCATCAACATATTTCAATTGACTTTCTTTTCAATATTTTTACTTACTGTATTACATATGTATGCCCTACCTTATTTAGTTTACTTGATGTGTACTTTTGCCTCAATTCTTGCTTAGTTATAAATATTACATTTATAATCTATCATCATCCCATTGTAATGCTTACTTGCTCCCATGCTAGGTAGATGTTTCATTTTATTTATAGTTAAATAGTGATATTAATGAATACTTAATAAATTACTTGCTTAAAATGTACTTAGACAATTTATCTAATAAGAATTTTTTTTATTGGCTGGGGCCTTGGCATTGTGAAACTGACAATATTAGATCTTGTTCAATTTGAGGAGCCTTATTTAGTAGAGGAGGTGCAACAGCCTGATGCAGAAGACCTCTAGTTGCCTTTTTCTTCATTGTGAGGACAAGTGATATTATCATTTTCGATCTTTTAAACTTTAATTAAAGATGTAATAATACAGGTACTCGTGACCGTGTTTACTTTCTGCACATTATTATTTTTTGAGCTATTTCATTTTATTTCATGGCTGATGTATGGTGAATGGATGTAATTCTTACTTCTTATTCCTTTCGCACTCTATATGAATATATAGATTTAGTGACTAATTTTTATAAATCTTCTGTGCACATCCTTCCCCTATTATTGGATTGTGTATCTTACCTAATCCAATGATAAGTGGGGGATTTGCCAGAGTGACACTCCACTCCTTAGCCTAATGATTGTGAACCTAGGGAGCAGGATGCCATATGCCTCTATCCCTTAGATTAAGGTATCGTGATGAGTGATTGTCGATTTCGTCCTACGCATAAATTGGATGGTTTCTGCCTTAAAAGTGTTAAAGTCTCCTTCTAAATTTGTTGGTTGATGACTGAAACTATTCCCATTGTTAAAATTTTGCTTGTTCGATGAATTACCCCCATTAGGATTCCTGTTGTTTTTATTATTACTCCAAGAAGGGTGATTTTTCCACCTCGGATTATACGTGTTGGAGTAAGGGCTATTCATAACATTATTATTTCTCAGATAATTACCTTGCTCAGTGTTTGATTGCATGAAAGAATTGCTTAGATTGCAGTTTTCACTAGCCTTTTTTCCCCCGCACAACTCACAATAAGTTTCTTAAACAAAATTAACATTCATGTTTTCGATTCGTTAATTTAACATGAGGATTTTGTTTTGTAGAGCTGTAATTTGGTTTGTTTCAGTTATCTGGATTGATTTCTTTTTAAGCTATTCAGAAGGCCATTGGTACGCATTATTTGTCATTTCTTCTAGGAGGTCATAATCCTCCTCTTGGGTTTTACTGCTAATTGAGCCTCCAACGGCTGCATCTATGAGTGTCCTTGTTGGAGTATTCAAACCATTGTAAAAGGTTTGAACTTGCATCCACAAAAGGAACCCATAATGCAGGCATCGCCTTAAGCATTCCTTAAACCGATCCCAACCATCATACAGTGTCTCACCCTCAAATCGATTGAAGTTGATTATCTCAATTCTCAGATGAGCAATCTTCGTTGGAGGAAAATATTTGGCTAGAAATTTCCTAGCCAAATCGTCCCAAATATGGATAGAATCGCTCGGGAGGGAGCTGAGCCAACTTTTGGCTCTATCTCTTAGAGAAAATGGGAAAACCCTGAGTTCGATGGTGTCTTCAGAAATGCCATTAAACATAAAGGTATCACAAATCTCAAGGAAATTTGAGATGCGTGAGTTCGGGTCCTCAGTGGCTAACCCTCCAAATTGATAATTCTGAACCATGCTCAGTGTTGAAGGTTTGATCTCAAAATTATTGGCTTCTAGATTGGGCCTAGCAATTGCATGGGAGATGCCCCTAACAGTGGGCAAGACATAGTCTCTAAGTGCTCTACCCCGTGATTCTTCTAATGGCTCTGTAGGATTCGCATTGAAGTTTTCCATAACCGCTTATTGATTATTTAAAATAGCTTGTTCTCTTCTAACTTGTACATAGGTTCTTTCAATTTCTGGATCAAAAAGATATTCAGTACAATTTCTTCTACTCATGCAAATAAGAAATTAAGCTATCAAGAACAAGTATAGCAATAACGTTTAAAAAGTTCAGCAAATAAAGGAAAAATAAAATAGTCAGTCTAAGTTATAAATTAGTGCATAAATAAATACAAGAAGAAAATAGAATTATATGCAAAGAGATGTCTTTAGATCACTATTTACTAGTAGATTATCTAATACAAAATAATTACCATTCCCTGGCAACGGTGCCAAAAACTTGACAGACTGTAATTACATGTCTGCACTTGCACGCAAGTGTACGTGGCCTGAAGTAATAATTTGGAAGATAAGTTTCAAGATTTATCATCCTCAGAGAATGGTGTATTTTGTTACTAAGGTGTATATATATTCAATAATGTTTAAACGGTATGATTTTAGTTTTTTTTATGTGGTTCCGTTAACAAAGCAAAATTTGGACTTTATAAACTATTTGATTTTAGAGAGGAGAGTTGGGTTCCTCCATGTGAATCGAGAAGGACTCATATTAAATTACTTCTCAAGCACCTTTCATTCTTTTATAGTTATGCCAAATAATCAAGTGCACATTGTATTCATTAGAGTTGTCCTTTAATTCCTACAAGTCCAGATCTTGTGTCTGAAATGAAGACACTATGGTTCTATTTCAGCACAAAAATTCTCATGAGATCACAATTGGAGCATCTTGGTTTTCCTACGTCTATGTATTCAAGATAGTAGTTTTAATTAGGCGATCTCACGAGCATTGATTCCACAAATGAGCATCTTACGCATCACGCGCAGTTTAGATAAAGAAGTGATTTCATTGGGGTCCATGGGCTATGTCACTCCATCCATGATCTCTCAATGAATCCTCTTCCTCCTTTCATGTATGCTGAGCAACAAAGCTCAGTTAGTGGGTTTTAGCTCACATGCCTCTACCACTTGATTGAGCTTAGAGCATGGTGTAGTTAGGCTCAAGAACTTCTCACATAATTCTAAGCACTAAAGTACACATGTCCAGCTCTCAAACCAAGTTGTGAGCTATGGAGCACAAGACTTTTATTTTTGATGTTCATATTTATAATTATATTTCTTAACATAATTTTTTATTTAGTCCACAACATGATTTTTTAGTAATTTCATTAAGTCATTCAAACACAGAATTTTTTATTAATTATTTGAGGAAGTTCTCCAATATTCATTTAGTCCCTTACATTACACAATAGAGCCAAGGGGGTCTAGCCTACTAAAAAGAAAAACATACAAGGATGAAGACCCTTTCATGATCCACTAAAGAGAAATAAAAAGAAATATTAGGAGTTTACTAAGAACATCCCTTAATGGGGTTCTCTGGATCTTCTCTCTTCTTCCGCCCATCCTTTCCTTTACCTTCATAGTGCAGCTTTTACTTCCTTCTCCTCTAGCAATGGTTTCTTCAACCTCCCTTGGAGAGGTCTCCTTCTTCTTCTTTGCAGCCCCTAAGAATTTAAAATTTTAGAGTGAAAATGGGAACCCTTCTCATGTCAAGAGAGGCTATATTTATAGAGGAGTCAATCTCCTTTGCCTTATATTCAATTCTGTTCTTTTCCCTTCATAATTTCTGCTATAATGAGTGGCTATCCCACTTGATGCATGAAATGATTTCTCCTTTTGCATTTTAAAATCTTGTAATCATTTCAAACACACTTCCTTTTCCCTTAGAATAAGATAATGGCAAAGGATATATCAGCTGGGAGACAAGCTGCTGGCTGGAGGTCTTATCCCAGCTGCAATTAATGCCCTAAAGAGACAGAAAATACAGCGACCTCTATAGCGCACTACAGCAGTTTAAGTTCATAATCTCATTTGCAGTAGCGTACTGTAGCATTTGTACCATTCGAGCTTGATCCGCAATAGTGCACTGCAGCGCGTTGTGGCGCACCGTAGCGAATTAAGTTCAAAAACTTAACCGCGGTAGCGCGCTATAGCAAATTAAGTTTGATTCATCCTCCGTGGTAGCGCACTGTGGTGGAATCACAAAGAATTCAGGAATCCCCTTAGATTATTGCTTTCTGCTTGCTAGTAGCTGGAGCACGCAGTGGCGCGCTGCAATGCGCTAGAGCGCGCTAAAGCGTGCTGCAGTGGTTTTCTCCCAGAAATTGCATAAATGCTTCAAATTCTCCCAGAATTTGTTGTGCTCTCATTTTTTCCTAAAAATGAGCAGAATTTTTTCAAAGTAGGTTGTTTTTAATATGGATTTGAAATAAATTTTCCTTTATTTATGGTATAAATTATGAATTCATCACATTGTTTTGAGCTTTCAACTATTTTACCGTCTTTTCTACAATTTTGTTTAAAGTATTTAAATGTTATGTAGTAGATAATTATAATTGTTAGAGTAGTTTTTGATGTGTTAAACTTATTTTCTAACACGTGGTACTTTTGGTATCCTACAATTTGCTTGATCCGGAGCAGTTTGCGGAGCTTGATCAGGTGGATACTCAAAAGATCTAAGAGGAGTTCGTGGAGCATTAGTGCACTCTTCTCTAGCCTTTACTTTCTGCTTAAATATTTTTCAGTTCAGCACTTAGACTTTATTCTGTATTTTATAAGAATGTTGTAATAACTCTAGATATTTTTCTTTATTCTTTTTTTGAGATGAATATTTCATTTAGCTTCTGTGATGAATATTTCTAGATATATGCTTTTGCTTCTGTACTCTGTATTTAATTCTACTTATACTTAGTATTGTGATGTGATCAAAATATTCATAAAATGCTAGTATTTGTGTAACTTGGATTCTATTTGTATTTATAATCTAATATACATGAGTACTTTATCTAATACTTAAGACAAGGATACTGCACTTATCTTAAGGATTAATACTCAACCTTCTTCTCTTGAGGTTAAGTGTGAATACCCACTTAAGTGGTAATAAGTGAAACTCTTAAACATCGAGGCGCCTTTTCAGATAATGGTGGAGTTCCTAATAAGAACTCCAAAGTTAAGCGTGCTCATGTGGGAGCACTCCCAGCATGGGTGACCTGCTGGGAAGTTATCTTATGATGGCAAAACTGTGAGGCCTTTCAGGTCAAAGCGAATAAGATCTTAGTGCTTAAGAGTTTGAGCTGTTACAAATAGTATCAGAGCATGCCATAGTGTGTCAAATAAGAGCTAAGTGTTATATAAGGCAAAGTACCACTTTATGTGAGTAGCCTCTTGAACTCATGATGGTTAAGGTGCTACATGGTTGTGGGTACCTCTTATGCCTGTAGGGGTCACCTCTATTCCTATCTACCCAATAGATGGTTCTTAGATTTGTGTGTGGATACTGATGAGGACATCAGTTACTTAAGTTGGGGAGATTGTGAAGACCCACTTAAGTAGTAATAAGTGAAACTCTTAAACATCGAGGTGCCTTTTCAGATAACGGTGGAGTTCCTGATAAGAACTCCAAAGTTAAGCGTGCTCAAGTGGGAGCACTCCTAGGTTAGGTGACCTGCTGGGAAGTTATCTTGTGAGGGCAAAATCGTGAGGCCTTTCAGGCCAAAGCATACAATATCTTGGTACTTAAGAGTTTGGGCTATTACATTAAGTTTCAGCAATTCTTGTGCTCAGTAGGGTTATTCGAGGAAGTTGTGTTTCCTTCCCGAGTAACGCACCGTTTTGCCACCATTTTGTTATTCCTTAAATGTTACCACCAAAAACGTTGGTCATCGAAAAGTGGACAAGGCGTATAGTATGGACGCTGAACAAACCTAGGTATAACACTTAGAATGCAAGCGCCGTCACCCGTATAGGAAATGTTACCACCAGGGTAACATGTGCTATACCTACAGCCATCAGGGCCATCATTTTTATCACTGCATCTCCAAGGCCACTATCGTGGAGTGCTGATCACACATTCACGGCGTTATCAAACATTCCATCCTCAACCACTAAATAACCAAGATTGTGCCTTAGATGTAATGCCAACTTCCACTTCTTCTACAAATCCCAAAGTAGCAACACCTGCTTCAAAACTGGCCTACAATCGTCAAGGCCAGCAACCTCAGAACAAATAGCCAACAAATCCTGCTCGGGTGTATAATTTAACTCCTGCTTCTGCACCTGAGGATAACGACATTGTCTCAAGTATGTCTTAAATTTATTTTAATTTCAGTCATTATCATTCTAGCTCTTCTAAATATTTTAAATATCAATCTTTATTATTGTATAATCATTAGCACATTAATGATAAACGATAGACCCCATAATATTCTTTTTGATACTGGAGCAAGCCATTCGTTTGTGTCAAAAAATTGAGTTAAAGCCCTTAATTTATCGTCATATCGATTAGCTAACTCATTAAGTATCAGGTTACCTTCTGGAGCCCATATGCAATCTCATCAATTTTGTAATATAGAAATTCCTATCGGCAATCAGAAGTTCGTAGCTAAGTTAATAATGCTGCCAATTGCCAACTTTGAACTGGTTAAGCAGACATGGTGATTCTATAAACTGCCAAAAGAAGAAAAGTACCCTTGGCAGCCAAAGTTAATCGAAAACATTCGTTGGTAAATTTAGTACTCTAGCTTTATTAATCAATGCGATGAAGGCTGAGAGACTTGTCAGAAAAAGGTGTGATGTGTATTTAGTAACAATGTTAGGATAGAAGAAGGAAAATATTCCTATCTCAAAAAATCATATAGTATGTGAATTCCCTAATGTGTTCCCTGAAGACCTACCTGGTCTTCCTCCTATCCGAGAAGTGGAATTCACAATAGAAATAATTCAGGGAACGTAACTGCTATCAAAGGTTCCTATCACATGGCGCCTAAGGAGTTACAAGAGTTGAATAATCAACTTCAAGAGTTGCTCGAGAAGGGTCTCATTCGACCAAGTTCATCTCCTTGGGGAGCGCCAGTATTGTTTGTGAAAAAGAAAGATGGATCAATGTGCATGTGTATCGATTACCATGAGCTGAATAAGGTGATCATCAAGAATAAATACTCATTGCCTCAAATCGATGATCTCTTCGATTAACTATCTAGAGCCAAGGTGTTTTCCAAGATCTATCTACAATTAGGCTACCATCAATTGAAGTCAAAGATTCTGATATAGAAAAGACAGCATTCAGAACTCGATATGGACACTACTAGCTTTGGTAATTTATTTTGGTTTAACAAATGCACAGTCCATTTTTATAGACTTAATACAGCATTCGCTAAAGACATATTTGGTTAAATTTGTCATCGTCTTCCTCAATGATATTTTGATCTATTCAAAAAGTAAAGAAGATCATGAGAATCACTTAAGAGTAGTATTAGAAAAACTTCAAATCACAAATTCTATGCCAAGTATTCTATGTGCGAATTCTGGCTTGACCCAGTCGTGTTTATGGGTCATGTCGTAGATGCTCAATGAATTAGAGTAGATCAAAACAAAGTTAGCGTCATCCAAGATTGGCCATAGCCAAAATCTGTGACTGATATCGGAAGCTTTCTGGGACTAGCAGGATATTACATGAAGTTTGTTCAAGGCTTTTCTCAAATAGTGTCTCCTCGATTAAAATTGACTCAAAAGGCAGTGTCGTTCATCTGGAGTCTTGAATGTGAGAATGCATTTCAGTTGCTGAAGGATGCTCTCTCTTCTGCCCTAGTGCATGCCTTACCTAAGAAGGTCTCAACTACCAAGTCTATGCCAGTGCTTCTAGAACAAGCTTGGGGTGTGTACTGATGTAGGAAGGAAAGGTCATTGCTTATGTATCTCATCAATTAAAATCTCATTAAAAGAATTATCCTGCACATAATCTTAAATTAGCCATTGTAGTTTTTGTCTTAAATATTTGGCATCATTATCTATATGGCATCCATGCTCCATTTTCACCGATCATCAGAGTCTGAAATGTATCTTCACTTAGGGCAAACTCAACTGTCATCAACGAAGATGGCTTGAGTTAATCAGCGATTATGATTAAAGTATCCAGTATCATCACGATAAAGCGAATGTTGTAGCTGATGCACTCAGCCGCCATTCTGCACTATCCGCTATAATAGCTTCAAGTTCGTTAGAAGAAGAATTCCGTAAGCTCGACATCAGGCCCGTCCATGGTGCTATGTTATGCGAGCTAATATCCATGAGTACTGTAGACCCACTTTTCATCGTGATGTCTTCATCTCACAAATAAAAGATGAAGGCTATCTGAAGTTTAAAATGGAGATCGAAAGTGGTTGTTGTTTCGATCTGTTCTTGTGAGGAAATATAATATATCAAGGTGATTGATTATGGATTCCCAAATTCATGCATCAGGAAAACTTAGTTGAAAGCCATAATTATGGGTATCATGTCCATCTGAATGTGCCAAAATGTATCAAGATCTGAAGAAGTCGTTCTGGTGGCCTAGAATGAAGAAGAGTGTGGCAAAATTTGCTATAAAATGCCATGCTTGTAATCTGGTTAAAGCAGAACACCAAAGGCCTTGAGGACTTCTCCATGATCTAGCAATACTTGAATGGAAATGATTTGATATTTCTATGGACTTTGTAATGGGTTTACGCAAGTCAAGGTCTGGTGCTGATTCTATTTGGGTCATAATCGATTGACTGACCAGATCGACATATTTCATTCTAATGCGTCAAACCGATTATGTGGAAAAATTGGCGAAACTGCACATTAAGGAAATTGTCATGCTTCATTGAATTCTAAGATCAATTGTATCCGATCGTGATAGTTGATTCACTTTCAAATTATGGTAGCTGTGCATCCAGACTTGGGGACTACCCTAGCCATGAGCACTACCTTTCACCCACAAATTGATAGTCAAATTGAAAGAGTTAATCGGGTTCTAGAAGATCTTATGCGTCTATGTATTCTATATTTTGGAGATTTCTGTAAAGACCATATTCCTCTAAGTATGCTTATAATAACAGTTTCCAATTAAGTATTGGCATGGATCCGTATGAAGCCTTAAATGGAAGAAATTGCAGTACTCCATTAGCATAGTTTGAAATAGGTAGTGTATAATTATATGATTCAGAGTTAGTGGAAGAAATAAATAAGAAAATACAATTGATCCAACAATGAATTAAAGCAGCTCAATATTATCAGAATAAATATCATGATGCCCATCTTCATTCTCTGGAATTCAATGTCGGAGATTTTGCGTATTTTAAGGTAAACCCGATGAAAGGAGTATTTCATTTCGGTGTTGCTGGGAAGCTCAGTCATCGCTACGTCAGACCATTTGAAGTGTTAGGGAAGATAAGCTCTGCAGCCTATAGATTGAAGCTCCCGGAGGATTTCTCTGCAGTCCACAATGTATTTTATATTTCGTTAATGTGGAGATGTCTTCGTAATCCATCTCATTTAATTCAACTCCTAGCAGTATCTCTCCAGCCGAACCTTTCTTATGCGGAGGAGCCTATCAAAATCTTAGCTCGAGACTAAAAGCAGCTGAGAAATTGCTATATCCATATGGTGAAGGTTCAATGGAGGAATCTCTCTCTTGAAGAATCTACGTGGGAAAAAGAGGTCGATAAGCAAGGAAAATATCCAACTCTCTTTGAAAATCCAGGTACCTTTAATTTTGAATCATATTCATAAAATCTATATTTTCTTTTCCCTACTTAGGATGGCGTCGAGGACGATATCGTTCTTAAGTGGGGGAGTCTGTAATAATACTAGGTTATTACCTAGCTTAATCTAAGCATAATTATGTCTTAATAGCTCCATTGCATTTAATATATCATTTTAAGCTAATCCTGAAAGTTTGAGGTCCATTGAACCTCTCTAGGGTAATTTAGCTATTTGATCAATCTAGATACCCTTATTATTGAAAGATTATCTTCATTTGAACTAGAGTATACCATGAACAAATCAGATTGGCATTGCAAGTTTCTTTTTATATTAGGCAAACACGCACATTTTTTTGTAAGAGTGTAAATAAGCAAGACAATATATGAAGTCACTTGAAAATATATAGTAATGACTTCAATAAATTCTAAAGTCATTGTTTCAACTTTATCCCACAAAGCATTATGTGTAGTATCAAAATTATCCATCATTTTAAACATGTTTTAAAAATGAGTATATATTAAGGATATAATAGAACACAAACACTACTTGTACCAAATAATACTTTGTTAAATACTTTTAATTGACTCGATTGTATTTAAATTCTATTAAGTATTTTATGTTAAATACTTTGTAAATAACATTTTATTTGAGTAGCATCTCCTTAAGCTATACACATAACTCATTTCCTGATTTGTTATATCAACACGATTTCCCCATCCAACCCTTCATGGCATACTTAACATTATTGTCTTATAAATAAATTTGTATATCGCAAGAACTTCTGAATATTATACTTTTTGAGTCATTCAACTCAACTATTCAAGGATTATACTTAAGAGCACAATATCAACATTTCCATAATATTTATAGGGAATACAACCCTACTCAATATATGGAAATACAAACTTGTATGAGAATACAAACCTGTATGAGGGATGCTAATAATGTCTTCCAACATAGTAACATGTATTGTATATCAAATATTTTTTGTATACGAGACAAATATTTCTATATGTTAAGATTTTTTACAATCAAATCATTAATAATATCATTATAATTGGCCATACCTTGATATTATCAATTAAACCATCTCAACCATTGCACAAGATCATTCCTTATACCCGAATTAATAACATCATGGTGCCAGTATTATTATAATTCGACTAAACTACAACATTATAGTCAAAGCACATAGAACATATTTTCCCCCAAAAATCATATCTTGACAAATATATCAAACTCCTAAGCTATCATCACCAGTGCTAATAGTTTTTTTGAGTATGATTTAACAACCAAACCCTAAAAAACAACACACAACTAACTTTAAGAAAAATAAAGTATTATGCTAGTGGATGCTGCTTGCTAATTGATGAAATGCAAGAATAATGGGCCGCACGACGGAGAAACACTCTTAGAAAACTTACATTGGAGACAAAAGATACTTGTTGTGGTGAACAATGGTCTTTATTGCGAAGACCATACACAGTGCTTACAAATTGAAAGGAGCAACACCAACATAATTCTTGCTGCCAACTCATTGAGACGGAACCAGGGGCTCGAGACGAGATCACAAGAGACTGCCGTGCTAGTCCTGCAATGCAGAAGAGAGAATCAACGAAGACCTCCAGTTTCACCGGAACTCCGGCGAAGCGCGGCCGACCATTCGGCAGCACAACAGGAAATTCCGCCGCGGCAGCGGCGGCGGCCGCTTCCGCTGCTGCCGCCGCCGCTGCTGCAGCCGCCGCCGCTGATTCCGTGGCACCTGCTTCTCTTCTTGGTCCTACACTCCAAGTTCCCATATCTTTCGCCGGTAAGTTTCTATTATGCTAGCATCAGTTCTTGCTGCCTCATTTGAATCGTCTTCTTTGACAAAACCATTATCTTTTGGTAAAGCTGAATCTATCCCTTACTCTATCTCTCTCTCTCCAACGGATTGATGTTTTCGTTATGTATTTTCTTGCTTCTAGCTGTAAACTTGGAATAAAAGTGGAATGAAGCACAAATGGTATCAAGGCCTTGGTATTAGAACTGAATGCCTATGAATATATGTACGGTTTAAATAATGGAACCAATGGAGATTGCTAACTAGTGGAATTGGGGACCTGCATAGACTGTAGAATTTCCAGAAATGATAGTCAACAATTGCTCCACATAGTTCTGTTTTACTTTTCTGATCATGGCTGCCTTTATGGGTGTTTAGCAACCAACAGGATTTAATTCAAATTGCATTTAATAAATAATTCAATTCAAAATTATTAAATCTTGACCATGTTAAATTGTGTGTTTGGCTTAAGATTTATTAAATTTGGTTAAATCTTACAATTTTTTGTTTTGTTGGATTTATTGGGATTTAAGTTGAGTAATAAGTTAGATAAGTTATGGAAGTCTTTATCACCACATAGAATAAATGACTTTAATGATGGAGAGTAAAATTAATAATGCTAACCCTTAAAATTGTGCACATTATATAATAATATTTTTTATTATAACAATAATTTATTCATGGCTCAAAAAAAATTGTGATATTCTTATTTACTAGTTCACCATCCTTGCACAGTAAGCTGAAATAAAAAAGAAGAGTTGGTAATAAAAAAAACAATACTATACATGAAAGACTTTATTTTTAATCACAAAATTTATACTCACATGTTTATTCCATATGCCTAACATGATTGGCAGATGGAGAGGTATTGCCTCTAGCCCATTCACAAAATGATGCTTAATGTAGAGCCTTCCTCATCATTGAATTCTCACCAAGCTCGTGATTATTTTACATCTTTGTTTGGGACATGCTGAAGTATATATTGTTGCATGAAATCAACCAATAGATTATGCAACAACACACAAGCAATCCTATTGTCTCCATGGATTGAAATTGAGAATTGACATAAATGTGTTAGAGCTTGAAATAGTTATTTCATATTGTGAAAGTCCACTCTAAAACACTATGTAGTCATGCATTTTTATGTTAATAGGTTTTTTAGAACTAAATATTTCCATGAAGTAACTCCATATTACCCACTCAAATGGAGTCTGTGAACCATAAATGGTGTTATTAACTTGTATATTACAACATAGCCTAAATCTATAAGGAAATATTTACCTATCGATGCTTAAAAGTCACTTGATTCAAAAGCTCATTGAAGTAATCTCATTGAAGTAACCTCCCAACCAGAGACTGTATAAACAAATTAACAATAATGAACAACAATTATGATGTGTTGGGATGTCAAACTGTTCAGTTGTTTCTTTGAAAAATAGATAGAAATTATATTTTCTAATGTGAGGGTGTATTTTTAGAATTAGTCTAGATATTCTTATGAACTCTTCACCTAAAGATACACTAGCATCTTTAGTTTTTTTAATGTTTATGCTAACTGCCTTTAACAAATGCTGAAAGAGCCCACCTAAGCGGCGATAAACACATGCATGTGCGACAACAACAACAACAACTAATGAGACTAAGTCTTATTGTTGTTGTTGTTGTCAGCAGCTTCATGTACCTTGTATCAACAAATAATCCATAATCAACAAGGAGATCATGTAGTTATATGAAGGCTTTTTTTGCATTTTAAATGTATCATATGATTTAATTGGGTGACCTATGTACATATACAAAATATTTGTATTCTTGTGTTTGGTTTGTCAAGCATGGGCCATGAAATAGTTTCATTATGATTTGTAGCATCTGTGTTTCTTTCAATTTCTAACATATGTAGTATGAAGTCATTTTCTTCTAACTCATCAATCATATTACATATTCTCTTCTGATAGTTTCTTAAATGGTTAGGCCATGTTTGTTATAGATATCAAATATATAATCTTTAAAAAAAATAGTCATAACCATTAAGAAAAAAAAGAACAAAAATAGTGATACATTAAAAAATGCATCATAATCATTTCAAAGTTAACATAAAAAAATAAGGTCATGATGATACATAGTTGTGAGCCTTGAATACATATAATAAAAAATAAAAGTTAAATACTTTAAACAGATAAAATTTCTGACTACTCAAAGCCAAATACTTTCAACTAAGAAATAAGGATGGGCAGTTCCAATGTATATGATTCACCCATTCAGATTATGCTTTTCAAAATGAATAAATGTCAACTTATTATCGTTTGGTGAAATTAAGCAATTAACTAATATGAATATTACCTTGGGTTTTATATGAGCTATGGTGTCAATTTTCTTATGATACTCGTTCATTGTTATCAACTTGTGGCCACATAGCACTTGTTTTAAAATCATGGTATGAGCATCTTGAACATTAGCCAATATCCCAATTCTCTTCTTGTCAGTACTAGAGACACTTTGATAATGACTTTTTGTGACTTTTTTGGCTTTGACCTTTGTCCCACCAGCATTTGTCTGTCTTGGAGTGGTGGCCATGTAGTCCTCAACTAGTGTATTGCATTCATAGAAGCACTAATTAAACTTTTTTTTTTGTCAACTTTGCTTTAGTCATTTCACCAATATACACTTGTGCCACATTTTCTCAAACAACTTGAATTGTTGCGAAGGATTACAGTGAAAATGTGCTAATTTAGATTGTTTCTGTATTACTTCTTTCAAACATCACCACTCACGACTGGAATGTGCAATGTCGAGTCCTTGCACTATCCACTTTTAGTTGATAATTGATGAACAAACTTGAAGTAGTCATTCATTTGTTTGAAACGTGCTATCACATTTTGTCGTATAAACATTATTACATGTCAAAATAATGATACCATGTTTTTTAACAATATGAAACGTGATAACCTGCTCTAGGAGAGTTTTGACAAGGCAATATTATATATGATAAACAGTATTAAGTCAGCAGTTTAAGGCTTTGACAATATGAGGCCAAACCTCTTTCCTTAAAACTTTGTTGGTTGTCTCCATTTAAATAATATTTGATGAGTAGCTCACTGAAACTTGTTTGTACCTTATGAACTTGATTCACTATGATAAGTTTGAGATATACCAAATAAATTGTTCATCTTTGGCTTTTTGAATAACAAAATCAATATTGTTGTTAAGTATTTAAGTTAATTAAAAATGCAAATTTAACTTGCATGTATGACATCATTAGAGACTATTCAACCGCTTTAAAAAATGCAAATTTAACAAAATCAATATTGTTGGTTTTTTGTTTTTTCAGATCGCTTGTGTTCTTACACACATGATCATCTTTCCAAATGGCAATTGAGTTTTTCGATTGTAATGACTTGCGTATCTTTTTTTCTTTATGATTAGATTACTTCTATCTTTAAGTTTGATATTAAATTTCATGAGAACTTAAATATAGCTGTTAATTATTTAAAAACTATTAACTTGTTAGATCGCAAGAATTACTAACTTCTAATATGCGTGACAACATTAATGATATATTAAAACATTTAATAATAATCAATAGCTTTTTTGCCCAAAAGAGAAATCATTAACTGTGCCTAAACACATTCAGCAGTAGCTAACTAACAAATGGATGCTAAAGCACAATTTTTGTTAACCCATATAAAACACATACGAGCTACTGAATAATGGAAACAAATGGAAGGATATTCAGCACATTTTTGTGTAACTAATATTTACAAATGGGTATGCTAAAACCCTATCATAATACTTAAAAAAATAACTATGGCAAGTGCTGCATGCAGAAAATAGTAGCATAGACAGAGAACAGAGGATAATCAACTTATGTCAGGACTGATGATCAGGATGTTGTGGACGATTGAAGAATGAAGGAGGTGGCTAGTCAGCTACTTGCATAGGTGGAGGCAATGGGATTCAGGTTCAACGAGGAATGGAGAGTTAGTTGTTGATACTAAAGAGTTGTTAACTAATAGAGAATGTTGCCTTTTATGATAGGGAGCAGCTTAGCCAATGTGCAAAGTGATAACAAACAAAGTTTGACTACGCAGAAAAAGACAACAGTTGGAGTTGTGGTTGGTAAGTTTCCGAAGGTGCTGTTTATCATGATGGGTTTAAGAATTTATGCAGGATTTAATGCTTTAAATTCATAAATCTAACCAAATTGGATTCTACACCCCCATGAGATTTACTATAGGATTTAATTATTCATTTTGGTGTAAATTTGGCAAATTCTGGATTTTATAAATCCTAGGATACCTTATATTTAACACAACTAACATTATAACCTCTAGTGTGGCTAAACTCTGATTGTTATCGCTTTGTGCTCTGGATAAAAGGCATCATTCTTTTCTCGTTATTAATTTCTTCAACATTGATCATGTGCTATTTAGTCTTTGTTGACCTCGATTCTCATAGTCTCCACCTACGCAGGTAGCCAAATAACCTCCTCCTCCCTTATTCTTCGGTCCTTTACCACACCTTGCTCTTCGCCTTGCATACGCCAATTATCCTCTTGCTTCCACACAAGTGGCCTCTACCAACATTGTTGTAATTTGCACGCATTGCTTGCGGCAACTTTTTTTTTTCTTTTATTAAGTTATTGTTTAAAAAAATCTGCAATTGTATATCCATTTGATGATTACATTTATACAAGAATGTGTTTAACCTACCTCTATTAATATTTATTATGAGTTTGTATATATCCAGTAGTCAATAGTATGTATGTGTTTTAACATGGGTTACACATGAATTTTCTTTAATATCTATTTTTAGTTGATTAATGCTTAATGTGTTTATAGACAATTAATGAATAATTTTTGGGAAATTAATAAATCTAGTGGTGTTTTTATAATCAAAATGTTATGACGCACGCTAGAACATAGTATTTTTTATGATTTTATTGATTTATAGTTTAATTGTAATGAACGACTATATATGAGTTTTAATGAAAAATTAATAGTTGATTAATGCTTAATGTGTTTATAGACAATTAATGAATAATTTTTGTGAAATAAATAAATTTAGTGATGTTTTTTGTAATAATAATGTTATGACGCACGCTAGAACTTAGTATTTTTTTATGATTTTATTGATTTATAGTTTAATTGTAATGAACGACTATATATGAGTTTTTATGAAAAATTAATATCAACCTTGTAGAGAGGTAATCTAATGATAAAGGAAAAAAGATGGACGTTTCATCACAATTCGTAACCACAATTGCCATTTGGAAAGATAACCATGTATGTAGGGGACAGAAGCAATATAAAACAACGCCAAACTCAAAGCAGATAGAGATAACTGACCTACACTCTTAAAAAATGAAGAAAGCTATGCAAAAATGCTAAGTCATTATTAATCTATGAATATTCTAAAGGATAAATTATTATGATAAATTTTGGTGAAGAGTATTTTTATTATAATAATCTAAAGATTACTTTGTATTAAATAGAAAAACCATATATGTATGTTATGTTATTTTTTTTTTTAATTTAGCTTATATATTACAATCATATTGATTTACTATTTGAAATGCTAGAGATATTGATTTTATTTAGTTTGTGCATCAAACTAAAACAGACAGCACAAAGGCTAATGAGGTATGCCAAAAATGAAATGAAAGATACAGTAGAACACCTTCTAGTGTTTAGTGAGTAACTCATGGATTATTTTTTAAATGAAGATGCGCTCAATGAAGGTTCAAAGAGAGAAGCTTGGCCTCTTATGATGGAGTCTTAAACCGCCGACTTCCTGCTCATTTTACATGATAAAAGCAAGGTTGTAACATTTCAAGAATATGAAAGCCAACTTCAAGTTTATCTATTAATTATCATCTAAACGTGGATTGGCCAAAGACAAAAAATGCACATTTCAGTTATGAGAGATGATGTTTAGGAAGAAGTTATTTAGGAACAACCTAAATTAGTATATTTTTGTAGTAACCCTTTCCATTGATTTGAATTGTTTGAGGAATATATGGCACAAGTGTAGTAGTTGGAGACATGGCTAAAGCAGGATTAGCAAGAAATGTAGATGATGGAGCTCTATATATTCAATGCGATGCAAATGAGTCCATGGTGAACTATGAAGTTATGTTCTATGAGGGTAACTTGAACATTCATTTACAAGGGTTTCTTAAAAACTAGGATTGCATTGCCACTATTATAAGAAGCTGTTTGGCATGAGGTAATCTGAGAAATTTGAGTGTAAAATAAATTGATTACACGTAATTAGGTTATTTTACTACAGTTTGCACAGGAAATTTAATATTTTTTTGTTTAGCACGAAATAATCTGAATATGAGTAAATTGGGGGTAAGTTTACCCCATAAATTTTTTTTGGGTAAACGAATGAACGGATTGTTCATTCAAATGATTCAATGATTTGTTCGAACGAATAGTTTGATTCGATTGACTTTTGTCGAAGAAGACGCTCCGTTCGAGCTTGTCCTCGTTGGCTGCTCCGCTAGGATGATTCGATCAAACAGTTCGTTCGTTGTCGAACGAATGCTGTAGAGGACGCTGAATTCGGAGAACTTCTCCTCGCTAGGGTGCTTCACTTCTTCCATGTAATCGCAAGTTACCTCCGAATTGGGTGTAACTCAATTTCCCCGTTTCTATATATACTAACGCAAAATTGATTTACGGTGTAAAAGTTTTCACCCGTTTTACTTCATACCAAACGTCGGTAATCTCAATTTCCCCAAATTTTTTTTACTTTACCCCCGTTTTACCTCAATCCAAATAGCTCCTAAAGCGAATGAAGTATTGGTGATATTGAGAGGCCAAAATCATAAAAGTCACACAGTTATCGTTTGAGTGTCTTTGACATCGACATGGAGAAATTTGAGATGCTGGCTAATGCTCATGATGCTTATACCAAGTTTTTTAACCAAGTGCTAGGTGGCCACAAGTTGATAATATTGGATGGGTGCCATAAAAAAAGTTTGACACCATAACTGATCTATTACTTGGGCACTATTATCTTAATTGATGTCTTAACTTCATCAAAT
Source organism: Gastrodia elata (assembly GCA_016760335.1). Taxonomy (NCBI): domain Eukaryota; kingdom Viridiplantae; phylum Streptophyta; class Magnoliopsida; order Asparagales; family Orchidaceae; genus Gastrodia; species Gastrodia elata. The sequence continues at coordinate 20,102,964 of CM028669.1, forward strand.
GTATTAAGGCCACATTTATGCATTTTGAAGGGTGTTTTTGTGTGGCTGGATATAGTACATATTGCTGACCATTCTTGTTTATCAAATGCAAGCATCTGGCTTTGATTTATCATGAAATTTATTGTCTTAAGTGCTTAACTTTGAGTTTTTATTATATACGCTCAACTTTGACAGTTATGTATTGATGTTATATTTTAATGTTAATCTTCCAATTGATTTTGTAGTTTTTTATTTTTCTATATCACTGGCTTTTCTCCTTCTTTTTTTAATGATTATAATATCATTTTTAAAAAAAATATTACACATGTGATTTTCAAAGCAAACATACCTAATCCATTTAGGGGGCTCTATCTTAATAGATTATGTAGCTTAATCGAAGAATTTTAGGAGAATGAAACTAAAGATTATATGCCTTGGAAACTAACATAGTTACAGTTGCTGAATAAAAATGTTTCACGACATGTCTAATAAACTGTATATAGGAAAAAATATGCTGCAGATGTGCTTGCAGGTTACCAATTAGATCATATAATATGTTCAAAATACAAATAGAAGCTTTTATACAACTAAGTGATCTCCTTATCGATTTAAGATTACTTGTTGATGTAAGATGTACTGAAATTGCAGTACTACTAGGAATATTCTTATGTGGTATCGTACATGCTCATGCCTGTTGACAAATGGGTGAGCTCTTGAGTATTCATTAGACAGTTGGTAGAAACTTAAAAAATGATATGGATGTTATCTTATCTTTAAGTGAAGAGTTCATAAAAATATCTTAACGTGATCTAGAAACATACTCGTACATTAGACAAACATAGATATTGATGGTACTCATAACCTAGCTATTGCCAGCAAAGATGCGCAAAAAATTGCAACAAGAATAAATAATATTTTACACCCCAGAATGTTATGGTTATTTTTTCTTCTAATTATCAATTTGTTTATAGAACATCTGGTTGAGAGGGTTAGCCGCTGACATAAGGTATTATGGCGGGTTTTTGAATTGGGTTATTAGTGAATACCAGTGGGCAAATATTCTATCGTGGATATAAGGCTGCACTACACAAATAAGTTAATAGCATCATTTAGGGAAATAATACCATCTCAGTGATTATTGTAACGTTGATTTACAGAGATATTTTGTTTCAGAAAAGCTATTTAATTATAAACATGCACAATTACATATTGTTGTAGAGCAGATTTTGGAATGTGCAAGGAACGATTTCAAGTACAAATGCACATGCGTTAATTCCGGTATCAATTTAAGAAACCTTGTGATTGCTTTTGGGGCATTGCACAATTTTATTGGTTGGTTTCATGGCAACAATAGATACTTCAACATGTCGCAAACAAAAATGAAACATAATCATGAGCTTGGCTAGACTTCAATGATGAGGAAAACCTGGACTTAAAAGAATTAATTGGTAAGTGGGTTAGAGGCAATACTCTTTTCAGGTTAATTGCGTCAGATATATGGAATGCATATGTTAGTATAAACATTGTCATTACAAGTAAAATCTTTCATTTTTCATTGTTTTTTATTTCTTTAATATTTTTTTAAATTTCAGCACGCTGTCATGAGCAGAGAACCAGTTGAACGGGAATATCATAATTTTTTCAAGCTATAGATGAATATTTTTTGTAATAACTAATATTATTATGTAATTTGTTTGTTTTGAAAGGCATTTAGCATGATTAATTTTGCTGTCATTAATTTCATTTATTATGTGTAGTGCAATAGACTTTCATGGCTTGTCTTTGCCAAATAATAGCTGGATTTAATTAATTCTAAGAAAAACAGTTTTTGGGATATAATATTGCTAGGATTTAATAAATTTGGATTTAAGGACTTGCTAAATCCTATTTGAATCAAAACATGTTGCTTTCTAAATAACCCCTAATTTTAGGGTATCTGGTGATTTATTAAAATTGGAATTTACTGGATTTACCCTAAAATAGAGAACCCTTCGATAAATCTCATTGGGCTGGATTTAGGGATTCAACGCATTAAATCTTACGTAAATCCTTAGATCCTGTAGTGTCAAACTGTGCCTTAGGGTTATCCAACTTCTAACATAAAATCATTTTCTTGATACACTATCTGACATGCTCTTGCTTTACCTAATTGTGCCATTCGGTGATATCATCCTTCATTCTGTTTAAACACTACACTAATCATCATCTTTAATAAGCTTTTGTAACTTTTGTAACTTTTGTTTCCTTCTCTTCTATTGACCCTTGTTAATTGCTGCTATTGGTGGTGTATATATTTTTTCATAACTTCTATGTTACTATTGCTATGTTTTCTTACATACATAAAACCTGATTTGGGTGGTACACCAAAAACTACTGGGTATAATGATAGGATATAGTATTGCTACACGAACTATTGGAGCTGTAGCAAGTGTAGTTTGTATTTCAAAGAACGATTAGTATGTAAAAATAATGGATATATGGATTTTAATAAATAATATATATATATTGCTAAATAATATAATGTAAAATATATTAATTCCGTTTTTTATTTATTTAAGCCTGAATTTTAAAAAATTTTACTAAATGGCTAAAAGTATGACAAATTAAAAAAATAAAAAAATTATAAGTTTGATGAATATATTATTTTATATTAATTTTTAAATATAATAACTTTTAAGTATTTATTAAAAATAATTTAATAATAGGACAAATATTAATTTTGCCATAAATTAGACAAAAAATAGTTTAAATTGATGGCGTAATTAACTTAATAAAATTCTAAACAAAGCCCAATTGTATAAAATATAACTGACAAATACTATATCAACTTGAACTACAATTGATAAATACATATATGATTTTAGCATAATAAATCAATTTCTCAATGATCTAAATGTGCTCTTTATTGTTATCTGTAATAATGAATGTCTTAAATTAAAAAGTTACATTAGATTCATTGTCAATATACTTTCACACTCTTCTAAATAAATATTGAGTTACCACAATTTAGAGAAATAAACTGGTGCTTTGTAGAATAACCACCATCTATCAAATAATATTTTCATACATAATGCTAATCCCATATAATCTTTCTACTACACTCCACAAAATGTTGGCATCATATGCTGATATCTCCCACCCCGACAAAACATACATATAAGTTCAGTCCACAACATCAAGAATATTTTGGGTGAGAAATTGTTTTCTTCTACAAAAAGCAGCGTCATTTCCCTTGGGAACTACTGTTGAAGTAGTGGTAATTATTTCATCAGAAAATTAATAAGTTAAAGTGAATCACTTGATTACGAATGTTATGGACTATGATATATAAGAACATTGAGACAAACAATTGTGTGGATTGTATAGAATATTAATTGTCTCGTCCACAAAATGCCGCATAACTTTAAGAAAGGCATTTTTTTTTACTTATCATCGAAATACTATCTTCATTTGAACTAGAGTATACCATGATCAAATCAGATTGGCATTGCAAGTTTCTTTTTATATTAGGAAAACACGCACATTTTTTTGTGAGAGTGTAAATAAGCAAGACAATATATGAAGTCGCTTGAAAATATATATTAATGACTTCAATAAATTCTTAAGTCATTGTTTCATCTTTATCCCACAAAGCATCATGTGTAGTATCAAAATTATCCATCATTTTAAACATGTTTTAAAAATGAGTATATATTAGGGATTCAATAGAACACAAACACTACTCGTACCAAGAAATACTTTATTAAATACTTTTAAGTGACTCGATTGTATTTAAATTCTATTAAGTATTTTTTGCTAAATACTTTGTCAATAACATTTTATTTGCGTAGCATCTCCTCAAGCTATACGCACATAACTCATTTTTTGATTTGTTATCTCAACACAATTTCTCCATCCAACCCTTCATGACATACTTAACATTATTGCTTTATAAACAAACTTGTATATCTCAAGAACTTTTGAATATTATACTTTTTGAGTCATTCAACTCAACTATTCAAGCTTTATACTTAAAGCACAATATCAACCTTTCCATATTATTTACAGGAAATACAACCCTACTCAATATATGGAAATACAAACTTGTATGAGAATACTCACCTGTATGAGAGATGCTATTAATGTCTTCCAAAACAATAACATGTACTCTATATCAAATATTTGATGTATATGAGACATATATTTCTATATGTTAAAGGTTTTTTACAATCAAATCATTAATAATATCATTATAATTGGCCATACCTTAATATTATCAATTAAAGCATCATAACCATTGCACAAGGTTATTCCTAATACACAAATTAATAACATCATGTTGTCAGTATTATTTATAACTTGACTAAACTTAAATATTAAGTCAAAGATGGTTGACACAACACATTTGAATACCAGGGGCAAATATTCTCTCATGGATTTAGGCTGCACTAACACAAATAAGTTAATAGCATCATTTAGGGAAATAGATACCATCTCAGTGATTATTATAACGTTGCTTTAGAGAGATATTTTGTTTCAGAAAATCTATTTAATTATAAACATGCACAATTATATATTGTTGTAGAGCAGATTTTGGAATGTGTAAGGAACGATTTCAAGTACCAATGCATATGCATTAATTCCTGTATCAATTTAAGAAACCTTGTGATTGCTTTTGGGGCATTGCACAATTTTATTGGTTGGTTTCATGGCAACGATAGATACTTCAACATGTCACAAACAAAGATGAAACATAATCATGAGCTTGGCGTGACTTCAAATGAAGAGGAAGACCTTGACTTAAAATAATTAATCGGTAAGCGGGCTAGAGGCACTACTCATTGCTGGTTAATTGCGTCAGATACATGAAATGCATATGTTAGTATAAACATCGTCATAAAAAATAAAATCTTTCATTTTGCATTATTTTTTATTTCTTTAATTTTTTTTTTTAAATTTCAGCACGCTGTCCATGAGTAGAGAACCAATTGTTTTTCAAGCTTTAGATGATTAAATTTTATAATAACTAATATTATTATGTAATTTGTTTGATTTTAAAGGCATTTAGCATGATTAATTTTGCTCTCTGTCATTAATTTCATTTATTATGTGTAGTGCAATAGACTTTTATGGCTTGTCTTTGCCAAATAATAGCTGGATTTAATTAATTCTAAGAAAAACAGTTTTTGGGATTTGATATTGCTAGGATTTAATAAACTTGGATTTAAGGACTTACTAAATCCTATTTGAATTAAAACATGTTGCTTTCTAAATAACCTCTAATTTTAGGGTCACAGTGATTTATTAAATTTAGAATTTACTGGATCTGCCATAAAATAGAGTACTTAACCCTTTGACAAATCTCATGGGGCTGGATTTAGGAATTCAACGCTATTAAATCTTACGCAAATCCTTAGATCCCGTTGTGTCAAACTGTGCCTTAGGGTTATCCAACTTCTAACATAAAATCATTTTCTTGATGCACTATCTGACATGTTCTTTCTTTACCCAATTGTGCCATTCGGTGATATCATGCTTCATTCTGTTTAAACACTACTAATCATCATCTTTAATAAGCTTTTGTAACTTTTGTTTCCTTCTCTTCTATTGATCCTTGTTAATTGCTGTAAATGGTGGTGTATATATTTTTGCATAACTTCTATGTTACTATTGCTATGTTTTCTTATATACATAACACCCGGTTTGGGTGGTACACAAAAAACTACTGGGTATAATGATAGGATATAACATTGCTACACGAACTATAGGAGCTGTAGCAAGTGAAGTAGTTTGTATTTCAAATAACGATTTGTATGTAAAAATAGGTAAGTTCAAATTATGGTCCAATTCAATTTGAGCTCGGTTGAGTTAGCTTAGACTTGAACTTGAAATTTTCGAATTAAGTATGACTTGAACTCGAACGAGTCAATTTTGATCGAATTCGAGCTAACTCGAATCTCGAAATACAGAAAAATAAAAAACTTATAATCTCTGTTAATTAAATTATCTAGCCCGGTGGTAACTCTCTCAATTTCAGCTGTCTGATCCCGGGTTTGATTCACTTTCATTGCCATAACTTATATTGTGATGCTTTTTAAAAGTAACTTTTTTTTTTAAACCACAAATTTTTGGCCTTGAGGAGAATCGAACTCAGGGTCAGGCATATTTTGCGGATGTTACAAGTGTTTTTATTTTATATATTTCGAGTTACTCGATTTTAAGTTCGTTTTGAGTCACTCCCAACTCGAACTCGACTCGAATTGGGTTCGAGTTAAGCCTTTCAACTCGAGAATCAATTCAAATTTCAAGTAGAGTTCGGAGTCGACTTAAAACTCGAAAGAGTTTCGAGTCAATTGTCAGCTCTAGTTTAAATTATAAACGATATAGATATATGGTATAAATTTTAATTGTATCAGCAAAAACTGCTAACAATCTATCATTTAGGAAATTAAAACATTAAACAATTGAAGAAATGTTATCAACTTACATCCACAAAACCCAACCAGCTCCCTATAAGTGTATAAATAAAGTGATATGATTGAAGAAACATATATCAGAGTAATATCTACTGTTATTAAATTTTCTCCTGGAACATGATCTATTACCCGATCTTCTAGGATCTGATAAGTGAAAAAAAATTCTGTTTTCCAGGTAATTTCATTACATAAGTTATGTGCATTAAAATTATAAATGGCAAGACATATGTCAGGTATATGGCCATTGAAAGTGGCATGAAAACATTCATAACAGTTGCATAAAGTCAATCTAAACTTACATAACAATGAGTATTTAATATTACAGTTATTTAACGACTATAGCAATTATAGAAAACTCCTTGGGCTTTCAAAAAACTCCTGATTCTTATCTATGCACTCAATATACAATTGTTTGCTGTTCTTGTTGTCATAGAATTGTCTTCCTATCGTATCGTTTCTGATTATGAATGAGAAGCTAGATTTTCCACAAAATTGCTTTAGTTTTAACAAAATCATATATAATATCAGCACGTCGCTGTTGAAGTTATATTTTGTTACTTATTTTGGCCAAAGAAGATGAAGGAACATATATCCTTCTTGCAATAGGGGTACTCACATGATTTTTAGGTAGGGACCTCTCACTTGACTTGCACTCATCATCTCCTCTACTTTTTTATCCTCTTATAACTGATTGTTGCAAGGTGTACGGTTTGAAAAAAATCCATTATATACTGAGTATTTTTGTTTTACAATCATACATCTATTTTTTCTTCAAGTTTATCTATCTCTTCAACATTTATTGTGGAGAGGTTTGGTTGAATGTCTAATCAATGCAGTTTAGGCCAAACAAGTCTAGGTAATTTTTTTCTGGTGATTGCATAGGATAGGTATAAGGATCAGAGGATAGTCAGGAACTGTAATAATAGAAGTACAATTCATGAGAAAAGATTGGAACACCCAATGATGATTGGAATAGAAAACCTATTAGTTCTTGTAGCTAGGGCTAGAAGTGGAGAGTAGAAAGGTGAGGAGATTGACATGGTTGCTAAATTGGCTTGGTGTGTAGATGAATGAATCTATATGCTCAAGTTATGAATGGAAACCCTACACATCAATATATAGAGGGGCACAAAATCTTGTGAAGATTTGGGACCTTAAGGTGATGATGGCTGGGTTGACAACTAATTTAATTCGATAAGACTATTTGGGTTTGAAACATAAATTGTATTTATCACACCTTCTCATTGTGTTTTTGTTTACTCTGTTTATCACATTCTTGGTCTATCACCTACATTCAATCATAGACTTCTACACCCATGCTCAAATTGAAAATGTTATCAAATTTTGTGGTATGTATGACTTTGGTGGGAGTGTGCGAATGCATGAATTTAGTATTATACAAACAACAATAGTCAAAATAATAATTTCACAATATATTGTTTTATCCTCCAACTCTAAGCCTTAAACCCTTGACTTGGATGAGAATGGTGGAGGGCTACGTTAGGTAGCTAACAACTAGCATAAAATATGTCAAATTAATATGAAATGAATCCTTTGAGAAATTATGCCAAATTTGGGGAATCCTCTAGAAGCGACACATCGAATGCAATAAAAGTTTGCAAAGGCCACTGCATCAATGCCAATGTGTGGTGTTGAGTGAGCACTGATTTTCGCAATGTGGATGGTTTCATTCAAAAAAGCTAGTACAAGGCACTAGGTTGAGAATAGTTGAAATATTTATATTTTGACATGTAAACTTATGAAGTCAGTGAATATATAATTTAGAGGGTAGGTAAGAAAGTAAAAGAAATGTAATTTGGGCTTTAAGCTTTGGTACTCAAATAGGCATTGACATAGAAATGATGTGGATATCAACAAAGAAGAAATTAGTGGATTCTAAGAGGATGGAAGATAGAACTATAATTTAGAAAATTTTATTGATGGGAGGCCTATTAATATTGTTTGTGTTTATGCTCTTCAAATAAGATTAAAGGTTCATATAAAAGAAAATTTTTGATATGATTTAGAAGAGTTGATTAAGGAATCACTCAAGAACAACACAAGCCTTAGTCCACTAATTGGGTTTGCTACATGAATCCAGGCATGATCAAATAATAATCCATCATAATTTCAAATTATTTAAGATTCTTTATAATATTTCTTTTCCATATCTTTTTGGTCTTCTTCTTCTTTTAGTATATGAAAAAATCACAAACTTAACTTTCCTATATGTTAATACATAATATGCATAAATCGTATGTGATAACTTTCTCTAAGATTATCCTCAATTGAAGCCAATTGAACCTTGCTATGAATGAATTCATTTCTCATTATATTCTTGTGTATGCCGAATCTTCCATTTGAGCATCCTCAGCTCCATAGCAATCAATTTATCAATATGCTTCAGCTTTACCAATCAACATTTTGTACTCTCCATAGTAATCAATTTATCAATATGCTTCAGCGTTACCAATTAACATTTTGTACCATATATACTATAGCTTGTTTTATAGCCATTTTATAAAACTTTCCCTTAAGTTTAAGTCGAATTTTTCAATCCGACAAAACCACAAAAATGTTCCTTCCTTTCATCCTACTAAATTTAATATTATTAATCACATCACCCTCTATTGTATGATTGTGCTATGATATTTGAACTCTCACTTTTATTAATAGATTTAATTGCTATAATCTTATTATTATAAATTTGGTTAGGAATAAACTTACACTCCTTAAATTTCATTTTGGGTTTACCAAACACTAATCCTTTAACTTTGATGTAGTACTCCATAGGTTGAATTTTGCATCAACCTTATTTCTAGTTTTATCAATAAGAATAGTATCATCTACAAATAACATGCACCAATGCACCTCCTCTTGAATGTGCTTGGCAAGAATGTCCATAATTATTGTAAAATGATACAAATTAAGGCAAAATTTAGATGCATTCTGATTGAAAAATGGAAATTACCACTAAACCTTCTTGCATTCTAGCATAAGTAACTGCCCCATTGTACATGGATTTAATAACTTCAATATAAACCATACAAATTCATTTTCTTTTCAATTCTCTAAAAAACTTTTGTTGACTTTATTACATATTATTGTAATTCAATAAATATCATTTGTATACTTTTTTCTCACTATTATTTGTTAAACATTTAAGTATATGTTGGCCTTTATAATATACCAACTTGGCATAAAACTAAATTCATTCTAATAAATATTAGTACCTCTATAATCTTCGTTTCATCAATCTCTTCAAAAGTTTCAAATACATTGCCTTAACTTAATTCCTTTAGAACTTGCTCGCTATTGCTTCCGGTCTTCCTAATAAATATTGAGTACTCTTTCTTCATTCGCTAGACATTTTCTTAGTTTTCCAAATTGTATTTAATAACTTAATCTAAGAAACTCCTTCCTTACCTAAACATTCCACACAAAAAACTTTCTATTTTGATTTTACCTCTTTACTTATATTAAATCATTCCAAATTTCAATATTTTTTAGCTCATCAAATAAAAAAAATACTTGTCATTATCTTTAAAGTTGCAAGGTTCTCTCTGATTAATTCAATTATTACATTCTTCTTTAAATTTTATCAAATTATTTCTTCTATCCATATAAAATGTTCTCATTCTTTAAATAAATTTTTAATCACATTCTTTATACAATATTTAAAATTTTCTTGTTTTGTGATTTAACTAATGAATTTGTTTCTCTCCTCAACAATATCTAATTTCATATAAACTTTCAAAGTCATGGTCTTAGCATCACAAACAACTTTTTGTATTTTGACAATATAATTTATATTTCTTTTAATTTTGATAACTTTTACATTAACTTGCTTGTTATAATGATATTTTCTTTTAATATTTTAGACATACTATTTACACCATCAAATATCATTATTATTAGGGGCTTTTTCTTTTGACTCTTCATATATACTTTTTGCAACTTTGCGAACACCTATTTTTACTTGCCAACATCAAATGAGCTTTCCCCTAATTTCTCAGGAAGTTATAGAACTTTTTTCTTGAATATATCTCTATCTTTGTTATTAAAATTTTATTATTTAGCCATTTTTATTTCAAGCTTATCATAGCTTAGTTACTTCTGAATAATTTAGCAGCTTAACTTATTTAGCTTATTTATCTTAAATTCATAAAAAAAATATAAAGTTGAAAAAATTCAAAAGTCAAATTGAACATTTTTATTAACTCCACTTAGCTTAGATTCGTTATTTTTTATTTTATTTAATCACAAAAGCTAAGTTCGAAATGAATAGAGCTTTAGTATTTTAACATCTCATAATTATCATATTCTTAGCTCATTTTTTAAACCTAGGACCAATAACTGATGGTGTGTTGTCAAGCTTTTTCTTGAATTAATTTTACAATTTTTTAAACCTGGGACCAATACAACTATTCTCTTTTTTAAATAAGAAATAATTAATTTGTGTTTTATGTGATAATCTGTTATTCTTTTTCTAGAACAAAATATCTACAAACATAAAATCACAACCTAAAGCAAACTCCAAGATAATTTCCTTTTTTCCATTAGTCGCACTAAAACTAAAATCACTATGTATATTGTTAAAGTTTTTCAGCTTTTCTTCTATTATGCCCATTTAAATCCCTCTAAAATATAATTTATTTTGATGAATACTTTGATCTTATTCACCAAACCATACAAAATTTTTTTAATACTCATTAATTATTTTGAGAGACAAATGCTTATAATATTTATAATCACTCAACCAATTCAATCTTTAAAGCCATAATAATTCTTTTTTTCTTTTAAGTTCCACCGCCTTCCTTCAAATTCTCATTCAAAGGATATGCATACCATTTCTATATCATTTTTTACTTGAGTATCAAGGCTAAAAGCATAAACAATTGATTTCTTTTGCTTTCTTACCCACCCATTTTGTTGTATGAAGATAATATTTATCATTCTTATGAGTTATACTATCCATTAATTTTATAAGTTTGGTTGTCAGAATATTAATATTTCAACTCACTATTCTCTACATGTCTTGAACTAGTTTCTTTACCCATATGCATCCATAATATGGGAGTCTTGCTCATTTAACAATAGACTTGGGCACCACTTTAGTGTACTTTGCATTTATTTTGATGCATTTTGGTAGTACCACATGTTGCATCTAGAGAATGCCCTAGCTTTAGCACATTTTCTCAAATGATTCATGCCTTGTTTTAATTTGATAAAATCTTATTCTGGTTGTCAACTTTTAACACACCCATCCCCCTTTCTCATATGAGGCTTGGGACCTAACAACGTTGGTGCTAAAGAATACATTGAGGGAATGTGCTATTTATTGGAGAAGATCTTAATGGCATTTTGATTTTGACAAGACTATTATGTAATTTTGGAGTTTGTTTTAACTTATTATGTTTTGATTGTTAATACAATGTTCAAAAAAGGAGAACATGATATTCATTCTAGAAATGTACTTTTAGTAATTGGATTGATAGTTTCTTATTAAGAAAATAGGTCTTTTATGTTACAGGTATAGTAAAATTATTCTAAGAGAATGTTTGATGACTCAACATTGATTATTAGTTATAGACTTGAAAATAAGGTTTTAGAAAATATAATAAACTTAAGTTATACTTGAAAAATAGATGGTGAAATCATAAAAATGAAAATAGAGATATTTATAGAGCAGGTTTTAGAGCTTTGCTAATGGGATGCGAAAAGCAAATCTTTTGTGATAAATGATTGCTAGTTGCATCCATTAGGTAGCTAAGAATATTTTTGGACAATTTAATGGAAAACCTCTAGAAATATAGAAGATTGATGTTGGAATGTAGATACTAAAAAATGAGAATAATGTTTGTTAATAAAGTGTCAAAGATAAACAAGCTTATTTATCTCATATAAAGTTTCAAAAAATAATAAAATTTTGAAGAGATAATTAAGTTTGTTGTGATTTTAAGAAAGTTGTCAAAGATGTTAAGAATTTAGCTTTTGAAGCTTTTTATGAGAACTTAGTGAGCCATATTTATAACTTGCTAAATTGAGATAAGAAAACTAAAGATTTAACTCTTGTGAAGTGCATCAAGGATGTTGATGAGAAAATGCTTTTCAAAGATGGATAAGTTATTCTTTCAAGTTTTTTATGAAAATTGCAATAATATGATCAACATGAGTAAAAATACTCCATTCATTGGGTGATTGAAATTGGGTTAACATGCTTTAAGGAAATTGAAGAATGAGCATGTGGTAGGATTTTATGCATTCCATTTTATGAGGAAATACTTTGGTGAGTAAGGAGTCTCTTAGCATATCAAGTTATTGTACAATTTTAAAATATTGGAAAAATATTAGATAAGTAGGGGAAATACTGTGATATACTTATTTACAAAAGCAAAGGCGATGAAACTATAGAGAAATTATGCTAATGAGTCATGATTTGAAACTTTGAGAGTTACATTGAGATACTAGGATTTTAAGTAATCAATTTCGTTTTATGTATATGATGTATTGACTATAGAGACGATACATTTGCTTAAAGTTTGTTAGAGAAATTTAGAGAGAAAGAATTCCATCTTATATTTATTTATTTAGAGAATGCACATTAAATTGCTTAAAGAAGCCCTCTAGAGAGCATTGGTAAGAAAGGTAGTTTGTTTTGCCTACGTTATTTATTATCATAGATTTGTATTTATTGAATAGTTACATATATTCAAACTCAAGGTGGTGTGTCAAATGACTTTCTTATTTTAATTGAACTACATAAAGATTCTCTCAAAAACCATATATTTTTGCTTTAATTATGGATGCCATTATTGAACATATCCAAGAAAAGGTGTTCTGGTGTGTGTTAGTTGCAGATGGATTCTTCTTATTGATAAAACTAGAGATGGTGCCAAAATGAACCTCGAGCTATGGCGAATTCCTATAGAATTTAAAGGTTTCTTATTATTAGGTCTAAATTAAGATTTATGGAAGGTTAGTTAAACATAATAGCAGTTATAATATCTATGATATGACACTTGCAATTCATGTTATTAAGAAGAGCGTGCGATTTGAATATTTTTCTTAATTATTCAAAATAATGGACTGTAGAGGGTGCTATGATCGACGGTGTCCAAGTAGACAGGATAAAATGGAGGAGCTCTCTAGGGTTTGTGCAATAAAAATCTCTCTCAACCTCAAATGGAAGTTTTGTAGATTAGTTATTGGACCAGCAATGTTATATAATACAAAATATTATCTTGCTAAGTGGAAGCATCTTGATAAAACAAGTGTTGCAGAGACAAGGATGTTAAGGTGGATGAGTGGGTATACACGAAAAAATGTGATGAGAAATGTATACATTCACAAAAAAGTTGAAGTAACTTTGAAGGAGATGTTGGTTCTTAGATGAATTGGCATATTAAGCATAGACTATTAGATGCCTCTATTAGGAAAATTTAGTTAATGAATTTTGCCAATGTTAAAAGTCGAAGAGACTCGTGGAAATGATTTCACATGGATGCTTAGGGAGGGGAAATTATTTGATAGAACACAATGAAACAGAATATTCAAGTAGTCAATCCAACATAGTGGGATCAAAGCTAGGCTTTTCTGTTACAACAACATTATGACTATGCTTCTATCATGTAGGCCAAACCAAAAATCCAAAGGGATAGCTGTTACTGGTGAAGTGACTCCTTGTAGTTTACATTGCACCACTTGCTCTTTTCCAAAATTACCCGCCAAGTATTTCCCAAAAATTTAGTACAACTAATCAGCAATGTTTGTATTTTCAGCATGTGTTTTTTATGTACTGATTTGTTTGCATTACAAACACTTGATTCATCTATTTACTAATGCATAATTAATAATTTATATTTCACATAATGTACTAGAAACGCTAGTTTTCTTTATTACAGCTACTAGTGTATTATGTTTGATGAATTGAATTTTAAATTTTATTTTATCTGCTAATGAGAGGAAATTTTATTTGCTTTAGTTTTCTCAATTAGTAGCAGAGTGCAATGACGAGTCAATCAACTTGTTGATTTGATATTCATTCCATTCACTTTAATGGGTTTATTATTTTAACTTAATCTGATAAATTTTAGTTAACATTTCTCTGGTTTTATGTTGCTATTATGATTTTGTTGATTTAGTATCTTGATACTCTTTAAAGTAGAATGCTGCTGAAAGATATTATTTTATTCAAATGGAAGGTTCTTTCTAATCCTTTACTACTCTTAAGCAGATCACAATAACAAAAGGATTGTCCTAGCCCTACAAAGTGGACTGAAGAGTGAGTTAACATGGGCCTTGAACACTCTTTCTCTTCTGTCATTTAAAGAGAAGGACGATATGCGAAGAGATGTGATTCCACTTACTAAGATTCAAGGATTGCTCGATGCTCTACTTCAAGTTGTAGGTCCCGCTAATTTCTTGCAGACGTATATTTCCTTTATGTTACTCATTCAAGACCTGTGGGTGTGCTGTTAATTTTTACTTTGGCGTATATTTCCTTTCATATTACTCATCCAAGGGATCAATCTATTATCATTTTCTAGAGCAACAAACTCTACTAGTTGTATTTTTTGTTTCATTTATTTCAAACTTCACGGCTTCTGATAAACATTTGGGCTATTTTTGTCCATCATTTTTTTGTCCCGTAGCTTTTCTACCTCATTACTTGTTTAGCTTTAATCGATTAATTGTTCTCCATTGAACATCTTGACTTATATATTTTGTTCAATGTGCTTGCATTGTATTGTCTTGCGTACCTTCAATTTGTTTTAGGAATCTCTAAATAGTTGGCAATTAATTAGATGGTAGTTCACCTTTTTTATTTCTGCATTCCTGCCTTAATGGATTTATTATGTATTGCAGATCTATAATTTTACTTATTTGATTATGTCCATCTCTTAGATAGATGACTGGCGTGATATAGCAACTCCAAGGGACTACAAAAGGTCGTCAAGGCATAGAGTAGTTGGGGAAAATTCTATAGTAACGGGGTTTGGAAACGAGTATGATATTAGTTTTGTTGATACTCCATCTAATCCTGGGTACATTTCTTCTCTCTCTAGTATTATTTTTCAGCTTCGCCACTGTATAACCTGTGTTTAAGTATGTAAATTAAATTATTAAAAGTCTTGTTGAATATTCCAGGCCAGTTTTTTAGCCATTTTCTCATTTGTTCATGTTTAAATTGTGTTTGATTTTTTCTTTCAGTTTATAATAAATTTGAAAAAATTACTGTAATATATATATTATATTAACCTGTTGCATTTTATAAATATAACAAAATTGAGTACAACAGAAAGGGAATTGATAACCTCAAATATAAAAGCAAAAAAGTAAAAAAGAGGAAAACAGTCATCGAACTCCATGGGATCAAAGTCCCAATAAAAGCTGGAAAAGAAACCTATAAGCTAGAAAGACATTGGTTGTAATTTAATTTCCGATTAGAATTGGAGTTTTTCCTTTTTTTTGTTTCTTTTTCTTTTTTATCTTTATACATAATAAGGAAATTGTATAAAAGCTCTGAGTTAAAAAGGTTATCGTTAGTTTCCTCGAATGAGTTCATCTCCGAGTTCTTTACGGGATTTGAATCATCTTCTAGAGCAGGCATAGCAACCCCGAATGGATGAATGCGTGTGGATTTAGGCTCGAAGAAATCCCCATGGAAGAATGACCGATTTCTCTTCTACGTAAAACAATCAGAATTTCATCAATAAATGCAAGATGTTTTGAAGGGGATCATCCTTTCTTCTCAATATCTCATGAGATATCAGCAAAACATCCAAAAGTTGTGATGAGGGACAAGCCGCATATTCTGCAAGCACCCCACTAACATCGAGAGGGTCTATTGGTTGATCAATCTGAACACCATCTGATTCCCTTGCCAACGTCTAGCAGAAGCATCCTCTGCAAGACTGAGTGAATCAACAACTCCAATTATTTCAAATTGACATCTTCCACTAATATCTGTAGCTGCAACAAAGCCATCCAAAACCATGGGAGGGTCTACCATCGATGTCAATGCATTTTCTTCCACAATAGAAACATTACCTTGAACCGCAAGAGCTATATTACCATGATTCCTTGTGTCACAGACATTATTGAGAACATCCTTAGCCAAGCCATCCTCGGCGACCCCAGATACCTGACCTTCCTCGCTTATGCAGGATGGCACAGCAACTTCACCATCCATTGGGGACAACCAAACTTGTCCTTTGGGACGTATTTGAGCTTAGTTGCTTTAGATTTGCTCACATTTTCCTTCGATCTTTGCTTTAGGCGGGGTTCAGCTTGAAGCAGTTTGATTCGTCATACCCAACTATCAAACATTGAGAATAGTAGATCGAGATGTATTCAAATATGCATTTCGGAAGTACCCCAACTCCTCACCATTGACCCATATTTTAGATTCAAAGTTCTCTATCAAATCCATCTCCACCAAGACCCTTGCAATAGACGGTTTGGTTATATTTGCTGTAGAAAATTGGTTTTCAGCGGTTTACCGTAGCATTAATCCAAAGAGAAAATATCGAATGAGTAATAAGGTGAACCTTGAGCAGTGGGAAGTTTAGCTGTGCATGAACAATGTGAGGTTCATAGGGTGGATTGAATGTGGGTGTCCATTTGAGAACTTTCATTGGATAGTGCTCAACGAAATATATTCCTTGAGCAAAGATCCGGGAATAGTCTGCTTCATTGGATAGCTTTATAAGAACATGTCTAGCATCAATCAAACCAATGTGTGCCCCCTGACATAAGCTCAAATCAATGAAAAATTTTCTAATGGTGACCATATTAGGTCTACCATTGGAATACTTCCCCACAAAGGTGTGCTCGCAAGGCTTAGCTAATATATTCACCTCATTATCCAAGATTATAAGGGCATGTTTACCTCGAAGAAGAATAACTGGCTTGATGTCAAACTGATCTACTGTTGAGGTGTCTGTCAAAGCCTCTCAAAACGATTTGGGGGCCCTCGACCTCCTCCCATGTCGGAAAAATTGTCGGAGATGCAAATTAGGTAGAGGGATCTCCGCCAAAGTTACCGACCTAGCGGCCATGTGATGGAGACTTTTTTTTTGTGCTTCCATTGAGCTTCGACAGCCGGCCTCATTGTAGGCGCCACCCAAAGAGAAGGCAGCCGGTCTATTTACTGGCGCTGACACACTCGAAACCATCGGCTCAGGTTACTACGCGATGGTTGCTTTGCGTCTCCTCACCCGTCGCGACGTTCGCATTACTAGGGTTCCGCTCCACTTCTTCTTGCTCCACATTACTCCTGTATATGCTTTTGCCATTATAAGTATAAAATAAAAATCACTCCATTAATTCCTTCAAGGCACTATGAACCTTTCTCCCTCGAAGTTGTTATCTAAGTGTTGCTATCAATGGTGGAGGAGACCAACCATAGAGAAGTGTCAATGCATGCTTTTGATCATAGAGCCAAATATATCTTATTAAGTACGATTTGTTCACTTAAAAGTTTATCAACATTGAGAATATGTACCAACTATAATCAGAACTTAAGTCTTTTTAATAACTGAATCTTTATGTAGATTAGTAGTAGATAATTCAGCATAGGCTGATAAATAAGCGGCTCAAGCACATCTTGTGAAGAAAGGAAATATGGGTATTATTTTTAAGTGGGAAATATTTGAAGGTTATATATTGGTTTCTTAAGATATATGTACAACAACAGCACCAAACCTTAAATCTCAATAGGTGGGATTGGTTACATAAACCTTTGTTTTCATTGTTCATGATCAAATAGAAGATCCTTCTTAAGTTTCAAATAGAGAAGATTTTTCCTAATAATTTTTTCCTATATCTTCTTCTATTTTTTTTAATATGAGAAAAGTTCATAAACTCAATTTTTCTAATAGGGACATTGCACGATCTACACTTAATATGCCCGAACCATCTAAGGCGGCATCCTCTAACCTTATCCACAATTGAAGCCAGTCCATCCTTGCTATGGATAAACTCAGGTCTCATCTATCCTTGCGAGTATACCCACTCGTCTACCTAAACTTCCTCATCTCTGTAACACTTATTTTCTAAAGACATCATTTATAAATTTTATACTGCACAAATGAACTTAAAACGGTGCTCTATTAACATACGATGCTCTATTTACATGATGAGGCGTGCATTAGAATAATATCACTAAGTCATTTCTTTATATTGGCATAATTTAATGATAAAACACATGTTCATGCTATGAGTTTTAAGGGTTAGTTTTATGATTGATAAAATCATTGTAGGATTTGATTCAAATTAAAATAGCTCATAAGAGTTAAATTAGTTTTGGTAATTAATTAGCTAATATAATTATATTTAATTCATCTTATTAATTAATGCAGTTCATATAATTAGCTAATTAACAAATATAATTACATAAATTGATAAGAGTTAAATTAACTGATTAACATAACTAATATTAATTAATTAATTAATTTCTAATATATTAATGCTATTAAATAAATAATGTTTACCACATTAACTAAGTTAGTAAATGTATTAAATTGGATTGATTTTTGTTCCAATACAACGTAATGTCATTAATCAGGTGCTTCATGTAAAGCTTGCTCTTGCGCGTTATAGCATAATCTTTGTGATCATAAAAGAACCAAATAAAATGTTTGGCAAGTTTATTCATTTATAAATTGAGTATTTATTTTGTTTGCAAGCTCTAGTTCAACCAAAACCCAGTATCATGCCCATCATATTTCTCCATTTGTAGCCCTATTCTCAAGTATTTTGGGCCCATCTGGGGAGGGGTGTGAAAATTAGTTGATGTGGGAGTTATTTCTCATAGATAACATCAATTCTTGTTCTAGAATTTTTGCAGCAGTATAACGATTTCATCATAGTAGGCTTGTACAAATATCCAACACGCCAATGTGGAAGAGGAGCACAAACAAACTTTTTATTAGAAAATTCATGAAAGGAAAAAATTGTTAGGCTTGTTGCCCAAATTGAAAATTCGATTGTGTTAGATTAGTTACGATTCACCACCCTCTTTGATTAGAATGCCTAGGCGTTCAATTACAAATTGTTTAGCTTTGGTTCCATTACCATGACAATGGCAAATTTATGCATGTTTTGACTTGAAATAATTTTCATTTATAGCAATTCTGAGAGTGCTTTGTCAAGCATGGAGACCTCTGCCCGCACTGCTGCTAAAAACAGGGTTACAGAGTGGTGGTTTGAGGAAGATGGCCTATTTAATCTTGATGATGAGGGGCGCTCAGAAAAGCAACTATGTGCAGTTGCTGCTTCAAATATTATTCGCAACTTCTCTTTCATGCCTGAAAATGAGACGATTATGGCTCAAAATAGGCATTGCTTGGAAACCCTCTTCCAATCCATTGAAGATCAGTATATGCGTAAGAATTATTTCTTCTTCATTTTGTTAAAAGATGTTAAAGTTTTACATGCCTTTTTATTTATAGGAAATGCTGGAATTCCCTTTAATGTTTTGTCGTATATAAATAAAGAAATGCATGTACCTCTTCAGTTGAATTTGCATGAACAAGCATTAACTTCATTTACTTTGCTTGAACGATTTATGTATGCACTGTTTGCGTTATTGATATTGTATTAGCTAAAGTTAATGAACTGATTATGACAATATGATAGTGAATTTATCCATCCTTGTAAGATGTATATTTTTTGTTAGATTGTTGTGTATGGAATATCACGGGATGCTGACAAAAGGTATCTGATTGAACAGATGATGAAGAGCTCATTACAAATGCACTTGAGACATTAGTGAATTTGTCACCTCTGATCGACCTTCGAATTTTCAGCTCATCAAAGCCTTCTCACATTAAAATCACGTAAGCCATTTTAATAGCTAAAATATCATTTTGTTTTTTTTGGCCATATGCTTTTTTGGAATTCAAATTCTAACACGACAGGGAGAAAGATGCAGTGCATGCCATCATGAGGATGCTGGAATCTTCTGTTAAGGCATGGCATTGTGCAGCTGCTGAACTTATTGGGCGTTTAGTAATTAATCCTGACAATGAACCATTTCTACTTCGTTCGGCTGGCCGGGTCAGTAGCATTTCTGAAATATTATTCTCAATTGAGAACGCCTTTTATAATAACAATAACAATAACAATAACAATAATAAATGAGCTTGCCGTGCTCTATCTTTGTACCCCCATACAACAACTAATCTGGCATATGATCAGTTGATTTAGATGATTAAGGAGCAATGGGGCACAAGGATGGGACTTGAGAAGGACCTACTGAATAGACTATCGGAAGATAAGCCTCATCATACTCTTCAACAAACTTTAGATTATTACGAGAGAGATAAACCTTAATTTTAGAAGATAGAGGACCCACAACCAGGGAAGGAGAGTGAACAACCAATTGAAAAGAAATGGCACACTTTCATCATCACCGATGTGATCTTTTATGCCACAATATTTCAAATTAGGGCTAGCTCGTTTGCTCAAAACTCAATCAAAATTTTTAATCAATTTGAATTTAAATTGAAAAGGTTCAAACCGATTTTGAGTTTGTTTATTTGCTCGATTTATGATTTGAATTGATTCAAAATTAGTAATGATTATATTTTTATGACTTTAATTCCTTGAAATATTATGCTGAGATAGGGCACCCAATAAAAATAACACATTGCATTGTCTAATATAGTGAAAAGTATGCAACGACTACTACATCAATGCAGTGTAGTGTCAAATAAACAAGAGTTCTCACATTATGAATAAATGCATGTAAAGAATTTAGTGGATGATACTAAATTAAGATTAAGTAATTTGAATATAGGCACTTACTAGCAAGTTTTTTGAGTTTGGTATATATTATGGTTATTAGAATGATAAATATATTAGGTCTTCAAGAAATAAAGTGGGTGAGAAAAAAATAAAAAAAAATTAATAGCTTAAGTTTTAAACTTTAATACTTATAGGTAAGAATCATCTTAGGAATGATGTGAGTATTATTCTTGATAAAACTTTAAAAGATAATATTGTGGAAGTTAGCAAGTTGGAAGATAAAATCATATCTATAAGGTTTATAATTAATGGAATAAATTTAATATTGCAAATATGTCTCTTAAATAGAATTGGATATGAGTATAAATTTTTTTTTGTATGATTTGGGGGAGTTGGTTCAAGGAATACATCAATAAGAGATATTACTATGACGATATTTAAACTAGGCTTGTTGAAATGGTGATTAAAATTTTAATAGTGTTCATGATATTAATTTTGGCGAGATTAATGATAAATAAAGTTGGAATTTTCTTTAACTTATGATTATACGATTGCTAATACTTTAAGAAAAGAGAAGAATGTGCTATCTTATATAAAAATGAGGTTTTTAAGCTCATTATTTATTCCTAAAAAATGAGATTATTTATATTGCAATGATTGCAAGTTTATTCAAGATGATTTTGATTACCCAACATTGATTATTAATTTTAGGTTACAAAATAAAGAGTAAAAAGTAATACTAAATCTAAAATACATCATAGAATGTGATTATAAAAAAAAAATATTTTTAGAAGTGAAGTTTTCATATTTGGATAAAATGGGATTTTGGGGTGATACTAACTCTTTGTAAAATTTAATTTATTAATTTTATCCATAAGATAGCCAAAAATATATATGGTAAATCATAAGAGATAATACCTAATAGTAAGAAGTTTCGTGAAATAAAATGTTTAAGTAAAAATTAAAGAAAAAAAGATATAAAAATAATTTCAATATAAAAATGATGAGAATTGGAAGGAGTATAAACTAACTTATCATCAATCCAAAGTAGTAGTTTGTTATGCTAAGATTGCAATGCTTAAGACTTAATATGATAAATTTTAAATTTTTGAGGGATAGATACATATATAAGTTAGCCAAATTAAGAAAAAAATCAAGATCTTGACTCATGTAAAATATATTAAAGTTTAAAAAATTATTTTTAAAGGGGAAAATATTCAATATAAATTAATGGGTTGTTTACTAAATTTTTAATGAAGGTTATACTAATACAATTAATTTAAGTAAATTTAGTAGTTATAAAATTAATTAATTGCACTTTTGTTTGATGGATTAGTAAAATAGAGATTTAGAATGCTTTAAAAAGTATGAAGAACTGAAAAGGTGTAGGGTCGGATGACTTTTATAAGTTAATTAAGTTGATGAGCCATACATTAAATTAAGAATGGTTAATCGTATTTCACAAAACCAAATTAGTTTTATGCTAGGTAGATTTACCAATGTCAAATATTTACTAAGAAATTTACTGAAAAAATTTAGAAAAAAAAGATCTCCATTTAAACTTTATTGATTTTGAAAAAGCTCATGATAGAATGCAAAGAAGTTCTTTAGAAAGTTTTGGAAAGAAGAATGCGTGACATACTGGTGTTATTAAAGATATGCACAATGGGTTGTAATATGCATTTAATCATAAGGCAATTGCCAAATAATTTTTCTATTACTATTAGAATATGTCAAAGTTTTGCTCTCAGTTCATATATATATATATATATATATATATATGAATATTCTTATTGAACACATTTAAGAAGAGGTTCCTTTGTGCATACTTATTGCAGATGACGTTGTTTAATTGACAAGACTATAGTTAAAACAAAAGTTGAGTTGTGAAAGTCTACTTTAGAATTAAAGTATTTCATCTCAGTAGATCTAAAACAAAATATATAATGCAAATTAAATTGTATAGAAGCTCTAATCTTGAGGACATATTTACTAAGGATGATGTGATCAAGAATAACGAAAGGTTCAAATACCCTTCGTTTAATCATTCAAAATAACGGTGAAATACAAAGTATTGTGATTGATAGGATTTAAATTGGTTGGATAAAATGGAGTGATTTTGGAATGTTGTGCAATCAAAAATTACACTCAAATTAATTTTTTTTATAGAACAATTATACAACTTATTATATTAATATAAAACTAATTGTTGCCAAGAAAGAAAAAATTTATCGATAAAATAAGTTTATACACATGATGATGCTAAGATGGATGAATGGTATGCTTGAAGAGATAAAATGAAAAATGAGTTCATTTGTATAGTGGATAAGATTAAAGAATGTCATCTTAAATAATTCAAAGATATTAAGTGTAGATTGCTTGATTCCCCTTCTAAGAAAAAGTGAGTACATGAATTTTGCTTATGTCAAAAAAGACATGGGAAGAAACTATTACAAAGGTTTTATTGATTTGAAATTTAGGGAGAGCTTACGTTTGACCGTTCATAATGAAACAAAGAATTCATGTGGTCAAATTCACATAGTGAGACCAAGGTTTGGTGTGGATGTTGTTGTTATTATTGTATATGCATTAATAATAAACGGTGTTTTCAACTCAATTGGTGGGAGCTCATTCATAATATTAAAAGAAGGGGTCATGGGTTCAAATCCTAGCTCATTCATAATTTTATTTTCAAAAATTGATTTTGAGTTCACTCAAAAAATTGGCTCTAGTAGAAACAACTTCAAGTTCAAGCTGAGCTAAATTTAAAAATTTTGAGTTTAAGTCCAGCATGACTTAGTCAAACTCGACTTGAATCCAATTCAAACCAAACCACAAAAAGTTGAAGATACTTCTAGTAAGCAGATTCTGCTAAAGGGGAAAGAGAGCAAAGAGACCTCAAAACATCCAGCTTGGATAAATGAATCATGAATTCATGAAAAGCAACTCAATTGGGTTTGACAGTGCACACAAGCGTAATAAAAATTGGAGATCATTTAAACAATCTTATCATGGATTATAAACCTAAAGATAAGTTGTGTATAATAATGATGACATAATCATTCTCATTGGAAAGCATGCTTTATTAAATAGTTAATTGTCAAAATGGTTTCTTGAATCTTCCAATTTGTTAATTTGTGTTTCTCTTATTAAATTGCAAGAGTCAATAGACTAATTTAACTATTTTTTCCTTTAATAAATTAGTGACTACAATCAAAGAGTGCGAGCACCTCATCGAAATGCAAATTCTTTGAAGACTGGCAACAGCTCTCGCACTTGAAAATTTTATTGGGAAGAAAAAGAGCATTTGGCATAGCAACAAACAAAAGTCATCCGAACTCAATTTATTATTTTGTGTTTTTATCTTAAATAAATCAACGCTATTATATTAAATATTTATTATGCAGTCAAGAAGGCAAATTAATAATTATAATTATTTTCATTAATGACATTTACTAATCACTATTTAAAAATTAATTACAATTATTGATTCTTAATTAATATAGTAATTGGCATGATAATTAATGTTTTTTTAATCCATGAATTTATTTAAATATTATATTTATACATTAGACAAGTTTATGATTCAAAAAACTAAACTGAATTGATAACACTTCAGATTTATAAGCGTCTGGTGGATCTCCTCAGCATACCTGCAGCAGAAGGGCAAGCTGCCGCCGTCAGCGCTCTCTACAATCTCGTGGAAGTGAACATAGACTGCAGGCTGAAGCTCGCCAGCGAGCGGTGGTAAGTGCTTTCTTAAGACAGCGGCTGTCAGAGCACAAATAATAGTTGCGAAAAAAAATAGTCAAAATAAAGTATGTGAAAGTTGTGTAAGCATATAATTAGCACAACTTTTTGTATTGGTCATGTGCAAATTAAAAAGAATTTTTTTGTAAGTTGAAGTATTTTCCATAATATAATTTGATTCAGGGCTGTGGATAGGCTCTTGAAGCTAGTGAGGGCGCCGCATCCAGTCCCAGAAGTCTGCCGGAAGGCAGCGCTGGTGCTGGAAAGCCTCGTCTCTGAGCCGCAGAACAGGGCCCACCTCGCCCACCACGAATCCGTTTTCGCCGAGATTCTCATGTCCGAGGGAAAGCATTCTGACACGTTCGCGCGAATTTTGTACGAGCTGAACTCGAGGCCGAGCAGCAAGGCTGTTGTGGCTAGAGGGGTTTGGGGGATGTGATGGTTCTCTTCAGCCTCTCTTTATGAAAAAACACTAGATATGTATAAAGAGCAAAACAATTGCTAAGAGTTATTTCAACTTGCACATAGTTCTTAACTGCTAATGTCACACTTTTTAATCAAGTTAAGCCTCCCTTTATTCCAATTACTAGTTGATGTGTGTGAAGAGCAAAACAAGAGGAGAAATTTAAACTTGCTCATATTTCCAAACTGCTAATGCCACACTTTTTAATCTCGTAAGCCTCCCTTTATTCCAAATACTAAGATGATATGCGGTATGATGAGCAAAGTAGCCAAGAGATAATTATTTAAACTTGCACATATTCCCAAACTATTAATGCCACACTTTTTAATCGAGTTCTCAGAAGGAAAAACATCAGCCTCACACTTTTATTGATTATTTTTAGCAGCGTATTGTTTAAATTTAGGAAGAAAAGGAATCTCAGAGCTTGGCAAGCAGAGCCTGTGGAACCGGCTTCGAGGCTACATTTTCCTTTAACTCCGCATCGCCGGGGGGCACATCCACAGAAGGGGAGCAGTTAAAGAAACCATGAGGCTGCACAACAGAAAAACAAGCAAAGAAATAAATATAGGCTAATCTTAACTATTTCGTTTTTCTAGCCTAAAAAATATTTTATATGGCTGCATAGCAACCAAAGCTGCTTCTAAACTTCTCAATCACTTGTTCCAAAAATCAACTAGTCATTAAATAAGCCTGATATATTTAATAGTTGATGGATTAAAATAAGCGTATTTAATAGCTCAAGACTATATTGACAAAATTAAAGCAGAATGCTTTTGCTACCATGCTGATGCGGTTTGAGCTATTCGTGGGGTATCATAGTGAAAAGGATGAGACAAAAGTAGAGCAGCCGTGCTCTCTTAAGTTAATGATAAGACATTCAAATGGAAAAAAAAAGATCGAAATTACCATGAGCATAAAGCCTAGCCGATCAACAGGCATGACGGGCCAATCTTCCAACCTAGGAATATGTGTAATTCCAAATACATACCTGCCAAAAAAAACAACAACAAAAATTAAATGTATAATAATAACCACACTGAAGAGAAGAACTTTAAGAAATAAATATCTTGTAGAGACTGGTAACTGGTTGACCCAATTCAGTGTATTTTATTTTAATTTCTTGCATCAACAACTCTTGTGAATAAAAAGTATAGGATTAAACTATAGATGACTTTAATTGTCATGACTGATATTTAAAATCATGTCTTAGAAATGGGTCAGGCTAAGTCATAAGGTTTATCTTGGTATGAAATGGGTCAGGCTAAGTAAAAAATATCTTAGCATGGCTTAGGGTATTAAACAATGGACAGACATGTGAAATTCTTATAATACACCATCCATAAAATGGGAGGTTACATACAACAGTGTCGTGCCAAAAGACCTTCCTCTTGAATCCACTAAGAAAAATTGATACATGGTGAGAACTATCACTAAAATCCTATTTGACAGATGATTCACGCCTATATATGAATATATCCGAGGAAGTTGAGTTACTCGAAAAGATGGAATTGTGCTACCATTAAGTAGAATATAAAGTTAAAATGTTAACATTGAAGCTTTCACCAAGATAGCAAGTGTACTTTCATCAAGCATTCCCAAGTTAGAAGTGCCCCTTGTGAAGTGCTCTTAGAATTAATAAATTTGTGTTAAGTTAAACTAAGACTTGTCTGTCAATATATGACGCATTCAATAACTCAACTCAAATTTGATATGAAATCAGTGTTTCGATTGATCCAAATAATAAATGAGCTAGGTATCTTTCAGATTTGATTAATATTATAGTCAAGCTCAAGAGCAACATGAACCTGACATATAACCTGTCAAAATTCAAGTACAACTAGAATATTAACCTGACTCAAATTCAAGGCCATCTTAACAAAACTTGAATGTGATCTCATTTTGACCTGAAAATGTACGGTTTACATAAAAAATAGGTAACACAAGTTGGGTATGGGTTAATTAGGTTTGAATCGAGACATGTTTCACTCATCTAAATGCTGATAAATTATGATTTATATAATAAAAAGGTTGTACATGTTGGCTCAAGTTATGTGTGTTCATGTCAGGCTCAGTTTGAGTCACAAGTACAACTTAAAAATGGGCTTTGTTCAAATCTAAATCAATTGGTCAATTTCAAATCAGGCCAAAACTTAATCTGCCAACACCCAAAGCATAATGCCTCAAAATCAAAACAAACAATATCTAAATAATTGAAAGTTCAACATGGCACATGGTATGCTAGAGCGTGGGGATTGGTGCAAGGTTTAAAGATAGTAAGTACATGGTTTGCAACTAAGGGTCGGTTTGAAGAAAAAAGACCCTTTGTAAAGTTTTCCAGCTTTCTGGCTGCCTTTTCTTTGTAGAAAATAATGTATATAGTTGTTCTATCTAAGATGGAACAACTTCAGAAAAGCTTCTTCATTTATAAAGTTCTTTCAATACTTTCTAAATATCAAATAATGAAAATTTCATCCATGATTTTTCAATTAACAATGCACATCACACCCTCATTAAAATTGTCATTCATAAATAACGATATATATGTGCTTATATTATTTTGATTGCAAGCAGCATATTAATAGTTGGTTTCTGAAACAATTGCACTAACTCCAAACACTAGTTTCAAATGACAGTTTCTATCAGAATTCGTTTAAACAGCTGAAGCCATCCCAAACATATCCTTAATAAAGGGGAAAACATCATGAGAACAGGAGAAACAAATTTGGCTGGTACAATTTTTGTTTTATAATTTGAAAAACATTTTGGTGAACGTTTAGAGGACAAATTGTATTAATCTATCCTTAGTCATTTTTATATATAATATTTGGCTGGGGCATCCTTAGAAAATATTTTCTTCATTTTTTTATTTGAAACTCATATAAAATTTGTCAACGTAGTTTTCCTCCAGTGAGATTGTTGATAATCATCAAGCAAATTGGTGAACAAGAATAAAGCAATGCTCAAAATTGTGCAAATTATAAAAGAAGTTGATGAGCCATACATTAAGTTTTGGGAAAAGAATGATGGAATATGAAGGGATATTTGTATTTCAAAAAATCAATTTGGTTTTATGTTAGATAGATATATCATGGAATCTATATATGTATTAAGATGTTTGATGGAGAAATTTAGAG
Organism: Gastrodia elata; assembly: GCA_016760335.1. NCBI lineage: Eukaryota > Viridiplantae > Streptophyta > Magnoliopsida > Asparagales > Orchidaceae > Gastrodia > Gastrodia elata. The sequence goes on from CM028669.1 coordinate 20,131,499, forward strand.
AAAGAAGATACACGAAAGTTGTCCCTGCTCAAAGATTTTCTGTTAAATTTTCACTCAAGCTTTATTGATCTTAAAAAGGCTTATGATAGAGTGCCAAAAGAAGTTCCTTTAGAGAGTTCAAAGAGAGAATTAGTGAGGCATACATTAATGTTATTAAAGATATGTATGATGAATTGTAATATGTGTTTGATCATAATGTAGCTTGTTTAATAATTTTCTTATTATTATTGGATTACATAAAAGTTTTGTTCTTAGTTCATATATTTTTTTCTTTTAATATGAATATTCTTACTGAACACATTTAAGGCTGATTCTTTATTGCATATTATTTGCAAATGACATTCTCTTAAGTTGTTGAGGGCTACTTTATAATCTAAAGGGCATCATCTTAACAAATCTAAAATAAAATATATGGTCATAATAGAAGCCATAACCTTGAGGTCATTATAATTAAGAACTGTGATCAAGAAACACAAGAGGTTCGGATACCTTTGTTTAATGATTCAAAATAATGGTGAAATAGAGAGCGATGTGATTAATAGGGTCCAAGGTAGTTGGATGAAATGGAGAAGAGGTTCTGGAGTGTTTAGCGATTGAAAAATTAAGTAAAAATTAAAAGAAAATTTTACAGAGTAACTATACGTCCGGCTATGTTATATGGAACTGGATGTTGGCCAATAAAGAAGAAACTTATTAATAAAAAAGTGTTAGGATTAGTCGCATACAATGTTATTAAAGATATGTAGGATGTGCTGTAACATGTATTTGAAAATAAAGCAGCTTGTTAATAATTTTCTTATTATTATTAGATTTCATCAAAGTTTTGCTCTTAGTTCATATCTTAATAATGAATATTTTTACTGAACACATTTAAAACTGATTCCTTACTGCATATTATTTGCAAATGATATTCTCTTAATTGAAAAGGATAGAGTTGGAGTGGAAGTAAGACTTAAGTTGTTGAGGGCTACTTTATAATCTAAAGGGTTTCATCTTAACAAATCTAAAACAAAATATATGGTGTAAGGTTATTCATAATAGAAGCCATAATCTTGGGGTCATAATTATTAAGAATCGTGATTAAGAAACACGAGAGATTCGAATACCTTTATTTAATGATTCAAAATAATGGTGAAATAGAGAGCGATGTGATTAGTAGGGTTCGATAGTTGGATGAAATGGAGGAGACGTTCTGGAGCGTTCAATGATTGAAAAATCCACTAAAAATTAAAGGAAAAGAGCAATTATACGTCCGACTATGTTAGCCACCAAAGAAGAAATTTATTAATAAAAAAGTGTTATAGAGATGAGGATGCTAAGGTGGATGAGTGAGTATGCTTGAAAAGATATGCCAAAAATGAGTTCATTCGTATAGTGGATAAGACAAGAGAATGTCACCTTAGATGGCTCAGACATATTAAGCATAAATTGTTTGATGCTCCTATAAAAAGAAAATTGAATATATGAATTTTGTCATGATAAAAAAAGAAGAGGAATATCAAATAAAGACATGAGAAAAAACCATTAGAAACGGCCTTCTTGATTTGAAACTTAGGGATTTGCTTTTCATTTGATTGTGCACAAATTAAACAAAGGATTCATGGGATAAAGGTTTGGAATTGTAGTTGTTGCATATGCATTATGAATAAAACAATGCTTTCAATTTAATTGGTGGGGGTTGCTATGTTAAAAGAAGGGGTCATCAGTTCAAGCCATAGTATAAATTTTCAGTTTTATTTTTCAAGTTGCTTGAATTAATTTCAAGCTAGCTCGAAATCAAATAATTTTGAGCCAAGTCGGCTTGACTCGAAATAAGTTCGAGTTCGAGTCGAGCTAAACTCAAAACTTTTGAGCTTGAGATCAGTATGACTCGAATCAAGCCCAACTTGAAACCAACCTAAATTCAAACCACCAAAAGTTGAGAGAACATCTAGGCTAAGAGATTCACCAAAGATAGAGCCAAGAGACCTCAAAAGATCCTTCTTGCAGAATGAATCATGAGTTTAGGAAAAACCAACTCAAATGAGTTTGACTCGTGAATGCTATCAGAATCAGAATTTGGAGAACATTTAAGCAATCTTATCATTAATCCTTCAGCCTACAGAAAAGTTGTGGACAATAGTGCCATCATAATCGTTCTCATGGAAGGCAAGCTTTGATAAATAAGTGCCTAAGATCAATGGAAGGTGCTACCACCTCGAAATGCAAAATTTTTGAAAACAAGTGACAATAGCTTCATATGACAAATTCTATGATGACCTTTTTAAATAGCTGAAGCCATCCCAAGCATAACCTTAATAAATGGGAAAACATCATGAGAAAAAGCAAAGAAATTTGGTTAGGACAATTTATTTTAATTGAAAAACATTTTGGTGATATTTTAGAGGATATTTAATCTTAATCTATCCCTACAGATTTATAACATATACAATATTTGGTAGGAGAACCCTAGAAAATAATTTTTATTTTTTATTTGAAATTCAATTAAAATCTTTCAATATATTTCCTCCAGAAATATTGTTGAAAATCATCAAGCAATTTGATGAACATTTTTGTATTTCTCTTGGGTTTCCTCGACCTTTTTCTTTCTTTATGGAGTTGATGAAGCCATAATATTTTCATTAACTATTGGGCCTTGGATTCCCTTAACCTATTATTTCTTGATTTTTAGGATTGGATTTCGATGCCATCATATTTTCATTTTAATTATGTGAAAATTTTTCTATTTGGCAGAACTGCTCAATGAAAAACATAAAGGAAAAACCATTAAAATAAGTTTTGATTCAGTAAAGCATCTTCATCTTCAACGATTAAGCTGATCTCCATAAAAACCTGCAATTCCCTTGCCCATCATTTTCTTCTTCTTCTTCTTCTTGTACTCTTCGTCTTCCATCCTTATCCACAGTAATTGGGGTTAAAGTAATGGCATTTACCTTCTTTCTTGGGCAAGTATTAAAATAATGTTGAATAGAATAACCTCACCATTTTGATAGCTCTTCTTTACCAAATCTTAAAAGACAAAATAGCCATCAAATGGATGGTTAATCATCCAAGGGTATGGGCAACAATTTGGATCATTGACTTTGTCAACTTGCATAAATATAGGAGCTTTTAGTAGTTGGAGGATTGCTTTTCAGTGCATGTCAAAATAACTTTGTAGTATATTCTTTCTGAGTGAATGTTGCTTGTTTATCTTTATTGGAGGATGGAATTTTCTTTAGTTCACCTCCTGCCATGGTTATCTCAGTAAGTGTTAGGGTTGTCTTCCCTTTGTTATCAACTGAAAAATAACATGGTATTAACCCCTTTTTATGTAAACATTTACGCTTTGACAATTTCTCAACTTTGTTACACAATCCTACATTTCTCGAGATGTGTTTGCTGATGTCATGTACAAATATGGAACCATATAGTCACAGCTAATGCCGATCAACAATTCAATAGCGTGATTCTCATTAATTTTTTAGTCATATTGCATACTGATGATATACCACCTCATCATATTTAGTATTTCATGTCTCTTCCTGTTTTCAAAACAAAGTCTACTAAAGTTACCTTCATAGTGCACCATCAAATAACTTCGCAAATAATTTGAGCAACTTATTAGGTAAATCAAAGAATCACTCAAAAGCAATAATGCCAATGTTGTAACAAGCTAGCGTGACAATGTAGAAACCACTTCCACACCTGTTGCCACAAGGGCTCTTAAACTATGCAATAAATCATTGCAGATTCTGTGCCTAAAATTTTGTCAAAATTCAGTTATGTGAGGACCCGGTGCCGGGTCAGCGGGAGCTAATCCAGCACCGGTTGTTGGAGGCGATAACAACAACAAGTCTTTTAGCCGCAAGATCATATTGAGTGATTTAAGAGACAAATATATAGATATCAAACATAACTCATTTATTCATTATTAATTCACAGGTCTTGGATACAAAGATTAAAATAAAAGAAAAGTTGCAAACTTCTTAAAAGTGTAAAAAAAATACGAAAAATCAGCAGGATGCAGTATCAGCACTGCTTGGTTCTTAGTACTTTTCCTCTAGGACAAACTCCTGATCTGGACACATTTCAAAAGTGCGAACATTTGAATACCAGTTAGTTGTGAAACTAAGTACTGATAGATGTCATCTTTACAAATGTTAAATAATAAGCAAAATAATTAATCATTTGACAAGAAAAAAAAGCTGTACGAACTTATCCCTGCAAACCTGTTTTAATTGCACTTGAAATTTAGCATAAAAATAATTACAATTTCAAAAATAAATACAAAATTTTAGCGTTTGATATCTGAGACAAAATATGATTTTGTTGGGCATGTACAAAATCGAGGAAAAGGGAGTTTATTTTTGTGTTACATATCCCAACTTCCCTCTATACCTGCCCCCTCATTCGCTTATCAGTATAGGCTCCTTATGACTCCCGATGTCGGACAGCCCCGTCCTACTGGTTGTCTGATCAGATAAAAAGTATAAATCAATATGGAACCCTTGCTTCTCACATATCCAAACTTGTTCATATATCATTTTATATGACTTTTAAAAAAAGCACTTTTATCAAATTTGTGCGATACTGAGCAAAAATCATATTTAAACAAGAGTAATAAAAGACATCTGATACCTTATTCTTATAAGTTCAAAAGTTCAACAGTTCGGATGAGTGACAGTTCGCTCAATCTGCATTTAGGTTTTTGATATTTTAAATTAAAATGAAAGTAATATGATATATTTTTCTTTATGGATTTGTTTTAGTTTCTTCTTTTTTATTCTTTATCTTGATAGAAGACATCATTTCAAGTCTCTGAGGGTAGTAATTATATTTAATATAATGCTATTATTATCATTATGTATTAATAATAATAATAATAATATATGAAAGAAAGGACAAAGAATGGAAATAATTGTAACAATCTACATAAAGTAATAATAATAAGGGAATAAAAAATGACAAAATAAAAATGCTTGAATTAAAATAATAACCAATTTATAACATTTGTATACTTTTCATTATTAATTAATGAGAACCATATAAATGTGGATGACGTAATTTTATCATTATTATTTTTCATAATAATTATTAAATATATATAAAAGAACAAGAAATAACAAAAGCTCTTTATCATTTTCTCTCGTCCTTTCCTTCTCCTCTTACTTAGTTGCCAGAAAAAAAAATGGAGGGAGGCAGAACGTGGCGGAAGGGAGCCGACAGGAGGTTGCCGGGGCAGCATGGGCTGGCTGGCCAGGCTATTGGGAGAGGGAGGAGGGGCTGAGGGGTGGCTGGCTGGAGGGCTGTTGGAAGAGGGAGGAGGGGCTGAGGGGTGGCTGGTTGGAGGGCTGAAGGGAGAGGGCTGCAAGAGGATGAGAGGGAGGGCTACTGTGAGGGAGGAGGAGGAGAGTTGGGGGGGGGGTTATAGAGAAGAGAGGGAGAGGGCTGGTCGGCCATTTGGCCGACCATTCCTGTGCCAAAATGGCGCAGGAAAGGCCCTGGCGCGGAAGGTTCCACGCCTTAGGGCAGAAGGAAACGGGAGGGGATCGCAGAAAGGGGGGAGGAAGGAAAAATATAAATTTTCAAGGAAAATAAATATAAATACTTAAAGTTAAAATTTTCGCATTCTTTCGTCGTTTGACGTCCAAAAATAACGAAACTTGACACCTAGATGTGTTATGACATAACGAACACACTCGCGCCGAAAATTTTCGATTCAGACAAATATTTTATTTTATATTAATTTTTAATGTTTAAAACTTCAAAAATTAACCACGATTAAACCGGCGCTCAGAATTTGATGAAACTTTTCGAGCAGCCTTTAAATAATATACTTAACACAACGACACTGAAATCGATGAATTCTGACACATTTCAAAGTCCTTGATTTATTAGATTTAATTAATTCAAAAAAAATAAAGCGAGAGTTTTTGTTATCCGAATTCTCCCAAATTAGGGCACTTTGATCTAAAAATTATTTCTATCTAATAAAAAATTTATTTGCCCTAATTTAAAATTCCCCGGGATCCTGATTTTTGCGGCGGGATCTGACCTAATTCGCAAAATAACAATGTTGGGTCGTTACAAGTTATGCATACCTTTTTGATATGGAACATGATCATATTAAGGCGGATACAATTGGGTCCTTCCCACTAATGCCTCCACAACCCCGGACGCAATCACAACTTTAACCTTTTAATTAAGTCTTAAAACCTAAGGTTTTAATGATTGTTCCTTCTTCTGACTAAAGCTTGACTTTATATCACTAAAATTACTACCTTTCAAGTTACTAGAATAATTTAAAATGGCCAAAGCTCTCGTTCATCAATTAATTCACTTTGTTAACCCAAATATGAAGTGTTTTCTGTGTTTCTCGTGGAACAAATTTTTATCCTGTAATGTTTTGGCTCATGCAGTTGTTAAAAGTAAATTTCACTAATCAGTCATGACTATCAAATAATCTCATTGATAAGTTAATTATATTTAATTTATAACACGACAAATCACAATAACAAGGGTTCACTTTAATATCTTTTAGTTTGACTATCACAGACTTTTTGGACTCATACATGTAGTTTATGACTTTTAATATTACTATACAGTGTGATTGGATAATTATCACTAAGAACAAGTTAATTCCAAGACAACTACACCCGAAAGTCTAAAGTAACAGTTATAGACAGGTAAGCAAATAAGGTCTTTGCAAACAAACGACATTTCAATTTATAATCACAACGGTTATGAATTGAAGATTAGCATCTTTTTACATGTCCAAAAGCACGATAGCACATCAACAATGTTAACTGTCACAGTAATGATTTCAAGTGCTATGAATAATCCTATCCATGCAAACTAGAGGGGACCTTTGCAACGAGAGGGAAAAACCTATCTCCGGGCACTGGAAATATAATACTTCGTAGATAGACTGAAATAGACACATGCAGCATTATTGAACCATTAGAAAATTTGTCTCTCTTTTGTGGTTGTTATCGCTTTCTTTATTTACTCTAGTTTCATTGGTAAGACTATATTTAGCAACAGGTATATCACAGCGTGCCCTTCTGACTGTGAGATGAAAGCCAAATTAATATTCTTTGAATGATAATATAATATTTAGATCAATGTTTCATGGGTATGATCAACCACTTGGAAAGTTTTGATTATCATAGAATCTTTAGTTCCTCATAACATGACATGCAAGATTTTCTTTAAACTTTCCACACTAGTCATTAATTATTTTAATTGATCTCCATTTCCAGTGTATTATCAGGGGATCCTTTTCATTTCATTAGAAAGTTAACTATTAGACCTTCTACTCGGTGAGATTCCATTTTTCTTTTCTTATGATTTCAATATAGTGTTTACCATCAAGATAACCCTTAGAAGATTTTATTAATTTGGTGGTTACTTTGGAACCCAAAATTTTATATCAATGAAACAGTGATAACTTATTTCAAATGTCATACATTTTTAATCAATTTTAAAAAGTAGTGGGTGATGTTCCGAAAAATAAAAAAATAGTGGGTGGTCTTACGATAGTGAATGCCAGGGAATTATAGCAACCAGACACCAATCTAAGGCATTCATTGAGTGATAATTTGTTTGGTGAATCTTGTCCAATAGAATGGTAGTGCTTCAAATGCTGTTAAATTTGCATAAATTTTCTTTCTAAGAAATCCCAATATTTTTGTGATTATTGAAGCAATAATTATCCTTTGCTTCAGTGACAACTCTTCTTAGCTTCTATATAGTCCCGTATCTTTGATTATTTCAAAAATTTTATAAATCTTTGAAAAACATACTCATTTTATGGTAGGAATTGGTGATACGTCCTCACAAACGATTTCTTTTGCTCAATTCTAGAGCATTGATCCTCTCGAGGATGTGTCATTTATTTGGCTATCTAGGTCAATGCATGACAAATCCATTCCTGTCATGTAATTATACTTATAAGCGGTTACATGTAGAACATGTTTTAGCAAATTTTAATGCATGCACATAATATAGACCCAACTTAAGTTTGTTGGTTTAAAAATAACCTGATATTTATTTGAATATCAATTGAGAATCTCCAAATATTTGAAGTTTCTTAATCTCCAAAATAATTATAAGCTCAGTACCTGCCATTAAAGCTTTCATACTCAGCCTCATATGTGCAAAGTTAAAACAAACCACTGGAATAATGAAAGATACCTTCTTGAGATATTGTGGTAATATCTATAAACTGATATGTAATAGAATTTCATATGTATATCTTAGATCAAGATGTCCCAAACATGTATTTAGTTTGAAGTTCAGTTGCCGCATGAGTTTGAGGTTGCATGTTGTTCAGCCCTTTGGGGATTTAAAGATTCATACTACATTTTGAGATGCAATACAAAATTAATCCACTTATTATAGTATACTAAGAATATAATCTCCAAGAGATTGCTGAGGTTGCGTGTTGTTCAGCCCTTTGGGAATTTGAAGGTTCATACTACCTTTGAGATGCCATAAAAAATTAATCCACTGATTATAATACACTAAAAATATAATATTCAAGAGATTGCTGATGTATGGACTAAAAATGCTCATCCTTAGTAATATGAATATTCTCATAAAATTTGTTTAACATATAAATCAACTGAAAGCTTATAAAATATGTTTATGTGATTGGTTCTTGAGGCTCAAATAAGTTTGATGTAGAACAAGATTGTAATATTATATTATTTTCAGCTACATGTTATGAGTCATATCAAATTGTAATTTTTCTTTCAATTTTTTTTTTTTTTAATATAAGTTAAAACATTTTATCATGTACCACCAAAAGTATTTTAGGTAATTAACTTGAAATGGTGGCAAGTTTAAAAGCATTACGGTCATTTTATAGGTAAGGGCATTTTAGTAATTTAGAGGTAAAAGAGAGGTTAGATTTTAAAAAATTTTGTCATTTGACATGCCTCTTTGAGGTATAAACATAGTTTCATTCATGTATCATGTCATGAAATGAAGAATATGAAATAAAAGAAATAAGAGTCAATAATTTATCTTCTTTTATGCTCTCTTCACTCAAGTAAAGGATCTTTTGTTTGAGAAAAGTACAACCCTTAAAGGAAGGATTTCTAAAGAAAGAAGGTGATCGGAACAACAACGTACTGATCATGAAGATCAACTTTGAGTTATCCCATTGTCATCTTCATCATCATTCTCTTCCAAGCTTCCACCCTCCAACATCCCGAGCAACAGATCTCTCTCCCGCACAATCTGTGCACCATCATCTTGGTATAAGAGCGGGCTCCAATTGCTTTCCTATTTATCGGCATCCTTGAGGATATCTCCTATCTTCTTGCATATTAGAAGAATAATGGAGGCTTTAAACGTAAAAATGAGGGGGTGCTCCAACAATTTGATGTGAAATTGGTGTCTCTTAAGAGTTACAAAAACTACTTCATTTTCTCCATTTACACATACTTAAATAGCTCTAAATACATTCCACTATCCTGTACGAGCTTCCCCGTCAAATTTTATCAATATCGAACCCTTCAGTGAGCTCTATCAGTCCTCAAATCCCTAACAGCATTTTTGAACTATGTCAGGCCCTCACCAGTGCTGGGCCAACAGTAGTTTCCATCAACCAGGGTGAAATGCATGGTTCAATGACCCCCACAACAGTCCACCTCCTTGCATTTTATCCCAACCCAACCAACAAACAACCCACCTAACGATGCTTACTGCCCGACCTTCAATGGGAAGGCTGGCTCACACGCAGCATGCACACTCCAGGTGCATGAATGCAGCCAACCAGGTTTCATCGACTCAATCATGACTCGTCGCAATTTTGTTTAAGAAAAAAAAAGTGTGTTAAAAAAAAACAATGTTAGAGAAAAACTATTAGTAAAAAATGTATGAAAAAGGGAAATTTTTCGTTGCTGCTTTATCATGGAAAATTTCATGTATCCCCAAAAATACAAACAAAATACTTATTTTGATAGAATGCACAGGAGAAACATACAAGATTATTCATATTCATATCCTACTCAAGCAATGACATTTATCCATCTCCTTATAATCAAGCACAAGATTTACATGGCTCACATTTGACACAAAGCAACCACAACTTATATTCATCACACTATTAGGATAATCATGGCCTGCATACTTAAAGCTACTTTGTAAGATTCAGCCTATCAAAGTCGATCCAACCTATAACTTGAGGCCAACTACTAAGTTCTCCTCAAGCCGTCATCATCAAACTGCATATGCTGCACTTAATGAGAGTGATTATTCATATGACCACGAGTAATATGAATCTTCACATTCTCTCATACCACAACTCTACAATGTTCTCATCATTCTAATTTGTCACTTAGCTACAAAACTTTTTAAGTGATATATGGGAAATTAATCCACCTTAAAAACGAGATTAATCAAAATCTCTTGGGAAGAACTAAAGTAGTAGAGCGCAATTAAATGAGAAAATTGTCAAATCACCTCCTCCATCTCCAAATGAGCCTGAAAACCAAACCATTAAGCCATCTCGTAATTTTAAAAAAAATTTGTACAGCATCAAAAGAACAATAGATCGAGGTTTTCATTCCTTAATCACTTAAAATATTTGTTAAATTCTTGAAATAGAAACTCCATCCATATTTATGGAATATACTTCTGAGCAACTTATCCCTTCACCAATACATGTTCTTGATGATGTTGTAAGTGGCAATCCCATATCATCATCACCTCTAATTATTGATCCCGTAAACAAGATAGCCAGACAACCACAAAAAATTGCTCTTATCTAGATGCCATGTGATCCTTTACCGCCTATTGATAATTTACAATAATTTTCTTTTGAGCCAAAGCTCACATTGATTAATTCTATACCATATAAACTTCAGCATGTTGGCAAATTTAAACAATGTGCATCTCTTATTGATATCACTATAGTTACAGATTCAATCATCTATAGTTCAAATTTAAACAATGTGCATCTATAGTTTACACTGGATTTCTCAAACCAGAGAAAACTCAATCGCATGCAACAATACTTCATGGTTGACCTCCAACAAACATAATGCAACAAATTTTAGAGTTCCTATATCAACTTCAACTCTTCGAAGATGTGAATAGTGTTATAGCCTAGTGGTTAAGGCTCTAGATTTGTTATCCTATATCATGAGTGCAAGTACCATGGACTACATATTGCTTTTTATTTGAAGCTCACCTTCTTTTAAAAAAAATTCTTGAAGACCAAATGTAGAACAAATGTAGAACAAATTGTGATACTATTTTATTCTTATATATAAGTTGTATTGAGTAGTAATTTTTAAGTTTTTTTCTTTTTTTCATTTTGAGTCAAAAATATTTTGTTTTGTGCCATCTAAGATATTTTAGATAGCTAGATATTGTGGTAAGCTTAAGGATTTTATGGTTTTTTATTATGGGGTAAAATAGTGGTAGGTTTTAAGACTTTTTTTATCATTAGGCATGCCTCTTTGAGGTTATAAACAAGGTTTCATTCCATGTATCATGACATGAAATGAAGAATAAGAGATAAATAAAGTATTTAAATGAGTGATTAATTCCTCTTCTTTTTGTGCTTTCCACTCAAGTAAAGAACCTCTTGTGTTTTCTAATAAAAGAAGGCAATTGAAACGCTGAAGGACTGCAAGAAGATCAACTTTTTTGAGTTATCCCACTGCTATCTTCCTCATCATCCTCTTCCAAGCTTCCACCCTCCAACCTCAACCTTACAAGTAACATGTATCGTGTCTGCACAATTTGTGCGCCATCAAAGTTATTGGTAAAGAATTTGATCCGATGAACAAGTAGATGAAAGGTTCCTAAGTTTAGTGTCCTTAAATGGAGAGATATATTCAGCTAGTGCAATCTGTGAATGAGAAAAAGGAAGCCTGCAGTTGATGTTATCACATGTGTAATTATTGGCATCTTTTTTCCTAAAGTAGATCTCATGTGTTATTATCTCATGGTTCTTTATTTTTAAATTGATCATGTGTTATCACCTTGTGGTTGGTTGTATTCACTCAGCTTCTATTCTGAAAATAAATTAATAAACACCACATTCTACAGATTAAAGCAATAAAGAAAATAAATTTTCAAGTGAAAAAAGCATTTGGTTAAAAAATTGTCTATGGCCAATTGTTTAATGTCAATGAAATGTAATAGATCATAAGGCATTATTCTAGAACTATAAAAATTAAAAATAGATAAAGCAAGCATAATAGAAATTTTTACATGTATTATAAGAAATGTATAATAAGATGCATAACTTCTAGGAAAATAAAAACAAAAATATGAACTGATACATGTAAGATTACTAGATAAAAACAAATCATGCTTTTACAAACATAGAATTTTTTATAATTTCAGTAATAATCATCTAATTCATTTCAGTGACAATAAAATACATGAGAAACAACCATATCAGAGCATTAAAGAATTCTTCAGCACCAGTGTTTTCCAATTGATACTTAAAAGCAAACCAAAATTAATTCAAATTGAGTTAGAAAAGCCAACCAGAGAACAATATCTGTTTCCTCAAGTGACCTATTCTTCTTAACCCATGTGGCCAGTCCCTCATTAACACGTGGATTTTGATTTGGAAACTCTCCTCCAGGGTACATTTCATCATGGTTATATGATGTAACCCAAAGATTATGCTTCAAAAAGGCCGCTCTTCTGAGGAATTTTGCCTCCGGGCCAGCTAATGGCAGGCAATTTGAACCAGGTAAGAGTTTGTAACCAGTAAACTGTCCTGTTCGATTGACAGTTCTTGTATTCCTGACCTGAAATAAAAAAGAGCAAATGCAAACATATATTATAATTAACACTTATAGCAGGATTGGATCAGCAATAAAGATGTTTCTTTCATGGGTACTAGCACATGTGACATCTAGAGATCAAGGTAAATAATGAAAAACTGTGAAAGGAAAAAAATATCAGTGCTGTCCCTAACGGATTTCATCAGTATACCATGATAGCAATATATGCAAAATCTACTTCACTCAAGCTTTTCACGTAATTGGCCAAAAATGACTGAAAATTTGATAAAGGCACTTCCAAAGGTATCAAATATCATTTGGAGCAAATGTTTGGCGGTTCTTATCCAGTTAACCCATTATCTAGGTCTTCTCTCCCCTCAAAATGCGATTCAAATTCCCATTTCACTCCCTAAAATATTTTAAAAAACTGTTTGCTTATGAGCCATCAAGTCAGCCAATAAAAAAGAAAAAAAAAAAACACCAGCCATATTAGTAATAATTTTCCAACTTGGATTAATATTGGGATTTTCAATAGTAAGAACAACGAGTGTCAATGAAAAAAAAACCAAATTATTAAATGAAAAAAATAATAGAAGCACCGCAAACATCAATGAAAACAAAAGAATAGACTATAAGATCATGCCTATATTAAACTCATCAGAAGGGAACCATCATGTTTGCAGCAGCATTAATTTTAGCCACTGAAATTAAATTTTCACAAGAAAAAGTACGTTTGCAAAACAAATTATGTGCAAACAAAATTCAGATATTTTAAGGCTTGAAAATAATTTCATAACAATTAAATTAAAGAGCTCCAGTTCATTTACCTTCATGAATCCTACAACAATATAAAAAGTTGATCCATACTTAGAACTATATAACTGAAAAATTGTTGAAAGCCAATATTTGTCTTGCTTAAAAGATGTTAAATATGTGTAATAGGTTCAACGCTTAAGAGGTGATACAAGACAATACTTTCCCTCTTTTGTCATACAAAAAATTAAACCAGACAATGTTTCTTAAAAATCAAAGCTTTTTATTTTAAAACAGTCAGTCACTCAACAGATCAAATTGTTTAGTGGTCATCACAAAATGGTGATATTTGAAAAATATCAAATGCCTCAAAAACAGCTTACAATAAGAAGAGCTAATTATGTTTTTGTTTTCTTACAATCCAGTGTCGTGCTGATGAAGGATTACAGTCACGCATAGCTTGCAATTCTGTTTTAAGAACTGTTTCTTCTGCAAAGAATGCATTATTGTGAACATTATTATTGCCTGGCTCTTCGACTTTAAGATTCACCTCTGCAACCTATTGAATAAAAAATAGCAAAAGCATATTATAAGAATAGCAATTTACCATAGCTATTTTCCAAGACAAAGAGAAACAAAAATTTACAATAAGAATTATGTATTAAAAAGCATATAAGGGTTCTCCTTGAAACAAGAGATTAGCAATAAAGTCATGTGCTCATAAGAAGTCTTGATCTCAAACTATATCAATCTTAATCAAAATATTGTGGAAACTGGCTAAAGCAAACTAATCTACCTAAAAGTAAAATAACTATAGAGTTCCTAGCATGCCATACACCAAGGATACTCTAAAAGAGGGGTCGAGACATATTAACGATATTCTAGGGTCAGACGGGCCCATCAATCTGCTGCTTCTCAACTAGCCTCGCTCCCTAGTGAGAAATTTCAGTTTAAGCTTTCCAAGCAAAAAAAAAATGAAGTGAGTAGTTTATGTCAAGCACGGTGAAGAAAGCAAAGAAAAGTGGTTGGTAACTCAACATTATCCAAGAGATGCTATGTATGAGCCAGGTACTAACAAAGAACTTAAACAAAGACAGAAAGATCTAAGGAGCTAAAAGTGAAACTACGTTGACCATGTCAGTCATGTAACTTCCTCTTCCTCAACAAAAAAACTAGTTCCTACTCTAGTTAGTATATGATCGCTCCAAAAAGCATAAATATCTCCCCCCTTCTAATTTAGGCTTCATGAGTAAATTTCATGGGGGTATATTTAAGTTTTAACCAGACATTTTCTTAATGTGTGATTCAGGATTTAGTAAGATTTGGGTTGAGGATTTCCTATAAGCACAAACCCCTATAATTAATTACTCCTCCTAACTCTCAATTAAGAAGTACTATTATCTTTCAGTAAGCAACAAAATGGGAGGTAAATAGAAAAGACCCGATCAAGGTTCATGTCATGGGGGTATATTTAAGTTTTAATCAGACATTTTCTTGATGTGTGATTCAGGATTTAGTAAGATTTGGGTTGAGGATTTCCTATAAGCACAAACCCCTATAATTAATTACTCCTCCTAACTCTCAATTAATAAGTATTATTATCTTTCAGTAAGCAACAAAATGGGAGGTAAATGGAAAAGACCTGATCAAGGTTCAATAATTCAGTCAACCCAGGTCGACTTGTGCTCTAATCGCCAATATTAGAAGGAACTTTTTTGTAACATCCAGAGATTCTGTTTAGCAACCATGGGTTATAGCATCTCAAAAATCCCGAGTAGATCAAGGGGTTTTGTTGAAACCCAAACGCTATGTTTTAATCTCTTTTAAATTTGGGATTTAAACCAATTGGAATACCCAACTTGATTTAATATAGGGCTTATATCCGTTAGAATGCCCCAGTTTAATTTTGGACGGAGCTTATATCTGTTAGAATATATGATACAATATTTACGATGGGCTTATATTTATTTAGAATGCTCAAGTTTAATTTAAGATGAGGCTCACATCCATTTAGAATGCCCGAGTTTAATTTAAGATGAGGCTCACATCCATTTAGAATGCCTGAGATAGCGGGTCTTAAAGCCTTACTATTTTGATAAGGTGGTCTAAAGTTATTTTAGGATTGAGGTTACATCTTTTAGAATGTCTAAAATAGTGGTCCTAAGGTCTTATTAGTTAAAAAAGGTGGCCCTATTCACACATTTTAGATCTTTTAGATCTTCGCGGGTCAGATCACATTGGTTTAGTTGTGGTCAAAATAGTTTGACTTAATTTGATTCAACAAGATCTATTAGATCTACTAGGAATTAAGTGACAACCATTTAGATCGACTAAGAATTGTGTGTTGCGTATTTTCTTCATGTTGTTCTTATTATATGTTTTACATGTTCAGTTGTTATCAGCAGATGTGCATTTCTTTTTACATACATCTTGTTATTCATTCATTATATGATGTTAATCGATCACTCTGTATTTATGTGCAGGTAACAGGCAATGAGTTGCAAACACTTGGTAGACTCGAGATCGAGACTAATAGTGGCACAAGGTAATTGATGAGGTTTGGGAACTCTCTTAGATGAGAGTATTAGTAGTGACCCCTTATACTTAAGAGTAGCAAGAATTTAAGATAAATGTTTGTACATTTGAGACTATGAGTGGAGCAATTAACAATATTGTACCTGAAATGTATATAGTGCAAACAATTGTTTCCTTTCTCTTATGTTTAGATGACGGTGAAAGCATCGACTAGCATTTGATTATCCCCATCCATTTTGAGGTAATAATTAAGCTTAAGGAAGCTTGGATGTTGTGTTTGGGCCTTTTAGCATAAAAGGCTCGATTAGCCCATTCTTTGCAACTTGAATTAATCCTTTGGATTAACTAATTTATTTAATTAATGTCATTAATTAACAATTCAATCATAATTTAATATTAATTAATAAATGATTTAAATATTTATTTTATTACAATAATTAATTAATTAATTAATCAAAGAGGTATGTTTATCGCTTAAGTTTGGTAGCATAATGAAATGTCCTAGTTCTAAGGGCAATTTTAACAAAATTTTAGTAGTATAACACTTTGAAATAATGCTCCCTGGGCTCAGATCAAATCAATGGAAGTCTATAATCAATTCAATCTGCTTTAAGAGACTACAGAATGTGAGGCCTTCAAAGATTTCTCACCTGATGGGCTCTAAGAGACAATAAAATATATGGTCTTCTCCGGTACATATACATGTGCCCTAAAAATTTTTACCTACTGCCCATACCCTAAAATTATTTTAGCATGCTATTACTTTCATTTTTTCTTCTTTTCTTTATTCTGATTGCTATTTGTCTGCTTGTGTCTATTGCCTGATCGTGTACATATATGTAATGATAATAATATTATTAATATTATGTAATGATAATAATAATAATAATAATAATAATAAAAATAATAATAATGATAGTAATAAATACAAAATTGAAATAACATAAATGAAATGATTGAAATTTAAATTGTAGAAATGGAAATTATAATAATATTAAAATAATAATAATAATAATGATAATAATAATAACAATAATGGTAATAATAATAATAATAATGATAATAATAATAATATAAATAATAGTGATAGTAATAACTACACAATTTAAATAACAAAAATGAAATAACTGAAATATAAATTGTAGAAATGAAAGTTAATAATAATAATAATAATAACAGTAATAATATTAGTAATAATAATAATAGCATTATTATTATTATCAATAATAATAATAATAATGATAAATACTGAATTAAAATGATTGAAATGTAATTTGCAAAAATTAAGTAATAATAATAATAATATTATAACAATAAAAATAATAATATTTTTATTATTATGGTAATAATAATAAAATCTTTATTATTATCATAATATTACTAATAATAATAATAATAACTTTAGTATTATTATATTATTATCATAATAATAACTTTATTAATAATTATAATTTATAAGAAAAAATTAAAATAAAAATATCTCTCATTATTCTCTCTTATTCTCTCTATCTCTCACCTAGGGTTTAAGCTGGCCGACAACCGGAGGTGGAGAGGAGGGAAATGAAGATTGTGAGGGAGGGGTGATTTATAGGAGATGTGAGGGGAAGAGGGTTCAGCTAGGTAGAGGACGGGCAGGCAGGGGTGGGGCTCATCGGTGGTGTGGCGTGCTGGCGAAGGGAGCCGTGCGCTGCACGGCGCTTGCAGATGTGCCCTAGGGCATGCGTGCGTACGAGCAAAAGCTTTCGCGTGCATGGGGGGTGGAGGGGAGAAAAAATGCAGAAAATTGGGAATAATTAATTTAAAAAAAAAAATTCGTATTTTTTCGTCATTTGAGTTCCAAAATTAACAAAACTTAACACGGATGTGTATCTTGACGAGGCAAACACACCCGCACCAAAATTTCTCAATTTGGAGTTATACTTTATTTTATATTAATTTATGAAGTAAAAATTCAAAAATTAATTACGATCAATCCGAAGCTCCAAATTCGATGAAACTTTTGTGTAGTCTTTTTATAATATTCTTAATCTAACGGCACTAAAATTGCTGATTTTGGAATTGTATTTAATTTTTCTAATTTACTGAATTTAATATAATTCATAAATTAATTCAAAAGTATCTGTTTTCCAGATTGCTCCCAAACTTAGGATTACGATCACAAAAATATACTTTATCCAATATTAGACTCTGAATTAAATATTTCTTTTTATTTTATTCTGGATGATTTGTAATGGAATGAATGCTTTTTTAACATTACTTAGAAATGCTTCTATGTTTTCTCTTACTTATAGATCCTTTGCCTATAGTAGTGTTTAATAGTGGATTAGTATATACTGATTCATTATTAAGTACTACAGTGATATTCAGTGATAGGGCAAAATAGCTAACCCGAACATTGGGTCGCCACATATCCTGTACCTAAACCTATTTTTACCTTTACAATTTTTACCAGCTGCCTCTATCCAAAATATTATTTTTACTTACTATTACAATTTTTCTTCTTTTCTTTCCTTTAGGCCGCTCTTTGTCTGCTGCTTGATCGCAGACCTCCAAGGTAAAGGGATTCCTCTGTATTTTTAGGCGAAGAGGAATATAGTTTGGAGCGAGTAGTTCCTTAGGTGGTTCCCAAGTGGTTTGCAGACGATTCCTGGCGGTTGAAGGGATCGTAGGGTGCAATGGTCGCATTTAGAGACAATAAGGATGATTTCGAGCACTTTTAGCAATCGTTCGACACTCATACTTGTGCATCGAAGTCTTAGGGGTCATTAAATGGCAAAAAAATTGGTGGTTCAAGAGTCACAAGAGACTGGGTACCTTCGTCACACACAAAGATAATTGGAGCGGGGAAATACACTGCGATGTGTGAGTGCTGCACGTAGAAGGCACATGTATGGGCAGTGGTCAGTCTTCTCCAAGCGCAAAAGGAGTGGATGTGAGGGAGCTCGCGATTTCAACAGGTGATCTGCGGCGTTCCAAGCAGTGCAGAGACATGTCAAAGTGGTGTTGCGGCATGTGTGAACAATGCACAAGATGCTCTGTCAGCAGTTGGAGATGTAGGAGGAGGCGGCGATGGTCAACTGCAAATGATGACGCGTTGTCTCCTTCATCTCTTTTTTTTTTTAACAGAATATTAAATGGACTCTTTCACAAATCAATAATGATAAACTCCTAAACTTTGATTCTAGGTGTGCCTTTTCTGAGATCATTATATCCTTAATATCATGTTACAGCAGGTAAGAAGATATCATTTATTGGAGCATTTGTACATATTTCTTATAAACGTGAAATAAATATGCACACATGTACATGACTAAATTGTTGCATTATAGTACTAGGCAAACAAAGACTTTATAGTTTATTCCAAGAAATGCCTATTGTTTTCTCATTTCAATCAATTTGTTTTTCTAAATTACATAAAGGGGTTGTTTGGTTTGCAAGAATTGGGGTGTAAATTAATTGAAATTCAAGTACTCTTAAAAATTGTGTTCAATTTGCAGGATTAAAAATACACAGTAAAATTTTTGAGGATTTCAATTCCCCCAAACAAGTTAGAATAAGTGTATTCCAATTATGCCCGAATGGGAGGCCATGCTGAATTGCTCAAGTAACACAGGAGAAACAAAAATTTGAAACTCTCAAGAACTAAGCAACTTCTCATCCATACTTGGTCTGCCCTACTAGGGCCTCCCTAGCCATCGCTGACCCTCATCCACCACCTCTTACAAATCTGCTAACTCCATCCTAAAGCATGCAACATGACCTTAACACCATAACCCGGCCACTACATTCAATATTCACTCAAACAAATAACAAAATTTAATTACACCGTAAATGTTTCAAACAACAAAATTCAAATTAGACTGCTTTTGTTTTTGCTACAATTGTATTACACTGTAATTAATGTAGGTCATGAATTTAATTCCAATAAACTAAGCATCTCAAAAGAAACTTTATAATGTAGTAATGCAAATTACAATACACTCATTAGATTTATAATTTTCTAAAATTAGTTTCTTATTAATTTCATTAACTCATCATAAGAAGTTATATATTAAAGTTCATGTACTCGATGGAAAATATAGGTTCTTACTATAGCGTTTTCCATTTCTAAATAAACATAAGGCCAATACATTCTTTTGTTCAAGAAAGGCTTAGACAGAAAAGTGATTGCTAGTATTACCAAAAGGTAAAAGTTTTAATAGGATAATGAATTCAAAGTTATTAGGAACAAGTTAAAAAATAAAACTTAAGACACTGTCTGATAATTTCCGGTATGATAGAATTGTTACAAGGATGTGGTGCAAATTTCAAGACTTATTAAATTATTACGATTGCTAAGTATCCTTTGGAATTCCATGAGAAAGTTGGTGCACCTTTTTTTCTCAACAATTTTAGAATGAGATGCATTATTGACACTCAAGGAGGATCACTACAAAACTAACACTTTTTAGATGTTATAATACATAAAAACTAGAATCGCATCACATTTTCCAAAGCTTTAGTTGCCAAAACATGATTAATGCACATAAAGCTATAGCAAAATCATGATACTTTGACAAAATCATTGCCTAAAAAAAAGCAAGCCCAAAATTAAACCAAAAAACATTTTTAAATATTTCAAAAGAGTTGTTCCTCAAGAATATATAATTTGTACCCAAAAAATCCAAAGCAGAAAGTAACAATACAAGTATAGCACACCTGATTAAAGGCTTCATTAGGCCTGCAGTCAACAGCCATGTCCATGCGAGCGACAAAGAAATGCTGATGAACAGGAGCATATAACCCAGGAGCAATTGTAGTACCATATTTTCTTGATTCACCAGGAAGTAGTGCTCCCAAGCTCAGAATCCCAGTTAGCTTTATCTCAGCTTCAATCTTTCCATCCTGCAAAAGTGAACCTCATGTAATCTGTAACAAGCAGCCTACTACTTCATCATTACTAAATAGTAATAATACAAAACAATAATGCTATAAACTTGATGCAATTAAATATACATTCATCAAAATTTATTACTTAAAAAATGAAGTAAATTCATTATTGGAGCACTTCCAACCTTGCTACGGATATACTCATTTCTCATTCTATCATTACCAGTATACCCACTCATCAACCTAAGCATCGTCATCTCTCTCTCTCTTTATATATATATATATATATATATATATATATATATATATTGAATCTATTGCATTTTATAAATAACAGTAAATGTATAAAATAGTGGGATTTGCTGACCCCAAAAAAAGGAAAAGCAAAAAAATAGAGAAGGAAATAAAAATGATCACGAAATTCCACTTGAGCCAGGATCCAATTAAAAACTTTAGAAAATTATGCTAGACAAGTCTGATTAGCAGTTGTGTCATTGCCTTAAATTAAAATTTGGTTTCCGAATTCGACCTATTCTATTCTTTTTTTCCTTTATGCAAGACAAGAAAACCATATAATAGCTTTGAGTTCAAAATGTTATCCTTTAATTCCTCATTTGAATCTGCCTTTGAGTTCTTTTCAAAATTCAGTACAAATTCTAGGGATGAAATAGCTTGAGCTCTACGCAGAGCTGACGAATGGAATTCCGTTGTTTGAGGATTCATAAGAGAACTAGCCGCCATAGGAGCATCCTCTACCAATTTGAAGCCACATCTACGTAAAACAATTAAAATTTCTTTAATGTATGATTGTAACTCTTCTGAGGTGATGTCCATAATCTCCTTGTCAAAATTCTTGGCAATCTTATCCTTCAAAAAATCGAGAGATTCCAATATAATGTTCTGAAACCCTAGGGAGGATTGTCCTATGCACTACACAAGCTCTCCTCCGTCACAAAAAGGATCTAAGGGCACAATAGCATCCTCGATGATCTCTAGATGAGAGGAAAGACCCGAGCAGTCATCCATATCTGTTGGGGAAACATCGGTGATATCAATTCCCAGCTCACACATATTGACAGCCACCTTCAGTGGAGAAGCAACAGCCTCTACCAAAATGATCCCAGTCTCCAAAATTGGCACTACCTCAATGGAGCTCGCCGGCAGCACATCATCAACTACCTCTAAGAAAGCTGGAGTAGTGTAATGACCTAATGTCGTTACTTCGCAAATTAGGTCAAAATTTCGACTCTAACATCAGGATTCTGAGAAATTTCAAATTAAGGCAAACAAAAATACCTTTAGATGAGAATAATTTTTAGATCAAAATGTACTAGTTTAGAAAAAATCCGGATAACGAAAACTCCCGCATTATTTTTTTAATTTTTTAAATTCAAAAAAATTATAAACATTAAATACGTGTCCAAATTCATCAATTTTTGTGTTATTATGTTGAGTATATTATTTAAAGAGAAATGCTATTTAAATCTGCTGACGTGGCATCCAAGAAAACCCATCCAATGAAATTTAGAGATTATTTATTTTATTTTTATTTATTGATATTAAAATTATATAAATATCATTTTTTAAATTTGTATTGAAATAATGTCCAAATCTCATTTGATGGGTTTTTCAGCGGGTAAATAACATTTCTCTTATTTAAAAACTGCTCATAAAGTTTCATCGATTTTGGAGCGTCAATTCGATCTCAATTAATTCTCGAAGTTTAAAACTTCATAAATTAATTTAACATAAAATTTTGCTCCGAATTGAAAATTTTTGGCGCCAGGGTGTTTGTTATATTGTAATACATTTCGGTGTTAAGTTTCATTATTTTTGGACGCCAAACGGCGGAAAAATGCAAAAATTTTAACATTGAGTATTTAAAAATTCCTTAAGAATTCCTTCTCCTCCTCCCCCCATCGGATCCTATGAACGGATCGCATGACAGAGACTGCAGGCAGAACCTTCCGCCTGCGCCATTTTTGGGGCAGGCTGGTCGGTCAAGAGGCGAACCCCCAGCCCTCCTCCTTCCCCGCATTCTCTCAGCCTCCCACAACAGCGGCCAACCCCTCCCTCTCCCACAGCAGCAGCCAACCACTCAGCAACCAGCTCCCTCCTGTCGCGGCCCTCCCTCAGCCGGCCAACAGCCAACCAGCAGCCGTCTGACCACCCCACTCCGGCCACCCCATTCAGCGGTCCAGCCTCCCTTAGTTTTCTGGAAACACTATCTTAGGTAAGAAGCGAGGAAAAAGGAGGAAGAAAATGAGAATCAACTTTACCTTCTTTTTTTTTTATTTCTCTTTAAGTTCTTTTTCATAATACTTATTGTTATGATAATAATAATGATAGTTTTATTATCTCAATTACATCATTCACATTATTATTATTTTCATTAAATAAAAATGAATAACAATGAAAATGTTATAAAATGACTTATTTTCATTTTTGTCAATTTAATTCCAATCATTTCCAATCTGTCTTCTTTTCATTATTATCATTTAAAAATGATAATAATAACACTATAAGTATTATTGCTACCCTCAATAAACTAATGTAAAATCAAAATAAAAATAGAATAGAAAAGAAGATAATAATTACTCCTAAAAATAGTGGCTAAAACCTAATTTTAAATATTCAAATCTAAATACAAATTCGAACAAACTGTCTCACTTTTGAACTTAAAGGAAAAGGTACCCAATATATGAACATGTATTACTTTTTGCACTTTATTGCTGCTTAGCTTCACTTTAAGTCAAATTCATGTTGAAGCTTGTTGGTTGCTCGGAATCAACATCCCTTTTATAATGTGGTTGTTATTGAAAAAATAACATCAGTAACATTCGTGGATTACTGAAAAATGAGATTAATAACATTCGTGGGTTACTGAAAAAATGACATCAGTAACATTCGTGGTGGGTTACTGAAAAAATGAAATCAGTAACCTACATTTTGTGATATTACTTTTCACAGAAAATTAATTATTCATTTTGCGCTATTGCCTTATTTTTCGTGTATGTTTATTACACCCTTATTTATGTTAATCGCATCTCTGCTTTTATAAAAGTGTAATATTTTATATTTACTGCGGTACTTAGAGTATTATCTAATTACTGAGAATTTCAAACCTAGTATTATTTTTTTTACAATATCAGGTCAGGTGCTTCTGGGAGAATTCAAACAAGAACCCTAATTCATACATTTTCAAATTTGCTGATGAATCTACGACGCTACTTTACTTTTACTTTTATTTTTATTTTCCTATTGTTTTAGTTCATCTTGTGATGAACTTTGTAAAAAGGAATGTTGGAGACTTTTGTAATCAGAAATTTTAATAAATGAGAATTATCTTTTGGCTTTTATATGTGTGTTCCATTTCTTTCAAATTGCTCAATATGATATTGCGGTATGTGAGTACCTGAATGCTGGGACAGTTCTTGCTGAACCGACATCGAGACATCACAGTTGATATCAGAGCAGGATTGAGCACATTTGAGAGAAAAGAATAAATATACAAAAACAAAGATATTTTCATTTTAAAGAGATTAAATCAATTTAGAATAATAGTACCATGTTAAGTCGAGAAGTAATAACTCTCTTTCTTCATTGAAATTAGAGCGTGAAAGTACAAAAACAACTTTTTTGTATTAATCATTTCTAATAGATGGATTCCGAAGAAGCCTTCCTCGCAGTACTTTCCGTAACCCCAATCAAGTCGACCATATCTGCATCTACATCAGATAATATGACAGACAGACTACTAGAAGCTGTATTACTAGCCCTTTCAAACCAAGGGAAAGCCTCTGCCTTCTTGCTCGTACCAGAACCCTCTCAAGGACAAAGATCGAGGGTGGACGATGCCTTGCAAGTCTTCCTTATGTTGAATCTTCCTACTTTTAATGACTCAGCTTGACCCATGGAAGCTGATGATTGGATTCAAGCTGTGGAAAGTAAGTTGGATAGGTTAAAGTGTCCTACAAACGATGAAATTAGACTAGCAGAATATTTGTTAGAGAGAGAAACCGAAAGGTGGTGGAAAATCACTTATGAAACCACCTTTAAAGGCATCAGTTTGGAGGACATACCATGGGCAGAATTTACTGATGTATTCAGAAGTCGTTATATTCCTCATTCTGCACAAAAAATTCTAGTGAGCCAATTTATAAAAGTAACTCAGGGGAGCAGATCAGTGGCAGCTTACGAGACAGAGTTCACAAAACCCTCTCGTTATGCAAACAAGCTGGTAGATTGCGAAGCTTCGAGGTGCAGTAGGTTCCTGGATGGTCTAAAAGACAGCATTCGCACTAACTTAATTTCACTTAAGCAAAATTTGCCGATCTTTTAGACTATGCAACAATACTTGAGCTTAACAAGCTAGTGATCGCGGAAAGGCAAGGGAAAAGGCCAATCACTTCTGTTAGGGACCAGGAGGCTCATAAGCGACCTCGTTACCCTCCACCAACCAAGGCATATCATATGTTCGTAGAACCTCCCAGGACTGATGAAAGTTTTAATTGTGATCGACCTCACCCGACCGGAAGATGATACCACGAGCAGAACCATTGTTTTATTTGCGGGAGACCTGGTCACAGTTATCGTTTTTGTATTGCAAAGAAGACGATCAATGGGGATGTTATCCACGAGGCAAGATCTGCCCCAAGACAGAACTCAGCACGAAGAGGAGCTGCTCCTAGACAAGTCACTTCAACGACAGCGTCTACCCAAAGGAATGGACAGGTTCCTCGACCCACCGTTCCAGTAAGAAGGTACGCCCTTACTCCTATCCTAACACCTGACGACAACAACGTGGTGTCAAGTACATTACCTTTCACATTTAAAAAAAAATTCTCAAAACGCTTACATAAACCTTTTATAATAGTTGTTTCCTTTTCTAACTAGTCGCCATACAAATTAATAGTAAATCTTTTAGTGTCTTATTTGATACGGCAGCAAGCCACTCTTTTATTTTAAAAAATTGCATTAAGGCCCTCAATGTTTCGTGTTGCAATCTAGCCAGTACTCTTAATATTGGGTTGCCTTCCGGTGCCACCATGTGCGCACAGCAGTTTTGCATTTGCAATATTCCAATCAATGATGTGGCATATGAGGGTACTCTACAAATCCTCCCTATAATGAACTTCGACATCATTTTAGGAATTGATTGGTTGAGTATGCATGAAGTGGTCATTGATTGTCAGAAGAAGAAAGTCACTCTTAAAAGAGAAGGAAAATCAGTAGCATTCATAGGTAGATTGGGTATTAACGCCTCACTAATCAACGCACTTAAAGCTAAAAAGTTAATTCGCAAAGGGTGCGAGACTTACCTAGTCTCTATGATAAAAGAATCAGAAAAGGACATTCCCTTATCAGAAACCAAAATAGTCTGAGAATTCCCTGATGTCTTCCCAAACGAGCTCCCCGGTCTACCTCCAATAAGGGAAGTAGATTTTACTATTGACTTAGTACCTGGATCGTAACATTTATCAAAGGCACCTTACTGTCTATCCCCAAAGGAGCTTCAAGAACTTCACAAGAAATTGCAGAAACTAATGGAAAAATGCCTTATTAAGCCCAGCATGTCACCCTGGGGAGCTCCAGTTCTTTTTGTTAAGAAGAATTATAGTTTGATGCGCATGTGCATTGACTACCGAGAATTAAACAAAATAACCATCAACAATAAGTATCCACTACCTTGAATAGACGATCTATTCAATCAACTCGCCGAGGCCAAAGTCTTCTCAAAAGTAGATCTGCGATCAGGTTATCATCAAGTCCGGGTGCGAGAAGAAGACATTCCAAAAATAGCGTTAAGAACTCGCTACGGATATTTCGAGTTTTTGGTAATATCATTCGGGTTAACCAATGCATCATCAGTTTTCATGGATCTAATGCAGCGAGTTCTTAGACCCTTTCTAGAAAAATTTGTGATTGTGTTTATCGACGACATTCTTATTTACCCCAAAAAAGAAAAAGATCATGAGATTCACCTGAGACTCGTGTTAAGCACATTAAGGGAACATCAACTGTTTGCAAAATTTGTAAAATGTGAATTTTGACTGAAATTCGTCACCTTTCTTGGTCATGTAATTAGTGCAGAAGGAATAAAAGTTGATCAGAATAAAATTAGCACAATTCAGAAATGGCCACAACCCACCACTGTAATCGAAATTCGAAATTTTTTAGGTCTAGCAGGCTACTATCGAAAGTTTGTTAAGAAATTTTTGTTATTAGCCTCACCTCTTTCAAGGTTAACTCAAAAAATGGTACCTTTCGTCTAGAGCCAAAACTGTGAAGAAGCCTTCCAGATATTAAAAGAAGTACTGATTGTCGCTCTAGTTCTGATCCTAACAAAAGAAGGATTAGATTATCAAGTATTTATTAATGTATCCAACATATGATTGGGATGTGTCCTTATGCAAGAAAAGAAGGTAATTGCCTACGCCTCAAAACAATTAAAGAAGCATGAAAAAATTACCCAGTTCATGATCTGGAGTTAGCGTCGATTGTTTATGCCTTAAAGATTTGAAGGGACTACTTGTATGGAGGCACTACTAAATTCATCGATTTTTGTGTCATTATGTTGAACATTTATTTAAAAGCTGCTCATGAAATTTCATCAATTGTGGAGCGTCGGTCTGATCTCGATTAATTTTCAAAGTTTAAAACTTCATAAATTAATTTAAAATAAAATTTTGCTCCGAATCAAAAAATTTTGGCGCGAGGATGTTCGTTATATCGCAATACACCTCGATGTCAAGTTTCGTTATTTTTGGACGCCAAATGGCGGAAAAATGCAAAATTTTTAACTTTGTGATTATTTAAAATTCCTTCTCCTCCTCCCCCCTTCCCCCGATCGGATCCTGCAATCAGATCGCAAGCTCTGTCGCTAGACAGAGCCTGCAGGCTGAACCTTCCACCAGCCAGGTGAGCTGCCTGCGCCGTTTTTGACACAGGTTGGTCGGCCAAGAGCCGGACCCCCCCAGTCCTCCTTCCCTCTATTTAAAACCCTCCCCTCCAAACTTCTTCCCCACATTTTCTCAGTCTCCCACAGCAGCAGCCGGCTACCCAGCAGCAGCCGACCACCTGCCGCAGCCCTCCCTCAGCTGACCAACAGCTAGCCAGCAGCCGTCAGACTACCCCATTCCGACCACCCACTTCAACCATCCAACCTCCCTCCATTTTTCGGCAACACTACCCTAAGTAAGAAGCGAGGAAAAAGGAGGAAGAAAATGAGGAGAATTTTTGCCTTCTTATTTTTCTCTTCAAGTTCTTTTTCATAATACTTATTACTATGATAATAATAATGATAGTTTTATTATCTCAATTGTCATTCACATTATTAATGTTTTTCTTAATTAATAATGTATAACAGTGAAAATGTTATAAAATGATTATTATTTTTATTTTTGTCAATTTAATTCCAATCATTTCCATTCTATTTTCTTTTCATTATTATCATTTAATAATGATAATAAAAATGCTATTATAAGTATTATTGCTACCCTCAGTAACCTAATGTAAAAGTGAAAAAAAAAAAATAGAAAAGAAGATAGTAATTACTCCTAAAAATATTGACTAAAAGTTAATTTTAAATATTCAAATCTAAATGCAAATTCGAACAAACTGTCACACTTTTGAACTTAAAGGAAAAGGTACCCAGTATATGAACATGTATTACTTTTTACAATTTATTGCTGCTTAGCTTCGCTTTAAGCCAAATTCTTGTTGAAGCTTGATTAGTTGTTTGGAACCAACATCCCTTTTATACCGTAGTTATTACTGGAAAAATAATATCAGTAACATTCATGAGTTACTGAAAAATAATATCAGTAACATTCGTGAGTTACTGAAAAATGATATCAGTAATATTCGGGGGTAATTAGAAAATGACATCAGTAATATTCGTGAGTTATTGGAAAATGATATCAGAAATATTCGTGGTGGGTTACTGAAAAAACAACATCAGTAACCTACATTTTGTGATAATACTTTTCGCAGGAAATTGATTATTCCTTTTCCGCTATTGCTTTATTTTTCGTGCATGCTTATTAGACCCTTATTTCCGCTAATCACATCTCTGCTTTTATAAAAGTGTAATATTTTATTATTTACTGCGGCACTTAGGGTATTATCTAATTACTGAGAATTCTAATCCCGATATTATTTTCTTTACAATACCAGATCAGGTGCTTTTGGGAGAATTCAAACAAGAGCCATAATTCATACATTTTCAAACTTAGTGATGAATCTACGACGTACTTTACTTCTACTTTTATTTTTATTTTTCTATTGTTCCAGTTCATCTTGTGCTGAACTTTGTAAAAAGGAATATTGGAGATTTTTGTAATAAAAAATTTTAATGAATGAGAATTATCTTTTGACTTTTATGTGTGTTCTACTTCTTTCAAATTGCTCAATATGATCCTGCGGTATGTGAGTACCTGAATGTCGGGACAGTTCTCGCTGAACCGGCATCGGGACATCACAAGTATGAACTCCTCTTTGCCAATCTCAGAGGAACCCGATGGCAATACCTCTCTAGTCGAAGGGTTATCACCACCTTTATCCAAAGAATGCATCTGATGTTAGAAATGACAAATGTGTCATTCACAGCATCTTTCCCTTGAAGATTTAAATCCACAACATTTGAGGATTTAACTCCCTTTTGCACAAATACAAGGTTTGTTTTATTTTTCAATCTATAGGGGTAACTGACATTCTTGGCGGATCTTTTATCTTCAATTCAGTATTAAGTTTGAAACAATGTGAATGCCATGGCTGATACAAACAATGTGAGCAATAGAATGGACAGTTTTCGATGATGCAATCTTGTAAGTATCCATTTCCATCATCTCCAATCTATATCTTGGATTCTAAATTTTTGTTAAATCCATCTCCACAAGAACCTGTGCCATAAATGGCCTAGATAAATTAGCCGTCACGGAGTCGAGTTTCATTGGTTTCCCAAAATACGAACTCAAAGCTAGAATATCGAATGGGCGATCAAATGCACCTTAAGGAGCGGAAAGTTGATCCAAACTAGTGCAATTGGTGGCACTCATATGAGGGATCAAAAGAAGTTGTCCGTTAGCGAAGATTCAGGGGTAGTTCATTTCATTCAACAACTTGATGAGCACGTGCTGTCCCAATCAAACTAGCCGCAAATGTGGTGTTTGTTAGGGCTTCTCTGAAGGATTTAGAAGCAACTAGGTGCAACCCGCTTCGTACGAGAACTTCGAGTAACTTGCTTCGAACGCGATGGATGGACAATTCACCAGAGCCTTCCATAACTGACGCTGCCATTTCGGCAGCTGAAATGTGAGTTGGCAGAGAAGAGACGCGCGTCGAAACCCACCTTAGTCGACTTCATGGAGATCTGCAAACGAGCGCAACCAAAGCTAGGGTTTTGAACGAGGAAGGGGATAGAAGCGCGAGCATCACGGGAGTTTTTAGGTTTATGCTGAAGCTGATGCTAAAGCTAAAGATGAAGTTGAAGCCTCCCTATTTTATTGTCATTGATATATATATATATATATATATATATATATTAATGGAGAATCAAGTGAATAATAAAATTTAAACAGCTACAATTTCCCGAAGCAGCTATATTAAGCTGGTGCATTTGAGGACCAGTGCGATTTAGGGACACAGTTGTTGCTCGGTTGCGGAGGATGAAATAGCATATATACATTTTATTTATAAAATAAGAAACTAATCACCCTATAATGAACAGTAGTGGGGCAATCTAGAGAGGAAGTATCATCAGAAGGGATGCGGTCAGTAAATGGATACCGACCTTTGGAGTCATTGCTGTGGTGTGGAATGTTGGAAATTTGTTGTTTAACCCGGATTTTTTACAGGTAGTTAATTGGCTCGTATAGAATTTTTGTAGTAGTGGTTTCAGTATATGTGAGTTCAGTGTAATGAAGTACAAGGCAAATAATGAAAAAAAAAGCAAGAAAGTAAACCCATAAATTAAAGTGTTTCAGCAAAATAATGCTCATGTCCACTCAGGTTTCTCCTAATTGTGTTTCATTATATGAAGAATAAGTGCAAAATAAAGGAGTTAGGGTTTCCCCTGTGTTCATTTACAATGGAAGAAAAATTAAGAATCTAAGCAATAAAATCTAGAAAGTAGTTTATATATTTGAGAGCAAAGCAGAAGTTTTGGAGAAGAATAGAAGTTCATGAGTTAGAGAGAGGTCCCCTATTTGAGAAGACGTATCTACAGTCCACAAGCCTTCCCATGTGCTAACTGAGAATTTTGTTACGGTATCTCTTTATAGGCCGAACACAGAAATGTAACTTTTCAGCTATTCGCCACCAATAAAACAGCAATAACAAGAGATTAGATGGGGCGACTTATCAGCTATACAACTATCAATAATCTAGAGATTCTGGAAGTTAATGAAGCGCCAAAATCCTTTGGTAAAGGTATCCATTCACATATGTTGGCCTTTTTAATATGTGAAAACAAACCCTTTTAGAGGACAAGTGATCCCAATAGTTTCAAAGTAACATCTAATTGGTCAGATCAATCAGTCAATTGAAAGACGGTATGTCATTCAGGAAGAAAATTTTCCCTAGATCCACATCATAAATGTCCATCATGGCAATATATGTGTAATACGGTAATTTTGTTAGGTTTTAGTACCAATATTGGGCCTTCCAAATGATATAATACTGATCCCAAGTAAATGCTAATTAAAAATAGGCATTCCAATAAATGTAAGCTTGTGTTTTATTTAATCAAAGTAATATTTTAGAGAGTGATTATGCCAGCCTCTGTCATCATGTCAATCATGCTTCGTATAACAAGCAATCCACATACTAATTAATAAGATGTAAATTATGAGAATGCTGAAAGAAAGTTAAGAGATTAAATAATTCTCATTCAAATGAATGTAGCATTACATAGGTATATATAAATATAATAGAGGCTAGTTCAGTATTATAATAACAGGCTCACATGCGCCTGGGCACACATGGGCGTCCAGCCTCTGGTTAGCGTTGGCTAGGAACAGGTGCTTGGGCGTCCATCCTCTGGCTAGCGCTGGCCACACTTGCGTCCGGGCATGCCCGGGCACCTGCCCTCTATCTGCCCAAGCTGGGCGCTCAGAGCTCTGTTTGGTGAAGATTAATATTGTTATTAAGTGCACCTTTGCAGCACTACTACCTTGACCTGCTCAGAATATCGGTGATGTGATAACCTCTGTTGTTAATTAGATTCATTGAATGCCATGGTTCAAGTCCCTCCATGCAAGGAGACCATATTGTTGGTATATCAGAGATGACAAAAGCATGAACCATTGATTGGGCTACCTATTTGCCACTTAATTGCTTTAAAACTAATCAAAAATAAGTCAAGACTGTACAAGAGGGCAAGAAATTACTCCACTAGCAACCCAAAGAATTCAGGTATAGACAAAGAATATCAGACAAATAAATCTAAACCAAGGAGAAAATCGCATTTGAATTTTTACTTATACTCTGAGGAGGTTCTAGTCATAAACTTGGCTTTTTCGGAACAATCACTAAGTATATTAGCCAAATGAATATAATTACAAGTATCAAGCATACAATTTTAATCCTTCAAAATATAGAATTACAAGTAAATTTCCGTAGTTATAGTTTCAAATTCTGTAGCTTGTAAACAAACTCTTAAAATCAATGCTTTAGTACTTACCATCAAAATAAACAGCAAACCTGAGCCTCTTTTGCAGGAGAAGAAAAAAAAGAGGTGATGTAATGAAGCAGGAAAACAATGTAAATATATATATTTTCCTAAGAACGATCCATGAATCAATGAAAAGAAATAAAAGCTGTGCCCTGTATGATATAACACATTTTATTCATGAAACTAATCTCTCTGTTAGATACCTGATAAAAATACCAGAAGAAACCATATTCATAATTAGCCACCGTACATATAAAAGACACAGAAAGCCTTCTTGAACGTCTAACTTCTGCAAGGCCAGTTCTCCAATCCTGATGCTTCCACAAAATTCCATGGTCCTCTTCATGCAAGCAAACACAATTCTCAATAGTTTCTATGCCACCAGTATAATTTGTAAAGTGGGCATCAAAGTATTTGACATAGCCCAAACAGTCACAACCCTGAAATTCCAAAGAGTTCGTTTAGCACATGGGCAAATATTAAAGCAAAAGAAAGGAAGCAGATGAATTATTTACCTTTTTTAGCGAATGCGCATTTTTTCCTAGTCCATCTTCACCGGCATCAAATGCATTCTTCCGGTAGTGTGGCTCATTTGGGTCTCCATATGGAACAACCATTTCAACAAAACTCAACCTATGAGCAATAGGCCTACGTCCACGGCTACCATCAATATAAGCAACAGAATATATTACCAAACCTTCCCTAGGACTAAAACCAATACGGAAGTTCCACTGGTTCAGAATAAAGAACACTGATCTCAGAATAAGATTCCATAGAAGAGAAAAAAGGATGCATGCATTGCAAATGGAAAATACCTTCTGCCATTCAACAAAGTGACCATTGATGCGAAAACTTGGGCCTTCAGGCTGAACAATGTGTAAAGACTTCACATCACTTCGATCAACGCCTCCTCTTGTTTCCCCAGGAGTGTAGTTTCTCAACGGATCAGCAGGAGGTAGAGGGACTAACTTTCTATCCTCAAACTCGATAATCACCATATTCTGAATATCAACTACAACATGGATACCTTCAACAGGACGAGCATAGCCATTCTCCATGGGACAATCACTTTCAGTTCTACAAAATATTAATGGTTTAGCCAATCTACGACTGGGGGCATCTGCTTCTCCATAGTAACCAACACACCTGCATAAAAATAGGTTCAAAAAATTTAAGAAGATGGAAGAATTCTTTAAATATTTATATAGCAATAGCAAAACAATAAACTACAACAAAGATGAAACATTTAGCAGCATTACCATGCATCAACCATAACTAGATCCATGTCATCAATGCCTCGCTTCCTCATGGCTTCCATGAAAGGCGGGAAATCTTTTACTGTAGCTTCACATTCAGCATATTCCATAGCATCCTGCAGTTTTGAGGTAACATCAAGATAAACCTAATGCATGAACCATACAACTACAAAACAAAGCTTTAGTCCCACTTGGTGGAATCCTTTGTGTCCTGCAGTTTTGTTCTTTCTCTTCCTATTTTAAAATGGACAAGTTTCATAAAATCAATTTTTCTAGCAAAGGCATCTAACGGTCTACATTTAATATGCTGAAACCATCTAAAACAACATGCACTATTGGAGCAACTCCAACCTTGCTATAAATGAATTCATTTCTCATTCAATCCTTTCAAGTATACCCACTCATCCACTTTAGCTCCCTCATCTCTGTACCACTTATGTAATCAGTAAATTTCTTCTTTGTTGGTCAGGCATTCAGTCACCTATAATATATCCGGTCACATAGCTCTATAAAATTTTCCTATTGAATGAATCACAAACATTTATAAATGATTGACCAAACAAAACAATCTGAACAAATATTTTTATTTTTATTTTTGGATTTAGGTATTGTGGCCGCCACAAACATTTCCAACTCATGACCAAGGCTTCAAATTTTGATGATTCTGATGCTTTTGTTTGTTTTAGTGTTGGTGTTTTGCTCCAAATACTATTTACTAATAAAATTATAAATTCAAGAAAATTAATTTTAAAAACGCATGCTTAAAAAAACATTATTTATATAATTTTAAAGATAGCAAATAATTTTATGCACCCATCACATCTTGATCACAAGTTCCAAATTTATTAAATTATATTAATCTTATCATAAGGTTGTACTTATAGCATGTTAACTACAGTTTATTCTAATAGTTTAATGTATTTTACTAAAACATCATGATAATTTTAAATAATAATGCATCTTAAATTTAGAATATATTTCAAATATATAATTGAGTACCGAAAAGGATATATACATACAATATACTAAATGGTAAATTATGATCATGAAGAAAAGCATAAAGTTTTAATTAGTAACCTAGTGCAAAGTTTTTAACACTGTTTAATATTTTATTTGGTTGATTATTTCAAATAGATGAGTTTAGTCTCATATTTTTATACAGAGTTAAATAAATAAACATTAAAAATACAGTGTCAGAGAAATTAAAATTATTTTTTTTAATTAAACTTTTAAATATGTATAACAGATATACAATGGATTGATTTGGTTTTCAAGCTTATAATAATTCATTTTTGATATAAATCCTATAATGACTAAAGGGAAAACTTTTGTTGGTAAGAAGATATGAAAATGAGAGGGAAAACATAAACGACATCGAGCAAATTATAGTGAAAACCAATAAATATTTCATAACAAAATTGAAAAATAATTAAGACAAAAAAAGTGAACAATATAAATATTAGTAGACAGTTAAAAACAAACTTGGCTAAAACAAATTTATACGAATTTTAAAATCATATTTGAACAGGACTATATCTTCTGGTGAAAAAAGAGCATCTATCATATAGACCAATCACATCAACATATAATTGCATGAGCTTAATTCAAATGATTTAACAATGCTAGTAGTGCTTTATGAAAAAAATTATTTTAAAGCATTATTAAAAAAATTATATAATCATATGATAGAATCTGAGCTATTATTTCAATCACCACAAACTATTTAAATCAAGATAAATAATGCAACAAGAAAATAATAGTGAGAAGAGCATATGAATTTTTTCCTGTTTCTGGATAAGCGCAGTTCAGATTTTCTCTATTAGATTTAGACTACATTAATAAAGTCCTTTTGGTTATATGTGCATATAGTAATTTTAATTCAAATGAATGAGCTTATCTTGATTGTTGTTCATTAATTTTAATTCGAGTAAGAACTAATTATGCTTTTAAACAATTTTTTATCGTTGGGCCAATTTCCTAGCTCTAATGCTTTATTTTATAAATGAAACTGTTTGTTCAAAAACTGTTTCAAAACCCATATGAATATGTTTTAGCTAAGTAGGTTTACAACTGCCTACTAGTATAAATATTGTTCACTTGGTTTAGCCTAACTTACCTACTTCTGGAATACTTTTCTTAACTTTTCAATATTAGCCATTTCTTTTATTTCTCAATTTATTCTTTTTTAGTTTTCATTCATTTTTTTCTTTATCTAATTCTCTTTCATTCAAAGTCAATCCTCGCTGTTTCGTCTGCTTTTATTTTTAAAACGACATGTGATTTAATCTCTTTAACCGGGAGTACATAGGTGCCTTGAAGAAAAATTGAATTATTGGAAATTAGAAAAAAAGATCTTGAACCTAACAGTTTTGGCTTATCTAGCTTATCCATTTTAGCTTAATTTATTTTAAATTTATTTACTTAATTATTAAAAAATCAATGATATGAATTACTTTATGAAATTATTCAATTAATTAACATATTCCAAACTAATTTAAATTATAAATGTTAATAAATAACAATTAGTTAATTAACATAATTAAATAATTTAATTAACATATTTTACTCAATAAAAACATTTAATTTTATAACAACACTAATGTACTTAATTAATAAGTCTATTAACTAAAATTTTTGGTTTAACTAACATATCCATTTACATTTAATTTAATTAATAAAAATGCCAATAATATGAATTACATTATGTAATTAAGTATTTAATTAACAAACATCAAACTAATATAAATTACTAATGTTAATAAATAATTACATGAATTAATTAGCATAACTAATTAATTTAACTAAAATATTTAACTCAAAACCAATATTTAATTATTTAACAAAACTAAAACTTAGCATAATAAGTTTATAAATTAGCTATCGATAATATAAATATTACACATAATTTATTGATTGATTAATGAATTAAAATAATTAATTAAATAGCACAATATCAATTAACATAAACATAGGTTATTAGACTATTAATCAGCCATAATTTAATTAATTAACTTTATTCTTGATAATTATTGTAGTTAATTTATATAATTATTATAAATATTATGCTATTACAAATTCATTAATTAGTTATTTGTTGTAATTTATGTAATTAGTCGGCCCTAATCTAAGCTAATTAGCATAATTTTGAAAATAACACAACATAATTAATTAAGCCATTAACAAAACTAGCTAATGAATTAGCAAATATTTAAACACAAAAAATTATTTAAAATCGTTAATTCATTTAATATTAATTTATGTGAATGATAATTTTAATAAAATAAATTAACTTATCTGATTAATTAATGAAAATTATTTAATATAAATAACTCAATAACCAATTGATTAATTAGTTAATCAATTAATTCATTATAATATAATTAATCAATTAATAATGTATAACTAACTTAAAGTAATTAAATTATAATTCATTTACTAAATTTAAAATTATTATATATTATTTGATTAAGTTAATTATTATAATTTATATTAATTAAAACATCAACTTATACATATTAAGCTAATTCTAAACCAAACAGCTTTTAATATAGCTAAATTAGCATAGCAACTTAACTAATTATACTCCATTTAATCCCCTAAGTTAATCCACTCTCAATTAAAAATATAATAAAATAATTTTTTCTCAATAATAGCGTCATTTTAATAATATCAAGGAATATTGTGACAACATATATAAATATGTTTATGTGCATATGTAAATGTGGGAACAAGTGGTCAGTCCACTGCAACAGTGGGGTCGTGCAACCATATGAGGCGCTTGTAAGGGAAGGGCCAGGATCAGGGCCAGTGGTGCAGCACCGCTACGTCATCATCGCTTACTCCTAATATTTTTCTTTCTTTTTAACACCCTCTCAGTTCTCTATTAGGTCTGCTTCTCCAGCTAGAGCCCCCTCGTGTGACAACTCCTCCCGGGGAAGTGGCCATCTCTACCTCATCTGCAGCTTTCCTACAATTCCTGCTATGGCAGATCCTCTATTACCAAACCTTTATGACAGGGCTAGTTTCCTTCCTCTGTGGGATGGCTGTTTTCTGTGCACATGGTTGTGGGCTCTATCTTGGATAAGCCCACAGCCAAATCCCCTTCTTCCTATGATAGTCGATCAACTATTCTGTTTTATGATGAGAAAATTCGCACATTCGAGTTCACTCATCAGTAAAGTCTCTACCGATGGGCATCTATCGTTTGCATTTAAAACTGCCCACTGATATAAACCTCATTGGACCCTAGTATGATGATCCCATTGATCATAGGCATGTGTTTATTAAAAACTCAAATAATGCAGACAAGGTTATTCTCATGCATTGTTTTTATGGTGGAAAACCTTCCTATACAACTCCTCAAGTGATCTCCATCTTTTGACTTGGTAGTTGAATCCCTTGCTCAAGCCAATTTGGATACTGTGTATCCATAATTGCAACTTCTCAAGATCAATGTGATGACTACAAATTTGGTTAAACCTTCAGTGGCTCATATTTTAATGGAACTCAATACTCATCACAAGTGTGAATGGGTAATGGGCTATCTGAATTGACAATCAGTCGTCCTAGAGAATGTTTCGAAATAGTATTCATATTGTTATACTATCGAACATAATGTTGATTCCTATTGTAGATTCCTATTTTGGACTACAACTGAATCTTCAACCCCTTGCCAAGAATCTGAGGATGGTCATGTTCCTTCTAGGTTGCGCTAGTTGGGGTTCAAGTCTATGGACTCTCTTGACTGTCATTTTGATTTGACTCCTTATTTTCAACTGATTGAGAAGGACTAGTGGCCCTAAACCAATTCTGATTCTCGGATTTCAACTCAATCATCAAAAAACAATACATAGATGAGCTATAGGAAAAGTAAAAAAAATTTAAAGCTGCAGACACTATAGGATTGTGTAATTTAAATGTCCTTATTTATTATATTAAAAAATACTAACACAATTATAGTTCTCTTAATCATCATTGTTTAATAGAGAAATTCTTAAAGCTTGTGCTAACTTATGATTTATTTGGGGAAGTTACAAATAATGAAAAAAGCTGTTGTGAAACTATTACAGAAAAAGCTATTGTTGTTGCTGTTTGAATGCTCTGCTATCATATTGTTATTCACGAAATTAGCAATGAATGGCAGTGGACAATAGACAGTAAGCAAACTAGTGGAAGATTGGGAGTTGGCGGGCATTCATAGCGATGGAGGGTCAGAGCCAGAATAATAATTATCAAATACTAGCAGAATAAAGTAGTCAGACCACATTTTGAAAATTGCTGGTTACTTCGTGAGAAAGCAAATAGAAAGCATCTCCCCAAACGATAACAACCAGTTAGAGGAGAGTTTTATATAAAGTGTAGCAAAACTTGCCCTCAAAGCAGCCTTTATAAGACAATAATCTAAATAGTACAGAGACCAAGAATCATTAGCATAATAATTAATACAATCTTACTAGTATTGTAGCATAAAATCTCATATATTTATCAATTTATTGACAACTATCTAGTTGCATAACAATAAATGTCTTCTATGAAAGTTTTATATTGAAAATATATTGTTAAAAATTTGCCATGTAAAAAGCAGCACACCCAACGGAACCCCCACTTTATGTGCCTTGGCAAGTATCCAATATCATAATGCTAAATTTACTACAATATAATAAAGCCAATACTTACAAATTCATAAAATTTAGCCCCATAAGTACAAATTAAATAGCATCTGACAATATACTCTTGCTAAGAACTTAATCCCCCAAGCTAATTCATGCATAACAACAGAATAGCATAAATTGTTCTCTCGCATTAGTACTAATAAAAAATATCACGATAGAAAATATCCAATATTCGTCGGAATCAGTTTACATGAGCCATTCTAAGTAATGTATTGTTCGTCTAGCTTATTCTCAAGCAGGTAGTGAATTTCTTTCAATTAATAAATTTGGACCAACAATAGCATATATATATATATATATATATATATATATATATATATATATATATATATTGAGTTGGTGACATCAAAGCACAAAATCAAAGTAAAAAAAAAGTAAATTGAAGAGAAAAAAAGAAAATAAAATAAAATAGTCACTAACTCCAAAGAGATCTCTAAGAAAATAGAAATCCCAGCCAATACTGACTGTCACCACACAAGAAAAGGCCATTCTCCCATTTATCGATACGTCCTTTTCCTCAGCTTATGGCTAGAGTTTTTGTTGGGTCTAGAGCGTTTGCCTTTTTTCTTCTTTATTTTTTCCCCTTATTCCTAGCAAGGTAATTGATCAATCTCTCAAAGTCTAAAATAATATCATTCGAGTATTCCATTGAATCCACCTCATAGTTAATATCCAGCTCACTAATGTCAACCGGTGAAGACGTATTTTGAGGCTTTCTCTGCACAATCGGGCGACGCTCCTCCGCATACAAGTTGAGTTTTAATTGATCCTTAACATCCACGAGAACGTCGTCAATCCTCGGAAACTCAATCAAATCGAATTCATCATTCTATTCACTCGACTTTCCACCATCTGAGGCACTCACTTCAATCCTCTCCAACAAATTTGTAGCCAAAGCGAGGTCCACAACATCTCGACCACAATTTTTGATAATGGCTCAAACAACTCTCCAGTTCACAAAGAAATCCCCAAACAAATTATGGTCATTCCATTCTTTTCACGCAACAATCTCCAACGAATAATGCATTGAATCAAAGATAACCAGTTGCATGCTATCGGAGAATCAGCCAAATTGTCTGAAATAACTAGATAGTCGTCAACCTCCCCGATGTTAGGATAAGCCTCCACAGTAGAAGGGTTGATACTTGAATCATTCAACTTCATTGTCTCCATCACATTGACCTCAGCAGATGCATAAGCCTCATTGGTGTTCCTTTTTGGCAGATAAATCATCTTCATTTTTTGCTTAAAATTAATGCTTGAATCTTCATTTGTCGCCTTTTGCACTTTGAGGTGAGGATGGAGGATCAAACAGTTTTCGAGTCATGCCCAATTTTCGAACAGTGGGTGCAATACATTGCCATGTTTTCAAAAATTCATTCTTGTAAACAACCAAACTCCTCATCTAATCCAGATTTCTGACTCAAATTTTTCTGTAAGATCAATCTCAACCAGAAAACGAGCCACAGATGGTTCGATAAGATTAGCAGTAGTAAAATCGACTTAAAGCGGCTTACCAAAATAAAATCCCAACGCGAACAAAATAGAATGCGACATCAAATGTATCTTGAGCAAAGGAAAATTGATACAAATTGGAACAATAGAATGTTCAATTCTTGGATCAAAAGACATTGTCCATTTCAACACTTTCTTGTAGTCAGCTTCATTTGATATTTTGATGAGGATATGGCAGAAATCAATTAATCCCACACTATATGAGCCCACTAACCCCAAACCATGTAGAAATTTGTAAATGATGACCATTAGCGGTTTCCCATTCACAAACTTGCCAACAAGAGTGTATTCAAAAGGTTTGGCAACAATTTTGAATAATTCATTAGAGTGAAGAGAGAATGAGAGCTGGTTTACCTTGAAGATATGTGTGTGTGTGTATATATATATATATATATATATATCACATGTACATTAATGCCCATTTTTCTATATTTAATAAATAACAATGCAATTATAATTTTTTAAATCATTTTAATCATCCCTTAATTATCATTATGAAAATAAAGAAATTCTTGATGATTCAAGTGCTTATAGATGACTCCATGTGGTCTCAAGAGTCTAGGGAAGCTATTTGGTAGCAAGAAGGGGCCGAAGGTTGCCGAGAATAGGTGGAAATAGTGGGAGAAGCTGAGAGAGATGGAGAATTGAGATTTCAGGGAGATTTATGGACTTAAAGCTGCAAATGAATGTAAAGAGTCTCATTCAAAAAGTTTACATGGTTGCTTTCCCAATGTTTCTCCAAGGCTGATCAAACCAATTAGCCAACGACCTTGATCAGCCATTGGATCGTACTATCCTAGAGCTAGTGAGTCTAATAGAGCACACAGTGTGCTGGAGTGGTTCATGTGGAACAATCTGGAAGCAAATTCGTTGCGAGGAGTTCATTAGATGGTTGAAAATTGAGCTCCAATGGCGGCTCAACCCAGGTTCTAGGTTTGTGAATTGACCCGTCAAACCAAGGTCGACTTAGGGTTTAAGCTCTGATCACCAGACCCACTATGCAGGTTCTAATGTCAAGACCTTAAAGTTTAGCCCACTGCCTAAGAGAAATTTTGGATTATATTAGTTCTCAGTCCTGAAGTAATTAGGCTAATCTAGGATTAATTAGGTCCTAATTTTTGTCATTCTGGTCCTTATGATCGTAGGGATCATTTCAAATCAACCCCTCCATGGTTGGAAGTACGTACACAAAATCCCCATTCACTGATAATTAGAGTATCAAAGGAGATGGGCTCGAAAAAGATGACCATGTCCAGGTTCTCGGGGAACCGTATAATAGTTGGAGTACCTTTCTCTATTCAATGTATCCTTTATTTAATATATATATATATATATATATGCATTAAATATTTTATTTTAAGAAATTCAAATAACTCTGAAAACAATAAAGCAATTTACTAATAAATAAAAAATATAAGAATTTTTACATACTAACCACAAACTTATTATTAGTTTACAAATTTAACACATCTTCAAATATTTCATATATGCCATAAAATAATAAAAAATCACATTTTAATTTCATCTAATTATATTTTAGTATACAAAATTCATCTAAATGAAAAATTATATCTAAAACATGCAAAAAATAGAAAATTAAGGAAGATAAAAAAAAGTGATTTTTATGTTAAAATATGATTTTTTTGTAAAATATTTAAGAAGTTTGTGGTATGTATGATATATTTAAAGAAATTGTGTTAAATTTGTAAAATAAGAATAAGTTTGTGTTATGTATGTAAGAACCTCAAAAATATAGATAAATAATGCATTGACTATATTTAAAATGAAAAGACCTGAAATAAAAAAATTATTACTCTTATATGATTTTTTTTAATTTAAAAAAGCAAAGATCTTTTTCTTAAAAAAAATCCCTCTCATTAATTTAAAAAACAATTCTCAAATATAGAATTAATATATATATATATATATACATATATATATATAATACAAGTGTATATATATATATAATACAAATATATAAATATATATATATATATATTAAATATTTTATCTTCAAAAACTCAGATAATTATCACAAAAAAAAATATAACAAAGCATCCTTAAAACTAAAAACAATATAAATGATACATTGAAAATACTTGAAGGGAGGAATTTGAAATTAAAATTTATGATTTTTATAAAATAAAAAAATAAAGATTAAAATAGAGCCTTCTCATCAAGTTACGAGAGCTATTTCTAATGCATAGAATATATATATATATATATACTTTTTTTTAACTTTCCCCCATATGCAATGCTTGGGATTTGGACCCTAACCACTAAGTTAACAACCAGCTCTCAACCACCAATCCACAATTGGGCGCATAAAGACAGAATTAATATATACATAGGATTACTAATTTCTTTAATTAAATAAATTTTTGGATATAGTTTTGAAGCAAAAGCTGAAAAGAAACTCGAATACATTAGAGCAGAAAAATTCAATACTGAACGCTTCAAAGAATGAACAAAAATATTCTAAAGCCAGCCAAGTAATATTAAACAATCGACATAAGGATTTAAGCATCAAAGCATATAATACGTTGACTTCTATGCAAAAAAAATACCATAGGAGGTTGGACATCTGGAACTACATCTGATGCAATGACCTTTCCCCTGTGATGGCCACCTCTAGTTGCAGCATGTACTTCTGACAGTTCAACAATCCATATGCTCGTTTCATTTGACTTTTTGTTGTAGACAACAAGCCTAGCCCTTCTAGGGGGGAGCTTACTGGGTATGACAGGACCACCTTTAGTTCTTGGGAGCAGCGATGGTTGGAATGGTGGGAAATAGTAAGCATCCGCCAAAGCCACAACACTTTTCTCTGGTTCCAAAAGAACTACTTCAACAAATCGCATGCCATCTCTCACCTAGAGATGTATCAATCAAGAAAAACATTTTACTTGCCAAAGTATCAGAGATGAGATCTACCAAAATATAGATATAGAAGGAAAGTAATAAAGAAAAGCTAGTGAGCATTAATCATCCAACAGGAAGATATCTAACCTCAGGGGTCTTCCCAGCAGCCCTAACAGTAGCTACAGCCACAGAAATTTCAGCAGCAGACAATGGGTCCAAAGGGTGGCTTGTCTGAACCTTCTGCATCACCTGGATGCCTGCATAAGATCAGATAAACAAAATGTAAATAAGAAAAAGAAAAAAATATTACAAGATTAAACAGCAGCTTATTTTCACTCTACATAAGAAAACAAAGCCATATTGCTTGGGCAAGTTTTCTTACCAT
Source organism: Gastrodia elata (assembly GCA_016760335.1). NCBI lineage: Eukaryota > Viridiplantae > Streptophyta > Magnoliopsida > Asparagales > Orchidaceae > Gastrodia > Gastrodia elata. Next base: position 20,175,763 of record CM028669.1, read on the forward strand.
GAAATTTAATTTCTTTGAGAGCTTTTCCAAAAGCCCTGTTTGTGGGTAGAATGATAATGGGACATCTTGAGCTATAGAGTTTAGTAATTCAAACCTCAAATAAGATGCACAAATAAACATGAAAAGGCCACAATCGGCAGTTTCTCAACTTTTAACTAAAATAAAAATGATTCACATTTGATGCAAAAGAGAAGACACTTGTTCCAAACAATATTTTCAATGCCACCAAAATCATAACATCAACAAACTTAATGAACTCATATATTATACCAGTATCACCCATACGGATAAACTATTCAAAAATACCTCCAGCTCATATCTTCAAAATGATCAAAAAAAATCTTGAATTTTATAATCATCAAAAATATAATACACAAATTTTACATTTACAGTATCATAATATTAAAATGCCTTAAATATTACAATTTATCATATGAATAACACAATTTTAAGATAACATCTATGTTCAGGGCACTGCAGTGAGAACAATCCCCAAAAAGTTCTCTCAAAAACTTGTGATGGCTCAAGAAAAACTAAATGGAAAACAAAACAATAAAATAAAAATGAATCACCAAAAAACTTGAGGACATCTCAATGTCATTATGCTCTTCGAAAAGTCGACAGCATATATTCAACAAAACCTACTTGCTTTCCAACTCCAATGAATTAAATAATTGATATTTTCATACGAAACTAGACATAATTATTATGTTCCCAGTAAAGTAATCCATGGATAAACATAAATCTGTCACACCAATGCAAAATATATAGAAAATAGCAGTAACATCCACCGTCAATAATGAAGGTAATCCCATTATTTATAATAATTTAAGTAACAAAAGTAGGTCTGTTTGGTAATATGCTAGATGTGAAAGCACAGGGAGTGATAAAAAAGAGAAAATCAACGGCATTGACAGCAGGCTTATACAATAAAATCAAGGGACTTTTGCCTATGTATCACCTAAATCTTCGTAAAAGGTATTTATCCAACAAAGAGCACCCCTCCCCTCAATTCTAAAGTGCATAACATCTAACATCTAAAATCAAGGGACTTTTACATTCAGAGACTGATGAAAAGAAAGTGCTTTATTTGTAAAATTAAAATTTACACGTTGGATAAGGGTGCTATGTATATATAGACGCATAAAATTAATTGACTTTAGGATGAGGATAATGCCAAAACTATCTCAAATTTCATTTTATAAATAATTATCTAATGTAAAGTATGGCTTGAAACAACCACAACTTTCTTGAAGCTATAATCTTAAAGGTCTCCACAAGAATAACTTTTTGAACTTAAGCAGGCCATACTTTCACCTGATTTGAACAAAATTAATGGATTTATTTATTGTCAACTTCCACAAGTAAATCAAACAAGACATGAAAATTATGAACTACCATGAAGGAGTTAATGAAAAAATTAGATTTCAATATGTATCGTGAGGGATACTTGTTGGGGATTCGAACACTCTTGTACCTCCTCATCAACACAACGGTGAAAAACTTGCAGCTGAAATATTGAGTGGATCTTTGGCTTTGTCACATTCGGAAGCAAATGTGAAACTAAGAGCACAAAATGAAGAAAAAAACACATTAAAATAAAGTAAACTGCAAACACAAATTTTATGCGGAAAACTCTAAAATCAAAGAAAAATTACACTATCACACCACCAAGAACAGAAAAAGATACAACCGATTATCACTTATTAGGAGCTCTTATATCCTTTCCTAGCACACTAACAATTTCTTCTTTCTCAAGCCACCACATCATACAAGATAAAACCTCAGCCCCGTCCTCTTAAGTATCTAAAGCCCTAGCAAGCAGCCCCCCAAAAGCCCTAGGATCCTTGCATGCTTGCCACGTGTAGCACATGACCCTCCTAGACATGTCAGGTATCCAAGCAGCCAATCTCTGCATGCCAAAATGTCTTTTGGCTTTTGCATTTGCTGCCTGATACTTGGGCGTACCCAAGTATCGAATTCTCGAGCAAAACAAGCCTTTTTAAATACACATAGCACTTTTCAAGCCTCTAATCAGATTTTTTGCTGCTAGCACTAAAGCAATCCTAAGCGTGAAGCTCTCGGTCTTGGCTTTGTTGTTTGTGAAGGTGTCGTTGCGTGAACTCACCCAAGCATCAGCCCACTGAAATCTGGGTCAACACGCCCAATGCTTAGCCTTTGGATCCTGAACAATGCCCAGATGCTTGGCTCTCGGCCCAGCTCAGGTTCTCCAACATACTTGGCTCAACTTTATCTAATTGGTATTCAGCTCGCACTTGATTGATCCGTGGCTAAGCCGAAGCCATTCAAAGCCTTGCAACTGCCTCATGGTCCACTTTAAGGCTAATAATAGCCCAATTCAAAACTGTGTTGCCCAAGCTCATTGGGCTCAATTAGTTTCTAGTATATCCTATACAGTAACTATATATGCACTCAATGTAACCTCAACTGATAAACAATACAAGCTTTATATTTACGTCTCACCTACTCGTCTCCTACCCTCTCCCGAGACTTTCGGAACTTCAACATGTTATTAGAGAGCATGTTCCTTCCTCAAATTCCCTCTTACTCTCTCATCTGTAACCCTAATCCTCAACAACAGATCGGCATAACACAATTAGACCTGCATTCACTCCACGCAACTTCTCGTCTGCATTCTGATCTTGACCTGCATTCAACGACAATCCCAGTTCTCCAGCTCACATCGTCCAAATCCACCCTCTTCTCCATCATCATTGACGATGGAGTCCACCAACGTTGAGTCCCAATCCAGTGATAACTCTGAATCTTGCAACAACTCTGCCCTTATCACTGATTCCAAGAACATAAAATTCCTCATGTCTAATATCAAAAATACCATCCACACCCTCCTTACAACAAACAATTATCCCATGGAAAGCCCAAGTCCTTCAACTCTTCAAACTAATAACCTACAAGGTCACCTAGACAGTACCGAACTCCCGTCGCCGATCTTCAGCCCAAGCTACTCCTAGATCTCAGCCGATCAGAACTTAACTGCTGCTCTGTATTCGATCATCTATTCCTCCATTCTTCCCTATATTCTTGAGGTCGTATCCTGCACTAATGTGTGGAACATACTAGCCATACGTCTTCAATCAACCAACCGTTCTCGAGTCATCCAACTCAAGAATAAGCTACACAATGTCTCATTAAAGGACAGATTCATGCACGCGGGTATCTTTCCGAGATCAAATCCATCATGATAGAATTGTCATTGACGAATCCTAAGTTTATATGCTCAATGGTCTTCCCTCCAATTATCAAGCCTTCAAAACTGCTATCCGCACCAAGTTACGCCAATTAGTATGGATGATCTATACTCACCCCTATGCAGCGAGGCAATTAACGTTTAATAGAACATACATAAAGAACTTCATTTCAGTAATTTGTCTCCTACGTTAAACAACCTCTCCCAGTTCTCAAGCCAATTTCAACCGAGGACATTTCAGCAGAAGTCATGATCGCTCAACGATCCCATACCGAGGTTTCTTTGCAGCACCGCGAGCTCCCAAGGCACCTTACATAATGTATCAAATCTGCACCAAGTCAAGAGGCATAGATAGAGACTGCTGGCACAGTATAAATTTCAGTTACAGCAGTCAAACAAACCAAGCAACAACTCTATCCACAGATGGCCCTCCTACACAACTTGGTACCTTGATTCTGGTGCCTCCATCCATGTTACTAATGACTTCATCAATATGTCGATTGCCGAGTCATATCAAGGGACCGAACAGGTCACTATTGGAAGTGGTCAAACCTTCCAATCCTAGCATTGGAAATGGTATCCTCCCAACTCTAAATCATAAGTTCCTTCTTAAACACCTACTCCATGTCCCTCATTGTAAATACAATCTTCTATCCATTCATAAGCTAACCATCGATAATTCATTGCTCAGCCTTGTTTAATCATGTTGGTTTTATTGTAAAGGATCTAAAAACGAACATTCAGCTCCTTAGAGATCGTTGTATCAACTGTCTCTACAAGATCTGCCCGTCACCAGAACCTCCTCATCAAACCATTCTCCAGTCCTCAATCACAGCTAATGCTCCTCCATGGCATTTTCGGCTAGGCCATCCTAGCCATGAGATCCAACATCTACTCCACAAGCAATCTCCCACTCTCAGCTTTAGCAACATCTATCACCCGTGCTCTATTGGCATCACCGCCAAGCATTACAGATTACCATTTCCTAAATTTTCAATAGATCATATAATTGTTTTGAATTTCTACATACCGCGGTATGAGCCCCACGCCGATTTTGTCCAAGGAAAGTTATAATATTATGTACTATTTGTGGATGATTATTCACAATTTACATGAATTTTTTTTCTATGAAACAGAAGTTCGAAACATTACAAAAATTCTCTCATATCTACAAACTCATTGAATGCCAATTTAGCACTCACGTAAAATTTCTTCAATCTGAGGAGGGGTGAATACATCTCAACAGCTTATCAAAATCTTCTCAAAAATATCGGCATTCATCACCAACTGTCATGTCCATACACTCCACAACAAAACGAAGTTGTCGAACGCAAACACCAGCACATCTTATAAACCACTCGCACTCTCCTAAAAATTGTTCATTTACCCAAACATTTTTGGGTACACGCAGCCCACCTCCACTTATCTAAATAATCACCTACTCTCTCCCAACACAAAAAATATTTCTCCATTCCAACTTGTCTACAACACCAAACCCGACTACAATCACCTTAAAATTTTTGGATGTCTATGCTTTCCCCTCCTTCCTTTTACATAAACCTCCAAACTAGAACCTAAGTTTCTCCCTTGTGTCTTTCTCAGGTACTCACCACACCACAAGCGCTATATTTGCTACAACCAAATAGCATCCACTTCTTTAATCTCTTGCCACGTCCAATTTATCAATCATATCTTTCCCTTCATACAATCTAATCCAACAACAAATATACCATCCTCCACTTCACAACCCTATCCAAACCCTCTCACAATTGTTCCCACCTCAAACTACTCCACCCACTTCACTAACCAAGCTCTCGGCCCCTCACCCAATTCACGTAGCTTACCCATCTCACCCATCTCCCGATCTTCTAACAACTTCTCCAACTCTACTCAACTGACCTCTCCACAATATAACTCCAAAAACACATCAGCACTCCAACCTCATACCCCTCCACCGAGATTCAAGGCATAAACCCCCACACATCCAATACTCACTTGTCTAAAAACCGGAGCTATAAACCCCAAACCTCTCCATAATCTCATCCACTACACATTCCCCCCACCGTGCCCTTCTACACAAATGCTACCAAATAAGAGAACTGGAAGTCTGCAAAAGAAAAAAAATATCATGCTCTCCTTAAGCAAAACACCTAGACTCTAGTTCCTCCACATCCATCATCCCAGAATGTACTCGGGTGTCGCTAGACATACTGGCCAAAGTATAAGGAAGACGGCACAGTGGCCCGTCACAAAGCTAGATTGGCTACTCAAGGCTTCAACCAACACTAATTATCTAAAAACCTTCAGTCCAATTGCCAAAATGCCGATCATCAGAACCTTGCTCACCATCACCACGTACTACAAGTGGTCGGTGGTATAGCTGGATGTCTCAAATGCATTTCTCCATGGGCACCTTCAAGAAACTGTTTACATGAAACAACCTCGTGAGTTCGAGGATCCATGATTCCTGAATCATTTTTACAAGTTCAACAAGGTCATCTATGGCCTTAAACAGTCCCCTCGTCAATGTACTTCACTCTTACCGAATTCCTTCACTCCCAAGATTTTCGAACCAACCACGTTGACACCTTTTTTATCAATAACACCACTCCACCAAACCGCGCATACATCCTCATCTACGTTGACGACATACTCATTGTCGGCCCTCAACAATCAAACCTTACGTCCCTCATCCAAGCTCTCACTCACTGTTTCCGCATGAAACACCTTAGAATACCCTCCACCTTCCTCATTACTTCCCTATTCAAAACAACCAACACTACTACTCTTAGCCAAGCATCATATGCCTCAAATATCCTCAAAACCTCCGGCATGGAACAATGCAAACCCCGCTCTTATTCCCACAACCACTTCATTCTACACCACTTCCACTTCGAACCTTTCATCCAGCCTAAACTTTACAAGCTATTAGCCAGCTCCCTCTAGTACATAACAATTACTTGCACAGATCTAAGCCTCATTGTCAACAAAATTTGTCAAAACATGCACAACCCTACAACAACCCACTTTGCTCAACTAAAATGTATTCTATGATATGTCAAAGGATTACTCAACCATGGAATTCTAATTGAGCCAAGAAATCTCCTTTGAGCATATGCTAACTCTAATTGAGTCGGGGACAAGGAGGACCATAAACCAACAACACATTACTAAATCTTCACATTTCGCGGAGAGCCAAGAAACAAACCTCCATCTCTCGATCATCCACGAAAGCTGAGTATCGTTCTCTCACCACAGCCGCTACGGGCATCATTTGGCTTCGCTAGCTCCTGCAAGTATTTGGAGTCACTCTAGACATTCACACTAAACTCCATTGTAACAACAAATCAATCATTGCATTGGCTCACAATCCAGTATTCCATGCTCGCACCAAATATAAGGAAGCTGACTACTATTTTATCTAAGAAAAATATTCAAAAGAAGAAAATATAGCTACTCTACATACCCATAGAAGATCAACTGGAGGACATCCTCACCAAGCCACTTCTCGCAACACGGTTTAGACTTCTTTGATCCAAACTCACCACTTTTGTCAAAGATGGTTCGTTTGTGGTGGGATAATAATAGCCCAATTCAAAAGTGTGTTGCCAAGCCCATTGGGCATAATTAGTTTCTAGTATATTCTATACAATAACTATATATGCACTCAATGTAACCTCAATTGATAGGCAATACAAGAGTTTTGTTTACGTCTCACTTTCTTGTTTCTCGCTCTCTCCTAAGACTCTCGGGAGTTCAACAAAGGCCACTCCATTGTGCTTGAAGTTTCACCACATTCGAATCATACTTGCATTGACGCACTCCAGTTGTGTGTTTTGGTGCTCCCAAACTTGGCGCATCACTTTGGGCTACACTTGAAGCTTTACAAACCCAACAATATTTCACTTGGAGACTGAGTGCATATCACTTTTTCACCATCTTCTTCTCCTTGACACCATTTACTTCATAGTCCTTGAGGCATAGTATGTCTCAACACCGCCTCCGATCATGTCCCAAGTCCCACTTACAGAGCAAACAAGTCTAAATAGTCAATTCTAGGTTCATCTCGAACATCTTGTGCACGTTCCTCCATGCGGCACCTGCTGTCCATGGTCTCCTCTTCGCACACATAAATAGTCAATCCTTTAGTGGGTAGCTCCTCCAAGCTCTTGAGCTTGGTTCTAATGGCTACACTGCCATGCCATCCTAAGACCACTCCCACTGATTTTGAGCATGTTGCAATTCCGAAGACTTCTTGGGCTCAACCTTTAGTGCATGAAGCTCAACCCGCCTCACTTGAGCCTCGTCTTCAATCTATCTCTTATCATCTGAACTCCTCGTTAAGAGTGAACTTAACTCACATATACCACATGTTCATGTCATTTTCAAGAGGGGAGATTTTGGCCCTCTTCCATTGTGTCCTTCTGGCCAGTGCCTCGCTACTGGAGCTAATGTTGTTACATACATTTATCTAACTTTGCGCCACCAACGCACCCCTAGTCACCTTCCAAGAGCCCTCCGTGTACTTAATTGTAAATCCAGCTTGTGTTAAGCTAGCTGATAAAAATCAGGTTCCTCTTCAGGCTCAAAACATGTTGGGTGTCTTTCTGTTGCCACGTTGCTCCATTCAGCAATCTAACATCAGCGTTTATTTGCCCCATGATGCTGCATACAGTTTCATCTCCTATACTCATGCACCCTAGCGCACTCATTGTATAATTCCTGAAACCCTCCAGCCAGGCGTCACATGGCATGATGCACTTGAATCCACAACCCAAGATGTTATCTTGTTTAGGGACAAAACAACACATCTTTGAGATCTGTTATTTCTATGCTGACAGCACCGCCTTTCTCCCAATTTACACCTCCATCTTCTCTCCACTCTGCACAATACTCTTTGAGATGGCCTTCTTCCCTACAATTCCAATACTTGGCTCGTCTCACCGACTTCCCTCTTTTGGAGCTGCTCTAACTCAACTTCAAATCCCTCTCCCACTCATTCCTCTGTTTTCAACATTCAAGTTGCTAGATGTTGACGACTAGCAACCAAATATTCTCCTCACCTTCTCATTTAGGATTAGCCCAACCACATCATCAAACATCAAAGTTGTAGCTACTATTGAGTTTCTCACTGTCGTTACCAAGCTGCCCCTGTTCTCTGACAAGAAGACAACAACAATAGAGCTCAGCCTTCGTCATCAAATCTAGCATTCATCAGGCTCAGTTGACTCGTGACGATGTTGAAGCTATTCACCTGCTTCATCACCGAGCCACTGATTGCAATCATTATGTTGAATAATCACTTCATCAAGAGCACTTTATTTGATACCAAGAACTTTTCATATATTCTCATTAAGGCAGCCATTATATTCATGGTAGTTCTTTTGTTCACAATGTTGAACACCATAGATGAAGTTAAGGATAGTCAAATCATCCCCAAGACTGCTTTGTCAAGTAATAACCAATTTCCCTCGCTCATTCCCTACAGTTTCATCTCGAGGCCTCCTAATGGAAGATATAACTTCCTTTGGTACAACAAATCTTTCATCCATATTTTCCAAAATGCAAAGTTCATTACATTGAACTTCTCCATGCTGAACCCTGTCTCCTCCACCATGCTCACTTGAACAAAGCTCGATCTTTTTGATACTAGATGTTATGAATTTGAACACCCTTTTACATCATTGTCAACGCGGCAACTAGAAACTTACAGCAAAAACACCAAGTAGATCTTTGACTTTGTCATCTTTGGAAGCAGTCACAAAAACGAAAGCACAAAATGGAGAAAAAGAGCAGCAAAACAAAGCAAACCACAACATATTTTATATGGAAACCCCCAAGATTAGAGAAAAAATATAGAGCCACACCACAAAAATCTATTCATTTACTATTTTAACATGAAATATCTAATTTCTTAAGCTTTCTCTTCAAAAGTCACTCAAATACAGAATAAGGATGCAACAGATTTGTGCTTTTAAAAGCTACAACATTCAAAATTCAACAAAAGTGCCCGACCAAACTTTCTAGGGCAGTTAGTTATTTGCAGATTCCAAGGCACTTGTTCTAGAAAACTCGAAGTATCAATTCTTCCGTAAGAACTACAAAGACAGCAAGTCAATGATTTATCCATCTATTTTACTATATGAAAGCTAACGACATGAAGAAAAATCTTATTAGTAGTATTCTGTATTTTGATATTTAGAACTTGTCTATGCTGCTGCTGATGATAGCTGCATGAATGTGGCATCAGGTGGAAACATAGTATGGCCCAGGGGAATACCCTTGATGCTCGCTACAAAAAATTTAAATATACTAAAATCGGTAGATTAACTGAATGTAGAATAAAACCAACCAAAGGTATCGGAGGTGCAGTTGATATCATCGATGAGACACATGTAATTAAACAATATGGCTGGATCAAATATATCCACAGTAAAATTCATTGGCTACACACACGCAATGAATTGTTCAACAACACTATAATCAAGCATTCCAGACCCCCAAGCATTCCGCCATCTTTTCGATAACCGCTACTAAGGAAACTAAGAATATAATAGAATTCGCCTTCAACCAGCCTAAACAGCTATTTTCCTTCCAGGAAAATGTAAAGAACAAAACCCTACACTCTAGTTGTAAGTTCCAGAATGCTCGCAAATGCCTTTCTACACATTGTGTAAGTTTCAGAATTTTAGCACAGAGATTAAACAAAATCTAAGTAAGTTCCTTTAACAAGATCTATACAACATAACTAGCATCAGTTTTCTTCAGATTAGAAACGGCTTCTACATAAAAAAAAAGTCACTCCACGTCACTCCAGCAGGTCTTTCATGGCAATTGGCTACCATTGCTATTCAAGCTACGGATACAAAGTAAGCAAATTCGCTTACCCTTGGAAGAGGGCTTCGCCGTAAGGCCAGGAAGATCGTCTACTGGGCGGACAAGAACACCGGCGCTCATAGCCTTTGAACCGCTGCCGCCGCCGGCCTCCCCACCATTCCACCCCGGAACAGCCAGCACGCCGTCTCCCTTTCCACCGCTTGAGCCTCCGCTGACGGCGTCGGCGTTAGGGAAGCTGGGCGTCGCCTTTTCCTCAGCTGCGGCCATTGCAAGGGGTTTGCGAGCTCACCGAATCCGCCGTAATATCCCTCGTCGCTACGATCTGACATACAGCAGATCTCCGTCGCCTTCTTTCCCTATTCCCCCCTCCCTTCTTCTGATTCCTCCGCCGCCTCCGCCAAAAAGGAAAGCACTCCGATGCGGCCGTGATCGAGGGCCCTTCAGGGGAATATATAATCTTCAGCGTTTACTTATCAGTGGAAAGTGGTCTAATAGTGGTTTCGATCACCGGGTTTGGTCATTCTATAACTAGAAAATTAAGCCGTCAAATTTATCTATTTTTTATAATTATTAATTAAATATTATAAATTATTAAATTTTATATTTATCTAAATTTTACTCAAGTAACAGAACTCAATTATTGATCGAATTTTAACTTATAAATCAAGAATTTTACTATGCTTGCATCTTCTTATATAAAATAAAACGTAGATAATATCATACTTTTATATGTATTAAAGAATTTGTCTAATGTATTTAATATGATACTCTTATGTGTATTGTAGGATTTGTGTAATGTATTTCTTACTTAGATTCATATATATATATATATATATATGATTATTAATGATATATATGATAATGTATAATATAATATTATTGTACAATGATATATAATATAATATTGTACAATGATTTTTTTTTCTTAACACAAATTCAAATAAAAAATAATTATATTAATTATATGTTGTGCATTTTATTATGTATATGATGATATAAATATAGCAAGATCTTAACACAATTTAAAAAATATGTTTAGTATTTGTAAAAACAAAAAAAAAGTACATTTATCAAATTTTAATTATTTACATAAGAAAGTTGGGATTTAAATATGGGACCCCTTCTTTTAGTATTGTCTCTCACAACTTAGCTAAACATACATTTTTGTTATGAATGTAAAGTATAATTCTTCTTAGTTTAAAATCAATTAAAATTATAAATCGAGACTAAAATGATCTCAAAAAATTTTTAGTTTAAAACTATGCTCATAATTATTTGATTCAATTTCAAAGTTAAATCAAAAATCAAATATATTTTGAGCATTCATTACTCTATTATAGTCAATGGAACTCTTAGTAGTTTGTCAATTCGAGTAGTAAATTTAGATGGAGGAGTCCATTATCACCTTTGTTATTCTTCATAGCCATTGATGATATCTCCTGTTGGCTATAGGTGCTAAATGTCATATCCCAAGAGAAGGGGGTGAATTAGGTCCTGGTCTTAGTTATAGTACTCTAAATAAGTCATTAAGATCTCACACTAAAGTTTTAGTCCAAATCAAGTGTTCAATAGATCAAATCATGATTCTGAGAATTTTTGGAACCATAGAATTTGACTTATCGATTTTGACCTCGAAATAAAAATCTGACTTCGTCATTGCGCTCATCACTCCCAAATTAGCTAAAATTGATATTTTGGAGGCATTTGGAAGTCATTGATATTTATCAAATATTTTAATATATTTAAAATACCCAAAATAATGGAAAATTAAATACTTATCGAAATCAAAATCCGTTTTTGTCGTTGTGTTCATCACCCCTCAATTAGCTAGGGGTGATCTATTTAAAATTTTTAGAAGTCATTTATTAATTTAATTCTATTTAAGAAAAATCAAAAAATTATTAATTAAATAATTTCCTTTTAATTGCATATAGCGGCTCTGTTAATCTCCTATATGTGCTGTTCATTTTATTATGTCATCGTCTGAATTAAACGGCATTTGCGCTGGACCGTTCGATCGGAGGCTCTAGTTTTGTAATAATCCGAGTTGTTACTTTAGTCAATTAGGATTAATCTTAAGTCTTAAATCTAATCCTAAGGGTTAATTAAGTCACTTGGAGTCAACCTTTAAAACCTAGTCCAAATCAGGAGTCAAATGGATCGAATCCTGATTTCTGGAAAATTCAGAAACCCTAAAATTTGACCTATTTAAATTGACCTCCGATTGAACAACGGACTTCGTCATTATGCTCATTGCCCCCAAATTAGCTAGGGGTGATATTTTCATGTCAATCGGGAGTCGTCAAAATTTCGACAAATATTTTAATAATATTTAAATACTCTGAAAATTGTGAAATTAAATACTCGTCGGATCAAAAATATGACCATGCCGTTGCGTTCCTCACCCCCCAATTAGCTAGGAGTGAATATTTGGAATTTTTATGGAATCAATTTAATTATTTTAATTAAATAAGGAATTTAATAATTAAATATTAAATATATAATAATTAAATTAATAACTCACGACGCCGTCCGCTTAACAGCGTGCGCCGTCAGTTTCGAGCGACGCCGTCGACCCCCCATTTGATCAAAGCAGACGGATCCGAGCCGTTCGATCGGGGTCGATCGAACGGTTCGGGGCTCGTCTTCCTCGTGCACTCTGCCGAGCCTCCACGCGGCGCCCTGCCGCTCGCGTCGCCCAACCGGCGCCTCTCGGACCTCGGTGAGTCCGCCTAGGCCTCATTAAGGACCACCCATCCGCATGCTAGCCCACTGCTTTACGCTATCGAGTCTCCGGATCTGAACCCATTTCTGCCGAACCCTAAAGCGCGAACCGTTCGTCAAGGTACCTCTCCATCTCCTCCTTCGTCAATTGATGTCAATTACTTTGTTTCAAAACCTTATTCCACACCTTAGATCGGTCATCTACCGGTCCTAATCGGCGAGAGGATCGATCGATCGAGCCAAGTGCTCGGTCGATCCACAGTGGAAACGGTTAAACCCGTTATCCCGTAACCCTAGGACTAGGGTTGGAAATTCCCGGCGACTCCGGCCACCTCCGGTGTTGGTCCACCCACCGACGTGTAGGCCTCATCGGGGGCTGTCGTCAGCCGGGCGGGCCGGCGCTGGGAAGGCCGGCAAAAGCCGTGCCCTAGGCGCCGGCCCTCGGGGCACTCCGCAAGAGAGGCAAGGTCCGGGTCGGGCCTGGGGGACCTGAATACTCTCGGGTCCGCATGTCGCGGGTGGGGTCCACAGCGCCACGTGGTCCGGCGTAACATGTGTCGCGTGGGGGCCCACCGCCAAAGACCCGCGGCTCTTCGACTTCGGCGGTGGGGCCCACGCATAGTGCAGCACCCCACCGGGTGCTGACACGTGGCCGACGTGGGGCCCACACGATTGGGCGGCCATGTGGCACTGGTGGGGCCCACTGCTCGACCGCGCGTCAGGTGTGGGACCTGCACCCGTGGCCAACCATAGAGTGCCACGTGGTAGCCGACCCATAGTCAATTCCGACAGATAATTAGTTAAATTAATTACTGTTAATAATAATTAATTAATTATTAATTGATGTTAACTATTAAATTAGAGTGTTAATTAGGGTAATTAGTAATTAATTAAAATTAAACAGTAACCTTATATAATTAATTAATTAGTTATAATTAATTAATATAATCAATTAATTAGAAGATAATTATGATTATTTTAATACAATTAAAAATTAATAGTAATTAGCAATAATCATTTAATTAATTAGGAATAATTTATTTTAACAGAAACAATAAACTATGATTAATATTAATTAAGATTAATTAGTAGTAATATTAATCTTAATTAAAATATTAAAATAATCTTAACAGATAATTAAGTAATTAATTTAACTTAAATAGTAATTAATTTAACCCTAATTAAGCGGTAATAATAATAATATTATATTTAAAAATTAAATAATAGGTTAATTAATTAATAATTGATATTAATTAATTACATATTAATAATAATTAATTAATTAATAATAAATATATTTTAACTATAGGAATAAATAGTAAATTAATACAAATTGAATAAATAAATAGTAAATAATGCAAATTATATTTTTGAATAGTAATTAAATTAATTAAAATCAAATAAAACTTAAAAGTTTAATAACTTTTTGTAGGATAATCCAAACATAGTCAATATAGGTGTTATTTTACTCAAAAAAATAAAATGAATCAAATAGTGTAATGCAAAAATTAGTTTCGGGGTACGTATAACATAGTGATATTTTATGACCTATTTAAACCCATATAACTTTTAACATAATCATCCAAATATATGCAATATGGGTTTTAAAATACTCAGGAGAATAGCCCCATTACTGTAGTAGTATTAGTTTTTCTATTTTGACATCAAGATAAAAAGTCAACCCTGAACCCCATAGTCGACTTTAGGGAAAATTGACCAAAATGCCCTTATAATTTAAATGACCATAACTTGATCAATTCAACTTCAAATTCAGAAATTCAAAGTGCTAATAAGCTCATAATTTCAATGTCATCAATAAACTGAAATAATATTAAGAATATGAACCCTAGAAAATTAGAGAATGACCAAACTACCTCTAACCTTAGTTAGACCATAACTTGACCATTTGAGGTCCAAATTGGGTCTACTCTCTATCAATACACTCAGTATATCATAGGGAACATATAGAAATTGAGTTTGCTGAAATTAGACTTCAAACAGAAAAGCTCAGTTTTTTGTACTCGTTGGCCGATAAAATTACCGAATTGCCTTTATAAATTAAAATAGTCATAACTTAGTCATCTGACCTCATAATGTAGTATTTTTGGACTCTATGGAACCCTTGAATAGTAACCAACAATAAACTGTACAAAAACTTAGGTTCCATTGGGTGTAAATTTCGAGTTTGTCCTTTAGATCAAAAACCTTAGCTTGGACCTATAGGACCCGTTACTTGTCCAAATGGGGTTTACTTACTGTCTATCTTCAAGTTAGACAGTAAGGAATCATTTGGAATTAAGAAAATTCAATTTGAGCCCTTAAATCAAAAGTTAAGTTTTTAGACCCTCGAGTAAGGGCAAAATAGTCATTTTGCCCAAAATTTAGGTTAAGCGCCCTTAACCTCTAAATTGTCTCTTAAATCACCAAAACCATATTAGAATTATATTAGAATAATTTAAGTGAGTAAAATCACCTAATAAGTCAAAATGATAAAACCCCTACAAAATTTTTCTATGTCCTTTCTTTAGGATCTTTCATCCCACATTAGAATTATTCCTGAGACTAACACTAGCTCATAGGTTATATTTCATTCATTGGATAAGTGGGTTAAACAATGAATGAATCTTTGATTTTATTAGTTTCTAGAATTTTCAACTTATTCTGATTATTTTGTCTTTCAATCATAGATTTAGGATATGAGATTCATCCTATTAAGTTTAATTTGCTTAATAGGATTTTCCTTAATCAGTAGATCACTTTTAGAATAAAACCTAGATCTTAAGTCTTATCCTTTGATATAACATCTAAATTCATAAAACTAGGACGTATAATTTATTGATTGAACTCGTAGTTGTATTTGATTGAATTAGATTAGAATCTGATCAGTTATAATCCTTTTAACTTATAAGGGAGCTTCTAAGTTACACTCAATAGTAGAAATTGAAGATCCTAAACTTGTGTAACTTGGAATAGTTAGAATGGTTAAACTAGAAAACAAATGATATCACCTGTTTAGTAGAGTCCCTTACTTACTATTTGATTTTTGTGCTACACATTCCTTGATATTTGTGCCATATTTCCTTGGACATATCATATAAGATTTTGATGCATAAATAAAATCTTAGGAAATTATAGAGACTCCTTAGATTTCTTATGAAAACATTAATATAAATGATTAAAGATAAAATTACATGTGTTAGAGCTGCCTCTCAGTTATGTCTTCTACCTATGCCTCCTTGTTGATGCTAGGAGAAAATTTGTTATGTGTTTTTTGCCTATGCCTCCTTGATGACGCTAGGAGAAAACCCTATATTTTGCCTATGCCTCCTTGATGACACTAGGAGAATATAATTTTGTGCCTTAGCATCCTTGTTGATGCTAAGATTCTTTTGATATTCAGTGGGCTATATTAGCTCTTTTCTGTATGACAGTTAATACATAGATGTTCATATATAGTATTGATGTTTTGTATACGCTTCAGTATTTTTATTTCAGTTAGCTATTTCCTTATTTTGCTTATATATATTTTAGGATGTTAAATTTATTACTGTTATTTATATATATCATTGTTGAGTTTGTTTATTTAACTTGCATAATTCTTATGATCACTAGCATATTTATGATGTAGTATTTTTGTTTCAGTACTTATTCGGTTATTTATATCTTATATGCCCTATCTTATTTAGCTTACATTTGAGGCATGTCTTAGCCTCCTTTTGGCTTAAGTTATAAATGTTATTTATAGCTTTTCCCTCTATGTTGTCATGCTAGTTGCTCCCTTATTTGATGTAGTTGTTGCTTAGAATATATTAAATGA
Organism: Gastrodia elata; assembly: GCA_016760335.1. NCBI lineage: Eukaryota > Viridiplantae > Streptophyta > Magnoliopsida > Asparagales > Orchidaceae > Gastrodia > Gastrodia elata. Next base: position 20,192,370 of record CM028669.1, read on the forward strand.
TGATATTATAAAATACATACAATTCATTAGCTTAAAATGTACTTAGATAATTGTCTAGCAAGATTTTTTTCTTTTTTTGGCTGAGGCCCTATATTGTGAAACCGACAATGACAGATCCCCATCAGTTAGAAGATCAGGTGCTTGAGGTGGAGCCTTATATAGAGGAGGAGCCTTTAGAAGGAGGTGTTATTTAGTTCTCTTATAAGTGAGAATGAGAGGATTTATTTGCTTTAATTATTTAAAGTTTAATATGATGTAATAATACAGGTACTCGTGACTTGTGTTTTGGATTACTATGTTATTTATTTTGAGTCATATTTCATGCTATTCATATCGTGATGCTTAGATGTTTCTTATTTAAATTGCTTCCGCACTCTGTATGAATTTCTTATATAGTGACTGTTTATTTGATTATGTGCTTACTTTTTCCCTTATTATGTGGATTGTGGATGTCATCCTAATCTAATAATAAGTGAAGGGTTAGTCAGAGTGACACACCACCCCTTAGCTTAATCTTATGGATTAAGGGGTGGGGCACCACAAGTTTCATCTCCCTCTATCAGTTGTCAGACGCTCGATGCGTGCTGCTCGGCTCTGCACGCGACACTCCACGCCATGCCCGTGCGTCATCCACCGCCCATGAACCGCTCTAGAACCCATTCTTAGCCTTGTTAGGGCTTATAAGTTCGAATATTTCTTTTGCCTCATTGTGGCTGCGCCTGGAGCATCTTTCGAAGGACCTCTCAACAGTAATCGCTGAATTGAGGTACCCCTCGATCATCCATAACTCCTAATATATTGCTTCCATTTTTAATTCGAATCATTATTTCATGCATCTGATTATCACCTGAGCGGATCAGATTGAACTCAAATGAGTTTGATTGATCGAATTTAAGAATTAGTCGACAGTTGTGAACAGTCACGGTTCGTCTTTTGCTCTGTAAAGACCAACTTAAGTAGTAATAAGTGAAACACTTAAACATCAATGCACCTTTTCAGATAACGGTGAAGTTCCTAGTAAGAACTCCAAAGTTAAGCGTGCTCATGTGGATGCACTCCCAGGATGGGTGACCTACAAGGAAGTTATATTCTGATGGCAAAATCATGAGACTTTTCAGGTTAAAGCAAATAATACCTTAGTGCTTAAGAGAGTTTGGGCTATTATAAATACTATCAAAGCAGGCCATAGGGTATTAGATAGGAGTTAAGTGCCATATAGGATAAAATATCACTTCATGTGAACAGCTTCTTGAACTCATGATAGTTAAAGTGCTACATGGTTGTGGGTACTTCTTGAGCCTGTATGAGTCACCTATAGTCCTATCTACCCAATGTATGGTTCTTGGATCTATGTGTGGTTACTGATGAAGACGTCAGTTACTTAAGTTGGGGAAATTGTAAAGACCCACTTAAGTAGTAAGTAATAAGTAAAACTCTTAAACATCAAGGTACCTTTTAAAATAACGGTGAAATTTCTGATAAGAACTTCAAAGTTAAGCATGCTCAGTTGGGAGCACTCTCATGATGGGTGACCTATTGGGAAGTTATCTTCTGATAAAAAAACTGTAAGACATTTCAGGCCAAAGCGGACAATACTTTAGTGCTTAAGAGTTTGGATTGTTACATGCCCAAACCCTAACTCCTAGGGTTAGTCATCATCAGCGCCTCAGGCCACCACCTCTCGAGTTGGTGCGACCACCATTAGCTAGCCATCATCATGGCCTACCTATCCCCATGCGAGTCAGTCCCTAACATCACCGTTAATGTAACAACCCAAGTTGTTATCATAGCCAATTAAGACTAATCCAGGTCCTAATCTAAATCTTAAAAGCTAAATAGATAATTAGGAGTCTTCTGCAATGACCTAATTCAAATCAGGAGTTAAATGGATCAAATCCTAATTTTGGGAAAATCCAGAAACCCTAGAAATTAACCTATCTAAATTGACCTCAGATAAAAAATCGGACTTCGCCATTGCACTCATTGCCCCTAAATTAGCTAGGGGTGATGTTTTCGTGTCAATGGAAAGTCATCGAAATTTCATCGAATATTCTAATAATATTTAAATACCCCGAAAATTAGAAAATTAAAATACTCATCGAATCAAAATATGACATCACCGTTGCATTCTTTACCCCTCAATTAGCTAAGAATGATTTATTGGGAATTTTTGGAAGCCATTTAATTATCTAATTTTAATTAAGAAGTTAGAATATTTAATATTTAAAATTAATTATTATTTAAATTTTCATAAACGACGTCGTCCACTTATCCCCCGCGCCGTTCTCCCACGTTCAACGCCATCGCCTTTTCCGTTTGATCAGATTTGGCGATCTGAGCCGTCCGATCGGGATCGATTGAACGGCTCCGAGTGCGTCTCCCTCGATCTCTCCGCTCGCCCTCCACACGGCGTGCCCACCACGCCTCTGGCCCACCGGAGGTCCTCCCATCCTCGGTGAGTCAATCGTCACGTCCTTAAGGCCCAGACTAGCTACCATGTTGCACCTTTGTGCGATCAAAAAAGCTTCTGGAGTTGAGCGAGCCTTCATCCAAGCCCGAGTTTCTCGCAGCCACCATTTCAGGTACTTCTCCACCTCTTAAACTTTCAATCGCTTCCTTCAGATGAATGCTTAATTCCCTAATTACATGCAATAGATTGTCTAAGGGTTAGTCCCGATTGAACTCAATTGAGTTCGATCGAGGCAATTCGAACTCGGTCACGCATAGTAACACCCTAGGACCGTCCCGCACTTGCAAACTGCGGCTAGGGTTCACCCTAGCTGGCAAACCAGACCTCCTTGACGACTGGTTCATCGCTCCTTGGGCGGTCTTGTCCGTGCCTACCCGCAGCTATGCGGTTTGACCCCTGTCACTGCCAATTAGGCTCCAACCAGTGAACCTAGCTCCAGCCGCGTTAGTTGTGGGTCCCGCTTGCGCTCCTACCGCCCCTGCCTCCTCGCCGTGTGGCAGTGGGGCCTGCCTATCCCGATATTTTTCGGCTGTGGGTCCCACCTACATAATTAATAATTATATTATATATATATATATATAGTTATATATATATATATATATAGTTAGGCCTAGAAAATCTGAAATAACTAAAATACCCCTAACTTAGTTAGGCCATAACTTGACCTATTGAAGTTCAAATTGGGTCTACTCCCAGTTAAAGCACTCAATGTATTATAGGAAAACTATAGACACTGAGTTTGCTGAATTTGGACCTCAAACAGAAAAGTTCAGTTTTTGCCCCTTTAATAACATTAGGAAAAATTATCGAATTGCCTCTGAATTTTAGAACCTTCATAACTTAGTCATTTAACCTCAGAATTTAGTGTTCTAATACTCTATATAATTCTTGAATAGCAACCAATAGTAAACTGCATAAAAATTTAGATTCCATTAGGTGTAAATTACTAAATTACCCCTTAGGTGAAAATCCTTGTTTGAGCTTATAAGACCCATTTCTTATCCAAATTGAGTGTACTTACTATCTATATTTATGTTAGACAGTAAGGAATCATTTGGCAATAAAAATTTTAATTTGGAACCTTAAATCAAAAAGTAGCTTTTTGAACCCTTAAGTAGGGGCAAAATAGTTATTTTGCCCAAAATTTAGGTTAAGCGTCATTAACTCTTAATTTATCTTTTAAATCACTAAGATCAATATTAGAATTATATTAGAATTAATTAAGTGAATAAAATCAGCTATTCAATCAAATTAGTTAAATTCCATAAAATTTCTCTAAGTTCTTCCTTAGGACCTTTCACATCACATTAGGACCATTCCTAAGACTAGGACTAGATCATAGGTTAGATTTTGTTCATAGAATAAGTAGATTATTCAATGAATGAACCCTTAATTTTATTAGTTTCTAAGTTCTACAACCTAATTTTTGATTATTTTTCCTTTTAACCTTATATACAGGATAGGAGAATCATCCTATTGAATTTTACTTCGCTCAGATAGGATTTACCCTAATTTGTAGTTCACTCTTAGTGTAACCCTAGATTCCTTAGATTTTACTATTGGATTATGTGATTAAAACCAAGCTCATAGTGTTTAATCTATAATCTCTAGTTTAGTAGATCTTGATCAGATCTTAGTTAGAATGTTTAAATTCATCAAATTAGGACATTGTAACTTATTTCTTAAACATGTAGTCGTACTTGATTCAATTAGATTAAAACCTGATCAGTTCTAATCCTTTTAACTTATAAGGTCGTACTTCTAAATTATACTCGATAGTAGGAATTGAAGATCCTGAGCTTGTGTAACTTAGAATAGTTAGAATGATTTAAATAGAAAATAAATGATATCACAATGTTTTAGTATAGTCTCTTGCTCACTTTTGTATTTATTGTTTACGTATTCTTTGAAATTTGTGCTTTAAATCATTGGACATATCATACAAGAACATTATTACATGAAAATGAAAACTTAAGAATATTTAGGATAACCTTACATTGGGTTTAGTTATTGGTTGACTTTTGTGCATAGTACCCCAATGGGCAGGGGGAAAGGTGAGATAAGGATTACTTAACATCACTCATTGAGGAGTGTGCTGTTAAGTTGGGAACCCAAATAATCTTGCAGACATGCTTGACTCCTCAGCTACTTCTGAAATTGTCCATAGAAGTAAAGTAAATAACTAAAATATGTTTTGCATATGTTAATGCTGCCTCTCAATTTATATATATATATATATACATATATATATATATATATATATATATTCTGTCTAGTCTCCTTATTGACGCTAGGAGAGATTTTTTTTCCTTAGCCACTTATGTCACAAAGAATATTTCTGCCTATGCCTCCTTGTTGATGCTAGGAAAAATAATTTTGTCGCCTTAGCCTCCTTGTTGATGCTAAGAATCATTTTGGTTTCAGCAGGCCAGATTTAGCTCTCATCTGTATGGCTGTTAATACACAATTTTTGTCGTTTCACTTATATTAGATTTTTGTTTTTCAGCTATACTTTTTAGTTACTTTTACTTGAGTCAGCTATTTTACTTGCTTTACTTGTATATTATAGGATGATAGACTTTGTTGCTTATTTATATATACCATAATTAGATTTATTTCTTTTAAATTTGCATAAGTCATATGATCATCAGCATGCTTAGGATGTAGTTTTTTTTCTTAGTATTTTAATTACCTATCCATATATGCCTAGCCTTGCTTTTGGCTTACTTTTGAGGTATGTCTTTTACTTCATCTTTGCTTAGTTATAAATGCTTAATTTATAACTTGCCATTTTTCCATTTGATGCTTATTGCACCTATTTTATTTCTATACTACTTTAAGTTTAGGAAAATGGTTATATTAATAAATGTATAATAAAATTCAAGCTTAAAATGTACTTAGACATTTTGTCTAATAAGATTTTTATTTTATTGGCAGGGGCCATGGCATTGTGAAACTGACAATATCAGAATTTGAGTAGTTTGAAGATCCAGTCCTTGTGGAGGAACCATTTCTGGAGGAGGCACTTCATGGTGGAGCAGAAGATCTTTAGTTCTTTTACTTTATTTGTGAGGATGAGTGATACATTATATTTCATTTTGAACTTTAATTATATGTAGTAATAATATAGGTACACTTGTTATTGTGTTTACTTTTCTGCACTATTACCTTTTGAGATATGTTTCATTTTATTTCTCAGTTAATGTATGGTGAAATGGATGTATTCCTTACTTTATATGCTTCCACACTCTGTACTTGTATTGATTTAGTGACTGATAGTATGTTTTCTTTCTGTGCACATTCTTTTCTTAATGGTGGATTATGGATCTTACCTAATCCAGTGATAAGTGAGGAGGGATTTGCCAGAGTGGCACACCACCCCTTAAGTCTAATCTTGTGGGTTAGAGGGTGGGGCGCCGTAGTGAACCCCTCTAAAAATTTGTGCCATAATTTGTCAGTCTCGGGACTCTAACAAAAGGGGAGGAGTCTATTCGTTATGGGTTGAGTCGGGTCGGACCCGGCCCGCGTGCTCTCTGGCGGGCCGCCATGTGTAAAGCCCTGCTGCATTTGGTGGGCCCCGCCGCTGTGTCTCAAGTCGCATTTGGTGGGTCCTGCTCCCGAGATCTATCGCACCGTCTGTTGCCATGCAAGCCTGTGGGTCCCGTCGCCCTTCTGTCACATAAATGGATTAATATTAGAACTGCTTGATTTTATTTAGTAAATTTAATTTAAATTAAGCAATTGTAAATCTTTGATTATTCACAACTCTTAACCCAATAATCCAAATGTATCAAATATATATCTCATGTTAATTATAAGAATACAAAGAATATTATGGCAGTATTTAATTTTCATTTGGATGAGTATTTAACATAATGACATTTAGGACCCCTAATTAATGACTTAATCAATCATAATCTTCAAACGCTCATATCTTTGCATCCATAGCTCCAAACATAGCTAATATTGGTCTCATTTTAATCAGAAAAATCCTAAGATGGTACTGATAGTCTTAATTTTATTGTTTGGAGTATAATTTGGCTAATGACTTTTGGGTACATTCCTTAATTACCCTTAAATCCTAGAATCTTCATTTAGCCATAACTTGATCATTTGAACTCTAAGTTAGATCATCCAATATGTCATTCTGATCAGGAGAATGTGTAAAATAACAAACTATAATAGTAATTAGGTTTTAGTAATTATATCTCATAATTTGCTCTAATCACCTTAAAATTTGATTAACTCATAACTTAACCAAATAGAGTTCAAATTTGGTCTACTCTTAGTCAATGCACTCAGTATATTATAGAGAAATTATAACCATTGAGTTTGCTGAATTTGGATATCATTTAAGAAAGTTGGATTTGAACCTTTCTCAAAATTCCTAAATTACATATTTGAACCCTAACCTTGTTTTGGTCATAATTTGGCTAATTGATCTCATAATTTAGAGATCTTAGACTCTATGAAATACTTAGAAAATATACAACAAAAGTATATTAGAAATTTCATATTTCCTTAAGAAAAATTATAAATTTGCCCCTAATGAGCTAAATTATTAATTAGAGCTCATTAGCTCTAATCCTTGTTCGATTTGGGTGTTCTTACTATCTATCCTCATATTAAACTATAAGTATCCATTTGCCATTAATAAATTTCAATTTGAAACCCTAAATCAAAAAGTAGCATTTTAGAAGTTGAGTATGTGAAAAATAGTCATTTTGCCCAAAATTAGGTTTAAGTGTTCTTAAGCCTTAGAAACTTATATTATTCATTAAATTCAGCAAGGTGAAGAAATATGAATCATTATAGGTCTTAAAGTGCATAATGATGTGATTTATGATCTTGATCAAACCTTGTGATCTTTTGATTATCTCTAAATTAAGAGAATTATCAAAGTTCTAGATTACATTAAATTATTAAATTATGTTGATTTTCAAATGACCCATTCTTAACAATATGCTAATTTTATCCTATAACTTGATTATGTTATCAAACTTAGAAGTTAGAAATCTAATTTGCTAATCTTCCTTTATTAATTTAGTGTTTGATTTTATTATTGAACCTTTCATGTGTTTGAACATTTAATTTTGATCTCATATTTTAACTTAAGATAGAAAGCTAAATTGTTATGATTATAAGTTTTAATCTCTTTTGCTTTGTTACTTTTAGATTAAGTGTTTTATACCATGAATTAAGGAAACTTTGAGGTAGGAGATAACTTATTAATTTTACATTGAGGTAGGCCTCTAGTTGAACCTTAGATAATTGAGCCTCTATTTTATAGTAGTAATAACTTAATGAACTATAGATTGAGCTTAATTGAGGTAATTTACCTAATTGGAGTGACTTCTATGTCATAACCTTATAACCTTTTGTTTAGTACCTCCAATGGAGAATTGATTCATTAGTTTGAGTTTTTCTTAGTTTCAAAATAGTTAATTTAGATTGATAATATTAGTGATTATCATGTGAAGACTGTAGTGCATATCCATAAAGCGAATTTGATTCAGTAAGGATATGAAATTGGATAATTCATCATGAATAGAATTGTATATCCTCATCTTATCTTAGATGGTTCTACAATAACATTAGGATAAATTTCTCAATTTCATCAAGTGTGTTATAGGTGAAGTATTGAACAACTTAGTTTGGGAGAACAAATTGTAAAAGGGTGGTGTCCTCTTATATTTGTGAGTATCGATAAGTGTAGTTAGACAAACTAAGTATTTCAAGTTATCTTCTTAGGACACTTTAAATTATGTTATAAGTAGGGGATTGAACAACTTAGTTTGGGAGAACAAACTTTATAAGGGTGGTGTTGTGGGGCCCCGTACTAACAATAAGGAAGTACGGTGCTCCAACTGTGGCAAATCCCCAACTTAAGTAAAGTTAGGCGAACCCAACTTTCCTTAAGGCAAGGACTTGTCACCAAGTGCTATAACATTCATCAATATAAATATCAAAGTGGCAGAAGCAATGTAAAATAGAGTAACATCCACAAGCATACATAGTAGAAAAAGAAAATGCAATATAGTAACTCATCACAATGCAGAAAGTAAAGTACATCTAGAAAGTTAATTATTACAAACTGAAATGAATAACTGAAAATGAAAGACTCTCGTCCTCACTGGAATCAACAAGACAAAACTAGCTAGACAGCAGCTGGAAGGTCCTCCTTCTGAACTGGCTCCTCCTCAGCGAAACTGCCCACGAACACGTCTGAATCTGACATTTGTCGGTATCACAAATGCTAGGGCCCCAACCAAAAAAATAAAAAGGTTACAGTTAGACAATTGTCTAAGTACATTTTAGGCTATTTAAAGTGAACTGAATATTAAAGGATATCACATTTAATTTAACTACACATGTAGCAATAAAGGGTCCAACAAGCTATGAAAGAAAGGGATTACTATAAACTATCTATTTATAGCATGCAACACGTATGTGAAGTGACGTACAAAACACTAAATAAGCAAGGTAAGGCTAAAAGCAAAATAACTACAGCTACTAAATAAACATGATCCTAGCACGATTATGATCGAGGTAAAACATGCTGAGTGAAAAAGAACACAAGTACTGAATACGATAAATTTCTAGCATCCTAAATATGCCATTCATACATATATCTAAACCATAAAATATACATACAACATGAAGATAAATATGAAAAGAAAGGCCACTGAGACATGTGGCAAAAGCAAACCAATGTATAACATATAAAGCCACTGAGACATGTGGCATAGCGAGCAAATACTGAAAATAAGGCCACTGAAGCATGTGGCAAAACAAACCAGAAAACCAAAACAATACAATACAGCTAAAGTAGTAATATGCCTAAGTCCTAGTACTGCCATATCAGCCAATAGGCCATACAGGGCCTCCAATATCAATCAATCAATCCCCAGCCTAGCCATCCAAATATGCTAGGTCTGAGTCCAGTCTATACAATACTACTACTAAAGAGGCAGACTAAACTAGGTCATATTCTACTAACTGTGACAAAACAAAACTGAATGATATGTAAATTCAATACTAGCTTAGGATACACCATCATAAGTTTTTCCTATCATGCTCAAGGGCTAAAGCTTAAAATCCAAGGTATGCAAAGCAATCTAATCAAAGTAAGCAAGAGACTCAATCTAGACTTATGTGATATCTGTTGTTGTCTAATTACCAAATCTAACTACTCTGAGAAGGTTCAAGCTTAGGATCTCCAATATCCAGCTATCGAGTAGAATCTCAGTTTTACGTCCGTAAGGTTAAATATTATAACTTAACAAGTTCTAATCCAAAATCATGTGATGACTATATAGTTTAAGTAAGCAAATCAATGACCTAATTTTATGAATATTTTACTCTCTTACCCAAATCTTGATCAAATAAATCAAGATTTAAGAATTTAGAACTTAAACCCTATGTTGAGTTCAAATTCCAAATCCAAGGTGATACTAAAATAGGATCTAGGTTTCTCACTTAATCCCAAAGGTAAAGGATCCTATAAGTTGAAAGATCCAGGAACTAAGATCTTAGTGAAATGCTATTCTACTAATTATAAGATAAAATAATCAATTAAGAACTTGAGAATCTAAGATCTATATTCAATTCTTAAGATAATTTCATTATATTATTGATTGAATCATCCTATACCCACATGGAAGGTTTCAAAAGGTTAAACAATCAATCATTAAAGAATTTCAATTGGAGGTGGTTTGATTCAAATTGAAGATCTAAAGATCTGAAGTTTGATCACTTTAGACTTCTAATTAGGTTTTGACTTATAAGTTCCCATTTGTGATTTTCTTTAGAACCTAATTTCATGATTAACTATAAGGAGCTTATTAAAGTTAAAATTGACAATTTCAAGTCTTAGATTAATATTAAACCCATTTTGACCTTCTTAGGTTACTTAAGATCTAAGGGTCTGAGTTTTGATCACTTTAGACCTTAAGCTAAGATTTTACTTAGACATTTCCAATTACTTTTCTTTTAACACTTAATTCTTAAGTTATCTTAACTGAACTTATTAATGAGATAATTGACCATTTCAATTATTAAATTTAATAAGTTTAAGGCCAAATGATCTTTTTAAGGAATACTTAAGGTTTAAGTATCTTTATTAAGGACTAAATGAGGATTTCATGGCTTAAGGATCACATTAACACTATCCTTATTCTAGGACTTCAGAGAACATTTCCAATCTATTTTATAGTGGCTTACTGAAATTTTCAATCCTTAGAGAACACTAGATCACATTTTGGCCAAAATGACCAAAATGCCCCTCTTAAGGCTAAAATTGGGATTTTATGGTTTTATTGTCCAAATTTGTTCTAATCTATTTTAATACATTTAATATGACTAAATGAAGTGGAAAACACCTTTGTCTTAGGTTTTGCTGACCTAAATGATCTTAATTAGCACTAATCACCTAATTAAGGCACTTAGGGTGATTAGTGAAATTAAGGCATCTTAGGGAAATCCAACCTTACACTTAAGTTTTACTAGGTTTAATATGATATTAGGAACCATTCTCACCCAAATTAGAGGCTTAATTAGGGTTAAAATTCACTAACCCTTGATTAGGGTGATTAAGGAGTGATTAAGAAAATTAATTATCCAAAATTAATTTTAAGGGTCTGGAATTGTTCCTTAGGGTACAAGGACCAATCAGAGCCCTTAAACTCATAGATTGGATATTTAGATGATTTTATATGATTTATTTAAGAACAGAGAAGTTTTAGCCAATATTTTTAAATCCAACCATTAGATCTGAAATTTTATTTTATATTCAGATTCCTTGAATTTTTTGATTCAAATGGTATATTGGATCATACCATTTGGATCTGTATAACTAAAGTTATTTAATTAATTTAATCTATATTTTTATTTAAATTAGAACTTTAGGTTTTAATTAAATTAATTCATAACCATTAAAAATACACTCCAATAATTATTTAATTAACCGCGGCCCAAAATCAGAACCGCGCGGGTCAGAGACCGACCCGACCCAGACCCGCGACTTCGTCTTCTTCCTCTCGACGGGTCCCGAGCGCGTCGAATTTCAAAGCTAAAATTCTCGGCGCTCCGGCGACGGCAGGGGGTCAAATCGATCCCTACACGTTCCTTGAGTCAAGGCGCGTCGATTGGACCAAGAACCCCCATCTGGATCCCTCTGGATCGATGTGGTCTTACTCACCCGAGACGTCCTCCTGCGAGGCATCTCAGGTCGCCAGTGAGGGGGAAATTCTCCTCACAGGGACCTCGATTCGATGAGATTTTGATCCCTACATGCTCAGGGGGACTAGACGCGTTGAACCCCTAACCTATCTTAACCCGAGATGCAGCCAATCGCTGGGTCCTTACTCGGACTCAGCCATTGGCTCGCTGGCTAGCTCAGTCGATCAATACGATTGACTCGAGCTAGCTTAGCCCCAGGCGACAATCACATAGGGTTCCCTAGGTGGCTAAGGTAACCTAGACGGCATCCAGAGCTCATTCAGAAGGCAGGAACGAAGTCGAGCTTAAGGAATTTTAATGGGGAAGAGGCTGTACCTCAGGTTGAGCTGCGAGCTTAGCCGAGGGGAATTGAGGTGCTCCTGAGCTTCCCGGAGGCTAGATGAGGGTGCACAGGGGGGTCTGAACACCAGACGAACCCTCTATCAGCGGTCCTAAGTCCTGCAAATGCCGAGAAAATTGTCGAGGGAAAGGAGAGCTTCATCAGCCTTCAATGGGGAAAATTGGGATTCACAGTGAGCAAAGGGACTCACTGTGAAGTCCCAGGGGTACTTATAGGCTTAAGGGGGGCTCAGACATGGAGGTCGGGGCTCGGGTTTGGAGTTTGGCTCGGCCCTGGCACTTCCTTAATTTTCCAAAATTGGGGCGATCCGGCCACCTGGCTCAGCCAGCTAGGCTCGGCCACAAACGGGAAGGTACCAACGGTTGAGCTGACCTGGCGCGGGGAGTGGCAGACAGGAATTACGTGGTGAATTTCTGCGGATTTTTCCTATCGGGATGAAGCCTTTTGGGGACGAAGATGAATAGTAGCGGGTCACCAGAACCGTCTGATGGTTCGTTAGTTGGCGGGGGGCGGTCCTGATCACCCGATATCTAATGGTCGCGCGTGGGATTGGATCGGCTGTTGGATCTGATTCGCAGATTGAACGGGCGAGTGGCTTACTTAAGGCGGATGGATTAAGTGCTGTCGGATCAGATCTCAGAACCGCTGAACGATCGAGTTCTGCTGGATCCGATCGACGGCGTGAGCCGTTGGATCGAAGCGCGCTGAGATGCGTGCTAGTAATCCTATAGGCGCAAAGCTGTGCGCCGCTGTTGGGACCCCGCAGCGGATCTGCCGCGGTCCCGACAGCGAATCCCAGGGATTAAAAATTTAGTAAAATTAATTTTAATTAATTAAAACTATTTAAATTACTTCTTAATTATTCTAGAATTTTCCAAATTCAATTTAGGATCAAATGAGCTCTAAAAATTCCCAAAAATTCACCCTTAGCTAATTTGGGTATGAGGAATTCAAAAATGAAATCAGATTTCAATTTGGAGATCAAAATAATTTATGTATTTTTTAGGGCTTAAAAATAGCCAAAAATATAAAATTCTCCAATTTAGCTCCAATTGATTTCAAACTTCTAGGTTTAGGTTTAAATGACCCATTGAATCTAATGGAATCTAAATCAAACCTTGGTTTAGCTTAAATAATCTATTTTTAGCTAGGGCAACAACCTAGGGTTGTTACAGGTGTCCCCTTATCTTTATGAGGATCGATCAATACAGTTAAACAAACTAAGTGTCTCAAGTCACCCTTCTTAGAAATATAATATTTATATATATGCACACTTAGCATGTGATAACTCAAGAAAATTATAAAATTTAGCTATTTTAATAGCATTTTTGCATACACTTGCATTAGCACAGCATGAGTATCAAGAATCATTGTGAATTGCGGGATGTTGCATACATCAAGAGAGGAATTACGAGATGTAATGGGAATCATGATATTTGAATTCCTTATATAATGTATGCAGACATCAAATTATGTATTCATAACTATTCAGTGGCATTTGAGATGGATTTTCATTGGCATATAACATGATTCTATTATAGCACGATTATTCAGATTTTAGTCTTTACAGTGGTTTGTTGTAGTAATTCATTTTAGTTATTGCTTTACTTTACACTATAGCCTTTAGGAATTTCAGTATTTTTTGCAGTATTCTCCTGATTTATTTAAATGTGAAATTCTATAAACTATATAAAGGCATGCTGTAGTATTAATTTTATTGGTGTTAGACTTATTGTTTAACACATGGTACTTTTGGGATCCGATAATTTGCTAGATCTTAAGCGGTTTGGTGAGCCAATATTGGAGGTTACTCTGGAGATTTAAGAGGATTCAGTGGAGTAGTAGAAGACTCAACTTTATTCTTTTATTTGCTTTTATTTGTGAGCTTAAGTGACTTTTATTTATACTCTCTTTATTCTAAAACAATAGTTTGTAATAATTATCTGGATGTAAGTTCTAAGAGGAATGTTCTAGTTAGCTCTGTGATGAATGTTGGGATGAATGCTTTTAGCTTCCACACTTTGATTATTCCTACTTATACTTAGTACTATGATGTGATTAATAGCAAATGCTCATATATAGTACTCATATACATTAGAAATACCCTTCTTATAATGACCCCAATATCAGATAGAAGAATAATCCAGTATTTAGGCATTAGCATCTAATATCTAATTAGAAGAAATCTAATCAAATGCTAGATGCTAAGTTGGCCAAGTATCTTTATAAGTAGTTGTTAAGTTAAAAATAGTTTACAATGAAGGCATGTAGGGAGCATGTTGGAAAATAATGCAAGTATAGGTAATACAAGTAATAATTATCCCCTCATTCATTCAAAGCAGTTTCAAAATAAGTAAATTCAGCACATAATATAGGTAAGAATATCTTAAGCAATTTAAGTTATTACATGCATTTAATTGAAAGAGTAAGAAAATAAATCACTCTCTCACATGAATTAAAAGTGCAAGTAAATTAATTGAAAGTGAAAGCAATTCTTTATTATAGCTTTTCAGGTACTAGGTCCAGCTCCACCTAAATTATAATGCTCATAATCTATCACATTTTGATATTTAAATATGATAGAGCAAAGCCAAGAAAAGAAAAAGAGTAGTTAGACTAAACAGTCTAAGAATAATTTATAATTGGCTAATATTTATAAATACTTTTGGATATCACAACTAATTTGTAATTTGAATAAGTAGAGGAGCATTTGAAAGCATTCAAGTAAGGAAATAAAGTAAACACAAATGTAAAGAAGAACAGTTAAAAGTAAGATGAATAAGAGTACTCACATGTATTATCTTTATAGCCTAAAACCAAAAAGGGTAAAGGAAAAAGCATCCTAAAAGAGGTTAGAAACTACTAAAGTGCATTTGAAAGTAAGAAAAATGAAACATGCAAATGTTCAAATAAAATTATGCTAAGTAAGCAAAAGAAAAGTAGCGAAGCATTTAAATGAAATTTAAAGCAACATACACTACATTCTATATGAACTGTAAGTAGGTAAAGCACATTACTAAAAATAGAAAGTACAAAGCATAGTAAGTAAAGAAGGATCTTAATCTCATGGACTAAGAATGTATAATCTAGAACTATACAATGGAAATATAGCTAAAAGGCTATGATGAGATCTTACAATCAATAAGATTGTATAAGAATCATAAAATATTAGCTGAAGTTATTATATGAAAGCTTCATTTTGCGAACACATACAGAATGAGATGAAAAGTTAAGCACATCTGTCCAACTAATAAGAAAAAATGGGGTTTTAATGAAAATAAACACTCACATTCACCCTCTGAGAATGTGATGTCTCCTTATTTCTCCTATATCTTGCCCTTAGCTATTCACCATAATATAAAACCCTTTAGTTTTATTGTGAAAGTTTTATTTATGCACAATGTCTTGTATATATGTTCAAAGAAAGAGGCTCAAAGCTAAAGAAGCAATTAAGAAAATTTAAATAATTATAAACTATGTGATATTCAGAGTTATCTAATTTTAATGATCTACTTAATGATTGGAGCTATTTGAGCTCCTTATTGATATATAGATATTTAATCTTCAAGTCAATTTTAAATATTAGTAGAAGTGAAAGAAATTTGGAAAATAATATTTCAAATTTTCTTATTAAAATGAGAAATTCATTTATAGCATAATTGAGCAAATGGAAAGCATCATATGCTAGTCCTAAACTAATCAAATCAAAAAGAATAATAATTAAAGTTTAAGGCACTAGTAGGGAAGAGTAAAATTAAATTGTTTATTAAGCTAAAGGAAGTGAAAGCAGATGACTTAAACCACTAACTTCATCAAATTAGCTTATTATTTGAAAGGTTTCTAATCAAACAAATCACTAACTTAATTAGGATTAATTGATAGAAAGTGTTTAAGTGAATGGTAGAGATGAAAATTAGTAACTACCAATTCTATGTTTAATAAAGTTTATTAATTTAAGAAACCTATAGGATGTCTTAAATCAATATGAATATCTAAAGAGTTCTTAATTTAAGTATTAAAGAACTTAAAAGAGAACTAAGAATTTATGGAGAAAAATAAAAACTAAGGGTTCAAATCTAATAATTGGACATTAGTTTTATTACAATTTCTTAATGAAATAAGATATAGAATTATCATATAAATCCTCAACCTACTAGAGAACTAAATGAAAAGGCTAGTATTAAAGAACTAACACTAAGTTAAATCAAAACATAAGATATTAGTTCTAATGAAATGTAATAACCCTAGTTGTTATCCTAGCTAAATTCATATTAATTAAACTAAACCAAGCTTTGGTTTTCATTCCATTAGACTCATTGGATCATTTAAACCTTAATATAGAAGTTTGAAATCAATCGGAGCTCATATGAGCATTCTAGCTATTTTGCTCATTTTTGGATCTTGAAAATTAGCTAAATTAATATAATCTCCAAATTAAAATCTGAGTTCATTTTTGACTTCCTCATACCTTAATTACCTAAGGGTAAATTTTTGGGAATATTTGGAGCTCATTTGATCCTAAATTGGATTTAATTTATAAGAATTATTATTTAATTATTAAAAGATTTAAATTATTAATTAAATTAAATAATTAATATTATTTAGCCGTGGGATTTGCTATCGGGACCATAACAGATCCGTTGCAGGGTCCCGACAGCGGTGCATAGATTTCTGCAAATGGATATGTTAGCACACATCTTGGCGTATCCCATCCGGCGGCTCACACTCACCGCGCCTAGATCCATCATCAGCCGCTGTATCAGATCCATGAATCCTATGGCTGTTTGCATGCCTATGGATTCATTGATCAAATAAGGCATTATGCCGTCCAATCCCAATAGCTTAGTTGATCCGATGGCTTAGCCTCCACCGAGCGCTGTTCATCTTCGTCTTCATTCGATCGCTGGCTAGACAGGGAAGATGCGATCGTACAAGAACTGCCAACATTTGTCTGCCACTCCCCCTCACCATATTTCCTAGGTCGTTAGGATCCTTCTGTTTGTGGCTGAGCCTAAAGCCATGGCTCCTACCCTAGCGCCCCTTTGAGACCTATAAATACTCTTCCTAATTTATAATAAGCTCTTTTGCTAACTGTGGACCTTAAATTTTCTTTTATCCCTGTTCAAGGTGCTTCCCAGCTTGCTCGACGACTACCATTACTGCGTACCACTGATAGTGGGTGTGGTTTGGCATTCAGACCCCCAGTTAAACTGCCATTGTAACAACCCTAGTATTGTTACCCATCAATTATTGACCTAATTGACTCTATTTTTTTCCATTAGTTTTATAATAGTATTAGGAGTCTCCATTTTAATTTTTGTGCAATTTGGAAATTGTTTGGCAATTTCCAATATTTTTTGGTTTTTTGATAATTCTGAGAATGCTTAATTTATTTAGATCTCATAATCAAAAAAGTAGTTTGCCATTAGACTCACCACACCCAAATTAATTAGGGGTGGTATTTTGGAAGTGTTTGAAAGTCGTCGAATTTTCCCTGAATAATTTAATAATACTTAAATACCCAGAAAATTAAGATAATTTAATTGACCTCTAATCAAAAATCCGATTGCATTTTTGAGTTCCCCACACCTCAATTAAGTAAGGGTGAATTATTGAACTTTTTCAGAGTGCGTTTGAACATTTAAATTTAACTGATATAATGTGCTTAACTAATTAATTAAATATTATAAATAAGATTATTAAAATACACAGTTACTTATTTAATCCTTTGGCTGTTTAAATTGTTGTGCGCACCCGCTGTAGGATGCAAAGCATGGGACAGCGGTCCCGTGCGATCTAAGTTGTCAAAAGCTATTGCCTAAGATCCAACGGCTCACTCCTGATCTTCTCATCTAACCGTTGGATCGAGATCACGATCCAACGGTCAGGATTTTCTTGCTGTACGCCTTCTTCTTTCTGCAGGTGATCGTGCTATGCCAAAAATAGAGAAATGATCATGCGCATTCCTATCTTCACCTCTTGGACAGCTTAGACTTAGGGAAAAACAAATTTCATTTTTCTCTTTCCTTTCTTCGCTAGTCGACTGAAGGAAAAAGGCGAGGATCGGTGATCCTTCGAAGCTTCTCTTTGGCATTTCTCCTATGGAAGATTGGTGGTATCGCTTGTGATAAAGTAAATTAGGTACTCCAATCCGCCTCATACCTTTAAATTTTATTTCGTTTATCATTACTTAATTTGAAATTTCCATTCAAATTCATCTGCATTAAGAAATCGATCTCATCTTCATAAAGTTGGTTATACATTTCTTTCAAGCTGGCATTGAACTCCTGATGCATTCATATGGATATGTTATTATTGTGTCCTACATTTTATCTTATTGGTTTAATTGGAGTACTTCAATTTTTTTAAATTCAATTGTATTTGAAGAAATTTTGATGCTTTTGAATATTCACTTCCTTTTAGTAAGCATTCTTTAAACTAGTAATATGAAAATTCCAAATGCATCATGTTCTCCCTATTTGATTTAAACTGATTGATGTTATTCTTATTAGAACCTTTTATCTTTCAGTAAACCCCAATCTTTATAATTAAGAAGAAAAGAAGAAAAATTTTAGAGCATCCTTTCAGTTACCTTAAAAACTCCTTCTAGGTGGTTCAATCTGAATCTGGAGCATAGTTATGGAGTGGACCTTCATCTTAAAATTTGATAAGCCGTAAAGAACTCTGCCTTGCAATCCCCATTGATACCCTAAAACTTCCTAATCGCGCCTTGGTATTAAAGGAGATGACGGTCGACCCCCCCCCCCCCCCCCCCCCCCCCGCCCCCTTTTTCCTTGTTAGACCGGCCGGTTCAACCTTGTTGAACCATAGCGTTTGAATGCCAATGTGGCATCCATTTATGGTGACAACGTTTGAAGGAATCTTTACAGAAAAATTTACTTAAAGAATTATAACTTGATAAACTTAAAAATTAATTAATATAAACTTATTTTATTTATAAATTGTTAAATACACTTCATATATATATGATATTATATACCATTTTGATTACAAAAATATGTAGATTAATAATATGTAATTTAATTTTTATTTTTGATGAATATTTTAATTAGTCAATATTTAAGATTAATTAGTTAACTACAAATTAATTTCATCATTTCATGTGACTTAATTTGATCATCTAATGTTCAAATTAAATGATCAAATAATCTATTTCACTCATAAAAATGTGATGAATATTAATATCAAATCAAATTTAACATTTAAACTATAATTTTTATAATTACTTTTTAACCTTAATTAGGAGTCACAAAAATCCTAATTTTTCCTATGTTGTCCAAATTTGACCTACTTAGTGTCATTTTTTTCTTTATGATATAAGGATTTCATTTATATGCATATAAATTCTATTGGACAACAATTCGTGATTTTAGGTTATTGACTCTTAATTAAGTGTTATTGTGATATTTCTAATCTCTTAGAATGCATATTTTAGGTATTACAAAACCTTAGGATAGCTAATATGTCACATTTATTATTCCCCATATCAAATTATAATACTTATGTTTGAGCTTAGTTCTCATTTTTTACTTATGTGAATCAATTGCAATTTGCTTGATTTACCCTTCAACCTTAAGGAATAAACCCTAGGATTAATTTACAAGATGAATTATAATTGATCCCTAGATCTATTAGGTACAACCATTAAGAGTAGTAAGCCTTAATATATTTATAATTATAGATTATTAAATTAACTAGGACTAACATTTAGTGACTAGACTAAAGCTTACTTTATTTATCCTAATCCTTAAAGTCTTCACTTGAATTCTTTAAGAGCTAGTAATAGGAATCCTAATTAATTTAGGGTAGTTTACGAATCCTATTGATTTCCTTAATCTTCAACTATTAGAAAACATAGAATTTATAGTTTTTAATCCCTTTATTTGCTTACTTTAAACTTTTTAATTTACTTTAACCTAACTAGAGAGCTTTAGTGAATTAAACCTTAACTTCAAATTCCTTAATTTGATAATTTTTTAATCTCAATCTTTCCATTCTAGTCACCTAATCTTTGATTTAATTATCATAATTGAATCTTATAGTTTAGAACTAGTTTCTATTTGTATCAATTATACTTATAAATTATTTTGTCATATCATAATAAATGAATTAAAACTAATATTTTTAAGACCCCAATTATTATTATTATTTACAATTAACTTGAGATCAATATCTCAAGATTAATTGGGAGCTCAATTAGCTCTAAAAATTAAGTAGATCATTAAAATTATATAACTTTGGGTATCACTTGGTTATAATTATTGAATTTTCCTTGAATACTTGCTTAATTTTGAGCCTTATTCCTGTGAATCATTTATATAAGACATTATGCATGAATAAAACTTTCACATTAAAAAAAAAAAACTATGGGGTTTATATTATTGGATAAGCTAAGGGCAGGCTAATAAAGAGTAATAAGGAGACCTCACATTCTCAGAGGGTGAATGTGAGTGTTACTTGTTTTGACCCCGCTTTCCTTGTTAAACAGACGTGTTTAACTCCTCTCTTCATTCTATATTGCCTACAGAATGAGTACTTTCTAAAACAACTTTAATCATTTAAAATATGAGATCTTCTTCAATCTTATAAATTGTTAAGACTCATAATAGCTTTTAGCTATGCTACCTTCCATAGTTTTAGACTATGTGAATCTTAGACTAATAGTCTAAGATCTTCCTTCAATTTATATACTATGTATTTTCTATGTTTTAGTAATATACTTTACTTGTTTACAATTTACTTAGATTATAATGAATGTTATTAAAATTATATTTAAATGCTTCAATGTCTCTTTTCTTTAGTTTGCATAAGTTCATTTGAATATATACATGCTTTACTTCATTTACTTTCATATGCACTTTAGTCTCTTTCTAACCTATTTAGGATACTTTTACACTTGTTTTATTTGCAGGCTAGGATGTTTATTTTTGTGAGTATTCTAAGTCACTTTGCCATTTTCCTTACTTACTATTTTTCTCACTTGTATGCTTACCTTTTTGCACCCATGCTTGTGCTTATGTTGTAATTAGTAGTGATATCCAATTAAACAATAAAATGCTTAGCCTAATCTTAAAATGCACTTAAACTATTTAGTCTAATCATATTTTTTATTTCTTGGCTTTGCCCTATCACATTTAAATGCCAAAATATGATAGATCAGGTGCATTTGGAGGCTAGTGGAGCTGGACCAAGTGCAAAAAGCTAGTTGCTTCAGCTTAAAATATTATAAAATATAACTTATTAAAATTTGCAAGTGAGCTTTTAATTTCCTTACTTTTATTTAAATTACTGTTAGTTTATAATGATTAAGTCATTTACTTTACATTTACTATGCTTGTGTTGGAGTTTAATTTTATACTTAAATGCTTGGGAGGTGATGAATGGATGAATGTGTATAATGGAATATTAACTAAATCATTAATTGTATAATTACTTTGTATGTTAATTGGAATTAGTAGTATGTTAGATTTTATATAGAATTGGAAAATAATTATGTATCTAAGTTAAAAATATCTTCTTATCTCTTTATATGTATTAAAAGCTGTGTATTGTGCATACTTTAGGAAGATAATTATTACACATGTATTTTCTCACCTTAAGCTATTAGAATTGGAAATGAGAAATCCCATATAACAGATTGACTTTACTTTAGAATTGGAAATAAGTAATCCCATGTAACAGATTGACTTTATATTAGAAATATAAATGAACAAATCCTATGTAATGGATTGGCTTTATATTAGAATTGGAATTAAATAATCCTATGTAATGGATTGATTTTATGTTAGTTTTAGGTTGCTTTTCTTTTATTTAATCTTCCATTGGAATGGAAGACTTGTATGTTTAAATTGTAGGTGTTTCTTTAGCCAAATACAGTAGAAGTCATGCTGAAATTTTTAAGAATTTAATGACTTAGAATTATATTGCATATTGAACAGTCATATAATATATGTTAACTATTTAGAATTTTCATATCTAGAATTGCAAGTACTCACATCAATTGCTTTTAAATTATATCTACATATATATTTCATATAATATATTTTCATAAAAATCCCTTCCATCTTAACTTACGACGCTCTTCTAAATTCTTGGCCAAACACAGTATCTAATGATGGATTGGTTTCCTTCTAATCTAGTATTAGATATTGTGGTGATGTGTCAATGTTGAGTTTAGTGATTCTCAATATTAGGGTCATTATAGTTGGTATCAGAGCCAAATTGAGAGCTTTAAGTTAACATAAACACATCCATTCATCCAAAAGCAAATAACACAGTATAGTAAAAACAAGTGAATGACATCTTAGGACAGTAAACTCATTTCCAATTAAATAAGTGATCTAAATTTCTAACTCAAACCTTAATAAAACTTTTAGACGACAGACTCTAGGACTGAACTAAAACTTTATACCAAATTATTCTTCCAGTATTGGGAGTATGATCTTTGGTATGGTTTGATGTTTGGTCATGTTTACTTTGGAGTATCTGCTGCGGGAGGTGATGTTCTGAATAAAATTTTGAGGTTTTATGTATTTCAAGGTGATTGTTTCCCTCAGTTAGCTAGGGAATGACTCTGCCATTTTACAACGGTATTTGAGGCTATAGAATGCCCTGATCACCTATGCCTCCAAATTTTGGATGAATGTTTTAGTAACTACGCCATGGATTGGTGGAGTCATGCTTTTGAAGTGTACTCATTCGTGGGTGTAGGCATCTTCATCATGTCCCCACTTATGAAGACTTTGAAAATATATTTTATGCAAAATTTTGTAACTAGCAGTACTAGTTTTCCCTTTAGTAGCTTTGTAAATCGTTTCTACTTAAATTATGCTTCTTTCCTTTTTCCTCCAAAATTGTAATCTCTTAAATGTTTTAAAGTTTAATGAGAATTATCTTTTCCAATCTTCTTTAGTTTTGAACTGTATTTTCTTTTCCTTTCCTTAGAATGGATCCCAAATCCAATATTCCTATTGAGCTTATAGTGGAGGAGCCTGTTTCCACTACAACTTCCCACACAGATCAAATGCAAAATCTGCTTGAGCTAATGAAGGTTGTGTAACAACCTGAGTTATTACCTTTGTCAATTAAGACTAATCTCCATCCTAATCTTGATCCTAAGTGTTAATCAAGTAGTTAGGAATCATCCACTAAGACCTAGTCTGAATCAAAGGTCAAATAGATCAAGTTTTGATATTTGGGAAATCCAAAAACCCTGAAAATTGACCTATATAAATTGACCTCAAATTAAAAATCGGACTTTGCCATTGCTCTTATTGCCCCCAAATTAGCTAGGGGTGATGTTTTGGTGGCAATCGGAAGTTATTGAATTTTCATCAAATATTTTAATAATATTTAGATACCTTAAAAAATAGGAAAATTAAATACTCGTCGGAATTAAAATCTAACTTCGCCATTGCGATCCTCACTCTCGAATTAGCCAAGCGTGAAATTTTGGAATTTTTCAGAAGTCGTCGAATTTTCTTAAATATTTTAATATATTTAAATTAATTAGAAAATAAGAAAAATAAATTGTCTTCAAAATCAAAATCCGATTTTGCCATTTTGTTCCTCACTCCCAAATTAGCTTAGGGTGAATTTTTGGGATTTTTCGGAGATCATTTTTAAAATATGATTTTTGGAGATTTATTAAATTAATTTCTTTAACTCCATTTTTTGTCTTCTTTCCCTCCTCTTTCTTCATTGGCTGGGTGGGACCCACTGTAGCGCCCCGCCCCGTCGCCGCGCGCAAAAGAATAAAATCATAATTCGGCGGTGGAGTGGTGCGCCACTCGGGGAGGAATATCCCGTCTCCCCGAAATAGCTAAAAACTAAGCCCGTCTGAAGGGCTGCTGACTCAACCTCAAGGAGGGTTGAGAGCTAATACTTAAGATAAGGGTAGTATATTTATCCTAAGTATTAGATAAATACATACATCGGATTTAGAATGCAATAGGAATCCAATATATGTATAAGATATCAACATTTCCAGAATACTGATCACATCACAATACTAAGTTTAAGTAGAATATAACAGAGTGCGGAAGCTTAAAGCAAATATTCAGAAACATTCATCACAGAAGCTATAAGAAAACATCCATTTCAGAAAAGAAAAGAAAATGTATCCAGAGTTATTACAAAATTTTACTGAAATACTGAAATAAAACTAAGTACTGAACTGAAAATACTAAGCAGAAAGTAAAACTGAAGGATAGTCCACTAGTGCTCTGCTAGCTCTTCATGAATCTCCTGGGTATCCTCCTGACCTGGCTCAATATACTGCTCAGGATCTAGCAAATTGTCGGATCCCAAAAGTACCCTGTGTTAGACAATAAGTCTAACACATTGAAACTAATCTAAACAGTTTTAGTTATTCATTTAGCGTTTACATAATATAATTAAATCTGCAGAAATACTATAAAAGTAACTGAAAGTACAAAACTGTACAAAACTGAAGCAATGTAAGTTAAAATTGAGCTGTAATTGAATACTAAAAATAAATCAAAACAGTACTGAATCTGAAACTAAGTAATCATATGACAACTATGTTGTATATCATTGAAATTGTGCACATGAATATTCCACAACACTGCATACTACTGATATGCCATCGAAATATCACTGAACTATTATGAGTAGTACGGTCCAATGTATACATACATACAGTTGGGAATACTGTTTACTGATGATGCCGATGCATCCTGAAATTCTCCAGATAATGTATGCAACATTCCGTAACCCATAGATCATCACTGTTACTTATACATCATTCAGATACTCACACATCATGCTTATGCTCATGCTCATGCTTCTAAACTACATGAGATGAATCCAAAAATCCAGAAAATGCTTTGAAATCTGATAATGAATTCTAGGTCTCCATTGTGCAGAATCCTGCTAAGAGAATTCTGACTCCTAAATTCTAGCTCGATTATTAGTTTAAGTTGAGATTTTACTTAAAAATCATTAGCTAGGATGAATGGAAGTGGTTCGACATTTCTATGGATATTTTTATGGGTTTACCTAAATCAAGATCCAGTGCCAATTCAATTTGGGTCATTGTCGATCGACTGACCAAATTAGCATATTTTATTCATATGCGTCAAATTGATTTTGTGGAGAAATTAACAAAGTTGTATATCAAGGAAGTTAAAAGACTCCATGGAATTTCTAGATCTATCATATTGGATCGAGATAGCCATTTCACTTTTAAATTCTGATAAGTAGTGCATCAAGACTTGGGAACTACTCTAGCCATGAGCACTGCTTTTCATTCTCAAACAGATGGTCAAACAGAAAGAGTCAATCAAGTATTGGAAGATCTTCTTCATCTCTGTATTCTAGATTTTGGAGGCTTCTGGGAAGATCATATTTCTCTCATAGAGTTCGCATACAACAACAGTTTTCAGGCGAGTATTGGCATGGCTCCATATGAAGCTCTATACTGTAGGAAATGCAGTACTCCATTAGCATGGTTTGAAACAGGCAGTATTCAGCTATATGGTTCTAATTTAGTTGAAAAAATGAATCGTAAGATTCAACTGATCTAGCAAAGAATCAAAGAGCTCAAGATCGCCAGAGTAAGTATCATGATGCTCATCATTATACTCTAGAATTTGATGTTGGAAATTTTGCATATCTTAAAGTCAGTCCGATGAAAGGCGTGTATCATTTGGGTGTAGTCGAGAAGCTAAGTCCCCGCTATGTCGGACCATTTGAAATTCTAGAGAAGATTGGTTCCGCAGCTTATCGATTGCAGCTTCCTGAAGATTTCTCTGCAATCCATAATGTATTCCACATCTCCTCTCTGCGGAGATGTCTTTGCAACCCATCTCATCTAATTCAACTTTTAGCGGTGTCTCTCCAACCGGATCTTTCTTATGCAGAGGAGCCAATTAAGATATTAGCTCATGATCAAAAGCAACTGAGAAATTGCTCGATCCCAATGGTAAAAGTTCAGTGGAGAAATTGCTCTTTAGAATAATCTACTTGGGAGAAAGAGACGGATATGAAAAGAAAGTATCCCAATCTTTTTGAAAATCTAGGTACCCTTTAATTTTTTGAATTTTATTTTTATTCTTCAAAATCCTGCATGGTTATCTTCTCTCTTGAGATGATGTCGAGTACGACATCGTTCTTAAGTGCGAGAGTCTATAATAACCCTAGGTTGTTACCCTGTTATATGTATAGCTTAATTAATCTTTAATTTCAATACCATTGCTTATATAACATCAAATTGAGCCTATCTAGAAAATTTGAAGTCCATTGGACTTCTCTAGGTCTAAAATAGTATTTTGATCAATCTAGATACTCTAGATTAGACCTAAAATGTTTTGAGCTCAAAATTAAAATTTGATTATATTTTTGAATTTCTCACCCCTAAATTAGCTAGGGGTGAAAGTTTGGTGCAATTTAGAAATCATTTAGGCCATAATACACATATAATTAAAATGGTCTAATTGCATAAAAGGGTTCCTAACTTTTCTAAATTGCAAATATACCCTTTAAACTAATTTAATAGCCGGGATCCGCTGTGCGAACTATGGGCGATCCGCTGTGGAGTTCGGGTCACGCGACAGTGGAGTCCCGCTGATCTCACTGTCGAGCCCTTAGATCCCACAGTCTGGATTTAATTCCGCGGGATAGCGGATCCACCGTTAGATGAAACCATGAATCCTATGGCTAGGATCACTCCCGCGATCGGCCATTAGGATCCGAGCGATCCCAGCCATAGCGCCATCTTATTGATAGATTAGACAACATTCGAAGGTCCCGCTACTGTGGATCTTCGTCTTCCTCTCGCCTGCGCCCAACAGGGAAGATCCCTCGTACTGCTAGCTACCGAGCCTGTCCCCCACTCCCGCATCCACCTCAGCAGACCGTTGCGACCTCCCTCGTCTTGGCAAGGAGCCCCAATTGGGCCTTGTGACCCAGCCGAGCTCAAATTAGAAATTCGAGAGCTAGGTCATGGCCCAACCCTCTCGGGCAGGGTCCAACCCCCTCACTGCCATGGAAGCCAACCATAATTCCCTGGGTATCAGGGAAGGAGGGTTGGGGACGACGGCATTGTGCAGGCCTGGTCAGCCCATGACCCGCGCTGCGTGATAGTGCTTCCTCAGGCCCTAGTCGACCCACACAGTTCAGCTAATGGGCCGAGCCCGTTTAATTAAAATCCGATTAATTGGATTTATTTTTCTTAAGGTAATTAATCCAATCATAGAAAATTATTTAAATAAAAATACATAATGTATTAATTGAATAAATCTCAATCCACTTGTCCAAATATCAAATTAATCAGAAAATCATCAGGGATTTGAATATAAAATAATATTGAACATCTAATGGCTAGATTTTCCATTTTTTCCTAATTATTGCAGATTTTGATTAGGGTTGATTAGCATGAATACTTATCTAAATTGTATGATTAGGGTGATATTAGTTCCCTTATAATTAGTAGAATGAATGTGCTAAGTAGTTTATTTTCTAAGTTCTGTATTTCAACTTATGCCCTAATCTTGTTAAACCATGATTAGTGAAAATTAGGGCTTGTAACTAATGGATCTTAGCTAACTCAATCTCTAATTAATTATATGATAAAATGGAACTTATATGCCAAGTTGTATAAAATTATGATGGTTAGATTTGTAATTAGGTGCAAATCCTTTTGCATTGGTTTAGGATTTGATTAGCACTAATTACTTTTTGTTTTTATGAATTCTTCTATTAATAAGCTTCATAATAGTAAGTTAGATGTATTGAAACTATGCATGCAAATTTATGATGAATAAATTGAATAAACCTAAATTTGAAGAACTTAAACATCTTAATTAACCTTAAGAAGTATGAAGACTTTGATCAAGCTATTAAGATTTAATCTGGGTCTAAGATTGCCACCAATAATACATCCCAAATTCACTAATTTGACATTTGATTTATAAATAAATATTTGATCTTTATTAGACATGAGTAAGGGGTTAAACCCTAATCTATTTGATTAAGATCCAAACTCTGGAATCCTTAAGTAAATTGACTTGATTATAAGAAAATGTAATTGACATTTTTCCAATAATGCACTTGATTTGCTATTAATCTTAAACATTTGGATTAGATATGTTAAGGTTAATAATAAATCTATGTGATTGCTTAATCTAAATCTAAACTTTAGATCCTTACTTTTCTCCTAAATAAGATTATTAGCATAAGAAGACTAATAGAATCATATTGATTGAACAAGTGATCTAACTCTAATAACATCCTTGATTAAATCCCATAATCTTAGAATAAGTTATGATCATATGACTTAATCATTTGATCTGATCACTTTAAGCCTAAATGTTAAGTAAACCCTAAAATGTTAGCATTAGAGTTAAGAGTGTGAGATCTTAAGTATCTCAACATAAGATCATCTTTGAAAAATCTTAAAGACCTAAACTAAATATACTTTGAGGTAGGAGAATTTTGTATAACTCATTGAGGGAGAAGCTTAGATGGTCCCTTAATGTTAGAAGTTGATCTTAACCCCTCGTAGTATAAATCACTTAAGATATTAAAATGGTACCTTTCCTTGTGGTAGAATCTATATTGAGTGATTATTGATCACATTTTTCTTGAAGCCTTGGATAGGACTTACCTATTTAGTATAGGAACTAATGGTCTTGATAAATCTTTGTTGATTAAATAGAGTTGTATGAACCCAGGTTATTAGTTGGTGTAGTATGGTATACCCATAGTACTGAATTCCTTCAGTAGTATTCAGGATTGGTTGATTCACTCCAATGTGGACTTATGACCAGGTGCTATCCCGAGGGATTAGATGAATACAGTCCCATTAGAGTAAATCTCCCAAGACTAAGAGTGTATTAAACATGGACTCATTCTTTAGTTTCATTGAAATACGAATCGCCAACGGGCGATGCCTCCTAGCGAAGACCGCTTCAATAGGTGTGTCTCAAGCAAACTAAGTTATTAGAATCACCTTCTTTAAGACACTAAGTATAGTTGTGAGTCGGGCATCTTAATGACTTAGTTTAAGATACAAATCAGCAATGGGCGATGCCTCCAATCGAAGACCACTTCGTTAGGGTGGCTTAATCAAACTAAGTGTTAAGAACCACCTTTCTTGCAATGTGCTAAATATATGTATACAATCATTCCATCTAATGATTTTTTAGTAAATCTTCAACTTTAACTAATTATCGTTCTAGAAGCTAGGACTCAGAACCCTTTTAGCAGGATTCTGCATAGTGGAGACCTTGAATTCATCATCGACATCCAAAGTTTTATGGATTTCTGGATTTTCCTCATATAGCATAGAAGCATGGGCATAAACATGAGCATGAGCATGATGAATGATTTATTGGTGACATATGAGTATTAGTGATGAATTATGGATTATGGAATATTGCATATATTAATTGGGGAATTTTAGGATGCATTGGTATCACCGTGCTGACTTCTCGACTGGGTGTATATATACATTGAACCGTATGACTCATAGTATTTGAGTGATAGATCTGTTACATATATGTGGCATACCATGTTGTGGCATATTTAGATGCATTATCCCGGTGATATATAGTATAGCATGGGACATTTTTACCTTGATTTCTGAGCATTTGATGTTTTCACTAACTTTCAGCATTCAGCTTTCAGTTCCTTTTTACCTTGTTTAGTCTTTAAATTTTTTAGTGGTTCATTGTTTTACTACTTTTTTACAATTTTATTTACATTACTGTCTATTTGTAATTACTTTATTACTGCTTAGTTTAGTTGCGATGTGTTAGACTTCTTGTCTAACACAGGGTACTTTTGGGATATGTTAATTTGCTAGATCCCGAGTAGCTTGTTGAGACAGGGCAGAAGGACTTGCAGGAGATCCAGGAGGAGTACGTGGAGCCTCAGTGGATCCGTCTTCCACCTTTTTACTTTACTATTGCTGCTTTAGTACTTCAGATAGACTTTACTTTTGCATCATTTAAAATCAGTTTGTAATAATTCTGGATGTATTTTACTTTTCTTTTTTGAGACGAATGTTTACTACTGCTCTGTGATGAATATATTCTGAATGTTTTGCTTTAGCTTCCGCACTTTGTTATACTACTATACTTAGTATTGTGATGTGATCAGCATACTGGAAATGCGGATAAATTGATAACGTATATCAGATTCATATTTACTTATTTAAATCCAATGTACATGTTAGTCTAATCCTTAAGACAAGTATTCTACTCTTATCTTAAGTATTAACTCTTGATCCTACTCTTGGGTTTGAGTCAGCAGCCTTCAGTGTGGCTAGTTTCAGTAAGCATATTCGGGAAGATGCTGTTGTTGCTTCCTTCCCGAGTAGTGCACTGCTTCGCCACCGATCTGTTGAACCTTTTACGCACGGTGGCAGGGCGAGGCGTTACAGCAGTGCACCATGGTAGTTATAAGTTTATCAATATCTTAAGCAATCATTTTGGTGGTTCAGTATGAAGTGGGATACAACCATTTTCATTTCCAAGTGCCATCCCTGCTCCTTGGTCAAGGCCGAACACCAGAAGCTCGGTGAACTTCTTAAACCCTTAGACATTCCTGAATGGAAGTGGTCCAATATTTCCATGGACTTCATTGTAGGTTTGCCTAAGAGTAGATCTGGTTCTGACTCTATTTAGGTGATAGTTAATAGACTCAATAAGTCAGCTCACTTCCTTCCAAATGGTCAAACTGATCCTATTGAGAAGTTAGCCAAGCCTTATATTAAGGAGATCGCTTGTTTGCATGGTACACCGAACTGTATAGTTTTTGACAAAGACAGTAGATTCACTTTCAATTTTTTGTGAGCTGTTCAGCAAGACTTGGGGATGAGTTTAGCATTGAGTACTACTTTCCACCCCCAAACATATGGTCAGACTGAGCGTGTTAATCAGATATTGGAAGATCTCGTGTCTTTGTATTCTAAACTTCAGTGGATCATGGGAAGATCATTTAGTGTTAGTTGAGTTTGCCTATAATAATAGTTATTAGGCCAGTATTGGTATGGCTCCTTATGAATCTCTTTATGGAAGGAGGTGTACAACTCTAGTTGCTTGGACTGAAGTAGGAGACTTTTAACTTTATGGTTCCGAGTTAATAGAAGAGACCACTAGGAAAGTTCAACTGATCAAGCGTAATATGACTGCAGCTTAGGATAGATAGAAGAAATATCATGATGCTCATCATCATCAGTTGGAGGTCCAAGTGGGTGATAGGGTTGATCTTAAAGATAGTCTGATGCATGGTGTGCAGAGATTCGATGTTTCTGGAAAGCTGAGTCCTAGGTATTTAGGACCCTTTGAAGTAATTGAGAGGATTGGAACATTTGCTTACAGATTGGATTTTCTAGAAGAATTCTTGGCTGTACATAATGTATTTCCATTTCATCACTAAGAAGGTGTTTGCTAGATCGTAATCAGCAAGTTCAGATACCTGTAATGGAATTGTAACCCAATCTGACTTTCATCATTAAACCTGTTGCGATTCTGGGGTGAGATCTTAAGCAATTAAGAAACCGCAGCATTCCTATGATCAATGTCCACTGGCAGAATCATCCAGCTGGTGAAGCCATATGGGAGAAAGAAGAGGATATGCTAAAGAAGTTCCCATAATTCTTTTTTGAATCAGGTATCTTTAGTTCTTTCATTTTCATTATCATTTCTTTAGACTTCCTTATGCATTTTCAATTTCCTTATATTTAATTGTTGTGTGTCGTGGGCGACACTCTTTTTAAGAAGGGGAGTCTGTAATAACCCTAGTATTGTTACCCATCAATTAGTGACTTAATTGACTCTAATGTTTTTTCCATTAGTCTTATAATAGTATTAGGAGTCTCCATTTCAAATTTCATGCGATTTGAAGATCGTTTGACAATTTCCAACATTTCTTGGATTTTTAATAATTTTGAGAAGCATAATTTATTTAGACCTCTGAATTGAAAAAGGAGTTCACCATTGAGCTCACCACACCCAAATTAAATAGGGGTGGTATTTTGGAGGTGTTTGGAAGTCATCGAATTTTCTCGATTATTTTAATAATATTTAAATATCTTGAAAATTAAGATAATTTAATGGACCTCTGATCGAAAATTTGATTACATTTTTGAGTTCCCCACACCTCAATTAGGTAAGGGTGAATTTTTAGAATTTTTTGGAGTGCGTTTGATTATTTAAATTTGACTAATATAATGTGTTTAATTAATTAATTAAATATTGTAAATAAGATTATTAAAATACCATTTACTTATTTAATCCTTCTACTATTTAAATTGTTGCGTGCATCCACTGTAGGATGCAAAGCATGGGATAACGGTCCCGTGCGATCTAAGCTGTCGAAAGCTATTGCCTAATATCCAACGGCTCACTCCTGATCTTCTGATCTAACCATTGGATTGAGATCACGATCCAATGGTCTGGATTTTCTTGCTGTACGCCTTCTTCTTTCCGCAGGTGATCATGCTCAGCTAAAAATAAAGAAATGATCATGTGCATTCCTATCTTCACCTCTTGGACAGCTTAGACTTAGGGAAAAACAAATTTCATTTTTCTCTTTTCCTTTCTTCGCTAGTTGACTGAAGGAAAAAGGCGAGGATCGGTGATACTTCGAAGCTTCTCTTTGGCATTTCTCCTTAGAAAGATTGGTGGTACCGCTTGTGATAGGTAAATTAGGTACTCCAATCTGCCTTATACCTCTAGATTTTATTTCATTTATCATTACTTAATTTGAAATTTCCATTCAAAGTCATCTGCATTAAGAAATCGATCTCATCTTCATAAAGTTGGTAATACATTTCTTTCAAGATGGCATTGGACTCCTGATGCATTCATATGGATATATTATTATTCTGTCCTACATTTTATCTTCTTGGTTTAATTGTAATACTTCAAATTTTTTTAAATTCAATTGTATTTGAAGAAATTTTGATGCTTTGAATATTCACTTCCTTTCAGCAAGAATTCTTTGAATATGTACTATGAAAATTCCAAATGCATCGTGTCATCCCTATTTGATTTAAACTGATTGATGTTATTCTTATTAGAACCTTTTATCTTTCAGTAAACCTCAATCTTGTAATTAGGAAGAAAAGAAGAAAATTTTAGGGCATCCTTTCAGTTACCTTAAAAACTCTTTGTAGGTGGTTCGATCTAAATCTGGAACATAGTTCTGGAGTGGACCTTCTTCTTAAAAGCTCGATAAGCCATAAAGAACTCCACCTTTCAATCCTTATTGATGCCCTAAAACTTCCTAATCGCGCCTTGGTATTGAAGGAGATGACGGTCGACCCCCCTTATTCCTTGCTAGACCGGCCGGTTCAACCTTGTTGAACCGCACTGTTTGAATGCCAACGTGGCATCCATATATGCAGACAACATTTAAAGGAATCTTTATAGAATAATTTACTTAATGTGAATTATAATTTGATTAACTTATAAATTAATTAATATAAACTTATTTTATTTATAAATTGTTAAATACACTTCATATATATATATATATATATATATGATATTATATACCATTTTGATCACAAAAATATATAGATTAATATTATGTAATTTAATTTCTATTTTTGATGAATGTTTTAATTACTCAATATTTAAGATTAATTAATGAATTACAAATTAATTTCATCATTTCATGTGACTTAATTTGATCATCTAATGTTCAAATTAAATGATCAAATAGTCCATTTCACTCACAAAAATGTGAGGAATATTAATATAAAATCAAATTTAACATTTGAACCCTAAATTTTATAATCACTTTTTAACCCTAATTAGGAGTCACAAAAACCCTAATTTTTCTAATATTATCCAAATTTGACCTACTTAGTGTCATTTTTCTACTTATGATATAAGGATTCAAATTATATGCATATAAATTCCATTAGACAATAATTAGTGATTTTAGATTATTGACTCTTAATTAAGTGTTATCATGATATTTCTAATCTCTTAGATTGCATGTTTTAGGTATTATAAAACTCTAGGATAGCTAACATATCACATTTATTATTCCCCATATCAAATTATATTAATTACTTATGTTTGAGCTTAGTTCTCATTTTCTACTTATGTGAATCAATTGTAATTTGCTTGATTTACCCTTCAACCTTAAGGAATAAACCCTAGCATTGATTTACAACATGAAATGTAGTTGATCCATAGATCTATTAGTTACACCCATTAAGAGTAGTTAGCCTCAATACATTTGTAATTGTAGATTATTGAATTAACTAGGACTAGCCTTTAGCGACTAGAATAAAGCTTAGTTTATTCATCCTAATCCTTAAAGTCTTCACTTGAATTCTTTAAGGGCTAATACGAGGAATCCTAATTCATTTTGGGTAGTTTAGGAATCTTATGGATTTCCTTAATCTTCAACTATTGAAAACATAGAACTTATAGTTCTTAATCCCTTCATTTGCTTAGTTTAAACTTTTTAATTTACTTTAACCTAGCTAGATAGATTTAGTGAATTAACCTTAACATCTAATTCCTTAAATTGATGATTTCTTAATCTCAATCTTTCCATACTAGTCACCTAAGCCTTGATTTAATTATCATAATTGAATCTTTTAGTTTAGAACTAGAATATAACTAATTTCTATTTGTATCAATTATATTTATAAATTATTTTGTCATATCATAATAAATGAATTTAAACTATTATTTAAAAAACCTCAACTACTATTATTATTTACAATTAACTTGAGATCAATATCTCAAGGTTAATTGGGAGCTCAATTAGCTCCAATCATTAAGTAGATTATTAAAATTAGATAACTTTGGCTATCACTTAGTTAAAATTATTGAATTTTCCTTAAATGCTTGCTTAACTTTGAGCCTTATTCATTTGAATCATTCAAATAAGATATTATGCATGAATAAAACTTTCACATTAAAAAAAAACTAGGGGTTTATATTGTTAGATAAGCCAAGGGCTGGCTAATAAGGAGTAAATAGGAGACCTCACATTCTCAAAAGGTGAATGTGAGTGTTACTTGTTTTGATCCCACTTTCCTTTACTTGTTAAACAGACGTGTTTAGCTCCTTGCTTCATTCTGTATTTGCCCACAGAATGAGTACTTTCTAAAATAACTTTATATATTTAAAATATGAGATTTTCTTCAATCTTATAGATTATTAAGACTCATCATAGCTCTTAGCTATGCTACCTTCCATAGTTCTAGACTATGTGAATATTAGAGTAATAATCTAAGATCTTCCTTCAATTTATATACTATGCATTTTCTGTACTCTTACTTGTTTACAGTTTACTTAGATTACAGTGAATGTTGTTAAAATTACATTTAAATGCTTTACTGTCTCTTTTCCTTACTTAACATAAGTTTATTTAAACATATACATGTTTTACTTTATTTACCCTTATTTTATTTGCAGGCTAAGATGTTTATTTTTATGAGTATTTTAACTCACTTTGCCTTTTTCTTTACTTTTTTTCACACTTGTATGCTTACTATTTTGCACCCATGCTTGCGCTTATGTTGTAATTAGCAGTGATATCCAACTGAATAATAAAATGCTTAGCCCAGTCTTAAAATGTACTTAGACTGTTTAGTCTAACCATATTTTCTATTTCTTGGCTTTTTCTTATCACATTTAAATGCCAAAATGTGATTGATCAAGTGCATTTGGAGGCTAGTGGAGTTGGACAAGGTGCAAAAAGCTAGCTATTTCTGTTTAAGATATTATAAAATATATCTTATTATAATTTGCAAGTGAGCTTTAATTTCCTTACTTTTATTTAAATTATTGTTGGTTTATAGTAATTAAGTCATTTACTTTATATTTACTATGCTTGTATTGGAGTTTAATTTTATACTTAAATGCTTGGAATATGATGAATGGATGAATGTGTGTAATGGAATATTAACTAAATCATTAATTACATAATTACTTTGTATGTTAATTGGAATTAGTAATATACTAAATTTCATATAGAATTAAAAAATAGTTACATATCTAAGTTGAGAGTCTCTTCTTATCTCCTTGTATGTATTAAATGCTGTGAATTATGCATACTTTAGGCAGATAATTGTTATATATGTATTTTATCACCTGAAGCTATTATAATTGGAAATGAGCAATCCCATGTAATGAATTGACTTTACTTTAGAATTGGAAATAAGCAATCCCATGTAACGGATTGACTTTATATTAGAATTGTAAATGAGCAAATCCCATGTAATGGATTGGCTTTATATTAGAACTGGAATTAAAAAATCCTGTAATGGATTAATTTTATGTTACTTTTAGGTTGCTTTTCTTTCAATTTAATCTTCCATTAAAATGGAAGACTTGTATGTTTAAATTACAGGTGTTTCTTTAGCCAAATACAGTAGAAGTCATGCCAAAATTTTTAAGAATTTAATGACTTAGAGTTATATTGCATATTGAACACTCATATAGCATATGTTAACTATTTAGAATTTGCATATCTAGAATTGCAAGTACTCACATCAATTACTTTTAAATTACATCTTCATATGTATTTCATATAAAATATTTTCATAAAAATCCCTCCATCTTAACTTAAGACCCTCTTCTAAATCCTTGGCCAAACACAGTATCTAATGATTTAGATTAGTTTCCTTCTAATCTAGTATTAGATATTGTGGTGATGTATCAATGTTGAGTTTAGTGATTCTCAATATTGGAGTCATCACAGCCGTGATTGCTTGAAGAGCTTTAGCGCCACTCAATTTCCCTCAGTCGCATTCACACTCCATCGTAAGGTACAGCCTTTGTCCGACTCCTGTTGTGATGATTTCAACTTGGCTCCTGACCATTTTGCGTTAAGTGCTATTCTAGAACTGTCCGTCTATTCCTCTGTGAGTAGCCGAGGTGCTAGAGAAGACTGAGAATGGACCAAATAGTGAACTCACTGTTTGAGTGTGCACTGCCAGTCCACCATTAATCCATTGCAAGTTGCAGCAAATCCTTTGGCAGTTAAGTCCTAGTTGGAGTTTGATTCCATCTATGGGTGATTGCTAACTTAGAGTAATCATCAAGTTTGATCTGGTCGATTGACTTGCATCGTATCAATCAGATTAGGCTTGCCTCAAGCCCATGTATAACCTCGAGTAGCACTCCAGTGATTCAGACCTCCTTAGGACCTCTCAACCCAGCTAATCGTCTCACCTTGAGCATCTGAGTGTATGAGAATGAACTTTAATCCGTAGCATTGCTTCAGTGAGGAGAATTCTCTCCTCACAGGCTCTCCCTTGGAATCGCTTAGGTCAAGTAAGGACCCATCATTTTAGTGCATCCCAGAATGCGCTTTATAACTTAATCGATGCGTCTAGTGCTGCTGATGGTGTAGCCTTCGAGATCCAGGCGTGGCGTGGTCTGAAGATGGAGAATTTGGCGTTGGAAGCTAGCCATAGAATCCTAATATAGTCGAAATTTGTAACAAAAATATAGTGTTTAAATATTCATATCACCATATATTTCCCTATACTTTGAGTAGAAAATGATGATTTTTTAGGAACATGAAGAAAACAAACTGCATGGGCTGATTTACCAAAATTTGGGACAAAAATTGCCGCGGCGCGCTGCAGGGCGCCACGATCCGCCACAGCGTCATATTGATAAGGATAAATTAAAACCATATAAATGAGTAATTGAATAGTAATACACAAGTTTGCATGCTGCTGCGCGCCACGGCGCGCAACAGCGCGCCACAACGTCATTTCTCGAGGATTTATTAAAACTTTATAAATAAGTAATTGAACAGTATCACGCAGCTTTCTCCACTGCAGCGCACCGCAATGGGAAATATTTATTTTATCAAACTATAGTTGAACTAATTGAACAATGATCCTGCAATATTTATCTGCTGTTGTAACAACCCAGATATTGTTACCCATCAATTAGTTATCCAATTGACTCAAAATATCTTTCATTATTCTTATTATAGTATAAGGAGTCTCCGCCTCAAATTTCGTGCAATTTGGTGACCGTTTAATAATTTCCAACATTTCCTAGATTTTAGGTAATTCTGAAAATACCTAATTTATTTAGACTTCAGAATCGAAAATGGAGTTCACCATTGGACTCACCACACCCAAATTAACTAGGGGTGGTATTTTGGAAGTATTTGGGAGTTGTCAAAAATTTCACAAATATTTTAATAATATTTTAAATAACTAGAAAAATAGGTAAATTATATATGCCTTCGATCAAAAATCTTATCGCATTTTTGAATTTCTCACCCCTTAAATAGGTGAGGGTCAAAATTTGAGATTTTTCAGAGTCTGTTTGGATAATTATAATTGAGTAAATAATTGAGTGAATAAATTAGTATGATATAATAATTAATATATAATAATGTATATTTATATTTAAATTAAATCAAATGGCAAAATTCAGAAAAGGTTGTGATCTGCTGCAATGTGCAAAATACCAAACAGCAATAAGATCGGTACTTAACTGTTGGATTGACCTTAAGATCCAATGGCCCTCCTACTCCCCATGTATGCCTATTTTGCCTTCGCACGATCATGCTCAGGGAAGGAGGAGGATGGCGTACGGGGCTAGGGTTGCCAGCTGCCCCCCTTTTTCCTTGTCGTTTATCTCTATCCAAGCTCTCTTACCCTTGAGAGCCTTCTCAGACTCCTTTTTTTTTTCGGAGGGGGAGCGATCAAAAGGAGTTGAGGTCTTGCAAAGGAGAATCAAGGGATCCTGCGGCGTAAGGGGTTGGGCTAATATTAAATATATGCAGTAAAGATAAATTTAGAATGGATTTTTGTAATCAATCTTTATAAATTGTGTATTTATGAAATCTTTACTTAATTTTCATTCAATAATTTATTTTATAAATAAGATTTAAAATTTACATTAGTATGTTATCACTATAAATGAAATTTATGAATAAATAAGGTGGTACAGAAAAATAATATAACATATATATATTTTTGTTTCAATAACATCCAAATTAAAGTTTCATTACAACTTAATGAAATATAATCTTCATAAATTTTATTTACTACAATATTTTGAAAACATTTTAATTGCCAATGTCAATTAATCCATGTGAATCAAATGTTTCCATTAATATAATGGAAGAACAATTGCTGTCATTAATTTCAATATGAATCAATTGTTGCCAATTATCATATGAGATCCAATGCTGCCATGTATTAATTGAGATCCAAATGTTATCATCTAATATGTAATGGAAGAACAATCGTTGTCATTAATTTCAATATGAATTAATTGTTGCCAATTATCATATGAGATCCAATGCTACCATGTATTAATTGAGATCCAAATGTTGCCATTAATGTAATGGAAGAACAATTGTTGTCATTAATTTCAATATGAATCAATTATTGCCAATTATCATATGAGATCTAATGCTGCCATGTATTAATTGAGATCCAAATGTTGTCATCTAATGTAATGGAAGAACAATTGCTGTCATTAATTTCAATATGAATCAAATGCTATCATTTAATTTAAAGTGATCAAATGTTGTTTGTTAAATTGATGAGATCAAATGCTGTCAATTATTTTATGTGAATCAAATGCTGTTAGTTAGATTCATATGATCAAATGCTATTGTTCATTTAATGTGATCAAATGCTATTAGTTCATTTAATGTGATCAAATGCTATTAGTTCATTTAATGTGATCAAATGCTATTAGTTCATTTAATGTGATCAAATGTTGTCAATTGATTTATGTGAATCAAATGCTGTTAGTTAGATCAATGTGATCAAATGCTATTAGTTCATTTAATGTGATCAAATACAGTTAGTTAAATTTATGTGAATCAAATACTGTTAGTTAAATATATGTGAAGAAATGCTATTAGTTAAATCT
Source organism: Gastrodia elata (assembly GCA_016760335.1). Taxonomy (NCBI): domain Eukaryota; kingdom Viridiplantae; phylum Streptophyta; class Magnoliopsida; order Asparagales; family Orchidaceae; genus Gastrodia; species Gastrodia elata. The sequence continues at coordinate 20,232,301 of CM028669.1, forward strand.
ATATAATCACATATTTCCTCTTAAGTCTAAAGTGAGATCAATAAGATCAAATGAAATCATATGTTGCCATAAAATGAAATTGAGATTAGATAAGTAAGCATATATAATACTAAGGATGTGATCAAATACTATTGGCTAAATCTATATGATCAAATGCTTTTAGTTAAACATATGTAATCAAATGCTGCCTTTTTATTTTAATAAGATCAAATGTGATTAGATGCTGTTATAACTCTTAATGAATCATATGTTGCCATTTATTTAAATGTGAGATCAATGGATCCTATAAAATCTAATGCTGTTATTTGTTTCAAAATGAGTCATGTTAGCATTAGCGGAGCGATTTGGTTCACCTAAGGACTCTGTAAGTGGAGCATTCACTCACTTAGGAAATTTATGGTGTGACCATGAGACACAAAGTCAGCATATCAATGGCATACAATTTTGTAATATATTCAGATGGATAATTATGAACTCAGTGGCATACAACACAGTCTTACTGTACCATTTACTTAGATTCAGATTACATACTATTTTACACACATTTTAGTACAATTTTTATAAACTGTTTTAATTTACTATATCAGTTAATAGTTTCAGCTACTTTAATTTGGATTTATAATGTTTTGAGCTTTCGGTTGTTATACTATCATTTTCTATAGTTTTGATTACACTGCTTAAATGTTAAATAGTGGATAATTGTAAATTGTTAGAGTAGCTTTGAGTGTGTTTGACTTCTTGCTAATACGTGGCACTTTTGGGACCCGACAATTTGCTAGATCCTGAGAAGTTCATGGAGCCAATTCAGGTGAACACTCAAAAGATCCAGGAGGAGTTTAAGGAGCATTAGTGGACTCTTCTTCAGTAGTTACTTTTTGTTCAGTTTTTTTTTAGTTCAGCACTTAGACTTTATTTCTGTATTTGTTATAAAAGCATTGTAATAATTATGAATGTTTCTCTTTTCTTTTTCTGAGATGAATGTTTTATTTAATTTTTGTGATAAATATATCTGGATGCATGCTTTAGCTTCCTCACTCTATTTTCTACTACTACATATACTTAGTATTGTGATGTGATTAGGATAATCATAAAATGTTAGTTTTCATGTAACTTGGATCATAATTGTCTTCATAATCCAAAATACACGAGTACCTTACCTAATACTTAAGATAAGAATGCTACACTTGTCTTAAAAATTAGTATATAGCCCTCTTCTCTTGAGATTGAGTCTCAACAATTCTTGTACTCAGTAGATTTAATTGGGGAAGTCGCGTTTACTTCCCGAGAAATGCACCATTTTGCCGCCAATTTGTTATCTCTTAAATAAATTGCGTGTGACGATGGGATGGGGCGTTACAGTTGGTATCAGAGAAGTATCATAAAGTGTCAGATAAGGAAAGTGTTCCTATCTACTTTATGATCTATTTTATGGAGCAATTATGATCACAATCACTGAGTGTAAGAAAAAGCAGCATCCACAACTTCGTCATGTTAAATCTTAGAAATGGAAAACTAAGAATGTCTAGAAAGGACACCTTAGGAATTGAACGAATGTTAAAAGATACTTGAAAGTAAAATACAAAATGACATCTTAGGATTGAACAGACTTTAAATAAGTAAAATATGCAGGTAAAGTATGTATCAGGGAAACAAGCATAAAATTAGAACTAATAATTGAATGAAATTTTAGGAAATGGATTATCAGCAGTCAGAGTACTACTACTACCTTAGATTATTCAATGAGTATTGGGCGGATGACTTTCGAGAAGGAAATGTCTATGGAAGAATCATGGAAGGAGTATCTCTTCGCAACATAGAAGTACTGGACGAGATATTAGTTTGCTCAACCTTCAGAGGAACTAGTCTCCTTGCCCTTACAAAGGAGTGGTTGGATCGAGTGACTACTGCTTTCAGAGAGACTACATGTTCAGATAATTGCCACCTTTAGATTCTGGGGACTTTACTTGGAGGCTCAGCTGATAGATGGTGGTGTTAGACTTACAGAAGGCTCTCGAGGAAGCATCGAGTACTCTCATATGATGATTTTTGTGTTGCTTTTAGGGCATAGTACTGTAGTGGATGTCCTTAGGTCATCTCATGTATCTTCTTTCTATATTAGCTATAGTTTTTGTTGATCAATGTAACTTATCATTAGTGAAATTAATTGAAAGAAATAGTGGATTTTTATTTCTTACTGAATTTGTGCTTCTGGGTATTGTAGTCTAAAATTCCGGATCCCCCTCAGCTCCTACACTAGTTAAGAATACGGTCTCATCCTCTAGCAGACCGAATGAAATCAACTCTCTAGCTAGTCTGATGAAGGCATTCATCGATAGTAATGCCCAACAAGTGCAAGAAACTCGCACTATGATACTAAACTCTTGCTAGCAGCCTTTTCCCCAGATGGGAGCTACCTCTTCACCACACTTCTTGGGAGATAGAATTATCCATAGCTTTTTATGTCTTTGGGCACTGAACCCCATGGACATAATCAGTTGGTTAAAGGTAGTTGAAAATAACCTGGTAAGCATTAAATATCCAAACTATGAAACAATCCTTCTGGCCACCCACTTATTTCAAAATGAGCATAACACCAGATTTGCTGACTATGAAATAGAGGATATCTCTTGGAACCAATTCGTTGTGGCTTTTAAGGAAGCCTTTATTCTAGTATCTACTCAGGTAGTGCTTGAAGATGAGCTACAACATCTAACACAAGGTGGACAATCTGTTGTGGATTACGAGCTTGAGTTACACCATCTATCGCATTTCACCCTAGAATTTGTGAAGACTGAAGCTTCTCGTTGCCACCAATTCCTGAAGGGGCTAAGAGATTCTATAAAACACCACCTAATCTCTCAACAGATTAGGAATTTCCTCGAACTAGTAGAAGCTACCCTTCTGCGAAAAGGTTTCTAAGGGCAGATGGATAAAAAGAGGAAGGATGGCTTCGTGCAGCCCAAGAGAGAGAACTTTGGTCATAGGAAGGTGGGCAATGTGTATAACATGGATGCTGAGCCAACTCTGACAGAACACACTGAATGCAAACGTTGTCACCAATATGGGAAATGTTACTACATGGTTAACGCATGCTACACTTATGGCCGATAGGGCCGCCATTTCTATCACTGTGATTCCATAGTCACTATCGACGGAGTGCCGATCACACATTCACAGTGTGATCAAACATTCCATCCTCAACCACTGATTAACTGAGCTCCTACCTTGGTTGTATTGCCAGCTTACACTCTATCTACAAACCCTAAAGCAGCAGCTCTTGCTCCTCGATCAGCCTATAATCGTCAAGGCCAGCAACCTCAGAACAAGCATCCAATAGCTCCTGCTTGAGTATATATGCTAACTCCTGCTTCAGCACCTGAGGATTATGACATTGTCTCAGGTATGCCTTAAATTAATTTTAATTCCAGTCTTTATCATTTTAGCTTTTCTAAATGTTTCAAATAGTGATATCTTATTATTGTTGTAATCATAGGCATCTTAATGATAAGCGATAAACCCTGTAATATACTTTTTGATACTGGATCAAGTCATTCTTTTGTATATAAAAATTAAGTTAAATCCCTTGGCATACCATCATATCAATTAGCTAACTCATTAAGTATCAGGATACCTTATAGAACCCATATGCAATCTCATCAATTCCATAACATAGAAACTCCTATCGGTAATCAAAAGTTTGAAGTTAAGTTAATAATGCTACAAATTTCCAGCTTTGATATAATTTTGGGTATGAACTGACTAAGTAGACATGGTGCTTCTATAAACTGCTAGAAGAAGAAAATTTCCCTTAGTAGTAGAAATTAATCAAAAACATTCATGGGTAAATTTAGTACTCATGCTTCATTAATCAACGCGATGAAGGCTGAGATGCTAGTCAGAAAAGGAAGTGATGCGTATTTAGTAATGATGTTAGGAGAAAATAAGGAAAATATTCCTATCTTAGAAAATTGTATAATATGTGAATTTCCTGATGTGTTCCCTGAAGACCTACCTGGTCTTCCTCCTGTTCTAGAGGTGGAATCACAATAAGACTAATTCTAAGAACGCAGCCGCTATCAAAGGTTCCTTATTGTATGGCGCCTAAGGAGCTTCAAGAATTGAACAAGCAGCTTCAAGAGTTGCACAAGAAAGGTCTCATCTGATCAAGTTCATCTCCTTGGGGAGCTCCAGTATTATTTGTGAAGAAGAAAGATGGGTCGATGCGCATGTGTATCGATTATCGTGAGCGAAATAAGGTAACTATTGAGAATAAATACCCATTTCTACGAATTGATGATATATTCGATCATCTATCTAGAGCTAAAGTATTTTCCAAGATCGATCTATGATCAGGTTACCATCAGTTGAGAGTTAAGGATTCAGATATAGAAAAGATAGCCCTCAGAACTCGATGTTGACACTATGAGTTTCTAGAAATGTCTTTTGGCTTAACTAATACACCGTCCATATTTATAGACTTAATGCAGCACGTGCTAAGGGAATATTCAGATAAATTCATCATTGTGTTCATCGACAGTATTTTGATTTATTTGAAGAGTAAAGCAGATCATGAGAATCACTTGAGAATGGTACTAAAAGAACTTAAGATCCGCTAACTCTATGCCAAGTATTCCAAGTGCAAATTCTAGCTTGACTTAGTCACTTTTCTGGGTCATGTCATAAATGCTGAAGAAATTAGAGTAGATTAGAATGATGTTAGTGCCATTTAAGATTGGTCACAATCAAAATCTATGACTGACATCAAAAGATTTTTGGGCCTAGTAAGCTATTACAAAAAGTTTGTTAAAGGTATTCTCAGATAGCGTTTCCTTTAACAAAATTGACTCAGAAGACAGTGCCATTCATTCGGCGTCCAGAATGGGAGAATGCATTTCTGTAGCTATAAGTTGCTCTCTCTTTTGCCCCAGTACTTGCATTACCTAAGGAAAGTCTCAAATACCAAGTCATACTGGTGCTTCTGAAATAGCCTTAGGATGTGTATTGATGCAGGGAGGAAAGGTCATTGTTTATGCATCTCATCAATTAAATCCACTTGAAATAATTATTGTGTGCATGATCTTGAATCGGCCGCTATAATTTTTTCCTTGAAGATTTGGCATCATTATCTCTATGGCATCCAATGCTCCATTTTTATCGATCATTAGAGTCTGAAGTATATCTTCACTTAGCACGAACTCAACTATTGTCAGTGAAGATGGCTTGAGTTAATCATCGATATCAAGCTCGTTCATGGTGCTATGATAAGTGAGCCAATATCCACGAGTTCCGTAGAACCCAATTTTCATCACGAATGTCTCTATCCCACAAACAAAAGATGAAAACTATCTGAAGTTCAAAATGGAGATTGAAAGTGGACGTCATTTTGATCTGCTCTTGCGAGGAAAGGTAATATATAAAGGTGATCGGTTATGGATTTCCAAATCCATGCATCATAAAATCTTAATTGAAAGCCACAATTCTGGGTACCAAGTCCATCCGGGCTGCACCAAAATATATCAAGATCTGAAGAAGTCATTTTGGTGGCTTGGAATGAAGAAGAGCATGGAAGAATTTGTTGCAAAATGTCATGTTTATAATATGGTTAAAGCAGAACACCAAATTACCGGAGGACTTCTCTATCCTGTAGCAATCTTGAATGGAAATGGTTCGACATTTCCATGAACTTTATAATGGGCTTACCCAAGTAAAGGTCTGGTGCTAATTCTATTAGGGTCATAGTTGATCAACTAACCAAATCGGCACATTTCATTCCAATGCATCAAACTGATTCAAGTGAAAAATTGGCGAAGTTGTACATCAAGTAAATTTTTGGACCTCATGGAATTCTAAGATCAATCGTATCTGATCATGGTAGTAGATTCACTTCCAAATTCTGGCAGGGTGTGCATCAAGACTTAGGGACTACCCTAGCCATGAGCACCACCTTTCACCCACAAACTGATACGCAAACTGAAAGAGTCAATCAGGTCTAGAAGATCTTCTATGTCTACGTATTCTGGATTTTGGAGGTTTTTAGGAAGATCATATTGTAACAACCCTAGTTATTTCCCTAGCTAAATTTAGATTAATTAGGCTAAACTAAGCCTTAATTTTAATTCCATTAGACTCAATAGGTTATTTAAACCTAACTCTAGAAGTTTGAACTCCATCGGAGCTCATTTGAGCAATTTAGTATTTTTGCTTATTTTTGGATCTTGAAAAAATTGCTAAATTAATTTGATCTCTAAATTAAAATCTAATTTTATTTTTGAGTTCCTCATGCCCTAGTTAGCTAAGGGTGAATTTTTGGGAATTTTTGGAGCTCATTAATTTCTAAATTGGATTTAAAAATAATTAAATGATTTATATTATTTAAATTAAATCTATATTAATTTTATTATATAAGGGATTTGCTGTCGGAACCGCGACATATCCGCTGCAGGGTCTCGACAGCAGCATTTCAGTCCTCGCCAATGGTTGCATTAGCACGCATCATAGCGTATTTCATCCAATGACGTGATCTATCTCATGCCGTGATCTAATCCTAAGTGTCAGATCGATAGAGCGTATTCGATGACTATCATCTAATCTGCAATTTATCGTTTAAGTAGCACATCATAGCCTTCCAATCCCAACAGCTCTGCGATCAGATGGCTACCAATGATCTAAGCACCGTAGATCATCTCCTTCCCCTCGACCGGTTGCACGTCTGGTCCCCCCCCCCCCCCCCCCCCCCCCCCCGACAACACGACCTCCTCAGCCCCGTGGTAGTACGGAACTTGCACCAATCTTCCCATTTTACCCTCATGCGCGATGTCTTGCCGGTCGCCATCTCCCCAAATTGCCCCCGACCATTTCATCCACTCCATTGCTTCAGGCTGAGCCATACCGTGGCTCTCAGCTCTGGCATCCACCCTAGGGCCTCCTAGCACCTATAAATATCTCCGAATTATCACAGTGAGTCCCTTTACTCATTGTGATCCCCTAATTACCCAGCTGAAGTCTCTGAAGCTCTTGCAAATCCAAGCATCCCAGTTGCTATGAACTGCTAATAGAGGGTGTGTGTCTGGAATTTAGACCTCCCTAAGTGTCTGCTATGATTGTCTGGAAGTTCTGCAGCTATTTCCCAAGCTCCCATTCATCTTGGCTTATCTCCTTCTCTGTATTACCAGATACAGCCTCTTCCCATTGAATTGTATGAGCTTAGTTGTTTAATTAAGCCTCTGATTGAGCCTCTGGAAATCGTCTAGTTACTTGAGCCTCTTAAGAATCTATTTTGATTATTTCTAAGGCTTAAGCTAGCTCTGATTGATCATATCGATTAATCGAGCTAGCAGCCAAGCCATGGCTAATTATGAGTAAGGACCCAGCGATCAGTTACACCCCAGGTTGTGAAACCATAGGGGTTCAACTTGCCTCACCTCACTGAGGGTGGAGGGATCGAGCCTCGTCCGTTTAGTGGCTTTTGTGAGGAAAACTATCCCCACATAGTAAACCCTAATCGTCTGAAATTGGGACGTTTTGGTGGAGTAGTCAGCTGGGGTTCTAGTCCATCATAATTAGGGCTTCTAGGTTCAATCGACATTTCTTGACTTCCTGAAGGGGTGTAGATTGAATGCTAGTTGTAGCGTGGTCTACCGATGGCGAATTTGGCAGTCCAAGGTACCCTTCTGCGGCTGTCTGCGAAGGGGGTATCGGGGACGATGTTACTGGCTCATCAGGCCAAGCCAGCCCAGGCCCACATGGTGCGACAGTGCCCGCCCATTCGGGCTCCACTCTGACCTGCGTGGTTTGATAATCGGGCCGAGTTAATTAATTTATTTATGAATTATTTTCCTTGTGTTAACTCAATTATAAATAGATTTAATTAAACATCCTATGATTGGATTAATGAAAAGCATTCAGAATGAATTAATGAAATAATTTAATCAATACTTATTCCAATGGTATGATCCAATATACCATTTGAATTAGAAAATCATAAGGAATAATAATACATAATAAAATTCATGATCTAATGGTTAGATTTTTTTAAATAAGCCTAATCTTTCTTTGAACTTAATTAATTCATAATTGATTCAATTAATATCCAAAAATTTTGATTTAAGTCTCTGATTGCTCATGAGACTGTTGAGAACTTATTAAAGCCATTAGAATATATTTAGGAGTCTTGAAATTGCTAATCACCTCTTAATCACCCTAATCTTTAATTAGTGAATTTAGCTTTAGTTAAGCCTCTGATTTTGGAGATTTAGGTTTCAATCACCTTCTAAAGTGCAATAGAGCTTATAATGATGCTTGGATTATCTTAATGTACCATAATTTTCTTAATCACCTTATTTGGTCTTAAAATGTGATTGGTGCTAATGAGGCTATTTATGATATCAAATCTTGAGTTGAGAGCTTCATTTACCTCATTAGTGAATATTAAGTTCATTACAACTAAATTGAATTTGGAAGCTTAACCCCAAAATCCTATATTTAGCTTTAGGAAGGGTATTTTGGTCACTTTGACCAAAATATTATTTAAGCATCCTTAACCTTGGAAACTTCAATAAAGTGTTATTAATCAGTAGTGAAATGTATTAGTATCATTTCCATAACTTTTGTGCCTAATTAATCTAATTGAGTTAAGTTTAAATTTCCTTTTTTTTAAGTGATCAAACCAAAGATCTTTGATCTTAAACTCTTAGTCATTTTGATCTAATTATGCCATATAATCTTGAAAATCTTTAATTAATTTATTATTTTAATTTCCTTGAAACCTCCTTATGGGTGTAGGATTTATTCAACCTATAGAATAATGTGATCATTTTATAGATTGAATATACATCTTAGATTCATGTGTTCTTGATTGATTATTTTGTCTTATGACAATAGAATGACCTTTCATTAAGATCTTAGTTTCTTAATCTTTCAACTCATGAGATTCTTTACCTTTAGATTATGGTTGGGTGTGAATCATAGATTCTCAATAGAATAGTACCTTGGATTTAGAATTTGAACCCCAAGAATCTCTAATCTTGATTAGTATGCTCAAGATTTGGGTTGAGTGTTGTCAATACATTAAATTATGTCGTGGAAGTATTTTCTATGATCCTTTATAGTCGTCACCTAATTTTGGATTAGAACTTGTTAAGTTCTGATGTTAACATTAAGGTCGTGAATCTGGGATTATACTCGATAGCTAAATATTGGAGATCCTAAATTTGTATTTTCTCAAAATAGTTAGAGTAAATTAAATTAGACAACAACAGATATCATATGAGTTTAGTTGAGTCTCTTGCTTACTTGGACTATTGTTGCTCTGCACACCTTGTATATTGAGCCTTATTCCTTGGAAATAATAGGTGAAGTTAGGATATTGATGATGTATCTTAAGTTAGTATTCGAACAGCATAAATGTTCGAATAGCTCTGATAATGCGTAGGATGGATACATCTTGAACTTTTTGTTCATAGGTCCTGTATGACCTAATTTTATTATGGCCATACTATGTTCAGGCATGCTTTTACTTTCAGTGTTTTGGCTTATTTTTCCACATGCTTTAGTGGCTTTTATTTTCAGTTCAGTTCAGTGCTTTGGCTTGTTTTGCCACATGCTTCAGTGGCTCTTACTTTACAATTCTGCATACATTTATACTTACTTCATTTCATTATTTTAGTTCAACATTTATTAAGTATTGGCATGTTTAGGATGCTAGCTTTATATACTCAGTTCAGCATGTTTCAGTACATATTTCCTTCATGTAACCAGCATATTTTCATGTGATCATAATCGTGTTAGGATGAGCTTTACTTTTAGTAGGTTACAGTTAATTATATGTTATGCCTCACCTTGTTTAGCTTCATGTATGGTATGTTATTTTGCATATTTGGTCGTTTAGTTATAAATGTTATTTTAGAACTATCTTATTTCTTATATCTCTTTGCACCTTAAACTACTTACATGCTTATAGTAATAATGTGATATCTTTAAATGTTCAGTTCACTTAAATTAGACTAAAATGTACTTAGACAAATTTTTTAACTGTAACCTTCTTCTTTTGTTGGCAGGGGCCCTGACATTTGTGATACCGACAAATGTCAAATTTGGAGCTGTTCATTGGTGGCCCTTCTGGAGAGGAGCTTGGACAGGAGGAGGATCTTCCTATTGCTACTTAGTTAGATTTCATTTTCTGCTATCAGGATGAGAGCTCTTTCCTTTCATTTAAATATTTAGTTTGTAATAATTCTTAAATCTAGATGTATTTACTTTCTGCACTTTAAGCTGAATTACTGTTGCATTTATCCTTCTATACCCTGCTTTAATGTGGATGCTATATTATACTATTTTTTACTTTTGCTACTTTGATATGTTGATGTATGTTCTCAGTTTCAGGTGACAAGTCTTCTTCTTAAGGCGGGTTGGGTTATACCTGACTTTACTTAAGTTGGGAATTTTCCACAGTTGGAGCGCCGTACTCCTTGTGATTATGTTAATATATGTATTAGCATGGTCACGGATGCTACGGGGCCCCACAGTTGGTATCAGAGAACACCATAAGGTGTCAGAATGGGATCTATGATTCCATTATACCTAATGGACCGTTCTTCTATATTTCACACATCAAAATACAAAATCCATAGCATAGTACCATCAGTAACTCCATGCAAAATGTAGGATGAAAATACTTATACTAGATGACTTAGTCACTCCTAATTTTACTAAAGGAAATTTTTTAATTCTTCTAATAGAATAAAATGAATCATGAGGAGTTCAACCTAGACTATTATCTTAGTACCTTTGAGTTGGCTTGGAGCTGTAGTTTCAAGTGGAGGTAAGAAGATCCATTTCAAATTAAAGGAGTTTAAGCCCAAGGAGTTTAAGTTCTGGACAAACTTCCTCACCAATCAGCATACTGAGGGCTTGACTTCTCAATCTATGCAAATGTGTGGTTGAGCTGAGTAGAATTAGTTCTAAGGCACATAGAGTGTCCAGATTCCATCTGTGTTGACATTATGATGTATCAATTGCTAGACTACGCGGGAAAATGGTGGTCCGATACCATTAAGAAGCTCGACAGGAAGGGCAAGAGAAAGCATCGGGAATTAACCTTAGAGGACTTTCATATTGTGTTTAGTGTTAAGTATATTGAGAGTACTTAAGTATTAGTTAGTATGATTATTATTTACTGATATTTTATGATCTCAGTAGTATTATGATTTTTGCATTTTCTTCATCTTATGTAAACTTTCATTTCAAAGTAAAGAGAATTTTGTGGCATATTTAAAGCTTGAATTATTGTCTTTCTTAAAAGAATTCTGAAATTTTTATATTGCTTGATTAGAATGAATTCAGGATCTCCTCCTACGGCTATGCTCATTAAAACTGTTGTCGCTTCCAATAATCTTTCCTATGAACTAACCCACCTTCGAGGAATGATGGTGGCTATGTTAGAAAATCAAGCTCAACAAGCTCTGGTTATGCAAAACTTATTTGTCGATCGCCCAGTACCGACTATTAATGCTGCTCTAGCTGTTCCTATTCTGCAAAATTATTTTCCTTCCCATCATTCTGTAGATTGTCTTCTTCACAAAGTTTTGAGACTAAGGCCTTCCACTTTCAGCAGGAACTTATCTCTAATGGACACAGTCGACTGGTTGAAAATAGTCAAGAAGGATTTAATCAGTCTAAAAATCCCTGATTCTAAAGGCGTCCATCTCACAACGCATCTGTTTCATGCAGAAGCAGAGTACTAGTGGTTTGATATTCAAAATACCTAATTCATCGACTATGAACTTGAAGACATACCTTGGGATGAATTTGTAGAAGCGTTCAAGGCCGAGTTCATTCCTCCGTTTGCGCAGAATATTATAGAAGACACAATCTTAAGGCTAAGCAAAGAAACTGCTCTGTTTCTGAATATGAAAGAAAATTTCATTGGTTAATCTGCTTTGCTCCAAAATTAATCCAATCCAAATTAGCAAAATGCCAACATTTCCTCAGTGGTGTACGAGATTAGTTAAAAGATCTTATCGCCTTCTTTGAACTAGTGGAAACAGCAAGGGTGCTTGAGCACCATCATTCTGAGAGAGATTATAAGCGCAAGATGAAATCAATTCCCCACCATCATGAAGCTTTCAAAAGGCATAGACCTCAATCTACAAAAGTCTATCAGATTGAAGCTGCACCATCTACTGAACCAATTCAAGGCTGTAACCGTCCTCACTCCTATGGCAAGTGTTATCACTTTGGCCATAAGTGCTACACATGTGGATGTCCAGGCCATTTATTTTATCACTGCACATACACGAAAATAGTGGATGGACTCCAAATCAAGCAATAGCAGAAAAATCAAGTTTTTAGAGTGACATCATTAAATAAGAGAGATCCTGGTTTGGCAGTAATGCCAGCCTCTGCCTCTGAAGCTGCTCAGGAGCGATCTTCTGCTCCAAAGTTTCCGAATAATCCCAGGAAACAGATGAACAATCATCTGGCCGGTCCTGCTCGAGTCTATGCCTTAACGCCGCTCGAGGCCGCGGAAGATAATAATGTGGTTTCAAGTACACATTTCCGAACATCTTCTTTTAAATTGCATTTATGCACTTTAATTATCACAATTTGTAATGCAATTTGTATGGAATAATTTTAGGCACGATATATTTTAATGACCAGCCTTGCAATGTGTTATTCAATACTAGTGCTAGTCATTTTTTTATATCTGAATATTTTTTCAATACTCTTAATCTTCCCTCATATAAATTAGCTAAATCTTTAAATGTTGGACTGCCATCTGGGGTCCAACTCAGTTCTTATAAGTTTTGCAATGTAAAAATTCCATTAAATAGTCAAGAGTTTGACTCCAAGTTAATCGTTTTGCTGTTAGCAAATTTTGATATCATTATTGGAATGAATTGGCTCAGTGATCATAATGCTGTAATAAATTTTCTTAAGAAAGTCACTCTTCATTTCTAAGAAAAGTCTGAAACTTTTGTAGGGAAAATCAGTGCACAATTATCTTTAATTAATGCTATCAAAGCTAAGCAATTAATCAGTAAGGACTGTGATGCTTTTCTTATCACTATGACGGGTGAAGCAAATGAAAGTATTCCTCTCTTTGATTGTAAAATAGTTAAAGAGTTTGCCAATGTATTCCAGAAGATTTTCCTGGTGTACCTCCGCCTAGAGAAGTAGAATTCTCTATCGAGTTAATTCCTAGTACCCAGCCCATATTTAAAGCTTCGTATAGAATGGCATCTAAGGAACTTCAAGAGCTTAACGAATAGTTAAAAGACCTCTTAAATATGGGCTTCATTAAGCCAAGCATGTCTCCTTGGGGAGCGCCCATTTTGTTTGTAAAGAAGAAAGATGGATCTATGCGGATGTGCATAGATTATCGTGAATTAAGTAAAGTCACTATAAAGTATAAATATCCACTGTCTAGAATTGATGATTTATTCGACCAGTTATCTAGAGCAGTCATATTCTCTAAGATTGACTTAAGGTCTGATATCCTCAATTGCGTGTAAAAGAAGTAGATGTAGGAAAGACCGCTTTCCATACTCATTATGGTCATTTCAAATTTTTAGTGATGTCATTTGGACTCACTAATGCGCCATCAATCTTCATGTATTTGATGCAGTGAGTCCTTAAGCCTATTAAGACAAATTTATAATTATCTTTATCGACGATATTCTTATCTATTCTCGAACCTTAAAAGATCATGAAGATTATCTGAGGATAGTATTAGAAGCCTTGCAGGAACATCAGTTATATGCTAAGTTCTCCAAATGTGAATTTTGGCTTAAATCTGTTGCATTCTTGGGGCATGTAGTCGATGCCTAGGGTATTTGCGTAGATTAGAATAAAGTCAGTGCAATCCAAGATTGGGTTCAACCTAAGTCAGTTACCGACAACAAATGCTTTTTGGGATTAGCTTGATATTATAGAAAGTTCATCAATGGCTTTTCCCAGTTCGCATCTCCTATGACTAAACTAACTCAAAAAGCCGTTCCATTTATTTGGAGTCTTGAATGCATGGAAGCATTTTAAACTATGAAGGAAGCACTCTTTACCACTCCAGTGCTTGTTCTGTCCAAAGAAGGTTTGAACTATTAGGTATATACAGATGCCTCTGGAATTGTTTTAAGTTGCACATTATTGCAAGAGGATAAGTTAATTGCTTACAGCTAAAACCCCATGAGAAAAATTATCCAGTTCATGATCTTGAGCTTGTTGCTGTAATTTTTGCCTTAAAGATCTAACATCATTACTTATATGGAGTTCAGTGCTCTATTTTTACCAATTATCAAAGCTTAAAATATATCTTCACTCAAAGAGAACTGAACTTCCATCAGAGAAGATGGTTAGAACTCATCAGCAATTATGATTTGAGTGTTCAATATCACCTAGGTAGGGCAATTGTGGTGGCCGATTCTCTTAGCCGTCATGCCACTCTATCTGCCATGATTACTTCAAGTTCAATAGAGCAAGAGTTTCGTAAGCTTGAAACTTCTCCAGTAAGTGGTGATATGTTAAGTTTGCTTTTGGTAAATATCAATGTGGAACCCACATTTCACAGAGATGTCACCATCTCGCAGACCAAGGATGAAGATTATCTAAAATTCAAAGTCGATATTGAAGGTGGTCATTGTCAGGATCTGCAAATTCCTAATAGCATTATTTATTAAGAAAATTGTTTGTGGATTCCTAAATCAATGCACAGTGAAGTTCTGGTAGAAGGCCATAATTATGGATATCACGTTCATCCAGGCAGTACTAAGATGTACCAAGGTTTAAAGTAATCATTTTGGTGGCCCAGTATGAAAAAGAGCATAGCTGAATTCGTAACTAAGTGCCATGCCTGTAACTTGGTAAATGCCGAGCATCAAAGGCTTGGTGGTCTTCTGCATCCATTAGAAATTCTTGAATGGAAACAGTTTGTAATATTAATGAATTTTATCATGGGATTGCCTTGGGCAAAATCTGGCACTGATGCAATCTAGGTTATAGTAGACCGATTAACTAAATCAACGCACTTCCTTCCTATCTGTTAGACTGACTCTATTGAGAATCTCGCAAAGCTCTATATCAAAGAAATTGTCAAGCTGCATGGTATTCTGAAGTCAATAGTATCTGACAGAGATAACAGATTTACTTCTAAGTTTTGGCAAGCTGTGAACCAAGATCTGGGTACTACTCTAGCTATGAGTACAACTTTTCATCCTCAAGCAAATGGTCAGACTGAAAGTGTAAATCAGGTCCTGAAGGATTTGCTTAGGCTCTGTATTCTTGATTTTACCAGTTCCTAGGAAGATCATATTTCATTAGTGGAGTTTGCATATAATAATATTTTCAGGCTAGTATTAAAATAGCTCCTTGTGAGGCATTATATGACAGAAAATGCAGTACTCCACTTGCTTGGTCAGAAACAAGAAGCATTCAACTTTTTGGATCTGAGTTGGTCAAAGAAACTAATACAAAAGATTCATCTAATTCAGTAGAAAATCTGCTCTGCTCAAGATCGCCAGAGAAAGTATCATGATGCTCATCATTGTCTTTTAGAATTCAACATTGGAGATTCTGCTTATTTGAAAGTCAGTCTAATGAAGGGTGTTTATAGATTTGGTGTAGCAGAGAAACTCAATCCCAGCTATGTTGGACCTTTTGAGATTTTGGACAAAGTAAGATCATCTACCTACCGATTAAATCTTCCTGATGACTTTGCAGCCGTTCATAATGTGTTTCACATATCATCATTAAGAAGATGTCTTAGAGACCCTTCTCATCTCGTGCAGCTTCCAGCAGTAAAAATTCAACTCGATCTTTTGTATGCTGAAGAGCTCAAGAAAATCTTAGCTCAGGACCAGAAGCAACTAAGGAATCACTTAATTCCAATGGTTAAGATCCAGTGGAAGAATCGATCATTTGAAGAATCTACCTAGAAAAAAGAAGTGGATATGTACAATAAATATCCGCAGCTCTTTGCAAGCCCAGGTACCAATTCTTTTCCTTTCCTTTATATTCTATTTAACAATTAAGCCTTCATAGTGCTTTCTTCACTTGAGTGAAGTTGGGGACGTCATCGTTCTTAAGTGGGGGAGTCTGTAACAACCCTAGTTGTTACCTTAGCTAAATTCAGATTAATTAATCTAAACTAAGCCTTAATTTTAATTCCATTGAATTTATGGGTCATCTAAACCTAACCCTATAATTAAATTCAATCGGAGCTCATTTGAGCAATTTAGTATTTTTGCCTATTTTTGGATCTTGAAACAATAGCTAAATTAATTTGATCTCCAAATTAAAATCTAATTTTATTTTTGAGTTCCTCAAGCCCTAATTAGTTATGGGTGAAATTTTGGGATATTTTGGAGCTCATTAAGTCCTAAATTAGATTTAAAATTAATTAAGAGTAATTATTTAATTAATTAAATGATTTATATTGTTTTAATTAAATATATATTAATTTTATTATATAAGGGATTTGCTATCGGGACCACAGCAGATCTGCTGTGGGGTCCCAACAACGGCGCTTCAGTACTCACCAATGGAAGCGTTAGCATGCATCCTAGCACATTTCATCCAACGATGCGATCTATCCCATGTCATGATCTAATCCTAGGCATCCGATTGATTGAGCATATCTAATGACTGTCATCTAATCAATAGTTTATCGTTTAAGTAGCGCATCATAGCCTTCTAATCCCAACGGCTCTGCGGTCAGACAGCTCCCAGTTATCTTAGCACTATGAATCATCTCCTTCCCCTCGATCGGTTGTGCATCTGGTCCCCCCCAGACAGCATGACCTCCTCAGCCCCATGGCAGTATGGGACATGCGCCAATCTTCCCATTTTACCCTCATGCGCGACGTCTTGTCGCCTGCCATCCCTCCAAATTGCCCCCGACTGTTTCATCCACCCCATTGCTTTGGACTGAGCCATACCCTGGCTCTCAGCTCTGGCATCCACCTCTAGAGCCTCGTAGCACCTATAAATACATCTGGATTATCACAGTGAGTCCATTTGCTCAGTGAGATCCTCTAATTGCCCAGCTGAAGTCTCTGAAGATCTCAGTGAATCCCGGTGTCCCAGTTGCTACAAGCCACTGATAGAGGGTGTGTGTCTGGTGTTCAGACCTCCCTAAGTGTATGCTGTGATTTTCTGGAAGTTCTGCGACTGTTTCCCAAGCTCCCATTCATCTCAGCTTATCTCCTTCCCTGCATTCCTAGGTACAACTCTTCCCATTGAACTGAGTGAGTTCAGTTGTTTAATTAAGCTTTAGATTGAGCCTCTGGATGTCGTCCAGCTACCTTAGCCTCTTATGAACTTATCCTGATTATTTCTAAGGTTTGAGCTTGCTCTGATCTATCGTATCAGTTGATTGAGCTAGCAGCCAAGCCATGGCTGAGTTCGTGTAAGGACCCAACGATCAGTTGCACCCCAAGTTTTAAAACCTTGGGGGTTCGACTCGCCTCACCTCACTGATGGTGTAAGGCTCGAGCCCCATCTGTTTAGTGGCTTTTGTGAGGATAATTATCCCCTAACAGCGAACCCTAATCATCTGAAATTGGGATGTTTCGGTGGAGTAGTCATCCGGCATTCTAGTCTGCCTTCACTCGATGCGCCTTGACTTCCTGAAGGTGTGGCGATTGAATGTTGGTGGTAGCATGGTCTACTGATGGTGAATTTGGCAGTTCAAGGTACCCTCCCACAAATGTTTGCGAAGGAGGTATCGGGGATGATGCTACTGGCGCATCGGGCCTGGCCAGCCTAGGCCCGCGCAGTGTGACAGTGCCAGCCCATTCAGGCCCTCCTCTAACCCGCGCGTTTTCATAATTGGGTCGGGTTAATTAATTTATTTAGGAATTATTTTCCTTCTGTTAACTCAATTATAAATGGATTTAATTAAACATCCTATGATTGGATTAATGAAAAACATTCATAATGAATTAATGAAATAATTTAATCAATACTTATCCAAATGTTATGATCCAATATATCATTTGAATCAGAAAATCATAAGGAATAATAATATGCAATAAAATTCATAATCCAATGGTTATATTTTTATAAATTAGCCTAATCTTTCTCTGAACTTAATTAATTCATAATTAATTCAATTAATGTCCAAAATTTTTGATTTAAACCTCTGATTGCTCATGAGACTGTGAAGAACTTATTTAAGCCATTAGAAATGATTTAGGAGTCCTGAAATTGCTAATCACCTCTTAATTACCTTAGTCTTGGATTAGTGAATTTAGGTTTTGTTAAGCCTCTGATTTTGGAGATTTAGGTTTCAATCACCCTTTTATGTGTAATAGAGCTTCTAATGATGCTTAGATCATCTTAATGTACCCTAATTTTATTAATTACCTTATTTGGTTTTAACATGTGATTAGTGCTAAGGAGGCTATTTATGATATCAAATCATTAATTGAGAGCTTCATTTACCTCACTAGTCAATATTAAGTCCATTACAACTAAATTGAAGCAATTTGGAAGCTTAAACCCCAAAATCATAAATTTATCTTTTAGTAGGGTATTTTGGTCACTTTGACCAAAATATTGTTTAAGCATCCTTATAGCCTTAGAAACTTCAGTAAAGTATTCTTAATCAGTAGTGAAATGTATTAGTATTATTTCCATAACTTTTGAGCCTAATTAATCTAATTGAGTTAAGTTTAAATTTTCGTTTTTTTAAGTGATCAAATTTTAGATGTTAGATCTTAAACTCTTAATCATTTTGATCTAATTATGCCATATCATCTTGGAAATCTTTAATTGATTTATTATCTTAGTTCCTTTAAAACCTCCTTATGGGTGTAGGATTTATTCAACCTATAAAATAATGTGATCATTGTATAGGTTGAATACTGATCTTAGATTTATATGTTCTTGATTGATTATTTTGTCTTATGATAATAGAATGACTTTTTATTAAGATCTAAGTTTCTTAATCTTTCAACTCATGAGATTCTTTACCTTTAGATTATGGTTGGGTGTGAACCATAGATCCTCAGTAGAATAGTACCTTGGATTCAAGATTTGAACCCCAAGGATGGAGTTGAATTTCAGAATCTCTAATCTTGATTAGTATGCTCAAGATTTGGGTTGAGCATTGTGAATATATTAAATTATGTCATGGAATTAATTACTTTGATCCTTTACAGTGGTCACCTAATTTTGGCTTAGAACTTGTTAAGTTCTAATGTTAACATTAAGGTCGTGAATTTGGGATTATACTCGATAGCTGGATATTGGAGATCCTAAACTTGTATTTTCTCAGAATAGTAAGAGTAAATTAATTTAGACAATAATGGATATCACATGAGTCTAGTTGAGTCTCTTTCTTACTTTGACTATTATTGCTCTGCACACCTTATATACTGAGCCTTCTTCCTTGGACATAATAGTTGAACTCAGGATAATGATGATGTATCCTAAGTTAGTATTTGAACAACATAAATGTTATTAGATTCATTTAGTACATTCAGTTCAGTAGAGTGTGTCCTAGCTTAGTCTGCCTCCTCAGTACTTGTTCTATTATAGAATAGACTCAGATTTCGCCCTAAGCTTGGCTAGTATGGATACATGTTTTATTCTATAAGTTCAACTCGGACCTATCTCTGATGATGCCTAGGATGGATACATGTTGAACTTTATGTTCATAGATCCTGTATGACCTAATTCTATTATGGCAGTGCTATGTTTAGGCATGCTTTTACTTTCAGTGTTTTGGCTTATTTTGCCACATGCTTCAGTGGCTATTATTTTTAGTTTAGTTCAGTGCTTTGGCTTATTTTGCCACATGCTTCAGTGGCTTTTACTTAATAGTTCTACATACATTTATGCTTACTTTATTTCATTATTTGAGTTCTGCATTTATTAAGCATGGCATGATTAGGATGCTAGTTTTGTATACTCAGTTCAGAACATTTCAGTACAGATTTCCTTCATGTAACCAGCATATTTTTATGTGATCATAATCATGTTAGGATGATCTTTACTTTCAGGACCTTGTAGTTAATTATTTGTTATAGCCTCACCTTGTTCAGCTTCATATATGGTATGTCATTTTGCATATTTGGTTATTTAGTTATAAATATTATTTTATAACTATCCTATTCCTTGTAGATTGTTGCACCTTAAACTACTTTAATGCTTATAGTAATAATGTGATATCTTTAAATGTTCACTTCATTTAATCAACCTAAAATGTACATTGACAATTTGTCTAACTATAACATTTTCTTTTGTTGGCTGGGGCCCTAGCATTTGTAATACCGACAAATATCATATTTGGAGCTGTTCATTGGTTGCTCTTCAAGAGAGGAGCTTGGACAAGAGTAGGATCTCCCTATTGCTTCTTAGTTAGATTTTATTTTCTGTTGTGAGTATAAGAGTTCTTTCCTTTCATTTAAATATTCAGTCTATAATAATTCTTATATCTGGATGTATTTACTTTTTGTTCTTTGAGCTGAGTTACTATTGTATTTATTTTTCAATACTATACTTTGATGTGGATGTTATATTATACTATTTTTTGCTTTCATTACTTTGATATATTAATGTATGTTCTCAGTTTCAGGTAACAAATCTTCTGCTTAAGGCGCATTGGGTTATACCCGACTCTACTTAAGTTGAAGATTTTTCATAGTTGGACCACCGTACTCCTCGTGATTATGTTAATATTAGTATTAGCATGGGAACAGAGGGTACGGGGCCCCACAAATATTCCCTTAGATAATAACAATTTCCAATTGAGTATTGGCATGACTTAGTATGAAGCTTTATATAGAAAAAAATATAGTACTCCTTTTGTATGGTCTGAAATAGGAGGTGTACAGTTATATGGTTCATACTTAGTAGAAGAAATAATCAAGATCATTAGACTAAATATCATGATGCCCATCATCATTCTCTGGAATTCAATGTTAGAGATTTTGCGTATCATAAGGTAAGCCCGATAAAAAAAGTATATCATTTCGGTGCGGCTAGAAAGCTCAGTCCTAGCTACGTAGGACCATTTGAAATAATAAAGAACATAGGCTATACAGGATATAGATTGAAACTTCCTGAGAATTTCTCTACAGTCTACAATGTATTTCATATTTTGTCACTGTGGAGATATCTTTATAATCCATCTCATTTAATTCAACTCCTAGTAGTATCCCTCCAGCTGAACCTTTCTTATGTGGAGGAGCCTATTAAAATCTTAGCTTGTGATTAAAAGTAGCTATGAAATCTCTCTATTCATATGGTGAAGGTTCAATGGATGAATGGCTCTCTTGATAAATTGACTTGGGAAAAAGAGACCGATATGCAAGAAAAATATCCAAGTCTCTTTGCAAATCCAAGTACCCTTTATTTTTGAATCACGCTCTTAAACTCTGTGTTTTCTTTTCCCTTCTTAGGATGATGTTGAGGATGACATCATTCTTAATTGGGGGAGTCTGTAATAACCCTATGTTGTTACCTAGCTTAATCTAAGCTTAACCATATCTTAATTAATATTTCATAGCGAAGCCCAACATTTATTATTTGAAAATATTCTCTAAACTATTTTACTCATCCAGGATCTATTGTGTGGACCGTGAGTGATCCATTACGAAGCCTGGGTCATGTGACAGTGGAGCCCCGCTCCATCTCACCATTCCTCCCTTGGATCATATGGCTAGGATCCAGATCCGCGGAGCCGCTGATTTGCCTGTGGATCCTATGGACCAGATTGCTCCCAAGATCGATCATTAGGATCAGAGCAATCTAAGTTGTTGTGCCATCTGATGAATTGATTATACGGCATCCATAGCCCCCGCGTCTGTGTGTCTTCGTCCCCACTTTTCTTGCTCCCGACAAGGAAAATTTGTTGTACCCGACCACAGACCTTGTTCCCCCCCTCCCCAGTTCCACCTCAGCATGTCGTCGGGGATCTTCCCTCAACGGCATGGCACATCAATTGGGCCCCGTGGCCTAGCCGAGCTCAAATTAGGAAGCTGAGAGCTCGGCCATGGCCGGAACTCTCAAGCCATCTCATGTCCGAGCCATTGCCTCTAGAAGCTTACCATTCCTCTCTGAGGCTAAAAATAGCCTCAGGATCCCTTTTAGGGTTGACTTGCTGATCAATTGAGCTCAATTGATGCTCTTTCCCTTCTACCATTTCTGGTTTACTCGAGCTCTCTTAGGCATCACAAGCTTGCAAACTGCTGATACTGGGTGAGTCCTAGTGTTCAGGACCCCTAGCTATCCAATTTTAGTCTTAAGAAATATATTTTGGTCATTTTGACCCAAAATATTATTTAAGTGCCCTTTAACACTAGGAATTTTAGTAAAGTATTTTTAATCAGTAATAAAATGTATTAGAATCATTTCCTTAAACTTTTGAGCCTAATTAATCTAATTGAGCTAAGTTTAAATTTACTTTTTCTTAAAAGATCAAATCTTAGGTCTTAAATCTTAGATCTTAGACTCTTAATCATTTTTTATTTAATTGTGCCATCATCTTGGAGATCTTGAATTGATTTAAATGTCAAATTCATTAAAAACCTCCTTGTGGGTAAACAGACTATAAAATACACGTCTGTGCTTGCACATAAGTGTACATGGCCTGAAGTACTAATTTGGAAGGTAAGTTCTGAGATTTATCATCATCATGGAACGATATGTTTTATTACTAAGGTATATCTAAATTCAATAATGTTTAAACGATATGGTATCATCATAAATTGGTTCTGTTAACAAGCAATAATTTAGAGTTTAAAAAGTATTTAAGTTAGGGAGGAGAGTTGGGCTTATTCCATGTGAAATGATGGGGACCTCAAGTTGTATTACTTCTCAAGCACATTTCATTCTTTTTTTTTATTAAGCTAATTAATCAAGTGCACATTGAATTCCTTAGAGTTGTCCTATAAATCCTTCAACTGCAAATCTTATGCGAGAGATGAACACACTAGGGTTCAATTTCTACACAAAAATTCCCATGAGATTGCAATTAGAGCATCTTAATTTTCCTACGTCTAGGTTACCAAAATTACAATTTTACTTAGCCGATCTTAAGAGCATTGATTCCACTAATGAGCATCACGCACATTATGCGCAGTTCAGATAAGGAAGTTATTTCATTAGGCTCTATGGACTATGTCACGTCATTCATGAGCTCTCAAAGAATCCACTCCCTCATTTCACGTATGCTGAGCAACGGAGCTCCAGTTAATGGGTCTTAGCTCACACGCTTCGACTCCTTAGTTGAGCGTAAAATATGGTACAAAAAGGCTTAAGAACTTCTGACTCATACACACATATCCTGCTCTTAATTAAGCAATTGTAACAACCCAAGTTGTTATCTTGGTCAATTAGGACTAATCTCAGTCATAATCTTAATTTTAAGTGTTAATCAAGTTGTTAGGAGCTATCTTCTAAGACCTAGTCCAAATCAGCAGTCAAATGGATCAAATCATGATTTTAAAAAAAATCCAAAAATCATAAAATTTGGCCTGCCCAAATTGACCTCAAATAAAAAAATGGACTTCGCTATTGCGCTCATTGCCCCCGAATTAGCTATGGGTGATGTTTTCGTGTCAATCAGAAGTCATCAAAATTTTGACGAATATTTTAAAAACATTTAAATACCCCAAAAATTGGGAAATTGAAATACTCGTCGGATCAAAAATCCGACCTCACTGTTGCATTCATCACCCCTCAATTATTTATGGATGAAAAATTGGAATTTTATTTTCTATATTCAATTTAATTATTTAATTTAAATAGGAAATTAATTAATTAAACTAAATAAATAATATTTTATTTCTCACTTAACGGTGCCGTCTGCCACGCACCGTTAACTCGGTGCCCTCCGTTAAAGCAACCGTCTGATCAGACGGTAGCTGTGAGGCGTTCGATCGGTTGATCGAACGGATCTTCTTCGTTGTCCTGAGGATCCACGAGGTAGCAGACGCGAGGCGCACGCTGTCCGGGCGCCGCTGCGGCTGCCCTATCCAATGACTGCCTTGCCTCGCCGTCTTCGCCCTGGGGTTCGTTAAGCCCTCCACAGCCCGTGGGGTCGGGCGTTTTTCATGCTTTGGATCCGTAGCTCAGGACCCAACCTAAACCCTAGTTCTTCAGCAAGCCATCGATCAAGGTACTACTCTCCTCTTCTGCGCTTAGTCGAATACTCCATTCGCATTCTTGAATAATCAATAATTGCATTTGTTTTTACCTAACATCCCTAACCCTAATCGTTGCTCGATCGAAAGAGACAGCCCGTCTCTTCGTGACGGATCCGAGCCATCGGATCGAGGCTCTCTCGACCAGATTCGCCCATCAGGTCATATCCAACCCGCCCATGCGTGCTCGGAAGGTGAAACGGTGCTGCCCGACCCGGACTGGGTCGTGTCCGGTCCGCCCGACGCCACGGACCCCGCCTGGGGGCCTCCGCATCTGCCGCGTGTCTCGCGGGCCCCGCTGGCGTGCCTGCGGATCGGCCGGTGGGACCCGCGGTCAGCTCGGCTGACTTCTGTGGGTCCCGCTCCCGTGCCTGGAGCCAATCCTGGTATGCCACGTGGCATCTCGTGGGCCATGTTGTCCTTTCCTACAGAAAAGATTAGATTATATATATATATATATAATTATAATTATAAGTATATAACTATATATATATATATATATATATATATTAGAACTATAGTAAATTTATATATATATATATGTCTATTAAAATAAACTTAACTACTATTTGTCAATTAAATTAAACAGTAATTAGTTAATAGTGTTAATTATGATTAGTAGTTTGTCAATTAAGTTAAATAAAGGTTAATCAATCAACAGTTAACTAATTAAATTAAGTAACGTATACATATATGTTAATTATACACAATTAAGTAAATATTAACAAAATTAATTAATATTAGTTAGTTAACTTAGTTTAATAAATTAATATCTAGTTAATTCAGTTTAACCTAATTATTTAATTTCATATGCTTCAAAACCGTAAATTTAATTTAATTTGAAAAAATAAACAGTAACATTATTTAAATTAAATATTATTAATACAAAATATTAAAAGATTAATAACTTTAAAAATACTTACTCAAATATAGCAAATATATATCTTTATTTACTCAGAAAAATAAAAGGAATCAAATTGTGCTTATCAAAACTTCGATTCGGGGTACTATAACGTAGTGATATTTTAGGACCTAAACAAATATTCACAACTTTTAACATAGCTATCGAAATATAAGTAATATGGGTCTTAAAATACTCAGGAGAATAGCCCTATTACTATAGAAGTATTAGTTTCTCTATTTAGAGCTTAATTTGAAAAGTAATAATTAGGACCTTACCTTAAAAATAACTAAAATACCCTTAGTCTTTAATTGACCATAACTTAGTTAATTCAACTCCAAATTCAAAAATTCAAAGTGCTAACTAGCTTAGCATTTTAGTATCATCAATAAATTAAAATAATATTTAGGATCTAAATTCTAAGAAAAATCAAATATGACCAAAATACGCTTAACCCAAGTTAGGCCACAACTTGACCATTTGAAGTCCAAATTAGATTTACTCCCTGTCAAAGCACTCAGTATACTATAAGAAAGATATAAAAACTGAGTTTGCTGAAATTGGACTTCAAACGGAAAAGTTCAATTTTTGTCCCCCGTTGACTGACAAAATTACTGAATTGCCCTTAAAAATTGAAATAGTCATAACATAGCCTTTTGGCCTCAGAATGCAGTGTTCTTGGACTCTATGGAATCCTTGAACAGTAACCAACAAAAACTGCATAAAAATTTATGTTCGATTAGGTGTAAATTATAAAAATGCCCTTTGGTCAAAATCCTTAGTTTGGATCTATAGGATCTGTTTCTTATCCAAATTGAGTGTACTTACTATCTATCTTCATTTAAATAGTAAGGAATCATTTGGCATTAAGAAATTCTAATTTAGAACCCTAATTCAAAAAATAGCTTTTTGGACCCTTAAGTAGGAGCAAAATAGTCATTTGCCCAAGATTTAGGTTAAGCATATTTAACTCTTAAATTACTTTCTAAAATCAGTAAAACCAGTATTAGGAGTATATTAGAATCATTCTAAGTTGTAAAATCAGCTATTAGGTCAAATTGTTAAAATCTCTAAAATTTTCTCTAAGTCCTTTCCTTAGGATCTTTTCACTTCACATTAGGGCTATCCTTCAGACTAGGACTAGATCATAAGTTAGATTTCATTCAGTGAATAACGAGATTATTCAATGAATAAATCCTTAATTTTATTAGTTTCTAGATTTTACAATTTAATTTTGATTATTTTGTTTTTCAACCTTAGATTTATGATAGGAGATTCATTCTATTAAGCTTGATTTACTTAATAGGATTTGCCTTGATCATTAGTTCACATTTAGATTGAAACCTAGATTTTAAGTCTTATCCTTTTTGGATTATACGATTAAGCCCAATCTCGTGGTGTTTAATTCATAATCTATAGTTTAGTAGATCTTGATAAGATCTTAGATAAAATGTCTAAATTTATCTAATTAGGACATTGTGATTTGTTTATTAACCTGTAGTCATACTTGATTGAACTAGATTAAAACCTGATCAGTTCTAATCCTTTTTAACTTATGAGGCTGTGCTTCAAAGTTATACTTGATAGTAGAAATTGGAGATCCAGAACTTGTGTAACTTGGAATAGTTAGATTAGTTAAATTAGAAAATAAATGATATCACCATGCTTAATAGAGTCCCTTGCTCACTTAATTTATTTGTGCGATGCATTCATTGCTTTTTGTGCTTAATTCCTTGGACACATCATATAAGAAAATTTTGTGCATGAAGTGAAAATATAGAATAATTAGGATAACAGTTGCCTTGGGTTCAGATATGTTATAGTAGATTTTGGTGCACATTTACCCTAATGGACAGGAGTAAAGAGTAATAAGGATGCTTAACATTACTCATTGAGGAGTGTGTGTTAAGCTTGGAACCCATATAGTCTTGCAGGCGTGCTTGACTCCTCAGCTATTTCTAGATGTGTCCACAGAAATAAAAGTAAAATTATTAAAAGATTTTGCATTTGTATTTACTATCTCTTCAGTGCTGCTATTCTGTCTGCCCTAGCCCAAAAAGGCTATGAGAATTTCTGTCTAGGCTCAATTGATCAATTTTCTGATATGGCAGTCTTTACATACCTATTCCAATTTTAGCTTACTGTGTACTGTATTATTGATGAATATTTCAGTCAGCTGTGTTTCTTTACCTGCTCACTTGTATGTGTTTATAAGATGCTAGACTTTACCGCTTACTATATGTACCATTTTCAAATTTCTTTCTTTAATTAGCATATGTCATATGATCATCAGTATGTTTAGGATTAGGCTTTACTTTCAGTACTTTTACTTATTGCATTATATACATATGTGCCCATTCCTTGCTTAGTTTGCTTAAGGTGTGCTTTTGCCTCATATTCTGTTTAGTTATAAATGCTATATTTATAACTTACCCTGCTCCTTATATGCTTACTGCTCCTACTACTTTTAGTTTACCTTTTGTTGTGCTTAAGTTTAAAATGGTGACATTGATAATTCATATAAAGTATTTAGCCTAAAATATACTTAGACAATTATCTAATAAGATTTTCTTTTATTAGCTGGGGCCCTAGCATTATTGAACCGATAATGTCAGATTCAGATAGATTTGAGGAGTTGGGTATTGAAGAAGAGGAGCCTTATTTAGAGGAGGAGGATCAGCTAGGAGAGATAGACACTGCTTAGCCCTCTTCTAGTCCTTTATGAGGATGAGAGTCTTTTTAGATTTATTTTTAGTCTTTTAAACTATTTATTAAATATTGTAATAATACAGGTACTGTGATTATGATTACTTTTCTGCACTTTATTATTATTTGCTGAGCTATAGTACTATTTCTTACTTGATGTATGGTGAATAGATGTACTGCTATTTTTATATGCTTCCGCACTCTATGATTGTGTTGATTTAGTGACCGATCTTCTGTATTCATTTTGTGCACCTCCTTCCCTTATTAGTGGATGGTGAATCTTACCTAATCCAATGATAAGTGAGGGATTTGCCAGAGTGGCACGCCACCTCCTAAGCCTAATCTTGCGGATCAGGGGGTGGGGCGCCACATCAATGAGCCATGTAGCACAAGACTTTCATTTTGATTATTAGTATTTATAATTATATTTTCTTAACATAAGATTTTCATTTATTCCACAATTTGATATTAAGATAATTTCATTTAGTCATTCAAAAATAGATTTTTATTTCAATGCTTGAGGAAGTTCTACATCATTCATTAAGTCCATTACATTTTACAATGGGCTAAGCCCAACCCTCCCCAAGGGGGTTTAGCCTTCCATTATAGCTGAGAAAAGAATAAAAATATACAAGGATGAAGACCCTTTCATGATCCACTAAAAGAAATGTAAAAGCAAAATTAGAGTTTACTAGGAATAGCCCTTAATGGGGTTCTCTGGATCTCTCCTCTTCTTCCTCTTCTCCATTCCTTTAGCTCCCTAGTGCAGCTTTTGGTTCTCTCACCTCTAGTAATGGTTCATTCCACCTTTCTTGGAGAGGTATTTTTCTTCCTCTATGCAGCCCCTAAGAACTGAACTTTTGGATGAAAAGTTGGAACTCCTCTTAAGTGGAGAATAGGTGCATATATAGATGGATTACTCTACTCTTTTCTCTTTTCAAATTATGCTTTTCCCTCTTTATTTTTCTTCTATGATGATTACAAATACCACTTAAGGAGTGAAGTGACATATTTTTTTTTCTTTTTTAATTCTTTGATATCATTTCAATCCACCTTCTTGCCAATAAAATAAGCTGTTACAGAAGATATGAGGGCTGGGAGATAAGGAGCAGGCTGGGGGTCTTGTCCCAGCCGCAAT
Source organism: Gastrodia elata (assembly GCA_016760335.1). Lineage (NCBI taxonomy): Eukaryota > Viridiplantae > Streptophyta > Magnoliopsida > Asparagales > Orchidaceae > Gastrodia > Gastrodia elata. The sequence goes on from CM028669.1 coordinate 20,261,189, forward strand.
AAATGTACTGAATAGACATAAATTCAGTGCACTGCTGCAGCGCGCTGTAATGATCGAGTTTCGAAACTCTTTTGCTGCAGCGCATTGTGGCGGGTTTAAGTTATGAAACTTGCCCGCTGCAGCGCGCTGTAGCGATTGAGTTTCAAAACTCTCCTGCTGCAGCGTGCTGAAGCAATTGAGTTTTGAAAACTCTCCCACTGTAGTGCGTTAGGGAGCGCTATTGCACGCCGTAGCAAAAATGCTCCATAATTAAGTAATGCCCTTGGTAAGTGTCTTCTGTATGCAAGTAACTATGGGGCGCTGCAGCGCGCCGCAATGGTTTACTTCCAAATAATGCAAAAACACTCAAGAATTTCCCATAAATTGCTAAGCTTGCTTTTTACCTAAAAATAAGAAAAATTTGATCAAGGGGCAATTTCAAAAAGGGAAATGAATGAGATTTTTCCATTATTTAGGATATAAATTATTGATATATCACACCCCCACACTTAGACTCTTGCTCGTTCTCGAGTAAGCTCAAAAATGATTTTTTTCTGTTTCTAAGGTATGAGAGTCTATAAGTAATATCAATATGAGTTTGATTGTAATTCAAAGTTTATGCTTAACTAAAATGACAAGCACATTTTTCATCATTTAAAATTTTCAAACTTTGGTTATGAACCAAGGTTGATAAATGAGTCTCCAATTTTAAGTTTGTAACACTTGGTGCTAGGTAATGGGGGGAGGTTCCTTGGAATTACTGAACTAGAGTGGTAGTGAGTAATCAAGAGTTTTGTGCCATATGTGCTCCTTCTTATGAATCACAAAAATATATTAATATTTTAGGAGAGATATTTTTCATCATCCTATTTTATTTTTTTCTTTGGGAGAGATATTTTTTTTTATCCTTATTTTTGTTTTCTTTTTCATCCTTTGGGAGAGATATTTTTCTTCATCCCATTTCCAAATCTTTGATATCATGAAGTCCTACAGGAGCATAGCACACTCTTTTGCTCACTCAATATCATCTCTAGTTTTGATTTCTAAGCCTTTTGATGTAGTCGAAATTTGTAGCAAAAAATCTAGTGTTTAAACAGTCATATCACTATTTTCCTATACTTTGAGTAAAAATTAATATTTTTTCAGGAAATGAAGAATACAAGTTGCAAAGGCTAATTTACCATATTATGGACAAAAAATCGCTGCAGCGCGCCATGGCGTCCCCATAAAATCACCTGACCTGGAATTACAACTGCAGACATGGAGCACGACCGCTGCAGCGCGCCATGGCTAGCCATAGTGCGCCACAGCGTCATATTGATAGGGATAAATTAAATTTGTATAAACGAGTAATTGAATAGTAAAATCGCAAGTTGCACGCCGCAGCGCGCTACAGCGTCATTTCTCGTTGAATATTAAAATATGATAAACAAGTAATTGAATAGTGATCCTGCAAGTTGTCCGCTGTAGCACGCCACAGCGGGTAAATTTTCTGTTTATAAAACTATAATTAAAACTAATTGAACAGTAATCTTGCAAGTTGCCCGATGTAGTGCGCTGCAGCGCACCTCAGCGTACGCTGCAACGACCAAACAACAAGATACTAACTACTGTGCAAAAAATACATCTGGAGCACTGCTGCCACAGCGCGCCGCAACGGAAAGGGAATTAAAACGTGGTTGCCGCAGCACGCCGCAGCGGAACAGTAAATGTAACAATGCTATCGCAGCGTGCTGCAGTGGACGACCCAGAAGTTTCCAAGAAACAACCATTAAGAGGCATGGGGAAGGCCACAAAAATGTGACCTTTGACCTCCCCTAGCCTCTTTAAAACCGATATATTGAATCCCTGCTCAATCCCAACAGTTAAACAGATAAAAGTATTAAAAAGGATTAAAATTAATTCAAGAAAGAGTAAAGGTCACACATTAAAATCTTTGAGGCTGAGTGCACCTTATTTAAGGGCCAATCTTAGACCTTGAAAGGGTTCCAACTTTGGCTACCCAAAAGACCTAAAGGAAAGGTTGCATAAGAGAGAAAGAAGGAGAACTCTCCAAGGGGAAGAGAGAACCAAGAATAGGAAGGAAGAAAAGATAGCAAGGAACGAAGGGTGGAGCTTCAAGAGGATAGTGCTAGAAAGTAAAGAGAACCCATGAATGTTTCCGGGTGATTCCTTGTATTTTTTCTAAACTCCCTTGAGTAATTTCTTGCCGTGAACTGATGGCGACGCTCACTTTTCCTTGCATGTATGTTCTTTCTTGCTTAGTAATGGTAGGCTAAAAACCCCTTGGAGAGGGTAGATGTAGTTGTAGAATTATGTAAGGGAAATATTGGTTGTATGATGATATTATTTGAATATAATGAGAAACTGTTTGTGTGTTAATTTTTATTATTAAATGAATGCTTGGATGAACTGAATGCTTAGTTATTTTAAATCAAAAGAGCTTATGTTCCAATGCTCATCAATTGGGTAAGAGTGAGGAAGGTAGTGCAAGTCAAGTTGAGAATTACGTGATAGAATTCTCAAGGCTCACTTGCACCCTCCCTTAATAGCTCTCCAAATCATTGAAGCTTGAGAACTAAGCTCTCCATTTACCATGCTCTGCTGCTCAACAAGGTCGAAGGGATAAAAGGACATTGGGAATATCATGGATTATGTGACAAAATCCATTGACCCAATACATCATCTCATCCAGATAAACTGCGTGTGAAGCACATGATGCATGATAGATAGAATCTTGCTTGTGAGATCATTATAGTTAAAATATGTTTTGGTGACCTAAATGTAGGAGATCAAAATCTAACAAATCAATTAATATCTCATAAGAGTTTATGTGGTAGTGATGAACCCATAAGGAGTTCTCTTTGTGCACTAAACTTGAACCCAATGTAATTGGAGGATACTCCAATTCCAATGGTATTCACTTGATTAAACAAAGTAAATATATTGCATGTATACAATGAAGTAATATAACCAACCCTTTGCATATATTACAACAAAATCTCAACTCTCTCCATTTTTATCCAATCGTATCTTAACTCAAGTCTTGTGTATTGCTAATTAGAAACCACAAAAATCAACCAAAATTATTATCTAAACATTAGTGATAGAAAATACAACTCGGTATCAAAAAAAATATTCCGTGAGGTTCGATAAATCCCGGAAACTAAGCTTTCCACTTATTACTTTAGACCACGTACACTTGCATGCAAAAGCAGACGTGTATTTCCAACTGTCAAGTGTTTAGCGTCGTTGCCGGGGAACGATTTTCGTTTTGTATCAAGTAGAATTCTATAGTAACTAGTGATTTAGAATTACTTAACTTGTGCATATTTTACATAGCTGCAGTTAATTTCTTTATTTGCTTGCTTTGAGAAAAAATTGAGAAAATTTTTCTAAAAAGAACTTGTGCTGAATTTTATTGCATACTACCTTATTGAAATTTTGTGCTGTAGTTTGTGCTGAAATATTGATTGCCGAACTTGTTCTAGCTAGTTACCCCTAAATTGCATGAGTATGAGAAATCTTATCGAATTATTTTACGATCCCAAAATTGAGAGACATATTTGAGAGCTAGGAAAGAGCAAGTTATTTTAAACCAACAAAATGCACAAATGGAAGACTTAGATATAGACCCAGCAGAACCTGTGGTAAATGTTAGGAGAAGATTGCTTAGAGAATACACACTTCCCACAATAGAGTGAGTTCAAAATGCTATTGTTAGACCTCCTATACAAGCAAATAATTTTGAGATAAAACCATCCACCTTGAACATGATCCAAAATAATCAATTTAGTGGGATGGCATCGAATGACCCGAATGCACATATTTTAACTTTTCTGGAAATATGTGACACTTTTCGATTTAATGGGGTATCTGATGATGCCTTGAGACTGAGATTATTCCTATTCTCACTGAGAGACAGAGCTAAGGTTTGGCTCAGTTCTCTACCCGGTGAGTCTATAAGGACTTGGGATGACTTGGAAAGGAAATTCCTAGCCAAGTATTTTCCACCTGCAAAGATCGCCAGGCTGAGAAATGAAATTTCAAACTTTTCTTAGCAGCATGATGAGAACTTGTATGATAGCTGGGAACGTTTTAAGGACTGCTTAAGATGTTGCCCACATCATGGGTTCCCTTTGTGGATGCAGGTGCAGACATTTTACAATGGATTAAACGCACCCACAAGGACACTCATAGATGCAGCCACAGGAGGATCGTTAAGTAGTAAGACCCTCGAGGAGGCCTTCGATCTCCTCAAGGAAATGGAAAATAATGCATACCAATGGTCGACTGAGTGGTTAAATTCTACCAAAAAGGAGGTAAACAATCTAAACGAATCTAACCAATTGGCCTCCTTGGAAAGGGAAGTAGAAATCCTAACTAATAAAATTGAGATAATGAATGTTAGTGTTGTTCATGATGCTAGTTGTGAGTTGTGTGGGGGAAACCACAATAGTGAATACTGTAATTTAAATAATCTATTCTCCCCTCACAAACATAATAAGTAAATTTTCTGAGAAATAACAACATGAACAACAACTCCCAAAACAACCCCTACTCTAACTCTTACAATCCGGGATGGAGAAATCATCCCAACTTCTCTTGGAGCGTGGGAAATTCTCAAGGAAACCTCAATGCCCCACAACAAAATTGGCTAATGCACAATGGAAACAATTTGTATAAACAAAATCAAAATAATAAACAAGATGTCAGTTTAGAAGAATCATTTTGGGCATTTAAAAATAAGACGATGCAATTATGAAGAGGACTGAATTTACAATGAATCTCCATGAAACCTCTATTCAAGGAATTGAGGTATCATTAAGAAATATTGAAGTTCAATTAGGACAAATTTCTAAACAGCTGTCTACTAGACAACAAGGTATGCTCCCGAGTTCAAATGAATTAAATCCTAGAGAAACGGTGCGCGTTATAAATGTAGACACTAAAAAGATAAACTGCATCAACCATAATAATGAAGAAAAGAAGGTACCAATAAGGATTCCTAAGCTAAATGATAGAAGGGTGATAGTAGTAACAAAAAAGGGTGACCCCATTAGATTGAATATTCCATGCATAATCAAAGGTGAAATACTTTTAGATCCCTTGTGTGATCTAGGGGCTTCGGTGAATGTTATGCCATGACACATTTACACCAAGGTGGGAATAAGTGGGATGGTGGAGACACTGATAATTCTGGAATTTGCTAATCTTGCATTGCAAACCCCTTTGGGAATTGTTAAGGATGTCCCGGTCGAAATAGGAAGTTTTGTGATCCCCAAAATTTTTATAATTTGTGAATGAGACAGCTGGAGTGAAAACTCCACTGTAATATTTGGGAGGCCATTCTTAGCTTGCTTTTGAGCTTTCATAGATAATGAAAGGGGACTCATGAAAATTCGAGTCAAGGATCAAGAGGAAGTGATTGTCATAATGCCTTCATTATTTAAGGAAAGAAGTATAAAGGAAAAATGGGAGAAAGTAAATAGGGAGCCGGAAGGAGAGAATGAGCTAGAAAGTGCTGTAGATTTTGAAGATCACCAAGATATCATGTTGGGAGAAAATGAAATAAAGGGGGAAAAGAAAAAGAGAAAAACTAGAAGGGGAAAAAAGAAAAAAAAAAAAAGAGCCCCCATTGTGAGCAAAGAAGGTGAGGTTGAAAACGAGTCCAGCAACGAACAAGTGAGTTTGAGCCCAACCTCGGTTGGTGTCACTCATCTCATTTAAAAATATGGGAATGAAAACCTCCTAGGGATAAAAATCCAAGTTGACCTTGAACGTGTCGGGCAAACGACATTAAACAAAGTGCTAGTTGGGAGGCAACCCAACTTAGTTTTCTATTCTTACCTTGATTCTATTTTAGGAGTAGAATAAATGTAATCACAACACAATTTTTATTTTCTCTCGAAGTCGATCTTAATTTTTGAAAATTTTTTGTTTGTAAACCGCCACAGCGCGCCACAGCAGATTTATCTGCTACCGCGCGCCGTAGCAGATTCCATTGCTATAGCACACTGTAGCGGATTCTGTTGCTACAGTGCACTATAGTGGATAACTTAGCATGATTGTTTCAAGAGCGCCATAGCGCGCTGCAGTGCACCGCAGCGCGCCACAGCGCGCTGGGGTAGAAAAAGCCCAGCTGAAGCTAAATTGACTGCCTTGGATTCCCAAGGCAGTCAATAATGCTACAGCGCACCTTGGAACTCCCAAACTACAAAATGTGCTGAGAAAAGCTGAAAATTTTCATCTTCTTTAGGTAGAAATCAAGTCACACTTATGGCATGCATTGAATCATCTTTGACCAAGTCTTAGTGTGCCATAAGTGTGCCTAACTAACCCTTCCAGATTTTTCTATAAACCCTCTATAAAAAGGCATAGAGGGGATGGGGCTGAAGGTGCACTCCATTATAACTTGAATTCTTCAGCTCTAGATCCCCTCAACTGTTCTTAAAAGATCAAATTCTTTAAATCCACCGTTAATATCATCAAGAGAATCATGTCATCAAGAAAGAAAGCAGTTGCTAGCAAGGGAGCTTCTACCTCCACAGCTGATGGAGCATTCAACAAAAAACAATTTTCTTCAATTGAAGCAGAACAACGCTTCAATCAAGTAGTTAGACCAAGTCTAATTAAACCAGACGTGTATTTCCGTCTATCACCATCCCCACACTTAGACTTTAGCGTTGATTTTATTAAATTTTTGGAGACTAGATACAACCTGAAATCATTCCCTTATTTAGATGATTTAATGCTGTCAATAAATTTAATCATTTTTTTGTTAAGCAAACTTTGATTGATAATAAATTTCTACATTGATATTCTTGTAACTTCCATAATCTTGAAAAGTTCAGAAAAAAATATGTCGTTTACAAACATAGAAAGAAATTGAAAATATGATAATCCATAATTTATTTCTTTAAATTAAAAAAAACACACAAAATAAAATAAAAACTAAAAATGCAAATAAGAAAAAATACAACCTAATTTAGTCGTCCTCCTCACTCTCTTTCGCATCCTCCTCATCCATCTCCTGGTAGGAATAGTCACACGGCCAATGGGTGCCCGGGATAGGGTCATCGACAGGTGGTTGTGGTAGCAAAGAGCCATCCGACCCTCCATGCAAGCTCGAATCTTGGAACATCATTCCAAGAACTTCATAGAATTCTGATTGGAACTCCCGCTGCCAGGTGATTTCCTTCTTGCAAAATCACATGTTGGTGGCCATAGCCTTACCCAGGTCAGTTTGTTGAGCATAAATTCGCTTCAACAATTTTTCCGAGTAAGAGCGGTCGGTGGAAGTTGAAGCTTCACCTTCTTCTCCCCTCCTCTTCTTAACCTGCTTCCGTACATAGGAACTTGCATTTAAATTTGTTAGCTCAAGGGGGGCACTAGGAGGTATGACGGTGTCATAGGGGAGGATCTTAACCCCTGGGGCTACACAGATGCTCGAGATTAATGACCCAAATGCCAGCGCAATGCAGAACACTTTCAAGGCGTTCCAGAGCTGCTCATAAATGATGTCGGAGAGACGAATTTCTCTGGACTGTTGGAGTGCACACATGAGCAGCGCCCTTGAACGGGTCACTTTACTAAGGTGACTCGATGGTATGATGAAGCTGGAGATGAACACCAGCCACGCATTACTCGAGTTTATGAGGAGGGCTCGAGGAATGTTGGTTAAATTTCCTCTCCAATCTGCATTATTGCACAGGAGTTCACTTACGAGAGCAGTCGGGTCATAGCTAGACTCAATGAAGGTCAAGTAAGAGCAGTCCTCGACCTCCCTCAACCAGTAAAATTGTGTGCTTTACTCATGTCCAAAAATAACTCCCTTTCCCTGCACGAAGACTCTACTTCCTACCGCATTAATAGCATTGGCGTAGACTTTCTGAACAAGGTTTGGGTACGAGACGGCAAGAGTGGTCACCATTTGCCTCCATCTTCGGGGATTCACTTGCTCGGATGGCACCGGCAAGAGCCGCTCGAAACACTTCTACGAGATGAGCTTCCTCCGGGAAGTAACCATGGTGAGCCTCTTCTCAGCCTCCTCGGAGGAGAACCTCTTCTTGATAAAGGGTCCAACGGATGTGGAGGCCTTGGGTTCCCTCCTTGGGATAGATTTCTTTCCTGAAGACATGCTGAAAATTAAAGGTGAGCTAAAAATTTCAAGGAAGGAAGAGGAAGAGAGTAAATCTGAGCAAGAATCAAAAGGTGCAAAGATTACACCCCCCCTAACTCCCCTTAAATAACCACAATTTCAAAGGCCAAAGAAAATCTGGTAAAAGGGGCTTCCCCATGCCATAAATGTGACATATTTTGAATGGAAAAGGTAAAAGGAGGGGGCAACTTTATCAGCAACACCCATTTTGATTGCCTAGGATTCCTAAATAAAGTAAATTTTTGACTGCATTGATTCCCTTAGCAGTCTAAACTGCTACATCTGAAGCAGATCATTGCAGCGCGCTGTAGAGCGCCGCAGCGCAACAGATAATTTTTTTGTTTTTGGGCTTAGGTTGCCTCCCAAGAAGCGCTTAGTTTTAAGTCATTAGCTCGACTTGCTTTGGATCTCTTTGTTGCTTACAGAGGTCAGGAGGTATCTCTTTCTAGACTTTTGAGGTATTTGGATGGGCACTAACATGTAGTGTGCTCGGATCCACCCCCTTAACATTCCCTTCACAGCCCACAACTTCAGTTTTGGGGAAAACTTTTTTTCTTCTCTTTCCCCTCCTCATTTTCTTCTTTTTCAAACTCTCCTTACTTTCCTCATCGGAGGATGTGCATGGGCTAGCCCCGGAGTTCCCTTCACTAATACCTAAATTTTGTAAGTTAAGCTTTTCATGAAATCCTTGCTCCCTAGTCTTCCTTCTCACATCTAATTCTATCGCATTTTGTTTGTAAAGGATAGGTTTGACATCTATTAATTTGAACCTACCCAGGATTCTTATACTCATGACCCCCCTGCACACATCTATAATAGCTTTAGAGCTCCTAAGGAAAGGTCTTTCAAAGATAATGGTGGAGTTTGCATTCCACCTATCCCATTCACAAACAACAAAATCGGTGGGGACAATGAAACTTCCCAACCTTACTGGAACATTCCTTATAATGCCCAACAAAGTTAATGATTCCAAATTAGAGAATTCAAGAATTATAGAGGTGTCTTCCATCCTTCCTACTATAAGATGTTCATAAATAAGGTAGGGCAAGACATTAACCAGGGCATCAAGATCACATAGGAAATCTAGAAATACCTCGTTCTTAATCACGTAAGGAATGCATAACCTCTAGGATCTTTGCACTTAGGGGCTGTGAGTTTTTCAAAATCAGAATTTCTACCCCCTTCTCTATCTTCTAACTCCACCTCAATAAAATTACTACTCTTAATATGGTTTTCACCTTCCACCCCTTATGAATAAATCACACTCACCAACTCCCTAGGATTCACTTCCGTAGAACTAGGCAATGCTCCCTACTGTCGAGTGGATAGCTGCTTGGAGATCTGTCATAGTTGAACTTCAATGTTTCTGAGTGATGCCTCTATCCCTTGGATGGAGGCATCGTGGCGGGTGATTGTAGCTTTAGTTCTACGCATAAACTAGATGGTTTCTCTCTTAAATGCGTTAAAGGCTCCTTCTAAATTTGTAGGTTGATGATTAAAATTATTCCCGTTGTTGTAATTCTATTGGTTTGATGAACTACCCCCATTAGAATTTTCGTTGTGGTTATTATTACTTTAAGAGAAATTAGGGTGATATTTCCATCTTGGGTTGTACGTGTTTGAGTAAGGGTTGTTCATTACATTGTTATTTCTTAAGTAGTTAACTTGTTCGGTGTACGGTTACATGAAATGATTATTTAAGTTGTAGTATACACTAGTGTGCCTTCCCCCGCACAACTCACATTGAATTTCTTGAACAATATTAACATTCATTTTCTCATTTTGTTCGTTTAAGGCATGGATTTCATTTTGCAAGATCATTATTTGATTTGATTCATTCATTTTAATTGATTCTTTTTTTTAGCCATTCAGAAGGCCATTGGTACACATTGTTTGCTATTTCTTCCAAGAGGTCATAAGCCTCTTCTTGTGTTTTGCTACTATTTGAGCCTTCGGCGATCGCATCAAGGAGAGTCCTTGTTGGAGCATTCAAACCATTGTAAAAGGTTTGCAGTTGCATCCACAAAGGGAATCCATGATGCAGGCATTGCCTTAAGCATTCCTTAAAGTGATCCCACCCATCATATAGAGTCTCCCCTTCATACTGATTGAAGTTGGTTATTTCAATTCTTAGCCGAGAGGTTTTCACCGGAGGGAAAAATTTCGCTAAGAATTTCCTAGCGAGATCATCCCAAGTACGGATGGAATCTCGGGAGAGAGCTGAGCCAACTCTTGGCTCTGTCTCTTAGGGAAAAAGGGAATAGCCTAAGTTTAATGGAATCTTTAGAAACACCAATAAACTTAAAGGTATCATAGATTTCAAGATAGTTTAAAATGTGTGAATTAGGGTCCTTTGTGGCTAACCCACCAAATTGATTATTTTGAACCATACTGAGTGTAAAAGGTTTGATCTCAAAATTATTCGCTTCTATGTTTGGCCTAAAAATTACGTGAGGAATGCCCTTAATAGTGGGCAAGGCATAAACTCTAAGTGCTCTACCCTGTGGTTCTCCTAAAGGCTCTTTAGGAATTTCATCAAAGTTTTCCATAACAGCTTGTTAATTATTTAAGATTGCTTGTTCTCTTCTAGTTTGCAAAAGGGTTCTTTCAATTTCATGATTGAAAAGATATTCAGTACAAATTCTTCTACTCATGCAGATTTAGAAATTAAGCTATGAAGAACAAATGTAGCAATAGCGTTCAATAATTCAGCAAATGAAAGTAAATAAAAGAGAAGTAACTGGTTAGTACAAATAATTACAAAAACAAAAATTAAAATTATATGCAAGAGATTTGCTTAAATCACCATTTACTAGTAGATTCTCCTTAATACAAAACAGTTACCATTTCCCGGCAAAGGCACCAAAAACTTGACAGACTGTAAAATGCATGCATGCGCTTGCACGCCAGTGTACGTGGTCTGAAGTAATAATTTGCAAGGTAAGTTCTGAGATTTAATGTCCTCAGGGAATGGTACGTTTTGTTACTAAGGTATATCTAAATTCAACAATGCTTAAATGATATGATATCAGCTTGAATTGGTTCCGTTAACAAGCAATAATTTAGAGATTAGAAACTATTTAAGTTAGGGAGGAGAGTTGGGCTTATTCTATGTAAAATGATGGGGACCTCAAGTTGTATTACTTCTCAAGCACATTTCATTCTTTTTTTTTATTAAGCCAATTAATCAAGTGCACATTGTATTCCTTAGAGTTGTCCTATAAATCCTTCAAGTGCAAATCTTGTGCTTGAGATGAACACACTAGGGTTCAATTTCCTCACAAAGATTCCCATGAGATCGTAATTAGAGCATCTTAGCTTTTCTACATCTAGGTTACCAAAATTACAATTTTACTTAGCCAATATCAAGAGCATTAATTCCACTAATGAGCATCATGCGCATCATGCACAGTTCAGATAAGGATGTGATTTCATTGGGCTCTATGGACTATGTCATGTCATCCATAAACTCTCAAAGAATCCACTCCCTCCTTTCACGTATGCTGAGCAATGGAGCTCCAATTAATGGGTCTTAGCTCACACGCTTCGACTCCTTAGTTGAGCATAAAACATAGTGTAAGAAGGCTCAAGAACTTCTCACTCATGCACACATATTCCGCTCTTAACTAAGTAATGAGCCATGGAGCACAAGACTTTTATTTTTATTGTTAGTATTTATATATATTTTTTCTTAACATAAGATTTTCATTTATTCCACAATTTGATCTTAAGATGATTTTATTTAGTCATTCAAAAATAGATTTTTATTTCAATGCTTGAGGAAGTTCTGCATCATTCATTAAGTCCCTTACATTTTACAATGGGCTTAGCCTAACCCTCCCCAAGTGGGTTTAGCCTTCCATTACAATTGAGTAAAGAAGAAAAACATACAAGGATGAAAACTTTTTCATGATCCACTAAAAGAAATGTAAAAGCAAGATTAGAATTTACTAGAAATATCCCTAAATGGGGTTCTCTGGATCTCATCTTCTTCCTCTTCTCCTATCCTTTAGCTGCTTATTGTAGCCTTTGGTTCTTTCTCCTCTAGTAATGGTCCTATCCACCTCTCTTGGAGAGGTCTCCTTGTTCCTCTATGCAGCCCCTAAAAACTGAACTTTTGGATGAAAAGTTGGAACTTCTCTTAAGTGGAGAGAGGTACATATAGATGGATTACTCTACTCTTTTCTCTTTTCAAATTCTGCTTTTCCCTCTTTATTTTTCTGCTATGATGATTGCAAATAGCACTTGAGGAGTGAAGTGACATATTCTTTTCCCTTTTTAATTCCTTGATATAATTTCAATCCATCCTCTTACCAATAAAATAAGATACTGTAGAAGATAAAATGGCTAGGAGATAGGGAGCAGACTGGGGGTCTTGTCCCAGCCGCAATAAATGCACTAAACAGATAAAAATTTGGCGCACCGCTGCAACGCGCTGTAACGATCGATTTTTAAAACTATTTTGCTGAAGCGCGATGTGGCAGTTTTAAGTCATGAAACTTGCCCGCTGCAGCGTGCTGTAGCGATAGAGTTTTGAAACTATTTTGCTGTAGCGCGCTGTGGCGGTTTGAAGTCATAAAACTTGCCCACTGCAGTGTACTGTAGCGATTGTGTTTCAAAAACTCTCCCACTGCAGCGTGTTGGAGCGATTGAGTTTCGAAACTCTCCCGCTGCAGCGTGCTGTAGCGATTGAGTTTCGAAAACTCTTTCGCTGTAGCGCGCTTTAAGCAATTTGGTAAGAGCTATGATTTGAGCGGTTTCGCAATTGCTGCCAGCCAAAAACAGGACTCTATGACAGTTAATCAATCTAGAGGTTTAATTTTAGGGTAAGTAGAAATTTTAATTTTTCAAAAATTGCTAATTTTTTCTTATCTTCCCTTGTCTTGATTACTCTTTCGGTATATTTTGGTGGAAGAAATTGAGTCCTGTAAATAATATGTAGCCCACGAAATTTGAACACTTATTTTTTCCTGAAAATAAGTAGAATTTGATCAAGGGGGCTGTTTTAATTAGGGAAATGAATGAGATTTTTTCTTTATTTAGTATATAAATTATGTATTTATTATGAGTGTAGAATTGATTCAATCTATAAAATAATATTATTATTCTATAGATTGAATATAACTCTTAGATTCATATGTTCTTGATTGATTATTTTGTCTTATAATATTAGAATAACCTTTTCTTAAGATCTTAGTTCCTTGTGAGGGTCGCCACACTTATTCTTTCAACTTATAAGATTATGTACCTTTAGATTATGGTTGAGTGTGAGCCATAGCACCTTAGTAATTTTGAACCTTTGATTCAAGATTTGGACCCCAAAGGCGGAGTTTAAGTCCAAAATCCTTAATCTTGATTTGCATAATCAAGATTTTGGTTAAGTAAAAAAATATAATCATTAAGTCATCAATTTATTTACTTTAATTTTTTATAGTCGTCACTTGATTATCAATTAGAGCTTGATAAGTTCTAATATTAATATTAAGGCCGTGAATCTGGGATTATACTCGATAGCTAGATATTGGAGATCCTAAACTTGTATCTTTCTCAAAATAGTTAAACTAAATTAAATTAGATAGCAACAAATATCACATAAGTCTAGTTGAGCCTCTAGCTTACTTTGACTATTGTTGCTCTGCACACCTTGTACAATGAGACTTTTTCCTTGGACATAATAGGTGAACTTAGAATATTGATATTATATCCTAAGTTAGTATTTGAATAACATAAACATTCATTCAGTTCATTCAGTGCATTCAATTCGGTAGGGTGTGTTCTAGCTTAGTCTGCCTCCTGAGTTCTAGTTTGTTATAGAATAGGCTCGAATCTAGCTCTGTGATTAGGTGCGATGGATACATGTCTTATTCTATACTATTCAACTCAGACCTAGATCTGATGATGTCTAGGATGGATACATGTTGAACTTTCTGTTCAGCGGTCCTGTATGGCCTATTTCTATTATGGCAGTACTATATTTAGGCATGCTTTTACTTTAGTTCAGTTTCAGTGCTTTGTTTTTCCTTGCCCCATGCTTTAGTGGCTTTACTTTGAGTTCATTTTAGTGCTTTCTTTTGCCTTTCTACATGCTTCAGTGGCTTTACTTTGAGTTCATTTAAGTGCTTTGGCTTGCTTTACCACATGCTCCAGTGGCCTTTTATTTATTAATTCTGCATACTTTTATATTTATTCCTATTCAGTATTTAATTATTATTGGCATGTTTAGGATGCTAGTCTTTTATATTTACTTCAGCATGTTTCAGTACAATTTTCTTTTATGAAATCAAAATGTATTCATGTGATTATAAGCATATTAGGATGACTTTCACTTCAGTACCTTGCAATTATTTATACATTTTTAACCTTACCTTGTTCAGCTTCATATTTAGTATGTATTTTGTATACCTTGTTGTTTAGTTATAATGTATTATTTATAGCTATCATATTTATTGTAGCTTGTTGCACCTTAAATTACTTGCATATTTAAGGTAATAATGTGATATCTTTAAATGTTCAGTTCACTTAATCAGCCTAAAATATACTTTGACAATTTGTCTAACTGTAACCTTTGTTCTTTTGTTGGCCGAGGCCCTGGCATTTGTGATACTGACAAATGTCAGATTTGGAGCTGTTCGTTGGTGGTTCTGCTGAAGAGGAGCTTGGACAGGAGGAGAATCTTCCTGTTGCTGTTTAGATAGAATTCATTTTCTACCGTGAGAATGAGAGCTCTTTTCTTTTCACTTAAATATTCAATTTGTAATAATTTTTAATCTGGATGTATTTACTTTCTGCACTTTGAGCTGAGTTACTAATGCATTCACCTTTCTATACTATGCTATGATGTGGATATTATATCATACTATTTTTAGCTCCCGCTACTTTGATATGTTGATGTATGTTCTCAGTTTCATGTGACAAGTCTTTAGCTTAAGGCAGGTTGTGTTATACCTAACTCTACTTAAGTTGGGGATTTGCCACAGTTGGAGACCGTACTCCTCGTGATTATTTTAATAATAGTATTAGCATGGCCACGGAGGGTACGGGGCCTCACAGTCGGTATCAGAGAACACTATAAAGTGTCAGAATGGGATATATGATTCCTTTCTACCTAATGGACCATTCTTTTGAAGTACAAACATCAAGATATAACATCCATAACAAGTACCATCGATTACTCCTTGAAAATTGTAGAATGAAAATACTAGAAGCCTTAGTCACCTCTAGCTTAACCAAAAATCAATAAATTCTTTTAATAGGGTAAAAATGAATCTTGTGGAGTCTGACTTGGACTATTATCTCCATATCTTTGAGTTGGCTTGGAACTATAGCTTCAAGTGGAGACATAAGAGTAAATGGAAAATCAAAGGAGTTTCAGCACAAGGAGTCCAAGTCTTGAAAAAATTTCTTCACTAATCAGCATACCGAGGGATTGACTTCCCAATCTATGTAAAGGAGTGGTTGAGCTGAGTGGAATCAATATTAAGGCACATAGAGTGTGTAGAGTCCATCTGCGTTGACATTGTGACATATGAAATGCTGGACTATGCAAGAAAATGGTGGTACAATACCATTAGGAAGCTCGAAAGGAAATGCAAGAGAAAGCGTCAAGAAGTGAACTTTGAGGATTTTCATTTTGCATTTAATGCTAAGTATATTAAGGGTATTTGAGCATTAGTTAGCATGATTGTCATTTCCTGTTACTTTAATGATCCTAGTAGTATTATGATTTTTTGCATTTTCTTAATCTTATGTAAACCTTCATTTTCAAAGTAATGAGAATTTTTGGCATCTTTTGATGCTCGAATTATTGTCGTTCTTAAAAGAATTCTGAAATTTAGATTTATATTGCTTGATTAGAATGAATTCCGGATCTCCTCTTGCGGCTACGTCCATTAAGAATGCCGTCGCTTCAAGTAGTTCTTCCGACAAACTAACCCACCTTAGAGGAATGGTGGCGGGCATGCTAGAAAATTTCCTTAGTGGACTGCGAGTTTTGTTAAAAGATATTATTGTCCTGCTCCGTTTGACTAGTTTCTTTGAATTGGTGGAGACAGCAAAGGTGCTTGAGCACCATCATTCTGAGAGGGATTGTAAGCATAAGATGCAATCAGTTGCCCACTGTCATGAAACTTTCAAAAGGCATAGGCCTCACTTTGTAAAAGTCTATCAGATTGAAGCTACACCATTTGTTAAACCAATTCAAGGTTCTAACCAGCCTCATCCCTATCGAAAGTGTTATCACTTTGGCCATAAGTGCTACACATGTGGGTATCCAGACTATCTATTCTACTTTTGTATGTACATAGAAACAGTGGATGGAGTCCAGATCAAACAGTCACAGAAAAATCAAGTTTTCAGGGTGACTCCGCTAAATAAGAGGGAGCCTGATTTGGCAATATTGCCAGCCCCTGCTTCTGAAGCTACTCAAGAGCAACCTTCTACCCCAAAGGTTCAGAACAATCCCAGGAAGTAGGTGAACAATCGTCCTGCTGGCCTTGCTCGAGTCTACGCCTTAACACCTCTTGAGGCTGCTAAAGATAACAACATGGTTTCAGGTATACATTTTCGAACATCTTCTTTTAAATTGCATTTCTGCACTTTAAATATTGCAATTAGTTAATGTGATTCGTATGAATAATTTTAGGCACACTATATTTTAATGACCAGCCCTACACCGTGTTATTTGACACTGGTGCTAGTCATTCTTTTATTTTTGAATATTTTGCCAATTTTCTTAAGTCACACTTGCACAACTTAGCTAAATCTTTAAGTGTTGGACTTCAATCTGGAGCCTAACTCAGTGCTCAAATGTTTTACAATGTCAAAATTTCATTAAATAGTCAAGAGTTTGACGCCAAGTTAATCGTTCTGCCGTTATCAAATTTTGATATCATCCTTGGAATGAATTGGCTCAGTGATCATAATGCCATAATAAACTGCCTTAAGAAGAAGGTCACTCTCCATTCCCAGGGCAAGTCTGAAACTTTCATAGGAAAAGTCAGCACGCAATTTTCATTAATTAATGCTATCAAAGCCGAGCAATTAATCAGTAAGGGTTGTGATGCTTTTCTTGTCACTATGATGGGGGAAGCAAAGGAAAGTATTCCTCTATCTGATTGTAAAGTAGTTAATGAATTCGCCGATGTGTACCCAAAAGATTTGCCTGGTGTACCTCCGCCTAGAGAAGTAGAGTTCTCTATTGAATTGATCCCAGGAACCCAGCCCATATCTAAAGCTCCGTACCAAATGGCACCTAAGGAACTTCAACAGCTTAACGAACAGTTACAAGAACTCTTGAATAAAGGCTTCATCAGGCCAAGCATCTCCTTGGGAAGCGCCTGTTTTGTTTGTAAAGAAGAAAGATGGATCTATGTGGATGCATCAGGTACCACAATTACTGTGAAATGCTGGTTAGGCTCAATACATTCCCCCTTTTGATTTATAATTGATCTATTAGTTTAATAGAGTGTA
Organism: Gastrodia elata; assembly: GCA_016760335.1. NCBI lineage: Eukaryota > Viridiplantae > Streptophyta > Magnoliopsida > Asparagales > Orchidaceae > Gastrodia > Gastrodia elata. Next base: position 20,278,797 of record CM028669.1, read on the forward strand.
ATGTTAGTAGAATTAAGGTCTGGGTCCACCCCGATCAATCAATTGATAGATCGGGCTATCATCCTTTGGGAGAGTTGGGTTTGAGTAAGGACCCAATAATCCAATAAGTCTCAGACCAAACCGTTTTAGTGGTTCGATCCATCTCACCTCCTAGAAGGGTAGGGATCAAACCAGGGGAAAATCGTGCTCTCTGTGAGGATAATTGACTCGCCACAATAGCTCCATAGCATAAGCTCTCGGGTGAGTAAGGTCTGGGAGAACTAGACCATCTCACATGGAGATTTGGGTCTCTATCGGTATGTCTGGTCATGGTGAAGTGTAGCGACCTTTGGTTGGTTGTGCCATGGTCTGGATGCTCATGAATTGGATGATTAGGTTTTCCCTAATCGACCTGGATGTCGGGTGAGGGATCTGGGACGACGGTGCTATGCGGGCTGGGTCAGCTCATGACCCGCGCTGTGCGACAGTGCCGGGTATCACGGGCCCCGGCCAACCCGTGCCTTTTTTGTAATGGGCCAAGCCTATTTAATATAAATTTGATTAATTGGATTTATTTTCCTTAAGAAAAATAATCTAATTAATGGAATCATAGGGAAATTAAATTAGAAAAAAATGCAGACTAAATTGTTCAAAAAATCAAAAGGAACAAAAATATAAAATAATATTGCACTTTTAATGGTTGGATCTTTTTATTTAACCTAATTATTACAGAACCTAATAAGGGTAGATTAGCATGTATACTTAGCCAAATTGTATGATTTGGGTGTCATTATGTTTCTACTGCCTTGTAGAATACATGTGCTAAGCGTATTAAATTTTTTATTATTATTCTATTAATTATTCCATAATCTTGTAAAAGCATGATTTGCAAAAATAAGGGTTAATATTTTGTCAAAATCCTCAATTATAGTTTATGATTATTTGCATGGTTTATTGAAACACTCTTGCCAAGTTTTATGAAGTTTCATTGGTTGGATTTTTAATTAAGTGATAATTCATGTTTCTTAATTTAGGGTTTGATAAGCTTTAATTACTTTCTATTTTATGTAAATTTATGTTCTTATACTTTCATATCAGTAAATGAAGGTTAGAGAACTATTAAGTGAATTGGGACACCTTGATTTGATGAATTTAGCATAATTTAATACTTAACCTAAGATTCTTAAGAAAGTGATTAAGTAATTAATACTTAATCTAATCTTGAAATAAATAATAATAATACACCAATAATCCATTGATTTGTCATTGATCCATAAATTTAACTATTAGTCTTAGTTTAGTTAAGTTAGGATTTAATCCTAACTTGACTTAATTAAGATCTAAACCTTATTCACTTTAATAAAATCAATTTAATTTGAAAGATAAATCAACTTATATAATTCTAATAATGCATCCTAATTTGACATTAATCTTAACTCATTAACTTAGAACTGTTAAGATCGTTAATAAGCTATGTGATTGGTCAATCTAAATACTTACCTTTGAATTCTTGATTTCCTCTTAAGTAACACCACCACCATAATGTAACCTATAAACTAAAGTGGATTTATGAACAAATCATTCTTTAATGATTTATGAGGTTAAATCCTATTATTTTTAGCATAGGTGTTGATCATATGGGTTTACCCATCTGATCTGGTCAAATCATACCTTAAGGAAGTAAGAATTGTGGAATTAGTGTAAATTATAGGACTTTGATTTTCTTTTAAGTTAGAAGTGCAGGATCATTATGATCTTATCTTAGCATAAATAATTCAATAGTTATTAAGCCATAAAGAAATAATCTATTGAGGTAGGAAGAGCTTATTATCTACATCTTGAGATAGGAACTTAGATACTCCTTATTAGCTTTAGAGGCTTGATATTAGACCCTTGTGGTAGACTTACCAAAGAACTTAGCATGAGTTTATTTCATGTGGTTGTAACCTAAATTTGAGTGACCTTTAGGCCGCATCCTTGAAACCTTGTATAGTATCCTTTTCAATGGGGGTAAAGATTTATTAATTTATTAACCATTGTTATTTAATTAGATTTGTGGAAATTAATAGATTATTAGTAGATTGTGAAAGTGTATACCCATAGTGCTAGATTATCTCAATAAAACCTAGGGTTGGATGAGTCACTATGTGGCGACCGGGGATCGAAGTTCGAGAGTCTTTAAAGACAATTCATCTCAATTGAAAATTTATACATTTTTATAATACAAAAGGGACATAATAAAATAATAATAGAGATCCACAGTCCTTTTATACAAAGAGCTAAAACATATATGAAAAGTTACAACAGTTGGAATTTTTACAAAATATGAAATAGAAATTTTTACATTCTTCTGCTTCTTCTTCTTTTAAATTTGGCAGGTCTTCTAAGTTCTTTTAATTATCAAAACCTGAAAAATTCAGTTTACCAGTCAGGTAGGAGTACGCAAATTATTCTTATAAGAATAAATCTAGCATCCTATAATAGGTATGAATCAGATATGAAAATGATTGAAAATCTGCATGTAAATAAAGCAATTGCTAAATTCAATTTCTGCCCTGCAAAATGTCTATGAAAATCAACATATATGAAATAATAGATTTTATCAAAAGCATTTGTAATGATAAGGCGAGTCCGGAAACTCCTGAGCCCAAATGGGTAAACCCATAGGCATAACCTGTAGGAAGCTTATCTCGCCACCCGTCGGTAACTTACTCAAATAATAATTCTTGGTGTGTCTTTCCTCTGGATTTTCCTACTTCCTACAAGAGGCTAAATCCCTCCATATAACTCCCAGGGGCTGCTAGCTGGCCCAATCTGTACAGATTCTCAGTGTTGCGTTCCACCCTCCAAAGACAAACACCACAATAATATATTTATTATTTCATCTTTTTGTTACATGCTATTCGATATCATTCTTTTTGCAAATTATAAAGTGGTAAGCAGTGTAAATAATATTCAAATGGAAAATGGCTCAAATATAAGAATACTGAAATGAAACTTATAAGTAGATTTACATACCTGACTTGTTTTGATTCAAAATCAACCAATTTTTAACTTGTTTGATCTGCCAAAAGTAGTTTGAGTTATTAATTTAATGCTTCATGATTTGTAATTGTAGGTTTTTATGATATTAATATTTGGATTTTTCTAATTGATCATTTTATGACTAATACTTTCAAATGAAGTGAATATTTAAAATTCTCTATATAAAACTTTTAGAAACATGCGAAAACATTTATATTTCTTAAAAATTTTCTAAGTCCTAAAATTCTTAAAAATTTCGGCAGAGTCTCCTTTATTTTTGTTCAAATTTTCTATTTCCATAATCAATCTCCAATTCTAATTAGAGTTCAATCCCTTTTATAGGATTGCTCATTTTCAGTTCTACAATAGAGTTTAATTCCAGTTCTAAACTAGAGTTCAATCTTTTTTACAGGATTGCTCATTTCCAATTCTACTATAATTTCAATTACAACTAAATTAAATAGTTTATACATCCTATATAAAGTATTAAATAAAAAAAAAATGCATGAATGGAATTTAGCATTTTTATAAGCAGCTTTATGTGGTTTTCACACATAGCATTTATTTTAGTAATCATGTATCTACAATTTATCCTGCAAAGAATCGTCATCATGATTAGTATATATGAAAATATTAACAAGTGAATCAGCAATTATAAATACAATATAATGGGTTCAGAAATTTATAGATGCCAAAAAGTGAAATTCGAGCAACTAGAGAAAAACAATATGTGACAACAACTAATTTTATGTTACAAAGAATACAAAAGCATTTTAATTCATCTAGACTATATAGCAACATTTGAGCATTTGATTACTTTCAATCTATCCTTAGAATAAAATGCACATATGAAAGGAATGGCAGCATATAGCTTGAATAAAAGAATGATAGTATGTAATCTCATAACATTTAGATCCTATAAATAATTGACAGTATAAGATCACTTAAAAGTCCTTTTAAAACTAAAGATAGCAGGGTTCGTTTATTTGATTCACATATGAGTTTTAAAGGCAGCATATGGCTTCATTTATAAATGTGGCAGCAACAATAAAAATATTTGGATTCTTTTGAGGTAATTTTATAAGTAGCAATATGTGATTCATACCTTCGATTTTTCCTTAAATGCATATATGAAAGGAATTGCAGCAATATGATTTATAATGAAATAGATGACAGCATTCAATCATAATTGAACTTAAATAGAAGCATTTTCTCTCATAAGATAGCGGCATATTCCTCATGATAATTATTGAAATAACAGACAACACATATTCCTTTTTTTTATTTGATAGCAGCATTGAATTACTTAAGCTCTCATTTTTACTCTTATCCATACAATTGGCCACATGTAATCGCATTTGATATGAATAAGAAATTTCAGCATATGGTAAAAATAATAACAATATTCTTCCTCCTATCCCATTTATCCCATGATCATTTGTTGGCCAAAGATATGATTCTAATATAGCAGCATTTGGTATCTTTGAATCAATTATAAATTTTATAAGACTATAGATGATAGCGGCAATTGTGTGACATAATTGGCAGCACCTTGTAGGATAGTATTTAATTCTCTATTGCATGGTAGTATTATATTGAACTAATATTAATAGCATATGTTTCTTCTAATTCATGTAACACTTCGTTATATAAGAGATGGAAGTAATCTTATTATTTTAGGATGAATGAAAGTCTTTAAATTTTAAAGAACACATAACAATATTTAAACTTATAGTTTATTGGCAGCATAACAAAATTAACTTTTGCTAATGCAAAATAACACACGTTATTGACAATACAGTAGCTGTGGGGTAGTCCAAAAAGTGGATCTGATACCATGTAGAAAGATGAAATATGCATAAACAAAGAGGTTGTAGCAATTGATATGAATAATCATTTCTCCAAAAAATTTCAGTATATTTGCATACAAGTATAGATTACTTTAAATACTTATCATGATATTTATTTAAAACTGTAGACCACTTTAACTTCATGAATACAATAAGAATAAATGAAATCAGATATATACTAAATTATCTGGCAATTGATTTGATACATTAAATAACATCTTGATCTTTAATTAACACATAGTAGTATTTGTTTTTCATTAAATAATTGCAATTGGAAAGAACCAGTCGAAAATAATATACATCAACTCTCCTTATACTAATCTTAAATTAAACAAGTGCTGAAGGACAATCCTTCAGTTTCTGAGAAAAGATAATAACCTGCACTTTATAAATGAAAACTTTAATAAAATTAGCAATGAGAATAGATTCTCTCTCATCTTGTCTACGTTTTCTCTCAGGATTCAATTCATCCCAAATTCAACAAACAACAATCAAAGAAAATGATAGTCACATTTTCACGTCAAAAGAAATCAAGTTATTTAGCTATCAAATAATTTGATAATGGGGTATAAATGAAAAACTATATGAAAGAATAAATTCATGCTAAAATGTAATACTCGCATTTTGATCTTATGCCTCTTATTTTCTTCAACAATCATCGTATATAATTTATAGTAAGATATCATACTCAGCACACTACTCAATTAATAACACTACATCATAATAAACTATGTTTGAGAAATTTGAGATAAAATCAAACTTTTAATATCAGAACTCCTTATTCAAATAATCTCCTTATAAATAGGAAACTATATGAATTAATTCTCTTTTTCTTTTTTTTTTCTTAAGTACTGAAAGCAGATCGAATAAGTCCCTCAATTAACAGCTTAAAGTCCAAATCAACATTCAAACAATACGTGATAAGAGAATCGGTGATGTACTTGTGTGGAAAACAAAATTTCATCACAAAATTATCTATGAATCTTAGAAATCATTTTAGATTACTAGAATTGATAGGAAAAATTAAGTGAAGTACCTCGCCGGCGACGAAGAAGCAAGGAGAAGAGGCGAGGATGAGGGCTCGGCGAGAGGGGGTTTGGCGAGTGGAGATTTGGCGACTCTAGCTATGCTTGATGGAGGAGGATGCCCGAAGGATTCGCTAAGTCTCGAGTAGATATCGGAATCAAAGGAGTATGGGACCAGTTGTAGATAATGATCGCGTCTCACGACTTGCGATGAGGAGGGTCACGGCGACGAGCCATTGGCTCTCGCGTGAGGTGGAAGCCACGCGTCGCGCCTGAGGATTTGCGAACAAGAGGAGGCGGTCGGTCGAGCGAATGGCTTGCGTAAGGAATTTTCGGTTGAAAGAGAATTAGATTAGGTTTTGAAGAGAAAAGATTATATAAGTAAATTTAGGATCTTAAATAAGCCGTTGGATCAAAATAAACGGCTGGAATTTCTGAGCCAAGATCTGGAGTCATTTGAGCTCCAAAAATTACAATCTTGGTATTGAAACGACCGTCTCAACGAGACAAACGCGTCTAAAAATTATTGAATTTGGACAAGTAATTTATTTTATATTGATTTTTAAGTAAAAAATTTGAAAAATTAATTAAGATAAATCGAAAACTCGAAAATTAACGAAACTTGAAACATAGCATCCTCATATGATGCTTGACTTAGATATAGAAAAATTTTCAAATTCTGATTTATATTTTTCATATTATTAGCCTTTGAAGTTTATACTTTATGAATTTATTCAGGACAAATCCAGGATCCCATATACGCTCAAATTCTTGCAGTAGGATCCTTTCAATAGGTATTATAAGAGGATATTTTTATTATATTTTTATTTGATTTAAATTGGATTCCTATTTTTGACAAAAATTTTTGAGTGATCGAAAATATCTGAGAAAATCAATGATTTTTAATAATTCCCAGAATAACACTCTTAGTTAATTTGGAGTTACTGAGTCCAATGGTAGACTCTGTTTTCAATTCTGAGTTCTAAATTATTTAAATATTAATAAATAATTTTGAAAAGAATTTCTGGTATTTTACACATTATAAGTAAGATTGTAAAGTCTTGGTCTTATCTTATGTGATTGGATAAGTACAGTCCAGCTTAGAGTAAATTTTCCAAGCCTAAGTATTTCATAATTGGGTAAGCTTGGATGCTTAGTTTGAGAGAATAAAGTGTAATCGGGTCCTGCCTCTTATCATCGTGCACTACAATAAGTATAGCTAAAAAAACTAAATATCTCAAGTCATCCTTTTCAGAGCACCAAATATTTTTGTAATTAAGGTATTTAACAGCTTAGTTTGAGAGGATAAACTATAATCAGGCCCTGTCTCTTATCATCGTACGCTTCGATAAGTGTAGTTAAGCAAACTAAATATTAAATTCACCTTTCTTGGAAACATACCAACTATGTGTATACAATCCATTCAGTTGATGATTATATATGTTCTTAACTAAAATAAACCAATAAATTAGAATTAGGATCCATAATTCACTTAGGTGAATTATGAACAATGGAGATAAATAAAATTAGTACTTGATATTGAATTAATTTTGAGATTTATTGATGCTTAAAAGCAAACTAGCATTAAAACCTTAGCATATCATAAATGCATAATTCATGTCAGCATTAGCATAGTGATTCGGCTCACCTAAGGACTCTGTTAGTGGAGCATTCACTCACCTAAGAAATCTGTGGTGTGACCATGAGACACCAAGTCAGTATATTAGTGGCATACAGCTTTGTGATATTTTCAGATACATAATTATGAACTTAGTGGCATACAATATAGTTTTATAATACCATTTAATCAGATTCTGATTACATACTATTTTACACACATTTCAGTACAATTTCTATTTACTATTTCAGTTTACACTATCAGTTTACAGTTTCAATTACTTTAATTTAGATTTATACTATTTTGAGCTTTTGACTGTTTTATTATTTTTCTCTATAGTTTGATTACACTACTTAAATATTAAATAGTGTATAAATATAAACTATTAGAGTAGCTTTCGTTGTGTTAGACTTCTTGTCTAGCACATGATACTTTTGGAACCTGATAATTTGATAGATCTTGAGCAGTTCATGGAGCCAGTTTAGGTGGACACTTAGAAGATCTTGGAGGAGTTTGAGGAGCATTAATGGACTCTTCTTCAGTATTTACTTTCTGTTCATTTTTTTTAAGTTCAGTACTTAGACTTTATTTTTGTATTTGCTATAAAAGCATTGTAATAACTCTGGATGTTTCTCTTTCCTTTTTTTGAGATGAATATTTTATTTAATATCTATGATGAATATCTTTGGATGTTTGCTTTAGCTTATGCAGTCTATTTTCTACTACTACTTATACTTAGTATTGTGATGTGATCAAGATAATCATAAAATACTAGTATTTGTGCAACTTGGATCATAATTGTCTTCATAATCCAAAATACATGAGTGCCTTACCTAATACTTAACATAAGGATACTAAACTTATCTTAGTGATTATTACTCAGCCCTTTTCTCTTGAGGTTGAGTCTCAGCAGTTCTTGTGCTCAGCAGATTTATTTGGGGAAGTCATGTTTCTTTCTCGAGTAACGCACCATTTTGCCGCCAATTTGTTATCTCTTAAATATATTGCACGTGGTTGCGGGACGGGGCGTTACGCCGGGTCCCCTTAGTTGATTTGGTGTTGATGCAGTTGGTGTCCTTGGAGTGTTTGTTGGTTCTGGGACAACTCCCCTTGCTAGGGTAAGGAAAGTGGTTAGAGCAGTTGTTATTATTTGTGTAATTATGCCTCCTTTAATTGTCACCCTGACTATCATTCTTATAGATCAACATTCCCAAATTTGGTGGTCGAACTTGCAACATAAAAAATACCTTTTACTGTCGTGGTAGCACTTATAGTAGGGATGGGTTCTCCAGCAATCCCCTCTTCTTCCTTATCAGGGGTTCTCAAATGTTAGATGGAAGATATTAGCAGGTGGGTTGGGATGTTGTCTTTTGAATATCCTTTGGTCTTTTATAGGATGATCTTGCCTCTTCCCTTATCCTGTGATATTAGAAAGCTTGCTATTTTTTTTATGTTCCATGATTAATGAACATTCTAGAAGATCAGAGAATTGAGTATGCATAAATGGAAGCAAGCTCTATTAGAGGGTGTTTTTCTGTGGTGCCTCATCCAACCGCTTGACAACAAAGTATGAATTAGCGACGGGATGTGCATCACTCATATATTAACCCTTAATTAGTGTTAACAAAGTAAATGACTACTAAGAAGCCACTTAATTTGTCCACACTAATATTACTGAGATGTGTAAGTAACCAACTACTTAGTCATACAATTGTGACCAGAATTATCATATAAAGATAATTATAATTTGGAGTACAAATAGAAATATATAATAAATAAATATAATGCAAAAGATAACATAATTAAAATAGATCCATTCATCACATTCAAAAAGTAAATAGAAAATAATATAAATATTATATCCTCGAAGATATAGTACTTAAATAATAATATATCGTGCAGAATTTAATTATTATAAGTCATAAATTAATAATAATTTTAAGAAAAGAGAAGCTGAATAGAAAGATCACTCTCTCTCAAAAATAAAATAAATGACTACATAACTATAAAAAGAACATCTTCATGCTCCTGCTCCTCACCTAAAACTAGCTCCTCAAACTACTCTAAGACTGACATGTTGTTCTTACATGCTAAAGCCTTAGCCAAAAGAAGAAAATCTTAAGCAAAACATGATGTAAGAAAATATACCTCAAACCAAATAGATACAAAAATAGGTTAAGCAATTGTAAATGTAAACTACTAAAGTACAAAGGAAAGATCCTAAGCAAATATGATCAATTATATGCTTATTTTTTTGATAAAAGTACTAGATAAGTATAATAATATTGAAAACTAGCATCCTAACATGCTTATACAAAAAAATTTATATAAACTAAAAAACTACTGAAAAGTGCATAAAAACTAAAATTACTTAAAATATTGAAATACTATAAATACTAAAAATTGAATTGAACTGTACTGAAAATAATTGAACTAAAAGTATTTCATTTTAATTGGACATATGCCTAGATTAGTCATGCCATATCGAAAACTGGTTAAGCATAGCCACAGAACAGGAAGTCCCACATGTATTGTCTAGACCATTAATGCCTCGATACAAGTCAGATTATAGAATCAGACATGTATCATCCAAACCCTCTCATGGCTGGATCTGAGTTGATTCTATCTCAAAAACAAAATTGCAGAGGCAGAATAGCTAGGACACACTCCACTAAATTTTTATCTTAATTTAATAATTATTAATGCCAATGTCATATGCATTTCAATAATAACCTAGAATATTCATCAAATATTATGTCTTAACTGTTATGTCAAAAATAGTAAAGCTCAAGTCACAAGGAAACAGTGCATATAAATCATAGAAGTAAAATATTACTAAATAAAATTCTATGATATAATTTTTTTCTAATTTATTTATTCTAACTCTTATGAGATTTTAAGAGCTTAGGATCTCCAATATTCTATTATGCAATATAAATTCAGAGTCAAGGTCCTATAAGGTCACCCATTAGAACTAATCAAGTTCTAATTTAAATCAATTAATGTTGCTTGCAAAAGTTAAATAAGAAATCATTCGCCTTATTTGATGAATTTATTAACCCAAAACCAATCTTGATAAAATAAATTAAGATCATGGAACTAAGAGTTCTCCTTAATATTGGGGTTTAGACCTCTTAATTCAAAGGTACTAAAGTCTAAGGATCTAAGATTTCTCAAAATCTTATGAAATAAAGGCTAAGGTAAAACTTATTAAATATAATCAAACTTAATAAGTTGAATCTTTAATCTTAAGCTAAAGTCAAAATATAAAATAATCAAAGCTAAAATTTATAAGATTTAACTCTTAAAATTAAAAGCTACAATCTAAACTTAAGCTATTGAGTAATCTCATTACGTAATAAGGAAGGACTAAGGGTTTAAGGTTTAATCACTAAGGAAAATTCCAAGGATTAACAAGAAAAGTTTCTTAAAGAATTCTTCTAAACTAACATTGAGTTTAATTAGATTAATTTTGATTTAATAAGTTAATAATTCTAAGGATGAAGGAAATGTGGATTTTCATATGCACATTTCAATACTTAGGCTAATTAAGGAAATTTTAGTAATTTAGGCTCTTTAGGTCAAATTGATAATTTAATTAACCTTAGGTTGATTATAAACACTAAGCTTGCTAATTTTAAAGGCAAATGACAGATTGGGATGATTATTTTTCACTTAGGTTATAATTTGACCAAAATAACTAAAATGCCCCTCATTAAGGGTCTAAAACGAGACTTAAAGATTTAGGGATCCAATTTTATTTCCCTTAATGCCAATTAGTTTTTTGTTGTCAGTTATGAAGATTGATACTAAGATTACCCAATTTGATCAAGGATTGGGCTAATTAGTCCAAATTAGGTTTTAAGCTCATTAATGATTGATTAGCAAAAGTAATAAGGGAAATCTAAATTTTATGATATACTTATATTCTATTCAATCTAAGGAGTTCATAGATGCTAAGTTTACTAAATTAAGAGGTCAAATGGTTTAGTTATGAGCTAATTAAAAAAAAGGCCTAAAATAGATAATTGAGGGGAGGGGGGCAAAAGCTCATTTCACTAATTGACATTCAAATCAAGCAAATAGTGGATATGGGTTTCTTATAGTACACTGAGTATAATGATAATAAGTATGCTAAATTTAAACTTCAATTAATTAATCTAAGCTTTAATTAAGGTTTAAGGTGAATAGTGATATTAATTAAAGGAAAATAATTTTAAATTCACAATAATGTTCTTCTCTATTTAGTGAAATGATTAGAGATCTAAAACATGAAAAAGTTGGCTAATAATTGAGCTTAATATTGACTAATATATTTTTTAAGTGATTAAGCATGATTAAGGAAACTAATGATCAAAACCTAAATATTTTTGTAGATTAGTGTCCCTTGTATTTTTCTTATTGAAATGATATATTGAATCATAACATTTAGATGCAATTTGACTAAGTTATGACATTATCAAAATTTAGGGTTAAGTGCTTAATTAATTAAAAAGTGACTGGTAAGGCTAATTGCCAAATAGAAAAACTAATAGCATAATATTAATCCATACAATTTTCTAAGCATTTTGAGATATAACATCAATATATTTGGATTTGAGGCTTTAAAGTTTATGTAATTAATTGACTAAAAAGGTGATTAGTAAAACTAATCACCAAACAGAGAATCTAATGGCATATTAACATTTCTTACAATTTTTTAAGCATTTTGAGATATAACATCAAAATGCTCAAAGTTGTGGTTAGCAAAATATGAAGCTCTGAAGTTTAAGCAAAAAATTAATTAAATATTAATTTCAAGTTTTACTGTTCATAAGAATAGTTTTGAGTATACGGGACTATCGAACAGACACTGTTCGAAAATATTCTTGCCGACAGAAAATTGATCGTAAATCGAGTAGCTCAATTGAGCCCAATTAAGGCTCAACAATAATAGGCGAGATGAGAAATAAAATTACGAAATTGATTTCATGGAATTGCAAAGTAAACAATGGGAAATGTTGGGTACCTTCAATCGACAGGAAGGACATGAATACCAGGAGATGAGCCCAAGCCTAATTGGCTCACAGCTTGTAAACGAGGGCACCTGGTTCGACGGGCGAGCTAGTAGTCGATGTAGAGGGAGACGGGGGTGCTAGCTAAGCTTCCAGAGAGTGCAAAGGGTCCTGAATACCAGGAGAGCCTACTATCAGCAATTTGCAAGGCTCTGGATTCGACTAATGGAGCTCGAACAGACGACAGTGGTGACTCGGGATGAACTCACCTCAATTGATCAGTAAGCCGATCCTTGGGGCAACTTGAGGCTATATATAGCCTCAGAGAAAAATTGGGAAGGTTCCAATGGTATTGGCTTGGCTAGGGGCCTGAGAGGTCGAGCCATGGCCGAGCTCTCAATTTTCCAAATTGAGCTCGGCTGGCAGGGCCCGATCAGGACTCCAAACAATAACGGGAGAGGTGGTAACGACCTTGCTGAGCTGGAGGCGCGAGTGGGGGACAGGCCCAGTAGCTGGCAATACGGGGAGGATCTTCTGTCAGACACGAGCGAGAGGAAGATGAAGGTCCACAGTAGCAGGACCTTTGAATGCCATCTGATCGATCAATCAGATGGCAGAACGACTCCGATCTCAACGGTCAATCACGGAAGCGATCTGGTTCGTAGAATCGATCGAGCGGATCCAATAGTAGATCCGCAGTTTCATGGATCTTTGATCCCAGCCGTAGGATCCATGGGAGGAACAGCGGGATGAAACGGATGTCTTGTGACCTGGGCTCCGCAGCAGATCACTCGCGGTCCGCACAGCAAATCCCAATGAGTAAATTAGTTGAGGGTAGATTTGCAAAATTGAATTGTTGGAAGCCTTAAAATGCAATTAGACCAATTTAATTTATTTTGAATTATGGCCTAAATAATATCCAAATTTATTAAACTTTCACCCCTAGCTAATTTAGGGGTGATGAATTCAAAAATGCAATCAGATTTTAAATCTGGGATCAAAATATTTTAGGTGTAATATAGGGCATATAGACTGATCAAAATGCTAACTTGACTTAGAGAAGTCCAATTGACTTCAAATTTTTAGGATTAGCTTAACTTGATATTCTAAAAGTAATGGGATCACCCATAATACTTAATTAGGTTAGGAATTAAATAGGGTAACAACCCTAGGCTGTTACAAATACAAACTCAAATTGATATCACCGAGGCTTAGAGGTTGATTAGGGTTAAAAATAGAGGCTCAATGGAGCCTCCGAGGTCACGCACATGCTTGCTACAGCCGTGTGCCAACGCTCTGCGACACGCCCCACATGCACAAAGCATCGGGGATGACGGCCCCTCGGGTCATCCGATCTGGATTGCCTGATGGAACGACATTGATTATATGGTTCGATTAGGCGAGTTCAGTTCATTAAGGTATGGCGAGCCCCACCAATTAAATAACTAAATATTTATTTAATACATTTTAATAATTAAAATTAGGATATTAAATGAGCTCCTATAAATTCTAAAATTTCACCATTTATTAATTTGGGGGTGAGGAACTCAAAAATAAACTCAGATTTTTAATCAAAGATTAATTTAATTATTTTAATTTTTTGAGTATTTGAAATATATTAAAATATTTGGGAAAATTTGATGACAGAAATTTCAAAAAGCTTACTCTAGCTAATTTCAGGTGAGGAGTTCAATAGTGAGCTCCAATTTTAATTTGGAGGACAATTTAATATAGATAATTTTCTAGGTCAAATAATTGGTAAAAATAGCCAGTTGATCCAATCGAGGTTTGATAAATCTCAAACTTTTTGTGTTAGGTTGTAATGATTATTTGAGTATAATTGAATAAGAATTAAGACTTCATTTAGTCTAATTTAATTAGGGTAACAGCCTTGGGTTGTTACAAACTACCCCACTTAAGAATAATGTCATCCTCAACATCATTTAAGTAGGAACAAGAATGCTACAATAATAATGATATGGAATTTAAAAGAAATTTGAAAAAGTCTGAAGATTTTCAAATAGCCTAGGGTACTTTGCTCTCATATTGGATTCTTTTTCTCAAGTGGCTTCTTCAGTACTGTGATTTCACCATTGCACTTTAACCCTTCGGATAGATCAACTCCTAAGCTGCTTTTGATCTTTACTTAGAATCTTGACAGGCTCTTTAATGAATGATAAATTCGATTGGATATTCACTGGAGGAATGGAAATAAGAAGATAAGGTTCTCTTATGCACTTTATGAGCGATAACATATAACACATTGTTCAAACAAAAAAGTTATTAGGCAATTCAAGCTTATACACAGATGATCCAATTTTGGATATAATTTTGAAAGTTTCAACATCTCATAGACTAAACTTGTCAGCTATGCCAAAATGGTAGATACCTTTCATTGGACATACTTTCAGATAGACAAGATCACCTTCTGGAACTCAAGAGGATGACGACGAGAGTCATGATATTTACTTTGTCGATCCTGAGCAGTCAGAATCTTTTCCAGAATAAGTCTGACTTTCTTATTAGTTTCTTTGAGTGTGTAGACTCATACAACTGAATATCTCCAGTTTGAGACCAAGACAATAGAGTATAATACTTTCTCCCATACAATGCCTCATATAGAGCCATCTTTATGCTAAACTGAAAGTTGTTATGTAACAACCCAAGGTTGTTACTCTAATTAATCAGGACTAAACTAGGTCATAATCTTAATTCTAATAGTCGTAATAAGTCATTAAAAGCAAATCATGAAGTTTTGGTCCAAATATGGACTCAATCGGACAGAACTCTAATTTTGGAAAATCTGAATAATCTAGAAAATGACCTAACTAAGTTGACCTCAAATCAAAAATATGACTTTGCCATTATGCTCAACACCCCAAATTAGCTAGGGGTAAAGTTTTGCAAGTGTTTGGAAGTCGTCGGATTTTCCCCAAATATTTTATTATATTTAAAATATCTCAAAAAATAGAATAATTAAAAACTCATCGAAATCAAAATCTGACTTCGCCATTATATTGCTCACCATTCAATTAGTTAGGGGTGAATTATTGAAAAATTTTGAGAATCATCTTATGGTTTATTTTTAATTAAGAAAAATTAGGATTTTAATTAAGTAAATATTAAATATTATTATGTTAATGGCCCCATTATTCTCTTGTTCACGCCTTCGCCATTTCGAGCCATCAGGGTTAGATCAGATGGCACTACATCTGCACCATATAATCAAATCCTGCGCGTGGATTGGATGGATCCAGAGTCCACTTCTCCATTGCACTTGTGCGTGTCGCGCAAGCCTGCAAGGGTGCCGCTCGGGGCTCATTTAAAACCTCTGATTGAATCCATATCCCATTTTTATGAGTTGGAACTTGCATAATGTAACAATCTTAGGTTGTTACCCAAAATAATTTAGGCTTATCCATGAATTGATTTTTGTTCCATTACACTCATTGCATCATTAGAAGCTAACCCTAAAAATTTGGGATCAATCGGACCTCTCCTGAATCAAATGAATATTTTATTAATTTAGATTCCCTAAATAATAGCAAAAATATTTTGATCTCAGAATTTAATTCTGATTGCATTTTTGAATTCCTCATCCACAAATTAGCTATTGGTGAAATTTTGGAAATTTTTTGAATTCATTTAGACCATAATTCAATTAAAATTAAAATGGTTTAATTGCACTTTAGGGTTTGCATAAATTGATAATTACATTTATACCTATTCACCCAATTAAGCGATCAGGATCCGCTGGGAGGACCACGAGCGATCTACTATGGAGCCTGGGTCGCGCAACAGTGGTGCTCCCACTGATCTCGTCGTCGAGTATATTAATACTATGGCTAGGATTCAGACCCGTGGATCTGCCGTTAGATGCGACCCCGTGGATCCTACGGTACTGATTTAATCAAATCTAGCTGTTCGGATCAGGAGGATCAGGACTGTTGCATTTTTTTGATTGATAGATCAGATGGCTTTGGACCCTCCCACGACTGTGAACCTTCATCTTCACCTAAACTGTGCCCGACGGGGAGAATCCCTATGTTTCTTTCCTGCCTATCTTATCTCCCACGACCGTCTCCACCTCAGCATGCCATTGGGGATCTTCCCTCAACGACATATCAACCCATTTGGGCACCGTGGCCCGGATAGCTCCCAAGATAAAAATTAGGGCTCGGATTGAGCCTGAGCTCTCGGGCCGCCCTCTGCCCAAGCCATTTCTTTTGGAAGTTTCCAATTTCTCTGCTGATGCTATAAATAGCCTCAGCATTCTTCCTAAGCTTCCTTTGCTGGCCAATTAAAGTATAACTTCTGAACCACCATTGTTGTGCTGCTCGAACTTCCTTAAGCGACCCAAGCTTTAGAACCGCTGATAGAGGTGTCTCTTGGTGCTCAGGAACCCTGAGAAACCTCTTTGGAAGTTAGCTGGGACCTGCATTGCTCTCTGTCAGCCAATCCTTCCCCATCAAACCAGGTACCCTCCACTGTCCAATTGAGCTGCTAAGTCTCAATTTCTCCTCTCTATCATTTTGTTTCAGTGCTCCTAGTGTAGACGGTTTCAATCTAAATGGCTGTAGGCTCTGGGCTTGATATAATTGATTGTATTAATCAATTGGGTCAAGCTCTTTTCGTGCGTATTGGGTCCGAGTAAGGTCCCATTGATCCAGCACATCTCAGACCCTCTGATCATAGGGCTTCAATCCGTCTCACATCCTTGAAGGTGTAGGGATCGAGCCCTGGGTCAACCGTGGCCTCTGTGGGGAGAATTGTCTCCCACAGTAGCTCCATTGTGGTAGCTCTCGAGTGAGTAAGGTCTGGGTGAACCAGACCACCTCATAGAGGGCTTTGGGTCTCCATCGATGCATCAAGTCATGGTGAATGTGTAGTGACCATTGGTTGGTCTTGCCGTGGCCTAGATGCTTGGGAATTAGCGGATTAGGGTTTCCCTAATCGGTCTAAGTGTTGGGGTGACGGATCGGGGATGACGACACTGTGCATGTCGGGTCAGCCCGTGACCCGCGTGATTTGGATATCGGGCCAAACTCATTTAAAATAAATTCGATTAATTGGATTTATTTTCCTTAAGAAAAATAATTCAACTAATCCAACCTTAGGGGAATTAAACTGAAAAAATACAAAATAAATTAATTAAATAACTTTTTATCCACAAATTCATACCTTATGATATTATATACCAAATTGATTAAAAAATTATAAGGAATAAGAATATAATATAATATTGCAATTTTAATGGTTGGATTTTTTGATTTTGCCTAATTACTTCAAATCTTAATTAGAGTTGATTAGCATGTATACTTAGCCAAATTGCATTATTTAGGTGCCATTGTGTTTCTTATTTTTTGTAGAATTCATGTACTAAGTGGATAAATTTTTTGATTATTATATTCATAATTATGCCCTAATCATAAAAATAGATGATTAGCAAAAATTAGGGTTTCTATTTAATGAAAATTAGTAAACTCAGTCTCTGATTGTTCATATAAATAAGTGGAAAGTAAATGCCAAGCTTCATAAATTTCTTATGGTAGGATTTGTAATTAAATGTTAATCCATTTGGATTGATTTAGGGTTTAATTAGTACTAATTACTTTTTGTTTTTTGCAAATTTTTGTGATTTTTCTTTTAAAGCAATAGTATAAATGTAATTAACCTTCACATGTATCTTGAACACTTGATTTATGTAAAATTGACTTAAATCTCTAACTAACCTTAAGAATCTTAAGATCTTGATCAAGTGATTAACACTTGATCTAAATCTTAAGTTTGCCATCAATAATACACCAATAATGTATTGATATATCATTTGATATATAACTTAACTATTGGTCTTAATTTAGTGAGGCTAGGAGTTAAACTCTAACCTATCTAATTAAGATTTAAACACTTAATCAATAAACTTTGATTGAAATATAATTCAGCTGACATGATTCCAATAACACATTTGATTTGACATTGATCTTAAATCATTGAATTAGAAGTGATAAGGTTATTAATGAACTCATGTGAATAAACATATGAATCTAAGCCCGAGATCTCTAATTTTCTCTTATATAAGGCCTTAGCATGAGAAACATAAAAAAATAATATTAATTTACAAGGTGATCTAATAATAATTTTGATTATACCCCTTAATTGTAGCATAAGTGTTGATCTGATGGGTTTACCCATCTGATCTAATCAATTTAAGCTTAATAATTAAAACTTGTGAACTTAAATTAATAATGAGTAGTGTAAGATCTTGATGATCTTACAATAGGCTTATTAATGAAGTACTTGGAAGGCTTATTAATTGATGATACATAGAGGTAGGAAGAACTTCTTATTGAATCTTGAGATCGGAACTTAGATGATCATTCTTGACCATAAATATTTCATCTTAGATCCTTGTGATTGAATTTCCTAAAAAGGCTTAAAATGAGATTTCTCCCATGTGGTAGAAACTTATATTGAGTGACCTTTTGGTCACACCCTTAGAACCTTATGAAAAATTCACCCCAATGGAGTCTGAACTCATAGATTTGGTGATCATTGTTGATTAAATAGAATTGACTAAACTCAAGTTATTAGTTGAGTATAGTAGTGTATATCCATAGTGCTCGATCACTTCAGCAGTATTCAAGATTGGTTGATTCACCTTAATGTAGGACTACATGTATGTTTTATCCTGCAAGTTTAGTCAGATGTAGTCCCACTTAGAGTAAATCATCCAATCCTAAGAGTGTTACAATTAAGGACTTATTATTTTGATTGAATATAAATCACCATCGGGTGATGTTTGTTATCGAAGAACGCTTCAATAGGTGCAGCTTTAAACAAACTAAGTAATTCAAGTCACCATTTTTAGGATACTAAGTAAGCTTGTAATTAAAGTATTTAACAACTTACTTGAGATATAAATCGCCATCAGGTGATGCCTCCTATCGAAGATCGTTTCAATAGGTGCATCTTTAACAAATTTAGTGTTAAATTCACATTTCTTAGAAACATACTGTAACAACCCGAGTTGTTACCATAGTTGATTAGGACTAATCCTAAGTCTTAAACACAATTATAAGTGCTAATTAGGTCAAATGGAGTCAACCTTTGAGACCTAGTCCAAATCAGGAGTCAAACGGATCGAATCCTGATTTCTGGAAATCCAAAAATCCTAGAAATTGACCTATTTAAATTGACCTCCGATCGAAAAATGGACACCACCATTGCGTTCCTTGACCCCAAATTAGCTTGGGGTGAAGTTTTCGTGTCAATCAGAAGTCGTCGAAATTTCGACGAATATTTTAATAATAAAAATACCCCGGAAATTGAGGTATCAAAATACTCATCGGATCAAAAATCTGACTTCGCCATTGAATTCCTTGACCCCAAATTAGCTTGGAAAAACATGTTCAAATTTTTTGGAAAAAAAATATTATTTTAATACTTAACGGCGTGCCGTTAAGTATTTAACGGACCCGTCAACTGTAGCTGACGGCGCCATCTATCCAAACGGCACCATCGCAGCCGTTGGATCGGGCCCGGATCCAATGGCTATGGAGCCGTCGTCCTCGACGGCTCCGTCCGCGCGACACGCGGCATCCCCGCCGCGCGCCCGGCCAACCGCGGCCTCCCCCGACCTCGGCGAGGTCGCCTGAGGTCCTATAAGACCTCTAGCGAGTTTGGGCTCCGGGTTTGCGAAACCCGAGCCCCGACGCGTTCGAACCGAGCCGAGCCCCGACAGCCGTCCGCATCCAGGTACCCCGATCTCCCTCATCCTCCGTTGATTTTACAATTTTCTTCTTGATTATTGTAGATCTTAGGTCTGATTGTCGATCCATCGGACCTGATCGAGCTCGATCAGGTCCGATCAGCCCAAATCTAGACTTAAAAATTTTAGGGTTCGGTCGGCCGAACCCTAGAATCTAGAGTTGCAGATTGCCGGCGATCCCGGCCACCTCCAGCGAAGGTCCGCCCCCCGGCGTGTAGCCCTCGTCGAGGGCTACCGGCGGCCGTGCGGGCCGAGGTGATCCGACGCCGGGAAGGCCGGCAAAAGCCGTGGCCCAGCCGGCGCCCTCGGGCCGTCTCCGCGAGGAAGACGGAGTCTGGGTCTGGCCGGGTTGACCCGAGCCCGACCCGCCCGAGCCGGGTCCGCGTCAGCCAATTGGGGCCCACTAGTGCGACGTGGCGCCTTCTGGGCCTGCCACGTGTCCAGTGGGACCCACCAGCCGAAGCCCGCGACGCTTAGGCTTCGGCCGTGGGGCCCACCAGTGCAACGTGGCAGCCAGCCGGCGTGCCACATGTCCCGTGGGGCCCACCGCCCGAGCCCGCACGGCGGTTTGGCTCCCTAGTGGGCCCCACAGCGCCACGTGGCAGCCTCTGGGCCCACCACGTGGCAAGTGGGACCCACTGCCCGGTCAACCGCGACGGTCCGGCTCCCCGTGGGGCCCACAGTGCCACGTGGCAGCCTCTGGCAGTGCCACGTGTCAGGTGGGGCCCACTGCCCAATCACCCGAGCTGAGTCAGCCCCTGTGGGGCCCATAGTGCCACGTGGCAACCCCTGGCAGTGCCACGTGTCCAGTGGGGGCCCACTGTCTGTTAATTAAAATTACTGTTAGTGTTAATTAATTACTGTTTAGCCTTAATTAATTATAGTTAATGATTAATTAAATTATGATTAGTATTAATTACTTTTGAACAGTAACCTTAATTAATTAAGTATAAATAGAGAGTAACTAGGGTTAATTAAATGTTAATTAAACCCTAAACAGTAATTAGAATAATTAATTACTAATGAATAATAAAGTATAATTAAATATTCTTAAATAGATATTAACAGGTAATTAAGACTAATTAAATAGTGATTAGTACTAATTACTTTGCTACAGTAAAATATTAATAATACAAATTAATTAATTAAATAATATATTAATTAATATTAATTAATAATTAAGCTAATTAATCACATATTAATTAAAGATTAATGATTTCAAAAATTTTATGTAAAACTTTAGGAATGAATAGTAAAATAATACAATTTAAATAAATGAATAGTAAAATAATTCAAATTTTATTTTTGAATAGTAAATCTTAGAAGTTTAATAACTTTTTGTAGGATGATCTAAACATAGCCAATATAGGTCTTAAAATACTCAGAAAAATGTAAGGATTCAAATAACGTAATGTAAAAATTTATTTCGGATACGTATAACAAGGTAGCATTTTAGGACCTCTTCAGAGCCTCATAACTTTTTACCCGGTTATCGAAATATAGTCAATATGGGTCTTAAAATGCTCAGGAGAGCAGCCCCATCATTGTAGTAGTATTAGTTTTCTCATTCAGATATCAGGATAAAAAGTCAACCCTAGAACTTAGAGTTGACTTTAGTAAAAAATGATTAAAATGCCCCTAGACTTCAAACAGCCATAACTTAGTCAAATCAACTCCAAATTGGAAAATTCAAGATGCTAACCAGCCTAGAATTTCAATATCATCAATATAATAAAATAATACTTAGGATCTACACCCTGGAAATTTAGGTAAATTACCAAAGTACCCTAGCCTTATTTTAGTCATAACTTGACCGTTTCTCTCCCGATTTAGGCGTACTTACTGTCTATTTTCAAGTTAGATAGTAAGGAATCAATTGGATTTAAGAGAAATCAATTTTGACCACTAAGTCAAAAGTTGACTTTTTGACCCTTAAAGTAAGGGCAAAATGGTCATTTTGCCCTAAGTTTGAGTTAAGTGCCCCTACCCCTTTAGATAATATTCCAGAACCCTAAAACAAGTGTTATAATCTTCTTAGTGATATTTAAGTGAGTGAAATCAACCATTATATTAGGTTCCAATAATTTCTATTAAGTCCTAAGCACTACACTTTAAGGATGCTTCCTGAGACTAGGACTAGATCATAGGTTAGAGTTCGTTCATTGGGTAAATTGGGTTACCCAATGGGTGAAACTTTGATTTTATTAGCTTTCTAGAATTTCTTTTATTTTACAACTCGTTCCGATTATTTTGTCTTTTAACTTTAGATTTAAGATAGGAGATTCATCCTATTAAGTTTGATTACTCAATAGGATTTGTCTTAACTAGTAGATCACTAATAGAATAAAACCTAGAACATAGGTCTTATCCTTTGGATTATGTAATTAAACCTAATTATCATAGTGTTTAATCTATAATCTATAGGTTTAGAAGATCTTGATTAGATCTTAGCTAGAACATCTAAATTTACAAAACTAGGATGTATGATTCATTTATTTAACTCGTAGTCATCTATCTGATTGAGCTAGATTAGAACCTGATCAGTTCCAATCCTTTATAACTTATAAGGATGAATTTCTGAGTTACACTCGATAGTAAGAAAATGGTGATCCTGAACTTGTGTAACTTGGAATAGTTAAATGGTTAAGTAGAAAAAAAATGATATCACCATGTTTAGTAGAGTTCCTTGCTTCTTTTTGATATTTTGTTACTACGCGTTCCTTGTACTTTTGTGTCGTATTTTCTTGAGCATGTCATACAAGATTTTTGATGCATAAATAAACTGTTAGGAAAATATGGAGATTCCTTAGATTCCTTGTGAAAATATTAAAGTGATTTATGAAAAAATAATGATTTTATGAACTGCCTCTCAGTTATATCCTTATTGCCTAGCCTCCTTATGTCACTAGGGGAAGGATCCATTTTGTTGTGTGCCTAGTTTACTAGCCTCCTTATGTCGCTAGGGGTACACCGTTGGTGCCTTAGCCGTACTGGCGTTAAGGTTGTCTTGTATGCTTAGTTTACTAGCCTCCTTATGTTGCTAAGGCATACAGTTGGGCCTTAACTGTACTGGTGCTAAGACCCTTCATTTTCTTTGTGTGCTTATTTTGCCTAGCCTCCTTATGTCGCTAGGGGTACACAGTTTATGACTTAGTCGTGATGGCGCTAAGCTTCTTTGGTATTCGATGGGCTTGAATAGCTCTTTTCTGTATGGTAGTCGATGCACATAAGGCTTTATATGCAGTTGTTATAGTTTACCTTTTAGTATTCTATTTCGTCAACTATTTCCTTGTACTGCTTTTATATATATATTTAGGATATTAGAATCTTGCTGCTATTTATATGTACCACTGCTGAGTTATTTATTTTAATTGGCATATTTTCTGTTGATCACCAGCATGTTTAGGATGTAGAACTTTTCTTACAGCACATGACAGTTATGTATATTTATATGCCCATCATTACTTAGTTTGTATGCGAGGCATGTCTCAGCCTCTTTCTTTTTCTTTGCTTAAGTTATAAATGATGATTTATAGCTTCCCTGTTTCTTTTGTATTGCTTGCCGCTCCTTTTCATATATATATGTTGCTTAGATTTGTCAAATGGTGATATTACTCAACACTTATAATAATTCATCAGCTTAAAATGTACTTAGACAATTGTCTAACTAGATTTTTTTTTTCTTTGGTTGGGGCCCTACATTGTGAAATCGACAATGGCAGACTCCTTTCAGTTAGATGAGCAGGAGTTAGGTGTGGAGCCTTACCTAGAGGAGGAACCCGTGGAAGAAGCTTCCGTCTAGTTCCCTTTTGCTTCAAGTGAGGATGAGTGGTTTTCATTCAATTTTAGTCGTGTTAGTTGCTTTAATTTAAGGCCTGTCCGAGGATGCGAAGCAAAGAGCTATTTTCTAGTTGTTTTGTTGAATCAAGTACGAAGCGAAGAGTTTAAGTTGACGTTCAGTTGACGGAAATGCACTAGTCAATTCTTGTTTTGATTTAGTTTAGCCATTGAAAACCTTTTCTTTTTCCCGGGAAGGCCACGGATTCAAGGCCGCGTAGCGGCCAAACAATTCACATATATGTCAATGTAAATAGCAAGGTCACGTAGTGAAGGTACGGTTTAGTAAGAGCGCCATCTGCCTCGGATTGAAGCAGTAAAGAATGCAATAATAATTCTATCATTTAGAAAGTAGTTAGAATGGGTTCAGTGAGAAAAGATGTAGTTCTTTATTCACCGAACCGGCGGAGCTCACTTCTTTACTATAATAGGAAGATTCCGGGAGAAGCTACTAGGGGCTTGTCCGAACCCAACCTCGCTTGTTAATGTAATTGTAATGAAAAATTCTAATCTATTCTAAAGTCAATTGATTTGAGAGTGGCGGAATGATGGAGCGTAAAAAGAAAAAGCGTTCTGTTCTGTTCTGAAGCGAGGGCGAGGGCGCGACAAAGGATAGGATATATGAGACGTTAGTCGAATCCACCCGGAGGCGTAGCGGTTGTACTTTGATGTGAGCTTACTATTACAAAGAAAATAGTGAGACGTTGTGATTTTGGATTGTATACTTATATTCTGAGTTTTATTTTTCTCTCCTATTTGTTTTGTGATACTTGGATGGTTTACATTTCCTTAAATCGCTTCCGCACTCTATTTATTTACTTATACAGTGACTGTTAATTTGATTCTGTGTTAATCCATCCCTAATCAGGTGGATTGTGGATATTATCCTAATCCAATGATAAGTGAGGGGTTAGCTAGAGTGACACCCCACCCTTAATCTAATCCCTTGGCGGATTCAGGGTGGTGGGTGCCACACATACTAAATATGTGTATACAATATTTCCAACTGATGATTTTAAGTAAAATCTTAATTAAAACCAATTATTGGAATTAGGTATAGTAGTCAAAATCCTTTTAAATGGATTCTATACAATGGAGACATCTAATTCATTAACTAATTTTAAAATATTTTGTGGATTTTTGGATTTTAAGACATGTAGTGTAGAGACATGGGCATGAACATAAGCATGATATATGAGTATTAATGATGATTTATAGGTTATTGAATATTTCATACATCAATAGGGGAAATTCAGGGTGCAACAGCATCACTGTAAATTATATTTCCTAACCAGATGTATGTAGACATTGGGCTATACGACTCAAAGCAGTTTAGTGATATTTTGGTTGCATATCAGTAGCATGTAGTATCATAGCATATTTAGATGTTTGATTTCAGTCGAATACATCATAGTTCTACATGCTATTTACTCATTTTCAGATCATATACTATTTTTATTATTTTTTAGTATTCAGTATGCTGTCAGTTTTACTTTACTTCAGTTTTATAAAGTTTCAGATATTTAGTTACTTTTATAGTTTTTCTACAACTATGTTTTATGTTATTTAAATGTTAAGTAAATAATTACAATTATTTAAATTAATTTTGATGTGTTAGACTTATTGCCTAACACGTGATACTTGTGGGATCGAATAATTTACTAGATCCTGAGTAGCTTATTGAGTAAGGTCAAGAGGACGTTCAAAAATTTTTGGAGGAGTTTGTGGAGTCTTAGTAAATTTCTCCTTAAACTTTACTATTTTATATTAGTTATTTTAGTATAGTACTTAGACTTTATTTCAGTATTATTTCAGTAAGCCATTTGTAATAATTTCTGGCTGTATTTCTTTTTCTGTTCTGAGATGAATGTTCTTATTCAATTTCTGTGATGAATGTTTCTGCATGTATGCTTAGCTTCCACACTTTATTTTTATATTACTTATACTTAGTATTGTGCTGTGATCAGCATACTGAAAATACTGATTTTTTTTTACATATATTGGATTCTTCATGTTGTATCTTAAATCTAATATATGTATTTGTCTAATATTTATGATAAGGATACTACTCTTATCTTAAGTATTAGCTCTCAGCCCTTCTTGAGGTTGAGTTAACAGCCTTCAATGTTAGTATTAGCTATTTGGGGAGATGAGAAGTTCCTTCCCGAGTGATGCAACTCTCCACCGTGGCAACGGAGCAGGGTGCTACACGGAAGTCGAAGGGCCCTCAAGCTCGATTCTATCATTTTGAACCATCCTCGGCCATCAATCATCAGATACCCCTCTCCCTCAATCCGCCTGTATAAATTGCAATTTTTTGATTCATATTGCTATTTCGCATCATAGATTAAGTTTGACCGGTTCGATTGAGTTCGATTGGACTCGATCAAACTAATTTTGAATGAGATCCATAGTCATAAACAGTAGAGCGTCCCTTTCCCAAACCCTAGCACCTAAGGTTCGCTCTTGCTAACAGCTCAGGCCACCTCCACCTCCGGTTCACTAATTGTTTGTTAGGCATCGTGCTCTTCCCTTTTCTGTGTGGGCCAGTCTCCGACGAGGCTGAATCGGCCGCTGTTTTGGCTGCCTAGGCAGCCCTGTATTGGTGTATTTCAAGACAAAGGATACTCATCTCAAATTCGGTCAGACTCGATGAGCCTTCAATCCCAGGTCCACGTGTCCTCTGTTGACGCCCGAGCATGTGGCTCGCTTTGACGCACTCTCATCCGTCCGTGGTGATGCATGGCATATCATATGTCACGTCCATGGAGCCCATGGGGACTAGCATCTTTTATATGCTTTGCTGTGGGTCCCATCTGTTCTCTCTGTGGGTCTCGCCTGTCAGTTAATGCCATTGATAGAAGGATTTAATTAAGGATAATTAATTTAATGTTAGTTAATTAATTAATTTTGATTAACCAAACTTCAAACCCTCATAGCTTGCAATCCATAAATCCAAACAAATTGATATTATATCTCATTTTAATAAGAAAAATGTCAGGATTATTATGATGGTATTTAATTATTTATTGGATGCCTATTTTTCCTAATGATATTTAGGACCTCTCTTAATTACTCTCTTAAACCTTAGAAACTTCATTTGTCCATAAGTTAGCTAATTAAGCTCTAAATAATGTAATCCAATTATGGCGCCCCGCACCCTTAATCCACCAAGGATTAGGTTAAGAGTGGACTGTCACTCTGGCTAACCCCTCACTTACCATTGGATTAGGATAGACTCCACAATCCACCTGTTTAGGGAAGGATTAACACAGAATTAATCTAATAGTCACTATAACGTACAGAGTGCGGAAGCAATAAATAACATCCAAGCATCACAATGTAACTTAAGTGCAATATATGACTCAGAATATAAGCATACAAATTCAAATGCACAGTCAAGAGTACCTGTATTATTACAACATTTAAAGTTCAAATAAAAGGAAATACAAAGGCACTCATCCTCACAATAAGTCTATGGACTAAATATGCTCTGGTCTGAGCTGCTACTCCTCCTCTAGTAATAGCTCCTCCTAAGGTGCTAGATCCTCTATCTGCTCTACGCCTGCCATTGTCGGTTTCACAATGTAGGGTCCCAGCCAAAAAAGAGAAAAATCTGGTTAGACAATTTGTCTAAGTACATTTTAGGCTGATACATTTTCATATGTTTTTAATATCACCACTTTACACAATTTTTCCTAAGCAACAATATATCAGGGAGCGACTAGCAATATAATAAGAAAGAGGAACAGCTATAAATAACATTTATAACTTAAACAAAGAAGGCTAAGACATGCCTCAAAAGCGAAGTAAACAAAACAGGGCATATAATATAAGTAACTAAACATATGCTGGAAGAAAGTTCTACACCCTAATACATGCTGGTGATCAAATGAAATATGCAAATTACAATAATAAATCTCAGATTCAATGTCAAAAATACTTATGGTATAGAATTAAGATGCAAGCATGTTTGAGATAAAGATGAAAATGAATTCAAGTGACATGCCCCTTTATTAAGTTCATAAGTCTACTAAGCTTGGTTTCTAGGACTTAAATTGAAATGTGCTTAAGTTTAAGTGTTGGGGTGAAAAATCTAAAAATTAAACCAAAGTGGCAAGAGGTGAGTGATAATTTGAAATGCTAGGCTCCTGCAGGACTTAGTGATCACAAAAACTACATTAAGGGATGAAGAAAAATGGCTCTCCCTTTTAAAAAGGAATCTGAAAAAGAAAGGAAAAATCAATATATAAAGGGATGATGAAAAATATATCTCCCAAGCTAAACAAGCAAACATTTAGGATGAAGAAAAATATCTCTCGTAACATATTAAAATGTCCTTGTGAATCATAAAAAGGAGCACACATGGCACAATACTCAAAAAACTCACCAATTGTATCATTAAGGTTAGAATTTCAAGATCACCTCCCCATATTTAAACACTAAGCATGACACTTTGAATTGAAACCAAAGGAAGTGTAGACACATGAACTCAATTGGAGGGTTAGTAGAACTTAGAGACAGGAAGTAATTTTGGCTAGAGTATGCTTGACATCCAAATTCATGATACATGAGCTTAACACATTGAATTCTTAGACAAGGAAAAATTCAGAAATTCACATTTATTGAGCTTACTCGAGGATAAACAATAATTTAAGTGTGGGGATGTGATGCAGTCAAAATTTGTAGCAAAAATCTAGTATTTAACAGTCATATCACTATATATTTCCTTATACTATGAGTAGAAATTGATGTCTTTTCAGGAAAATGAAGAAAACAAATTGCAAAGGCTGATTTACCAAATTCTGGACAAAAACCATCGC
This sequence comes from Gastrodia elata, assembly GCA_016760335.1. Lineage (NCBI taxonomy): Eukaryota > Viridiplantae > Streptophyta > Magnoliopsida > Asparagales > Orchidaceae > Gastrodia > Gastrodia elata. The sequence goes on from CM028669.1 coordinate 20,307,715, forward strand.
AGCACGCTATAGCGCACCATGGAGTCCCCTTAAAATTGCCTGACCTAGAGGTACAACTGCAGACCTGGAGCATGACCGCTGTAGCGCCCCATGGCTCACCATGATGCGCCACAGCGTCATATTGATAAGGATAAATTAAAATCTCATAAACAAGTAATTGAATAGTGAAATCGCAAGCTGCACGCCACAGCGCGCCACGGCGCGCCGCAGTACGCCACGGCGCGCCGCAGTACGCCACGGCGCGCCGCAGTACGCCACGGCGCGCCGCAGTACGCCACGGCGCGCCGCAGTACGCCACGGCGCGCCGCAGTACGCCACGGCGCGCCGCAGTACGCCACGGCGCACCGTCGCGCACTCCAGCATCAATTCTCGTTAACTATTGAAACCTTATAAAATAAGTAATTGAACAGTGAAATCGCAAGTTGCACGCTGCAGCGCGCTATAGCGCCATTTCTCGATGATTATTTGAACTTTATAAATAAGTAATTGAACAGTAATACTGCAAGACATCAGCTGAGTGTGCCGCAACAGGTAAATTTTCATTTTATAAAACTATAGTTAAAACTAATTGAACAGTGATCCTGCAAGTCATCCGCTGTAGCGTGCCGCAGCGAGTAAATTTTCATTTTATAAGACTATAGTTAAAACTAATTGAACAATGATCCTGCAAGTTGCCCACTGTAGCGCGCCTCAGCGCACCTCAGTGTATGCTGCAGCGACCAAACAAAAAGATACTGACTATTGTGCAAGAAATACATTTGGAGCACTGCCTCCACAGCGCGCCACAACAGAAAAGGAATTGAAACGCGGTTGCCGCAATGCGCCACAGTGGAAAGGGAATTGAAACGTGGTTGACACAGCGCCACAACAAAACAGTAAATGAAACGATGCTGCGTAGCGAGCTGCAGCGGATGGCCCAAAATTTTCTAGGAAACAGCCATTAAGAGGCATGGGGAAGGTCACAAAATTATGACCTTTGGCCTCCCCCAGCCTCTTGAAAACTGATGTATTGAATCCCTGTGGAATCCCAATAGTTAAACAGATAGAAATATTAAAAGGGATTGAAATTAATTCAAGGAAGAGGAAAGGTCTCACATTAAAAGCTTTGAGGCTAAGTGCACCCCTATTTAAGGGCCAATCTCAGACCTTGAAAGGGTTCCAATTTTGGCTACTCAAAACACCTAAAGGAAAGGCTGCAGAATAGAGAAAGAAGGAGAACTCTTCAAGGGGAAGAGAGGACCAAGAACAAGAAGGAAGAAAACATAGCTAAAAATAAAGGGTGGAGCTTCAAGTGGACAGCGCAGGAAAGTAAAGAGAACCCCAGAATTTCTCCGGGTGATTCCTTGTATTTTTCCTAAACTCCCTTTATTAATTTCTTACCGTGAACTAATGGCGACGTTCACTTTTCCTTGCATGTATGTTCTTTCTTGCTTAGTAATGGTAGGCTAAAAACCCCTTGGAGAGGGTTGAGATGTAGTTGTAGAATTATGTAAGGGAAATATTGGTTGTATGATGATATTATTTAAATGTAATGAGAAACTGTTTGTGTGTTAATTTTCATTATTAAATGAATGCTTGGATGAACTGAATGCTTAGTTAATCTAAATCAAAAGAGCTTGTATTCTAATGCTCATCAATTGGGTAAGAGTGAGGAAGGTAGTGCAAGTCAAGCTGAGAATTACATGACAGAATTCTCAAGGCTCACTTGCACCCTCCCTTAATAGCTCTCCAAAAGATTAAAGCTTGAAAACCAAGTTCTCCATTTACCTTGCTCTGCTACTCAGCAAAGTCGAAGGGATGAAAGGACATTGGGAACTTCATGGATTATGTGATAAAATCCATTAACCCAATGCATCCTCTCATCCAGCTAAACTGCGTGTGAAGCGCATGACGCATGATAGATGGAATCTTGCTTGTGATATCATTATAATTAGAAGATGTTTTGGTGACTTAGATGTAGGAGATCAAAATCTAACTAATCAATTAATATCTCATAAGAGTTTATGTGCTAGTGATGAACCCATAAGGAGTTCTCTTTGTCCACTAAACTTGAACCCATTGTAATTGGAGGATACTCCAATTCCAATGGTGTTCACTCGATTAAATAAAGTAAATAAATTGCAAGTCTACATTTAAACAATGAAGTAATATAACTAACTCCTTGCATATATTACAACGAAATCTCAACTCTCTCCTTTTTAATCCAATCGTATCTTAACTCAAATCTTGTGCATTACTAATTAGGAATCACAAAAATCAACCAAAATTGTTATCTAAATATTAGTGAAAGAAAATACAACTTGGTATCAAAACAATCGTTCGCACTCAAATACTCCCATTTTTGGGCACATCACATGTGGTGCCATATACCGATGGAAAGGTCTTTCCGAGACCTTTTTATTAATACCAAAATTGGCTTGAATGAATTATCCTAACGAACAAAAATTGATGCCTTAGTTATGGGTATACTAAAATTTCACAGTGTTTAACACATTTTTCAATAGAGAAATGAGCTTCAATCGAACTCATTTGAGTCCGATTAAGGCACGACGATCATACATAGATTCCATACAATAGCTACGAACATGCCATTCACGGTATTTTGATAAATCAAGAGAGTAGCCAAGGAAGAGGGTGGAAAATAGGTACCTTATCTTGCAAGGATGGTTGGCACAAAGCTCAGCAATGGAGGAAGGAGGAGAATAGGAGACTTCAGTTTGAGAACAAAAAAGGAAGATGAGGGGCTGAGCTCCTTCTTAAAGAAGAAGGAGAGCATGGGCTATGGGAGCTAAGAGTTGATGGGAGAAGAGGAAGGGTCTCAGCCTAGCGTGCGAATGGTATGGGTGAGGGAGGCGCCAAATCAGGGCACGGGGCTGACAGGCACAGGAAAAAGGAGAGAACTTGATTTAAAGAAATAAATAATTTATTTCTTTATAATTTTTAATTTACTAAAAATTCAGATTTAACAAACGTGCTCCGAAAAATCCAAAAAATACACCCCTGGCTAATTTGGGGGTGAGGAATTCAACGACAAAGTCGGATTTTGATTCCAATGATTAAATAATTATTTTATTTTTCGGTGCATTTAAATATATTCAAATATTCGTGAAAATCCGACGATTTCCAAATACTTCCAAAACATCACTCCTAGCTAATTTGGGGGTGACGATCAAAATGGCAAAGTTAGATTTTGATTTTGAGGTCAATTTAAATATCTCAATTTTCTAATTAATTAAATATAATCAAAATATTACAATTATTTGATTGAGCTCCAAATCACTCCAACATTTCAAAGATTAGTTCTAATGACTAGATGAACTCAATAGAATGATAATTATGCTGTGATTAAACTAAGATTAGGCTAAGTGATAACCTAAGGTTGTTACATTACTATTTGGCATATTAGGTGAGATATTTGATATTTAATGAATATTTTATGTTAGTTTTGAAATTACACAAGTCATGAACACAAATGAATTAGATAAGTCAGATAGATTAAATAAATTGATAAATATGATAATAGCCAGTGGAATGTGCCCTAGTTAGTTTGCCTTTACCGTTTGATATTGAGATTCAATATAGAGCAGTACAGTTCACTTCCTAAGAATTAGTGTCCTAGATGGTTATTAGCTTTTTATTGATTAATGCATTAGTGTCCTAGATGCTTCAGTGATGGATTGGTGGCTAATTTAACCAATTTCTATTATGGAAGGACTAATCTAGGCAGATGCCCAAATTTAAAATGTTTTCAGTTCAATTTTAGTTACTTTCTTTTCAGTATTTTTAATATTTTTTAGTACGTTCAGATTGTTACTTTAGCTAAACTTAGATTATTTAAGCTAAACCAAGCCTTAATTTTGATTCCATTGGACTCAATGGGTCATTTAAACCTAACCATAGAAGTTTGGAGTCATTTGGAGCTAAAATAGAAAATTTGGTATTTTTGGCTATTTTTAAGCCCTGAAAAATACCTAAATTAATTTGATCTCCAAATTAAAATCTGATTTCATTTTTGAATTCCTCATACCCTAATTAGCTAAGGGTAAAATTTTGGGAAATTTTGGAGCTCATTTGGTCCTAAATTGGATCTATAAATTTAATATAAATTAATATAATTATTAAATTGAATTATATTAATTAATTTAATTATTTTATTCAATTTTAAGCCTTAGGATTCGCTGTCGGGACCGCGGCAGATCTGCTGCGGGGTCCCGACAGCGGTGCATAGCTATGCACCCGTAGGATGCCTAGCAAGCATCTTGGCGTGGCTTGTCCAATGGCGCGATCTTCCCACGCCAGGATCGAACCGTAGCCGAGCGATCGGCATCTTAAATTTGACACGCAAGATTTGATCCGCATTTCTGTTTTTTAGTCCCCGCATCAGGCCGTTCAATTCCAACGGCTTCGGCATCAGACGGCAGAGACGAGCCCTACCACTGTGACCTTCGTTCTCATGGGGATTCTGCCGGCAGCAGAAATTCGCCACATAGACCTTGTCTCCCACTCTCGCTGCCACGTCCGCCCAGCCGTTAGGATCGTTCTGGTTCTGGTAGGATAATGCTGTCGGGACATGAGGGCATGCTTGCCCCAATTTGCTGAGGCTCGGGACTCCACCCCTTTTCCCGAGCCTGAACCATGGCGTCTAGCCATGGTATTCTTCCCTAAACCTACCTCGGCCTATAAATAGCCATTCCCCAGTCCAGTGAGCTTGTTTGCTCACTAAAATCCTCTAGAGTTCTCCCCTTCCTCTCGGCTGGCCTCTATTGAAGTTGCTGCCATTCCAGAAGACTCACAGGGCTGCACATTGTATAGTGGGTGCGGTTTGGTGTTCAAACCCCAAGGAACCTGCTTAGAGCTCAGCTGCCCCAGCGTCTTCCATCGTGCTAGGCTCGCCATTTCATCAGGTACAGCCTCAGTCCATTTTCAGCCGAGCTGGTTTCAGCTCGTCACGCCCTCAATTAAGTTTATATGCTGTGTTAGGACCCCTTCCTAGCTCCCCTGTGGGTGTTTCGAGTCTGCAGGGTCTGGCAGTGGGACAGATGGTGAATTCGCCGTCTAAGCGCACTGCCAGAGGGACATCTAGCTCTCCTAATGCCGCACTATCGTGCGCAATTAGCCATCTATCTAGGGCCAAAACATTTGGGCGATGATTGTAAGTTGGTATCGATGGTTGTGTTCATCCAGATCAATCGTTTCGACTAGAATCAATCGATCCAGTCACGGCTCTAAATGACAGAATATGTCGAGTAGCCCCCCAGTGATCCAGACCACCTCAGAACCTCTCGAGTCGCCCTATCGCTTCCCCATCGATCCTTGAATGTGTAAGGATCAAGATGATTGCGATCTATGGACTCTTTGAGGAGAATTCGTTCCTCGCAGGTGCACCTTCTGAGAGGTCTGGGTCGAATAGCACTCTGTAGATCCAGCGCCTCCCAGTTAGGGCTTCTTGGCTTAATCGGTGCGTCTAGGGTCAGGGATCGTGTAGCTGTTGAAATCGGGGTGTGGCGTGACCGGAGCGCGGAGAATTTGGCGCTAGAAGTTGGCCCTATGGTTCGGGCTGCGGGCGCGTGCGAGAGGAAGAAGATGATGGTTTTGGGCCGGGCCGACCCCGACCCGCGCCTTTTAGTTCGGGCCGACAGAAGAATAAAAAGGATTTTCGAATTAAAATCCTTAAGAAAATTAATTCATAATTAGATTCCTATAGTTTTAATTTAAATAAAAATGCAGAATAAATTTTTAAAATAACTTTAGTTATATTGATCCAAATGATATGATCCAATATACCATTTGAATTAGAAAAATACAAGGAACCTAAATATAAGATAAAATCACAGATCCAATGGCTGGATTTAAAATTAATTACCGAATTCCTTGCTGTCCTTAATTAAATCATATTAAATTTAATAAATATCCAAATATGGAGATTAAAGACTTTGATTGCTCCTTAGACCCTAGAGAACAATTGAGACCCTTAAAACTAATTTTGAATATTTATTTTTCTTAATCACCTCTTTATCACCCTAATTAATGATTAGTAAATTTAACCTTAATTAAGTCTCAGATTTAGGGTAAGTAAGTTCCCAATGCTATACTAAGTCTATTAGAACCTAAGTGTAGGGTTAGATTTTCCTAAAGATGCCTATCTTCACTAATCACCATAATGGGCTTAATTAAGTAATTAGTGATAATTAATCTTAATTAAGTGGTCAAAATAAAAAATGAGGGTATTTCTCACTTCATTAATCAATATGAAATATATTAAAACATATTAGATCTAATTTGGGTAGCTAAACCCTGAAAACCCAATCTTAGCCTTAAGAGGGGCAATTTGGTCATTTTGACCAAAGTATGCTTAAATGCTCCTTAAACTTGGAAATTTCAGTAAATTAACCCTAAGTTAGATTAGAAATGTTCTCTGAACTCTTAGCTTAATAATAATATTAATGTGATCATTGATTTAAGAGATCTTCAATTTAGTCCTAATTTAGACACTTAGATCTTAAGTGACCTTAAAGAAGTCATTTAAGCTTAACTCTTAAATGTAATCATTTCAAAAGTCACTTGGTAAGTTCAAATTAATTAAAGTATAAGCTTAAATACTAAAAGAAACAATAATGGAACATCCTAAGTTAAAATCTAGCTTAAGGTCTAAAGTGATCAAACCTCAGATCCTTAGATCTTAAGTAGCCTAAAAAGGCCAATATGAGTTTGATGTTTAATCTAATGCTTAAAATTGTCAATTTCAACCTTAATAAGCTCCATACAGTTTAACTATGAACTTAGATTCTAAAAGAATCACAAATTGAAGCTCTCAAGTTAAAACTCTTATTTAGAGATCTGAAGTGATCAAAGCTCAGATCTTTAGATCTTAAGATCTTAGACTTAGATCTTCAATTTGAAATTGTACCATCTCCAATTGAAATTCTTTAATGATTGATTATTTAATCCTTTGAAACCTTCCATGTGGGTATAGGATTATTCAATCTATAAGGGAATGAAATTATATTAAAGATTGAATATAGATCTTAGATTCTCAAGTTCTTAATCGATTGTTTTTCTTATAATCAGTAGAACAGCCTTTCACTAAGTTTTTAGTTCCTGAATCGTTCAGCTTATAGGATTCTTTACCTTTAATCTGGGTAATAAGTCTGAACCCTAGATCCTAGTTAGAATATTACCTTGGATTTAGGATTTGAACTCAACATAGGGTTTAGGTTCTAAATCCTTAAATCTTGATTTACTTAATCAAGATTTGGGTAAGAGAGTAAAATATAAATAAATTAGGTCATTAATTTACTTAAATCATATAGTTGTCACATGATTTTGGATTCAAACTTGTTAAGTTCTAATATTAACTATAAGAACGTAAATCTGAGATTCTACTCGATAGTTGGATATTGGAGATCTTAAACTTGTACCTTCTCAGAGTAGTTAGATTGGGTAATTAGATAACATCAGATGTCACATAGTCTAAATTGAGTCTTTTGCTTATTTTGACTAGATTGCTTAGCATACCTTGGATATTGAGCCTTATTCCTTGAGTATAATAGGAAAACTTTAGGATATGGATGATACATCCTAAGTTAATATTTGAATTGTATATCATTCAATTTTGCCTTGTTTGGAGTTGGTAGAATATGTCCTAGCTTAGTCTGCCACTTCAGTAGTAGTATCGTATAGACTGGACTTAGACCTAGCATATTTGGATGGCTAGGCTGGGGATTGATTGATGGATATTGGAGGCCCTATATGGCCTATTGGCTGGTATGACAGTACTATGTCTTAGGCTTATTACTACTTTAGCTGGATTTCTCAGTATTGTTTGCTGTTTTACTTTGCCATATGCTTCAGTGGACTTATTTTCAGTACTTGCTCGCTTTGCCACATGTCCCAGTGGCTTTACATTTTATAAATTGCTTTGATTTTTGTCACATGTCTCAGTGGCCTTTTCTTTTCTTTTCATTTCCCGTTCTTGACTAGCATATTGTATTTATACTCATATGGCTTACTTATATATATTTTGCATGTTTAGGATGCTAGAATTGCACATTTTCAGTACTTGTGTTCTTGTATATACTCAGCATGTGTAACATGATCATAAGCATATTAGGTTCAGAATTATATTGTAGTTGCTGTTTCTTTTAGCTTTTAGCCTCACCTTATTTATTTTGCATTGTATGTTGACTATAAATGGATAGTTTATAGTTACCCATTTCTTTCATAGCTCGTTGCACCCTTTACTGCTTGCATGTATAGTTAAATTAAAATGTGACATCTTTAAATGTTCAGTTCATTAAAATAGCCTAAAATGTACTTAGACAATTATCTAACTGTAACATTTTTGTTTTATTAGCTGCGCCCTCGTATTTGTGGTACCGATAAATGTCAGATTCAGACGTGTTCGTGGGCACTGTCGCTGAAGAGGAGTAGGTTCAGGAGAAGGATCGTGCTGCTGCTGTTTAGTTAGATTTTGCCTTTGTTTCAGTGAGATTCAGAGATATTTCCATTTCTTTAAACTTCAGTTTGTAATAATTAATTGTGAATGTATATTATTTCTGCATTGTGATGAGTTACTATATTGCATTCTCTTTTCATACTATGTATGCTTGTGGATGTTACTACTCATCTATTGCTTCCACTACTTTGATATTTATATATATATATATATTGATGAATGTTATAGCACTTGGTGACAAGTCCTTGGCTTAAGGCAGGTTGGGTTTACCTGACTTTACTTAAGTTGGGGATTTGCCACAGTTGGAGCATCGTACTCCCTTGTTGTCAGTACGGGGCCCCACAATTGGTATCACAGAACGCCATAAGGTGCCAGAATGGGATCTATGATTCCTTTCTACCTAATGGACCATTCTTCTGAAATACAAGTATCAATATAAGTGACATCCATAACATAGTAGTGTCAGTAAATCTATGCAAAATATAGGAGGAGAATACTCCCATCCTAATAATTTAGTCATCTGGAGTCTAACACAAATGTAATAAAATTCTGTTCTCAGAGTCAAATGGATTCTGAAGAGTCCGATATAGACTATTAGCAGCATGCCTTTAAGAGAGTTTGGAGCTGTAGCTTCAAATGGAGGTTGGAAAGCAACTGGCAGATTGAAGGAGTTTCAGCAAAAGGAATTTTGGTCATAGAGAAGCTTCTACAGCAAGCTGTATATCGAGAGCTCAACTTTCCCATATACGCACAAGAATGGTTGAGCTGAGTGGAGTCCATCTGATACACATAGAGTGTCTTAAGTCACTTTATGTAGATATTGTGACAGACCTGATGGTCGACTACGCTGGAGTTTGGTGGTATGAGACCATGGCAAGGCTCGAGAAGAAACATAACAGGAAGCGTCAAGAAGTCACTTTTGAGGACTTTTGTGTAGCCTTTAGGGCAAAGTATATTGATAATGTTTGAATGATAGATAGGATAAATGTTATTTCATTTTCAAAGCAACTCCATCTGATTTACAGTTTTGGCATTGTAATCCCTTATTTTTATAATTAATGAAAAATTTTGATTTCCCTCCTTAGAGTAAATTCTGAGTTTGTCTCCTTTTCTTAATTAACTAAGATGGATTTTGGATCACCACCCACAATTACTCCTATCAAGAACACTGTTGCCTCCAGTATTCTAACGATGAGGTGGCTCATCTGAGAGCCATGGTGGCAACTCTATTGGAAAACCAAGCTCAACAGGCACTCGTTATGCAGAAACTACTGAATGATCGTACAACTCCAGTCACTGTTGCTGCTCCGACAGTTCATGCTCCACAAATTGCTTCTTCATATCACTCGGTGGATAACCTCATTCATAATTTCTTGAGGTTAAGACCTCCAACCTTTGGTGGGAACCTGTCCCCAATGGATACAGCTGACTGGCTGAAAGCTGTGGAAAGGGATCTCGTTAGTCTTAAGGTCCTGAACTCGGAAGCTGTTCATCTCGCCACCCGTCTGTTTCATGCGAAAGCAGAATATTAGTGGGAAGAGATCCAAACACCAAGTTCGCTGACTACAAGTTAGAATACATCCCCTGGGATGAGTTCGTCGAGGCCTTTAAGACTGAATTCATTCTCCCATCCGCACAAAGTATTATTGCAGATACAATCATGAGGTTGACTCAAGGAAGTCATTCAGTGGCAGAATACGAAAGAGAATTTCATAGATTGATTCGTTTCATGCCAGAAGTTACTCATTCCGAGTCAGCAAAGTGCCACCGCTTCCTTTGTGGACTCCGAAGTTCACTGAAGAACCAGATCATGCTGCTCGGTCTGACTAGCTTTTTCAAACTAGTGGAAACGGCTAAGGTGATTGAGCATCACCAATCTGAAGAGGATCTTAAGCAAAAAGCGCAAACAACTATAAACCCGCGAGGAAACTTTAAGAGACACGGATCCAACCCCGCGAAAGTATATCAGCTGGAAGCAGCACCTACTGCTGAACAAGCTCAAAACGGTACTAAGCCACATCCGTATGGCAAGTGTTACCATTTTGGCCAGAGGTGTTTTAATTGTGGGCGTACAGGCCACCAGTTCTATCAATGTGACCACAAAAATGGTAGACAGAGTTCAAATGAAGCCTTACCATAAGAAGCAAGTGTTCCGAGCAACTCCACTGAACTGGAGGGAACCAAATCTGACTATAATGCCAGCCCCTGCTTCTGAAGTTGCTCACACGCAACCACCAGTCCCCAATTCTCAGAACTATCAATGACGGCAGTTTAACAATCATCCTGCTGGACCTGTACGAGTATATGCCTTAACTCCTATTGAAGCTACCGAAGATAATAATGTGGTTTCAGGTACACACTCCTAAACCTCTCCTGTTAAAATTGTATTTCTATATATTTAATTCTTTTCAAGTTGTTAATGTGAAACTGTGAAAATTTAGGCACACTTTATTTCAATAACCAACCTTATAACGTATTGTTCGGTACTGGTGCCAGTCACTCGTTTATCTCTGAATAATTTGCTAATAACCTTAAACTTCATGTATGCAACCTAGCACAAAAGTTGAGTGTTGGACTTCCATCAGGAATCCAACTAAGTGCTCATAAATTTTGTAATATTAAAGTCCCGATAAATGATCAAGAATTTTAGGCTAAACTAATCATCCTGTCGATAGCTAACTTTGATATCATCCTTGGGATGAATTGGCTCAGTGACAATAATGCTGTGATAAACTGCCATAAAAAGAGAGTCACTCTCCATTCTCAGGGCAAGCCTGAAACATTTGTAGGAAAACCAGCACGCAGTTATCCTTAATAAGTGCCATTAGAGCTGAACAATTGATTGTTAAGGGTTGTAATGCCTACTTAGTCACCATGATGGGCGAAACAAAATAAAATATCTCTCTTGCTGATTGTAAGGTAGTCAAAGAATTTGCCGATGTATTTCTAGAAGATTTACCTGGTGTACCTCCTTTCAGAGAAGTAGAATTCTCTATTGAATTGATCCCTGGTACCCAGCCGATATCCAAAGCACCTTATAGAATGGCACCTAAGGAGCTTCAAGAGCTCAATGAGCAATTGCAAGAGCTCTTGAATAAAGGTTTCATCAGGCCAAGCATGTCTCCTTGGGGAGCGCCAGTTTTATTTGTGAAAAAGAAGGATGGACCAGTTATCCGGAGCTGTTATATTTTCCAAGATTGATTTAAGGTCTGGATACCATCGGCTGCGAGTAAAAGAAGATGATGTAGGGAAGACCACTTTTCGTACCCGTTATGGCCACTTTGAGTTTTTGGTGATGTCATTCGGACTCACCAATGCACCATCAATCTTTATGGATTTGATGTAGCGCATACTAAAACCGTATTTGGACAAGTTTGTGATCATCTTTATTGACAATATCCTCATTTATTCCAAAACACTAAGGGATCATGAAGAGCATTTGAGGCTAATACTAGAAACTTTGAGTGAGCATCAACTTTATGCCAAGTTCTCCAAATGCGAGTTCTGGCTTAACTCCATTGCATTTTTGGGGCACCTAGTTGATGCCCAGGTTATTCGGGTAGATCAGAGTAAAGTAAGAGCTATTCAGGACTGGGCTCAACCTAAGTCTATCACCGACATTAAAAGTTTCCTGGGATTAGCAGGATACTATAGGAAGTTTGTTAAGGGCTTTTCCCAGATTGCTTCACCGTTGACTAAACTGACTCAAAATGCCATTCCATTCATTTGGAGTCCAGAGTGCGAGGAAGCATTTCAAACTCTAAAGGATGCTCTTTCTACCGCTCCAGTTCTTGTTCTACCTAAAGAAGGTTTGAACTATCAGGTATATACCGATGCCTCTAGAATCGATCTAGGTCATGTTTTAATGCAAGAGGGGAAGGTAATTGCTTACGCCTCTCGTCAACTAAAACCCCACGAACGAAATTATCCAGTTCATGATCTTAAACTTGCAGCCGTAATATTTGCCTAGAAAATATGGCATCACTATCTGTACGGAGTGCAATGTTCAATTTTCACTGATCATCAAAGTTTGAAGTATATCTTCACCCAGAGAGAGTTGAATTGCCGCTAGAGAAGATGGTTGGAGCTCATCAGCGATTATGATCTCAGTATCCAATATCATTCAGGAAAAGCTAATGTAGTGGCTGATGCTCTTAGTCGTCGTGCTATTTTAACCTCTATGATTGCATCCAGTTTCTTAGAACCTGAATTTCATAAGCTCGAGATTTCTTCGATAAGTGGCGATATGTTGAGTTCGCTATTAGCAAATATTAATGTGGAATCCACTTTCCACCGAGATATCTCTATCTCGCAAACCAAAGATGATGAGTATCTGAAATTTAAAGCAGATATTGAAGGTGGACTTCATCAGTATTTACAGTTGCAGAATGGTGTAGTTTATCTAGGTAATCGATTGTGGATTCCTAAGTCCAAGCATCAAGAAGTTTTAGTCGAAGGCCATAACTCTTGGTATCACGTTCACCCAGGCAGTACTAAGATGTACCAAGATATGAAATAATCATTTTGATGGCCAGGTATGAAGAAAGATGTAGCTGACTTTGTGGCCAAGTGTCATGCTTATAATTTAGTAAAGGCCGAACACGAAAGACCTGGTGGTCTTCTGCATCCATTAGACATCCCGGAATGGAAATGGTTCGATATATATTTGGATATTGTCATGGGATTGCCTCGTGCAAAGTCAGGTGCCGATGCGATCTGGGTGATAGTAGATCGCTTAACCAAATTAGCGCATTTTCTTCCCATCTATCAAACTGATTCTGTAGAGAAGTTAGCAAAACTCTACATCAATGAAATTGCCAGATTGCATGGGATCCCAAAGTCAATTGTATCAGATAGAGATAGCAGGTTTACTTCTAAGTTTTGGCAAGCTGTGCATCAAGATCTGGGTATGACTCTAGCCATGAGTACAGCCTTTCATCCTCAAACAGATGGTCAAATTGAAAGAGTGAACCAAGTGTTGGAAGATTTGCTTAGGCTATATATTCTTGATTTTGCTGGTTCATGGGAAGATCACATCCCGTTAGTGGAGTTTGCCTACAATAACAGTTTTTCAAGCCAGTATTAAGATAGCCCCTTATGAAGCGCTATATGGAAGAGAATGCAGTACTTCGCTAGCCTGGTCAGAAATAGGAAGCGTTCAGCTTTTTGGTTCAGAATTAGTTGAAGAAACCAGTAATAAGATCAAATTAATTCAACAGAGAATTTGTTCAGCTCAAGATCGTCAAAGCAAGTATCATGATTCTCATCACTGTCTCCTAGAATTTAATGTGGGAGATTCTGCTTATCTAAAAGTCAGTCCAATGAAAGGTGTCTTCAGATTTGGTGTAGCTGGGAAACTCAGTCCCTGATATGTTGGACCTTTCAAAGTATTGGCCAAGGTAGGATCATCAGCCTACCGATTAAGTCTTCCTGATGGCATTGCAGCTGTTCACAACGTATTTCATGTGTCATCATTGAGAAGATGTCTTCGAGACCCTTCTCATCTCATTCAACTTTCGGCAGTAGAGATTCAACCTGATCTTTTGTATGCCGAAGAACCTATCAGAATCTTAGCTCACGGTCAGAAATAGCTAAGGAATCGTTCAATTCCTATGGTTAAAATTCAGTGGAAGAATCGCTCGTTAGAAGAATCTACTTGAGAGAAAGAGGTGGATATGCGCAATAAATATCCCTAGCTCTTTGTAAACTCAGGTACTGTTCTTCTCTTTTCTATCAATTGTATTTAAACTTGCATTATCTCAATATAATCTTTCTTCACTTAGGTGATGTCGGGGACAACATCGCTCTTAAGTGGGGGAGTCTGTAACAACCTTAGGTTGTTACTTTAGCTAAACTTAGATTATTTAAGCTAAACCAAGCCTTAATTTTGATTTCATTGGACTCAATGGATCATTTAAACCTAACCCTAGAAGTTTGGAGTCATTTGGAGCTAAAATGGAAAATTTGGTATTTTTGGCTATTTTTAAGCCCTGAAAAATACCTAAATTAATTTGATCTCCAAATCGAAATCTGATTTCATTTTTGAATTCCTCATACCCTAATTAGCTAAGGGTAAAATTTTGGGAATTTTTGGAGCTCATTTGGTCCTAAATTGGATCTATAAATTTAATATGAATTAATATAATTATTAAATTGAATTATATTAATTAATTTAATTATTTTATTAAAATTTAAGCCTTAGGATTCGCTGTCAGGACCGCGGTAGATCCGCTGTGGGGTCCCGAGAGCGGCGCATAGCTATGCTCCCATAGGATGCCTAGCACGCATCTTGGCGTGGCTTGTCCAACGGCACGATCTTCCCACGCCAGGATCGAATTGTAGCCGAGCAATCGGCATCTTAAATTCGATGCGCAGGATTTGATCCGTGTTTCCGTTTTTCAGTCCCCGCATCAGACCGTTCAATTCCAACGGCTTCGGCATCAGACGACGGAGACGAGCCCTACCACTGTGGACCTTCGTTCTCACGGGGATTCTGCCGACAGCAGAAATTCACCACGTAGACCTTGTCTCCCACTCCCACTGCCACGTCCGCCCAGCCGTTAGGATCGTCCCGGTTCTGGTAGGATAATGCTGTCGGGACCTGAGGGCCTGCTTGCCCCAATTTGCTGAGGCTCGGGACTCCACCCCCTTCCCGAGCCTGAACCATGGTGTCTAGCCATTGTATTCTTCCCTGAGCCTCCCTCGGCCTATAAATAGCCATTCCCCAGACCAGTGAGCTCGTTTGCTCAATGAAATCCTTTGAAGTTCTCCCCTTCCTCTCAGCTAGCCTCCATTGAAGTTGCTGCCGTTCCAGAAGACTCCCAGGGCTGCAAATTGCTGATAATGGGTGTGGTTTGGTGTTCAAACCCCAGGAACCTACTTAGAGCTCAGCTGCCCCAGTGTCTTCCGTCGTGCTAGGCTCATCATTTCCTCAGGTACAGCCTCAGTCCATTTTCAGCTGAGCTAGTTTCGGCTCATCACGCCCTCAATTAAGTTTAGATGCTGTGTTAGGACCCCTTCCTAGCTCCCCCGTGGGCATTTCGAGTCTGCAAGTGAGGTCTGGTAGTGGGATAGACAGCAAATTTGTCGTCTGAGCGCACTGCCAGAGGGACCTCTAGCTCGCCAAATGCCACGCTCTCGTGCGCAATTAGCCATCTATCTAGTTCCAAAATATTTGGGCGGTGATTGTAAGTTGGTATCGATGGTTGTGTTCGACCAGATCGATCGTTTCGACTGGAATCGATCGATCCAGTGGCGGCTCTAAATGGCAGAATACGCCGAGTAGCCCCCCAGTGATCCAGACCACCTCAGAACCTCTCGAGTCGCGCTATCGCTTCCGCATCGATCCTTAAACATGTAAGGATCAAGATGGCTGCGATCCATGGACCATGTAAGGAGAATTCGCTCCTCACAGGTGCGCCTTTTGAGAGGTCTCGGTCGAATAGCACTCCGTCGATCCAGCGCCTCCCAGTTAGGGCTTCTTGGCTTAATCGGTGCGTCTAGGGTCAGGGATCGTGTAGCCGTTGAAATTGGGACGTGGCGTGACCAGAGCGTGGAGAATTTGGCGCTGGAAGCTGGCCCTAGGGTTCGGGCTGTGGGCACGTGCGAGAGGAAGAAGACGATGGTTTTGGGCCGGGCTGACCCCGTCCCGCGCCTTTTAGTTCGGGTTGACAGAAGAATAAAAAGGATTTTAGAATTAAAATCCTTAAGAAAACTAATTCATAATTAGATTCCTATAGTTTTAATTTAAATAAAAATGCAGAATAAATTTTTAAAATAATTTTAGTTATATTGATCCAAATGGTATGATCCAATATACCATTTGAATCAGAAAAATACAAGGAATCTAAATATAAGATAAAATCACAGATCCAATGTTTGGATTTAAAATTGTTTACCCAATTCCTTGCTATCCTTAATTAAATCATATTAAATTTATTAAACATCCAAATGTGAAGATTAAAGACTCTGATTGCTCCTTAGACCCTAGAGAACAATTAGAGACCCATAAAACTAATTTTGGATATTTATTTTTCTTAGTCATCCCTTAATCACCCTAATTAATGATTAGTAAATTTAACCTTAATTAAGTCTCAGATTTAGGGTAAGTAAGTTCCCAATGCTATACTAAGTCCATTAGAACCTAAGTGTAGGGTTAGATTTTCCTAAAGATGCCTACCTTCACTAATCACCCTAATGGGCTAAATTAAGTAATTAGTGATAATTAATCTTAATTAATTGGTCAAAATCTAAAATGAGGGTGTTTCTCACTTCATTAACCAATATGAAACATATTAAAATAGATTACATCTAATTTGGATAGCTAAACCTTGAAAACCCAATTTTAGCCTTAAGAGGGGCAATTTGGTCATTTTGACCAAAGTATGCTTAAATGCTCCTTAAACTTGGAAATTTCAGTAAATTAATCCTAAGTTAGATTAGAAATGTTCTCTGAACTCTTAGATTAATAATAATGTTAATGTGATCATTGATTTGAGAGATCTTCAATTTAGTCCTAATTTAGACACTTAGATCTTAAGTGACCTTAAAGAAGTCATTTAAGCTTAACTCTTAAATGTAATCATTTCAAAAGTCACTTGGTAAGTTCAAATTAATCAAAGTATAAGCTTAAATACTAAAAGAAACAATAATGGAACATCCTAAGTTAAAATCTAGCTTAAGGTCTAAAGTGATCAAACATCAGATCCTTAGATCTTAAGTAGCCTAAAAAGGCCAATATGAGTTTGATGTTTAATCTAATGCTTAAAATTATCAATTTCAACCTTAATAAGCTCCATACAGTTTAACTATGAACTTAGATTCTAAAAGAACCACAAATGGAAGCTCTTAAGTTAAAACTCTAATTTAGAGATCTGAAGTGATCAAACCTCAGATGTTTAGATCTTCAATTTGAAATTGAACCATCTCCAATTGAAATTCTTTAATGATTGATTATTTAATCCTTTGAAATCTTCCATGTGGGTATAGGATGATTCAATCTATAAGGGAATAAAATTATCTTAAAGATTGAATATAGATCTTAGATTCTCAAGTTCTTAATCAATTGTTTTATCTTATAATCAGTAGAACATCCTTTCACTAAGTTTTTAGTTCCTGAATCTTTCAGCTTATAGGATTCTTTACCTTTAATCTAGGTAATAAGTCTGAACCCTATATCCTAGTTAGAATATTACCTTGGATTTAGGATTTAAACTCAACATAGGGTTTAGGTTCTAAATCCTTAAATCTTGATTTACTTAATCAAGATTTGGGTAAGAGAGTAAAATATAAATAAATTAGGTCGTTGATTTACTTAAACCATATAGTCATCACATGATTTTGGATTAGAACTTGTTTAGTTCTAATATTAACTTTAAGAACGTAAATCTGAGATTCTACTCGATAGTTGGATATTGGAGATCCTAAACTTGTACCTTCTCTGTGTAGTTAGATTGGGGAATCAGATAACATCAGATGCCAGGATCGAATCGTAGCTGAGCGATCGGCATCTTAAATTCGACGCGCAGGATTTGATCCGCGTTTCCATTTTTTAGTCCCCGCATCAGGCCGTTCAATTCCAACGGCTTTGGCATCAGACGGCGGAGATGAGCCCTACCACTGTGGACCTTCGTTCTCACGGGGATTCTGCTGACAGCAGAAATTCGCCACATTGATCTTGTCTCCCACTCCCGCTGCCACGTCCGCCCAGCCATTAGGATCGTCCCAGTTCTAGTAGGATAATGCTGTCGGAACATGAGGGCATGCTTGCCCCAATTTGTTGAGGCTCGGGACTCCACCCCTTTCCCGAGCCTAAACCATGGCGTCTAGCCATGGTATTCTTCCCTGAACCTACCTCGGCCTATAAATAGCCGTTCCCCAGTCTAGTGAGCTCGTTTTCTCACTGAAATCCTCTAGAGTTCTCCCCTTCCTCTCGGCTGGCCTCCATTGAAGTTGCTGCCATTCCAGAAGACTCCCAGGGATACAAATTGTATAGTGGGTGCAGTTTGGTTTTCAAATCCCAAGGAACCTGCTTAGAGCTCAGCTGCCCAAGCATCTTCCATCATGCTAGGCTCGTCATTTCCTCAGGTACAGCCTCAGTCCATTTTCAGCTGAGCTGGTTTCAGCTCGTCACGCCCTCAATTAAGTTTAGATGCTGTGTTAGGACCCCTTCCTAGCTCCCCCGTGGGCATTTCGAGTCTGCAGGCGAGGTCTGGCAGTGGGACAGACAGCGAATTCACCGTCTGAGAGCACTGCCAGAGGGACCTCTAGCTCTCCTAATGCCGCGCTATCGTGCGCAATTAGCCATCTATCTAGTGCCAAAACATTTGTGCGGTGATTGTAAGTTGGTATCGATGGTTGTGTTCGTCCAGATCGATCGATTCGACTGGAATCGATCGATCCAATCGCGGCTCTAAATGACGGAATATGCCGAGTAGCCCCCCAGTGATCCAGACCACCTCAGAACCTCTCGAGTCGCCCTATCGCTACCCCATCGATCCTTGAACGTGTAAGGATCAAGATGGCTGTGATCTGTGGACTCTATGAGAAGAATTCGCTCCTCACAGGTGCGCCTTCTGAGAGGTCTCGGTCGAATAGCACTCTGTCGATCCAGCGCCTCCCAGTTAGGGCTTCTTGGCTTAATCGGTGCGTCTAGGGTCAGGGATCATGTAGCCGTTGAAATCAGGGCGTGGCGTGACCGGAGCGCGGAGAATTTGGCCCTAAAAGTTGGCCCTAGGGTTCGGGCTGCGGGCGCGTGCGAGAGGAAGAAGACGATGGTTTTGGGTCGGGCCGACCCCGACCCGCGCCTTTTAGTTCGGGCCGACCGAAGAATAAAAAAGATTTTAGAATTAAAATCCCTAAGAAAATTAATTCATAATTAGATTCCTATAGTTTTAATTTAAATAAAAATGCAGAATAAATGTTTAAAATAACTTTAGTTATATTGATCCAAACGGTATGATCCAATATACCATTTGAATCAGAAAAATATAAAGAATCTAAATATAAGATAAAATCACAGATCCAATGGTTGGATTTAAAATTATTTACCGAATTCCTTGCTGTCCTTAATTAAATCATATTAAATTTAATAAATATCCAAATATGGAGATTAAAGGCTCTGATTGCTCCTTAGACCCTAGAGAACAATTGAGACCCTTAAAACTAATTTTGGATATTTATTTTTCTTAATCATCCCTTAATCACCCTAATTAATGATTAGTAAATTTAACCTTAATTAAGTCTCAGATTTAGGGTAAGTAAGTTCCCAATGCTATATTAAGTCTATTAGAACCTAAGTGTAGGGTTAGATTTTCCTAAAGATGCCTATCTTCACTAATCACCCTAATGGGCTTAATTAAGTAATTAGTGATAATTAATCTTAATTAAGTGGTCAAAATCTAAAATGAGGGTATTTCTCACTTCATTAACCAACATAAAACATATTAAAATAGATTAGATCTAATTTGGGAAGCTAAACCCTGAAAACCCAATTTTAGCCTTAAGAGGGGCAATTTGGTCATTTTGACCAAAGTATGCTTAAATGCTCCTTAAACTTGGAAATTTCAATAAATTAACCCTAAGTTAGATTAGAAATGTTCTCTGAACTCTTAGATTAATAATAATGTTAATGTGATCATTGATTTGAGAGATCTTCAATTTAGTCCTAATTTAGACACTTAGATCTTAAGTGACCTTAAAGAAGTCATTTAAGCTTAACTCTTAAATGTAATCATTTCAAAAGCCACTTGGTAAGTTCAAATTAATTAAAGTATAAGCTTAAATACTAAAACAAACAATAATGGAACATCCTAAGTTAAAATCTATCTTAAGGTCTAAAGTGATCAAACCTCAGATCCTTAGATCTTAAGTAGCCTAAAAACGTCAATATGAGTTTGATGTCTAATCTAATGCTTAAAATTGTCAATTTCAACCTTAATAAGCTCCATACAATTTAACTATGAACTTTGATTCTAAAAGAATCACAAATGGAAGCTCTTAAGTTAAAACTCTTATTTAGAGATATGAAGTGATAAAATCTCAGATCCTTAGATCTTAAGATCTTAGACTTAGATCTTCAATTTAAAATTGAACCATTTCCAATTGAAATTCTTTAATGATTGATTGTTTAATCCCTTGAAACTTTCCATGTGGGTATAGGATTATTCAATGTATAAGGGAATGAAATTATCTTAAAGATTGAATATAGATCTTAGATTCTCAAGTTCTTAATCAATTGTTTTATCTTATAATCAGTAGAACAACCTTTCACTAAGTTTTTAGTTCCTGAATCTTTCAGCTTATAGGATTCTTTACCTTTAATCAGGGTAATAAGTCTGAACCCTAGATCCTAGTTAGAATATTACCTTGGATTTAGGATTTGAACTCAACATAGGGTTTAGGTTCTAAATCCTTAAATCTTGATTTACTTAATCAAGATTTGGGTAATAGAGTAAAATATAAATAAATTAGGTCGTTGATTTACTTAAACCATATAGTCGTCACATGATTTTGGATTGGAACTTGTTAAGTTCTAATATTAACTTTAAGGACGTAAATCTGAGATTCTACTTGATAGCTGGATATTGGAGATCCTAAACTTGAACCTTCTCAGAGTAGTTAGATTGGGTAATTAGATAACATAAGATGTCACATAGTCTAAATTGAGTCTCTTGCTTACTTTGACTAGATTGCTTGGCATACCTTGGATATTGAGCCTTATTCCTTGAGCATAATAGGAAAACTTAGGATATGGATGATACATCCTAAGTTAGTATTTGATGTGCATATCATTCAATTTTGCCTCATTTGCAGTTGGTAGAGTATGTCTTAGATTAGTCTGCCACTTCAGTAGTAGTATTGTATAGACTGGACTCAGACCTAGCATATTTGGATGGCTACGCTGGAGATTGATTGATGGATATTGGAGGCCCTGTATGGCCTATTGGCTGGTATAGCTGTACTATATCTTAGGCTTATTACTACTTTAGCTGGATTGCTCAGTATTGTTTATTGTTTTACTTTGCCACATGCTTCAGTGGCCTTATTTTCAGTACTTTCTCGCTTTGCCACATGTCCCAATGGCTTTACATTTTATAGATTGCTTTGATTTTTGCCACATGTCTCAGTGGCCTTTTCTTTTCTTTTCTTTTCCCGTTCTTGACTAGCATATTGTATGTATACTCATATGGCTTACTTATATATATTTTGGCATGTTTAGGATGCTAGAATTTCACATTTTCAGTACTTGTGTTCTTTTATATACTCAGCATGTGTAACATGATCATAAGCATGTTAGGTTCAGAATTGTATTGTAGTTGCTATTTCTTTTAGCTTTTAGCCTCACCTTGTTTATTTTGCATTGTATGTTGGCTATAAATGGATAGTTTATAGTTACCCATTTCTTTCATAGCTTGTTGCACCCTTTACTGCTTACATGTGCAGTTAAATTAAAATGTGACATTTTTAAATGTTCAGTTCATTAAAATAGCCTAAAATGTATTTATACAATTGTCTAACTGTAACATTTTTGTTTTATTGGCTGGGGCCCTGGCATTTGTGATACCGACAAATATCAGATTCAGACGTGTTCATGGGCACTATCGCTAAAGAGGAGCAGGTTCATGAGGAGGATCATGCTGCTGCTGTTTAGTTAGATTTTGCCTTTATTTCAGTGAGATTGAGAGATATTTCCATTTTTTAAAACTTTAGTTTGTAATAATTACTTCTAGATGTATATTATTTTTGCATTGTGATGAGTTACTATATTGCATTCTCTTTTCCTACTATGTATGCTTGTGGACATTACTACTCATCTATTGCTTCCGCTACTTTGATATTTTTATATATATTGATAAATGTTATAGCACTTGGTGACAAGTCCTTGGCTTAAGGCAGGTTGGGTTTACCTGACTTTACTTTAGTTGGGGACTTGCCACAGTTGGAGCACCGTACTCCCTTGTTGTCAGTACGGGGCCCCACAGCGTAAAGTACAGGAAAAGCACAGGTGCTGCAGCACATTGTGGTGCTCATTGGGAGCCCCTCACTCGAGATGGAGGTGCTATCGTGCGCCTCAGCGATTAGCGGATAGAGGAGCGGGTGCTACCGTGTGCTGCAATAGAATTAGCACTACGGAGCACCACAGCAGAAATCAGCGCTACCACGCGCCGCAGCAGGAGTCAACTTGAGAGGCGGGCGCTCCAGCACACCGCAATGGTAGGTAACCCGAGATGTGTGTGCTACAGTGCACCTCAGTGCCTAGCTACCTAGGACCTAGATGCTGCGGTGCACCGCAGCGCTTGGCAGAGTTCTGCTTCGATTCAAGTTATGCTCTAAGAAAATTGGAGGGTATTTTGGACTATTTGGGGTCCAAAAATGAGCTGAGTATTTAAAAAAAATTATGGAGGAGTTCTTATGCAATCTAAAAAGTTGGAATTACAAATTGAGAGGCTTTGGATGCTGTGAGGAGTAGATCCCAAGGTGAAGCGCTTAGGAAGCTGTAGTGCAACAGAGCTCTTGCATGTTGGAGAACATACTCCGGTGGTGGATGCTTCCTGTATTTTTTATCATAGAGTAAGATCTTGTGTGTTTGCTATCAAAGGTCAAGCTCTTTGTAACTCTGCACTTTTCAAGATTCTTAATGGATATTTTCTATGGTGTGGCTCTATGGTTTTTACCATTAGTGGTTTTCTACGTAATTTTTAGTGTTTGGATGTTTGCGTGCTTGAGTTTATTTTTTCATGCATGTGCTGTGATTTTTTGCTTATGTATCTGTGATTTCAATTTTTTTTGGTAACCGTCAACACAGCTCTGGTCCTCAATTGAGCACCTTAGTCAAACTACCGCATGAAAACTGCTAGTACAATTAGTATCCGCGAGAGGTTACCTTGTTGGTTCTAGGTTTACTGTTTGAGTGGGTGCAATGGTCAACAAGATGAGACACAAGATAGAGAAATTCAGCGGTACAAACTTTGTATTCTAGAAAATGTGGATGGAGGATTCGGTTTACCATAAGAAGTGATATCTTCCATTGAAAGGATTCGACGGAAAACCTGCAATTATGACTAACAAAGAGAGTGAAGTTCTCAATAGAACTATACTGAGTTTGATTGGTTTATCATTGTCTTTTTCTGTTGCTTTTAACATTGCTAATGAGAAAACTACTGTAGATCTCATGGATGCCCTGACAAGAATATATGAGAAGCCCTCGGCTACAAATAAAGTTATCTTAATGAAGAGATTGTTTAACATGAAGATGACAGATGGATATTTAGTGATGGAAAACCTTAATGGGTTCAACACAGTGATGAGCCAGTTAAGTTCGGTGGGCATCAGCTTTGATGATGAGGTCCGAGTTTTTTTGTTCCTCTCTTCATTGCTGGATAGTTGGGATGGGCAAGTTACAACCATCACCAATTCATCAGGAAATGCATCGTTGAGATTTGACGACATTGTCAGGCTTATGCAGAATGAGGAGGTGCAGAAGCATACAATACAAGGTGTAATCAGCTCTACAAAAACATCTGTGATATCACATATTTTCTAATTTAATCATTCTAACTAATTTGATATTATGTAAGTTAAGGATCTCCAACATCTTATTATCCAGTATAAACTCAGAACTACAGTCCAATGAGGTTTAAAATAACTAGAACTAATAACGTTCTAATATAATTCAATCAGTGACTCTTATTTAAGTTAAATAATAAATCAAATTTCTTAATTAATGATTTTAATTAACCCCAAACCAACCTTGATTAACATAAATCAAGATTGAGGGATTAAGAATTAAACTATAATATTGGGGTTTAAACTCTTAATCCAAAGGTACTAAGGACTAAAGGTGTAAGGTAAATCCCAACCCTCGCGTTTTGCATGTTAAGGTTATTTTATTTAGCATAATCAAACTTAATAAGATGGATCTCAAGTCTTTAACTAAGGTTTAAATACAAAATAATTCTAATAATGGATAAAATGTAGAAACTAATAAAACTAAGGTTTCATCCATTGAGAAACCCATTTACTCATTGTTTAAATTCTAACCTAAGTCTATAACTAATTCATAAGGAAGATTCCTAAAGGATTAATGACGAAAACTAATAAAAGAAGGTTAATTTAGCAAGGATTTAATGAATAGTTCAAAATTAAGCATTAGAGTTAATTGAGTCTTAACTATATTTATTTACTAATTTTTGAGAACTTAGGGATGACATAATGTGGACTAAATTACATTATAAAGCTTATAAATTACTTAAGAATTTCTTAAGGGAAAGATTAGGGTTTGGCATAAAAATCAATCCAATGAACTTAAATGATATAAGTTTGGTTCTTAAGCACATAATTCACTATCTCTACTAGAAGTTTCAGATTTTTAAGGCTTAAGGATACTTAAATCCAATTTTTGGCAAAATGACCAATTTGCCCCTACTTAAGAGTCTAAAATGTAACTTTTTAAGTTAGGGTTTCAAACTGAAATTTATCAATACCAAATGGTTACTTACTATCTAATATGAAGATAGATAATAAGTACACATATATTGGCCAAGAATTAAGCTTAATGAGCTCAAATTAGGATTTCAGCTCATTAGGGGTTGATTTGTAATCTATTTAGGGAATTAAGACATTTTTGTTATACTTATGTTTTTTACTGCCTATGGATTTGATAAAATTTAAGATCATTAAATTATTAGATCATTTGGCCAATTTATGGCCAAAATAATATTATGGTCTAAATGTGTAATTTAGAAGATTAAGGAATAGGTCATGTAATAACCCAAGGTTGTTACCCAGCTTAATTTTAGTTCAATTGTATCGTAATTATCATTCCATTAAATTCATCTAGTCATCAAAACCAAACCTTGAAGGTTTGGAGCAATTCAGAGCTAAATCCAATATTTTGGATTATTTTAATATTTAATTAATTAGAAAATTGAGGTATTTATTTTGACCTCGAAATCAAAATTTGACTTCACTGTTACGATCGTCACCCCCAAATTAGCTAGGGGTGATGTTTTGGACGCATTTGAAAGTCATCGAATTTTCGCGAATAATTTAATGTAATTAAATGCATCAAAAAATAGGAAAATTAAATAGTCATCGAAATCAGATTCAGACTTTGCCGTTGAATTCCTCACTCCCAAATTAGCTAGGGGTGAATTTTTGGGAATTTTCGGAGCACATTTCAAAAATCGGAATATTTAAATAATTAGGGAAAATAAATGAGTAATTAAGAAATCCTTGGGTCCCTAATTTGCAATTTCCCTATTTATTTGAAAAATATTTTTGACTGTCACCTCCCTTCAAAAATTGGCTGGCCATCCTTCCCCTCATCTCTTAGCCATGCCTCATTTAAGGCTCATCCATGATAGTCTACTCACCTAGCCCCTAGCTAATGATGAAGCCCTACCCTTTCCCTTCTCCTTTAAATGGAGAGCTCAGCCATCTTCTCCACTTGCTGAAATTTTCTCCATTCCCTCCATTTTTCCATTGCTGCACTTTGAGGAAGAAGAAAAAGAAGAAGAAGAAGAAGAAGAAGATAGAGCCTTCCTCATCCACCTCTAGCAAGGATAAAGGCACTCTCTTGCTCCTCTCCTTATCTTTCTTATGATGTTATGATGTTAGAATGCAGCCTTGTAAGTCCATATGCATGTATGAAAGCCATTAAGGCTCTTAAGAACTCACAAAAATATGATCTGTTTTTCATCTATTCTGCATACCCTTGTATTCATCATCATTTTTAGTATAGCTAGCATGCTCCGTTTGTGCTGATTTTGGTGTCGATGGAAAGGTATCGGAAATACCTTTCCATTGATATATGGCACCACTCATGGAACTCTTTGGATTGAGAGTAATTAAGCTCGAAAAATAGCCATCATGGGTTTTGCACCTGGCGAAATCATCGTCTGTCGCTGCAGCGCGCTGCAGCGGGTTGCCGCGGGCTGCAACGGACAGGAAAACTTAGGGAAAATATACAAAAATGCACGTTGAACTAATTGAATAGTAATTTGTGAAATGGACCGCTACAGCGCGCGGTCCCGCGCTCAGCGGCCTACAGCGGCATTTCACGGAACTTATGAAAATGACCAATAAAACTAATTGAACTGTGATTTTGCAAACCGAACTGCTACAGCTCACCATAGCGCGCTGTAGCGGACTGCAGCAGTCTACAGTTGTAATTTCACAAAAATTATAAAATTATTTAATGAAAGTAATCGAACAGTGGTTTTTGCAAAATGAACCGCTACAGTGCGCCAGCGCGCTGCAGCGGGTCGCAGCGGGTTACAGTGGATCGCAGTGAACTGTAGCAGGCCGCAACGCAAAGGCGCTACCGTGCGCTGCCGTGCAGAAAGCGCTGCAGTGCGCTACAGCGCCCAAAAGTTGCAAAATTTCTAGATTTGTTTTAAAACTGCCCAGATTTTGTAAAACTGTCCAATTTTGGCTGAAATAGCCAAAACTTCACTGTTTTGATATTTTAAAACCCCTAGGACCCTAGTGGGGCTAAGTTTTATTAAATTTGAACCTATTTTAGCTAAAATTAAACATTGCATAAAAGTCTATGTTATAATCAAGTTTGAAACTTTGTTGTTATTATCAAATGCTCAACACCTATCATATAGCTTGAATGTACTGTATCTATTGCCAAACAATAAAGTCTTAAGTGCTTGAATTAAATAGGTGTACCATAATAACCAAAATGGCATGAAACTTAAGTCTTTAAATTTGTGATTAAATGCTAATTCCTTTAATTTGATTCTAGAATTTGATTAGCATTAATTACCTCTTTATGTTATCTTTTCATTTTTATGCTTTTATAACTTTAGGATGTATGTTAGAATACCTTAACATACAGTTGGACACTTAAATGTGCTTACTTGAACTTAAGAATCTTAATAGCTTGATTAAGTAGATGATACTTAATCAAAATCTAAGTTTGACATCAATAATACACTAATAATACATTGATTTATCATTGACCTTTAAATTAACATTAGTCTTAATGATAGAAAGGTTAGGGGTTAAACCCTAGCTTATCTTGATTAAGATCTAAACCTTAATCACTTAATTAATTGACTTGATTGTAAGATAATTTAATTGATATTATTCCAATAATGCCTATGATTTGATATTGATCTTAAATCATCAAATTAGAAATGCTAAGGATAATATTGAATATGTGTGATTAAACCATCTAAATCCAAACTTTAGATCTTTAATTTTCTCTTATATAAGACAATTAGCATAAGATGAAAATAAAATTGTAATGATTATGCAATGATCTAACTCTAATAAGGTCTTTGATTTTATCCCATGATTGTAGAATAGGAAAGGATCAAATGAATTTTAATCATCTGATCTGATCACTTAATTTAAGTATTGCAAGTAAACCTTAAGAAGTAGAAAAGTGAGATCTTAAGGGTCTTGCTATAGGATTCGTCATTGAAATGATTAAAGATCTTAACTAATGAAACATTGAGGTAGGAAGGACTTTTGTAATTTATTGAGGTAGAAACCTAGTTGATCCTTCAAAACTTTAGAAGTTAAACTTGATATCTTGTGGTAGGAATTACCTAAAGTAATTAGAATGTGACTCATTCCTTATGGTAGCAACCTATTTTGAGTGATCCTTTGATCACATCCTTGGAGCCTTATGTAGGATACACCTACTTAGAGTAAGGATTAATAGTTTTGATAAATCCTTGTTGATTAAATAGAACATTCTGAACTCAGATTGTTGGTTGGGTATAGTAGGATATACCCATATTATTGGATTAATTCAATAATATTTAGGAATGGTTGATTCACTCCAATGTAGACTTATGACCAGGTTCTATCCTGCGGGATTAGCCGAATACAGTCCCATTAAGGTAAATCTTCCAAGACTAAGAGTGTTACAATTAGTGAACAGGATCCTTAGTTTGAGATATAAACTGCGACCGGGTTCTGCCTCCTATAGTAGTGCGCTTTGATAAGTGCAGTTTAAGCAAACTAAGTATATGAAGTCACTTTGTGTAGACCACTAAGTATGCTTGTAATTAGGGCATTTAACAGCTTAGCTTGAGATATAAACTATGACCCGATTCTGCCTCCTATCATAGTGCGCTTCAATAAGTGCAGTTTAAACAAGCTAAGGGTTAAATCTACCTTTCTTGCAAATATTCTAAATATGTGTTTACAATCATCCCAGCTAATGATTTTTAAGTAAACTCTCAACTTTAACCAATTACCACAGTTAGAATCTTAGGAGTCAGAATTCTTTTAACAGGATTCTACATAATGGAGACTTTGGATTCATTATCAGATTTTAAAGCATTTTCTGAATTTATCTCATGTAGTTTAGAAGTATGAGCATGAGCATAAGCATGATGTGTGAATATCAGAATGATGTATGAGAATCAGAATAATGTATAAGTATCAGTGATGATTTATGAGTTACGGAATGTTGCATACATTGACGAGGAATTTCTGAATGCATCAGTGTCATCAATAAATAGTATTCCCAATAGGGTGTATGTAGATATTGGACCGTACTGCTCATAACAGTTCAGTGATATTTTGGTAGTATATCAGTAGCATACCGTGTTGAGGCATATTCAGATGCACAGTTTCAGTGACATACAGTATAGTTTACAGATGTTTACTCAGTTTCAGATTCAATACTATTTTTGGTTTACTTTCAGTATTCAGTTATAGTTTAGTTTTACGTTATTTTACTTCAGTTTTGTACAGTTTTATACAATTTTATATTTTTAGATATGTTATAGTTTTCTTATAGTTTTATACATGTTATGTAAACGTTAAATGAATAACTAGAACTGTTTAGATTAGTTTCGATGTGTTAGACTTATTATCTAACACGGGGTACTTTTGGGATTCGGCAATTTGCTAGATCCTAAACAGTATATTGAGACAGTTCAGGAGGACACTCGGGAGATTCAGGAGGAGCCCGTGGAGTACTAGTGGACTCTCCTCCAGCTTTAGTTTCTGCTTAGTATTTTCAGTTCAGTACCTAGTTTTACTTTAGCATTTTAGTAAACTATTTGTAATAATTATGGATTCGTTTTCTTTTCTTTTCTAAGATGAATGTTTTCTATGGCTTCTATGATGAATGATTCTGGATGTTTGCTTTAAGCTTCCACACTCTATTTTTATACTATTTATACTTAGTATTGTGATGTGATCATCATACTGGAAATGATGATATCTTATACATATATTGGATTCCTATTGTATTCTAAATCCAATGTATGTATTTATCTAATACTTAGGATAAGGATACTACACTTATCTTAAGTATTAGCTCTCAACCCTGATTGAGGTTGAGTCAGCAACCCTTCAGATGGGCTTAGTTTTCAGCTATTCGGGGAGACGAGTTATTCCTCCCCGAGTGGTGCACCGCTCCACCGCCGAATTTATGATTTTAATTCTTTTGTACGCGGCGATGGGGCAAGGCGCTACAGGTCCAAAAAGCTAAATTCTTTATTTGATGTCCAAATATAGCAAACTTAGTGGCTATGGACTCCCTATAGCACACTGAGTACAATGACTATGAGTTCACCCAATTTGAACTTTATTTGATTAAGTTAGGCCCCAATTAGAGTTTAAGGTGATTAGTGATTGATTAGTAAAATTAATCACAAAGTCACAAAATTAAATTTAGCACTAAGTTCTATTATACCCTAGGAGCTATTAGTAACTTGAAGTTCTTAATTTGGGTAATTAGTGAGGCTAATCCTAATTAATCAAGATTTGGGGGATTAAGGATAATTAGGAAAACTAATTAATAAATCCTAAATATTTTTGCAGTTTATTAATCTACACATTCTCTTGATCACAATGGTATATTGAATCACCATAATTGAAGCTTAATGAAGTTTCTATGGTAAATGGGGTAATTTGGGAAAGTCCTAAATGTCACTAGTCTAATACACCTCTAATGGAAAATTTGACACTACTAAATATTTCTCATATTTTTTTGAGCAAAATAAGATATATATATTTGCTATATTTGGATGCATAGATTTAAAGTTATAAATGATTAAAGTTCTAAATTTTATTGAATTAATTTAAGTTAATTTAATTATTTTAATTAAATTTCAATTTTCTGAATCCTTACTCATATGGCAGCGGGCCTGACCAAATTTGAAACGTGCATCGGCTATGAGGCGAGACAAAATGGACCGACCCACTGAATTGGGCGGCAATGGCACAGATGTGGGCTTCACGAACCCGACAGATGGCGCAGACCTGTGGGCCTAGATTGATGGAGAATAGGAAAGAGGGGTACGGGCCGAAGTAGGGCCACCCATTAGATACGCTAATGGACCAAAATGAGCCACGCAGATGGAATGGACATAGATCGACCTAGAAGAGAATATCAGTTTTCCTCGATGAGGTGGCTGAATGAATTGAATTTAGGGTAGACTCCAACGCTGCGAATGGAGCTTCACCGGTTCCAAAATGTATGTCGATGGCAAGACTGCAAACTGGATTTCTAATTAAATGCAGAAGCCCATCACTAGACATCTCCTACTCGGGGATGGAGCAATGCTCCCTAGGTTCATAGGGTTTAAGGGATAAGCCCGAATGATGATAGGCGAAGTATCGAGCTTAGTTGAGCTAAATAAAACCTTGATGATAATGTATGCAATCAAGTAGTTAATTGCATGAAAAGATTAAATGCTAAAGTGAATATATATGCAAGGAAGATTGGGTACCTGTGGATCGACTCCAGAAAGTTAGGGTTTCATGGATGCGACTGCGGAGGGTTCAAGCATTTCAAAGATTGATGATGTCAAGGGTTTAGCTTGAGGTCCCAGGTCAGGGCATTTAGAGAAGGTCTCAAGCTGAAGGGAGGCCACGCATGGAGCTACTATCACCGTGTGCCCTAGCCCGGCAACACATGCCGCACGTAGATGGACAGGGATGGTACACCTCGAACTGTTGGATCGGGCCGGACCGATTAATGTTTCAACACACGTCGACCAGGATGCTTGGCTCGGCCCAAAAATGGGATAATGGCCCAGCACAAACTCGACGATGGGTTCGGCTCAAAACTAAGAGGCAAGTTCATCTTGAAATTAAAAGGAGGTACCCACTTGCAAATTTAATATAATATTAATTAATTTAAATTATATCAAATTTTTTAATTAAATTTAAGTTATTAAATGGATTTAGAAAAATTCTCAAACTTCACTCTTAGCTAAATGAAGGATGTTAAAGGCAACGATAAAATCAGATTTTGATTTCAATGAGCATTTAATTTTCCTATTTTTGGGGTATTTTGAATATATTAAAATATTCTGTGAAAATCCAACAACTTTCAAATGATTCCAAAATATCACCCCTATCTAATTTGGGGGTGATGAGCACAATGACGAAGTCAGATTTTCGATTTGAGATTAATTTAGGTAGGTCATTTTCCAAATTATTATAATTTCCAGAATTAGGGTTTTGATCCAAGTGACTCCTGATTTGGACCAAAACTTTATGGTGAGCTCCTAATGGCTTATTAAGAGCATTATAATCAAAATCAGAACCTAGTTTAATCCTGATTAACTAGGGTAACAACATTGGGTTATTATAGACTCTCCCGCTTAAGAACGATATCGTCCTCATAATCACTTAAGTAGGAAGAACAATGCATGAATAAAATGAGTAAATGAATAAACACAAAAGTTGAGAAGTACCAGGATTCCCAAATAGCCTTGGGTACTTTGATTGCTTTTCTGACTCTTTCTCCCAAGTGGCTTCTTGCATGAGAATGATTCTTCCATTGAACCTTGACCATTGGGATTGATCAGATTCTTAACTATTTCTAATCATTTCCTAAAATTCTAATAGGTTCTTCAATGAACAATTGGCTCGATTGAATTTCTACTAGTGGAATGGAGATTAGGTGATGAGGTTCTCTCAGGCATTTCTTGAGTGATGAAATGTGAAACACATTGTGCTCTATAGAGAAGTCATCAGGTAATTCCATCTTGTATGCTGAAGATCCAACCTTGAATATGGTTTTCAAAGGTTCAACATATCTTGAACTAAGCTTTCCAGCTACTCCAAAATGGTAGATACCTTTCATTAGGCTTAGCTTCAGGTATACGAGATCACTTTCCTGGAACTCAAGAGGACGATGATGAGAGCCATGGTACTTACTCTATCTGTCCAAGGCTATTTGAATCCTTTGCTGAATGAGTCTAACTACATTGTTAGTCTTTTCTGCTATATCAAACACATACAATTGGACATCTCTAGGTTTAGACCAAGATATTAGAGTAGAGCACTTCCTCCCATACAACGCTTCATAAGGTGTCACTTTAATGATCGACTGGAAACCATTATTGTATGCAAACTCTACCAGAATAATAAGATCCTCCTAAGAACCAATAAAATTAGGAACATAGAGTCTAAGTAAGCCTTTAAGAATTGAATTTACTCTTTCACTTTGGTCATCTGTTTGAGGATGAAAAGATGTGCTTATTGCTAGGGTGGTTCCTAGATCTTGATGCACTACCTGCCCAAACTTTAAAGTAAATCTGCTATCTCTGTCAGATATGATCGATTTGAGAATACTGTGCAACCTGACTATTTTTTTAATGTACAACTTTGCAAGCTTCTCAATATAATTAGTATGATAGATAGGAATAAAGTGTGCTAATTTGGTAAGATGATCAACAATGACCCTAATTATGTGTAATAACCTAGGTTGTTACCCTAGTCATTTAGGACTAATCTTAGCCTTAATCTTAATCTTAAGTGTTAATCAAGTCATTAGGAGTTATCCACTAAGACCTAGTCCAAATCAGGAATCAAATGGATCAAATCCTGATTTTTTGAAAATTCAGGAACCCTAAAATTTGACCTGTTATAATAGACCTCAGATTGGAAAATGGATTTCGTCATTGCACTCATTAACCCCAAATTAGCTAGCAGTGATGTTTTCATGCAAATCGGAAGTTGTCAAAATTTTGACGAATATTTTAATTATATTTAAATTCCTTGAAAATTGAGAAATTAAAATACTCATCAGATCAAAAATATGACCTCGCCTTTGCGTTCCTCACCCCTCAATTAGTTAGGAGTGGATAATTGGGAAACTTTTGGAGATTAATTAATTAATTAGAATTAATTAATTTAAAATTTGGTTTTAAAATAATTAAGTAATCGAAAATTATTGGATATTTATTAAATATCCCACAGCCGTCAAATATCTAACGCCGTCCGCCTAAACTCGCGTACCATTAGCCCTCCGTCGTTCGATCTAATGGTGCAGCTGAGCCATTCGATCCACTGTTCGATCGAACAACACAGCTAAGCCATTCGATTAGTCGATCGAACGGCTCTCGAGCATCATCTCCGAGGCTCGCTCACCCGTGGACGCGTGTCACGCAGCCGCTTGAACCTCCCAATCCATGCACCTCCGGCCTTGTCCGCTCTGCCTTGGATGCCTTAACCCATGATCTACGATCCTCAAGGCATCCAGTCGGCTCGATCAGTGAAGTTTCATCGAATCCAGGCTTCCTGAACTCTATCTCCCCTCGCAGTCGTCGATCCAGGTATACTCATAACTCCTCTTCTGCATCTTGTATTTTAATTTTCAAATGAATAATAGAGTTTTCATGCTTATCTTCTCAGAACTCTGAATTGGACTATTATTTTTATATATAAAAAACTCAGATTTACACAATGATGACAGACAGAGCCCCCCTCATGCTCCCTCCAGTAGTTCCTCCAGTGATGTAAATGCCTTATTGGAAGCAGACAATCTGATGGTGGAATCCCACCAAAAATAAGCAAAATACAACTAGAAATAGACTAAGGGAATCGCTGATGCTCAGGCCAAGCAGGCCGAGAGAATGGAGCGACTGCTGGTATCCTAGATAAACCAGAACCGCACTCCGACTGAGGTAGCCTCGGCATTTATACTCTTACCAGCATCACCTATAGTCCGCAGATGGACTATTGCACAGTTTCCTCTGCCTGAGACCCCCTACCTTCAATGGGAGTCTCTCTGGAGTATATACCGCCACATAGATCAAAATGGTGGAAAAGAATTTGACGAGTATCAAGTGTCCCGACTCAGAGGTAGTCCGTCTTACTACTCACCTCCTGTAAGACGAGGCTGAATATTGGTGGGACACCACCCACAGCACATAGTTTGCTGATATACCACTCGAGGACATTACTTGGGATGAATTCATCAAAGCATTCCAGGCTCGATTCATTCCCCTGTCCGCCAAGCATATCTTGGAGGACATGTTCCTGAAACTACAGCATGGTTATCGATCTGTGTCTTCCTACGAAGTAGAATTCCAACACCTCGTAAGATTTTCTACCAGCTTGGCTACCACGGAGCTAGACCGCTGCCACTGGTTTCAGAGCGGTTTGCAGCCCTCTATCAGAAGCTAGGTGATCCCTCTATGCATATCAGACTTCACTGAATTACTTGAGACTGCCAAAATAGTAAAGCAATACCAAGCTCGGGAAGGACCTAAGAGGAGTCTCAGGTTCCCTTCATTCCAATAGAATCCACCCAAGCGAGCTAGAGTATATCAGCTCAAGGCCAAAGCTCCTTCCACTGATCAGTTCAATTGCTGCACAAAGCCTCATCCATATGGTCGATGTTACCATAAGAGTTGTGTCTGCTTCTCCTGCGAATGGCCAGGCCACAAATTTTATCAATGTACGTCTACAGAAACGATTGACGGTGATCAAATCGATCGCTCCAGAAGCTGTCAAGTCTTTGACTTATTCCAGAAGCCTGCAGCGACTCATCCTGCACCACCTCCTACTTCAGCTATAAGGCGTGAGACGGCCAATGTCCCTCGCCCAAATGCACCATGGTCATCTCCACGACAGACCTATAACAACAAGCCTACTGGCCATGCTCGTGTATACACCCTCACACCAGTTGAGGCCGCTGAAGACAATCACACAGTATAAGGTACCCACTTTTGAACCTCTCTAGTTTTTACCATTATTACTTTCTTAACATAGTTAGTAATTATTACATCTATGATTAGGTTCAATTTGCATAAGTGATAAACCCTGTAACATCCTATTCGACACTGGGGCTATCCATTCCTTTGTGTTTGAAGGTTGGGAGAAAGCACTTAACTTACCCTTATATCGCCTAGCTAATCCTCTTAACGTTGGGTTACCTTCTTGAGCCCAAATTCCAGCTCGCCAATTTTGCAAAGTACCAATCCCCATTGAAAATGAAGAATATGAAGCCAAGTTAGTAGTTCTCCCCATAGCTAACTTCGATGTAATATTGGGCATGAATTGGCTAAGCCAACATAACACCGCTATCAACTGCACAAAGAAGAAGATTACCTTAGGTAGTGGTGGCAAGGCTAGATCCTTCGTTGGTAATCTTAGCACAAGATCCTCGCTAATCAATGTTATAAAAGCAAAAATGTTAGTTCAAAAAGGTTGTGACACCATCCTAGTAACAGTATTGGGAGAAAGGAAAGAAGGCATTTCCTTATCCAAGAACCCCATCGTTTACGAATTTGCCGACATTTTTCTCGAACATCTACTAGGTCTTCCTCCTACACGGGAAGTGGAATTTGCAATCAACATTGTTCCAGGAATGCAACCCATCTCTAAAGCTCCTTATCGAATGGCGCCTAAGAAGCTAAAAGAATTAAACAAACAACTGCAGGAACTATTGGAGAAAGGTCTTATCAAGCCTTGTTCATCCCCATGGGGAGCGCTAGTTTTGTTTGTCAAGAAGAAAGATGGATCAATGCGGATATGCATCGATTATTGGGAGTTAAATAAAGTAACAGTAAAAAACAAGTACTCACTGCCCCACATAGATGATCTGTTCGATCAAATAGCACGAGCAAAAGTGTTCTCAAAGATCGATCTACGATCAGGGTACCATCAACTGCAAGTAAAGGATCCAGATGTAGCAAAGACTACCTTCAGAACCATATATGGCCATTATGAGTTTCTAGTAATGTCATTTGGAATGACAAATGCACCTTCCCTCTTTATGAACCTAATGCAGCGTATCTTGAAACCATACCTTGATAAATTCATCATTGTGTTCATAGATGATATTTTAATATACTCCAAGATGAAGAAGGAACATGAAGGTCATCTCAGGATAATATTGGAAGAATTGAGAAGCCACCAGCTGTATTCCAAGTATTCCAAATGCAAATTCTGGCTTGAATCTATCACCTTCTTGGGAAATGTAGTAGATACTAAAGGAATCAGAGTATATCAGAACAAAGTCAGTGACATTCAAGAATGGGTACAACCTAAGTCAATGACTGACATCAGAAGCTTCCTGGGCTTAGCCGGTTACTGCAAAAATTTTGTGAAGGGCTTCTCCCAGATAGCCTCTCCGCTCACCAATCTCACTCAAAAGGTTGTTCCCTTTGAGTGGTCGCTAGCTTATGAAGGAGCATTCCAAGCCCTAAAAGATGCGCTCTCATCTGCCCCAGTTCTAGTCCTCCCTAAAAAAGGTGTAAACTATCAGGTCTATACTCACGCCTCTAGTATAGACTTAGGTGCCATATTAATGCAGGAAGGGCTAGTCATCGCGTATGCTTCTCGTCAGCTGAAGCCTCATGAAAGGAACTACGCAGTTCATGACCTTGAGCTAGCCACTGTAGTGTAGGCCTTAAAGATCTAGCATTGTGATGACCCCAATATTGAGAATCACTTAAATCAACATTGATATGTCATCACAATATCTAATACTAGATTAGAAGGAAACTAATCTAAATCATTAGATACTGTGTTTGGTCAAGGATTTAGAAGAGGGTCTTAAGTTAAGATGAAAGGGAATTTTATGAAATGAGTTATAAAAATTACATATGAAGATGGAATATATGAATTTATATGTGAGAATGTAGTTTAAAAATAATTGATGTGAATACTTACAATCCTAGATATCAAAAATCTAAGTATTTAACATGTGAAACATAAACCTACAATTTTCAACAAAATTTCTAAGTTATTAATTTCTTAAAAATTTTGGCAGAGTTTTTGCTGTAAATGGCTAAAGAAACACCTGCAAAGTAGACATACAAGACTTCCATTCCAATGGAAGTTATAATTGGAAGAAAAATAATCTAAAACTAGCATGTAATCAATCCATTACATAGGATTATCTAATTCTAGTTCTAATATAGAGTCAATCCATTACATAGGATTTACTCATTTATAATTCTAATATAGAGTCAATCCGTTACATGGGATTGCTCATTTCCAATTCTAAAGTAAAGTCAATCCATTACATGGGATTGCTTATTTCCAATTCTAAAAGTTAAAGTGAGAAAAACACATGTGTAACAATTGTCAACCATAAGGTATACTCAATTCACACATTTAATACATATATGAAGATAACAAAAGCTTCTCAACTTAGATATGAAACTAGTTTCTAATTCTAAAAGAAATTTAATATATAACTAATTCCAATTAACATTCAAAGTAGATATGCAGCTAATGACTTAATTAATATTCATTTTCATACATTTATATTCATCAATCCATTCATTACATCCATTCATTCATTCATCATAAGAATTTAAATATAATCTAAGCTCCAACACAAGTGTAGTAAAATTAAAGTAAATAAAATTAATTACAAACCAACAGTAAACATAAAAGGAAGTAAGAGATAAAGCTCACTTGCAATTAATTATAAGCTATATTTTATTTTTATTATAAGCGGAAGCAACTAGCCTTTAGCACTTGGTCCAGCTCCACTAGCTTCAAAATGCACCTGATCTATCACATTTTAGCATTTAAATGTGATAGGGAAAAGCCAAGAAAAAGAAAATCTAGTTAGACTAAAAAGTCTAAGTACATTTTAAGATTGGCTAAGCATATTATTGTTTTAATTGGATAACACTACTAGTTACAAAATAAGCACAAGCATGGGTGCAAAAAGGTAAGCATACAAGTGTGGAAAAGTATGTAAGGAAAAGAAAAAACAAAGTGAGTTAGAATACTCACTTAAGTATACATCCTAACCTGCAAATAAAATAAGGCTAAAAGCATCTTAAATAGGCTAGAAAGAAACTAATGTGCATATGAAAGTAAATGAAGTAAAGCATGTATATGTTCAAATGAATTTATGCTAAATAAGGAAAAGAAATAGTGAAGTATTTAAATGTAATCTTAACAACATTCACTGTAATCTAAATAATTTTTAAACAAGTAAAGTATAGCACTAAATCATAAAAAATGCATAGTATAGAAATTGAAGGAAGATCTTAGACTACTAGTCTAAGATTCACATAGTCTAGAACTTTGGAAAGTAACATAGCTAAAAGCTATGATGAGTCTTAACAATCTATAAGATTGAAGAATACCTCACATGTTAATTAATTGAAGTTATTTTAATTCTGTACTCATTCTATGGGCATAATCAGAATGAAGAGAGGAGTTAAACATGTTTATTTAACATCTAAAGAAAGGCAGGGTCAAAACCTATAACACTCACATTCACCTTCTGAGAATGTGAGGTCTTCTTATTACTCCTTTTTAGCCTGCCCTAGGCTGATCCACCAATATAAACCCTTATTAATTTTAATGTTAAAGTTTTATTCAAGCACAATGTCTTGTATGAATGAATCAATGAATAAGGCTCAAAGCTAAGCAAGCATTCAAGGAAGTTCAATAATTGCATCTAAGTGATATGCAAAGTTGTATAATTTTAATAATCTACTTAATGATTGGAGCTAATTGAGCTCCAAATTAAATTTGAGATATTGATCTCAAGTTAATTGTATGTATAATAGTAGTTGGGGTTTTGAAAGTAGTAGATTCAATTCAATTAGTATGATATGACAAAATAATTTAAAAGTGTAATTGATACTATTAGAAACTAGTTCTTATTCACATCCTAAACTATAAGATTTAATTATATAATTAAATCAAAGTTTAGGTGTCTAGTATGAAGAAATTAAGATAAAGAAAATATCTATCTTAAGAAATTGGAAGTTAGGTATATTCACTAAAGTTCACTAGCTAGGTTATAGTTTGAAGGATCTAACCAATCAAGTACTAGTCTAACTAGGTTACCATAAAGTGAAATCTTTAAAGTAATCAATTAATAGGACCTAAGAACTATAACTTATAAGTATCCTAATAACCAAAGTTTAAGGAAAATTAGTAGCATTCCTAAATTACCCTAAGTGAATTAGGGTTTCAATTATTAACTCTTAGAGAATCAGGAGAAGGCTTTAGGGATTAAGATGAATGAACTAAGTTCTAATCTAATCACTAATGGCTAGATCTAGTTGATTTAATAATTTATAATTACAAAGGTATTAAGGCTAACTACTCTTAATAGGTGTAACTAAATATATTTAAGGATCAACTATAATTCAAATTGCAAATCAATCATAGGGTTTCTACTTTAGGGTTGAAAGGTGAATTAAGCATCTTACAATTAATTCACACAACTAGAAAATGAGAGCTAAGCTCAAATAAATATAATCTAATTTGATAAGGGAGATAATAAATGTGACATGTTAGCTTTCCTAGGGTTTTATGATGCCTAAAGCATGCCATCTAAGGAATAAGAATTATCACAATAACACTTAATTAAGCATCAATAACCTAAAATCACTAATTGTTGTCCAAAGGAAATGATTTACATATAAATGAAATCTGTATTTCATAAGGAGAAAAATGACACTAAATATGTCAAATTTGGACAAAGTTTGAAATTTAGGGTTTCTAGGACTCCTAATTAGGGTTAAAAAGTGATTAAGACAATTATGGTTGAAATGTTAAATTTGACTTTATATTAATATTTCTCACATTTTTGGGAGTGAAATGGACTATTGGATCATTTAATTTTGGACATTAAATGATCAAATTAGGTCACATGACATGATGAAATTAATTTATAATTAATTAATTGATCTTAATTATTAATTAACTAAAATATTTATCAAAACAAAATTTTAATTTCATATTATTAATCTACTCATTTTTGTGATCAAAATGGTATATGATTTTGTACTATTTGGATGAGTATAATTAAAGTTATTAATTAAATAAAATTAACATTCAATTATACTAATTGAATTTCAATCAAATTAATAATTCAATCATCATTAATCATTAATAATTAATTGGCACAAAATTTAAGGTAGCACAGAATCATAGAAGTGCTGAGAATGAGGTAGAACAGTGGCGCGAAAAAAAGGAAAACGGTTGAGGGCGCATCAACTTGT
The DNA here is from genome assembly GCA_016760335.1 of Gastrodia elata. Classification (NCBI taxonomy): domain Eukaryota; kingdom Viridiplantae; phylum Streptophyta; class Magnoliopsida; order Asparagales; family Orchidaceae; genus Gastrodia; species Gastrodia elata. The sequence continues at coordinate 20,348,380 of CM028669.1, forward strand.
GTGCACCGTCAGACACGTGGCAAAGCCTGCAGACGCCGCGTGTCAACACGGGGACGTGCGGTTCACCCAATGAACCGACCTGATTCAAAGTGAAAACCCGGACCAAAAGTTAGCGGGGTATCAAGACGCTTTGTCCCCATAAGGTTCCCGAAGTGGATGCCTTAGGGCAAGAACTCACGGCCGAACCAACAAGCCATACTCGACGGTCCGCATACCGGCGTGAAGCCCGGGCCAAGACCAACCCAACGAGCCTAAGTTTAACTCATGGGGTCAACCTTAGGGACCACAGGATGATTCCCTAAGTTTCCTAGTTAGAATCGTAGAAACAACTGTGGACAGATTAGTCCAACTAGGCTCAATTCAACTCGATCAAACCTGATTTAGGTCAGGATCGAGAGATCGTCGCACGAAATAAGTCCTAGCACTATTAATTTTAGAGGAAGGAAAGTGATTGAGTTCCTGGTAGCATCGTAAGGTGGCATCTCTTTTGAATTAGAGGTAGGGCTACGATGATCCTCAAACGAGCTCTAGATGATGCCACAGCAGCACCCAACTCCAGCAAAATGCCTAAAAAGATTCAAAATGAGGAGAAGTATCAGGTGGGTTGCTTAATTGGGGCTGAAATGGGGCAACAAGCTGGATGGAGGTACGGCGACAGGCGCACGACTACTTGGAGGACCTGGACGTACAGTCCCTGATCCTCAGTCGTTGGATCCTCGAATAGATCTGACGGCCAGATTGCGAAGGAAACGTTGTATCTGATCGTGGCCGTTGGATTGGTTACGAAAACACGGAACGGCCCGGATTAGCACGGATGGATGTCCCATGTTTGGGACTATACACAGAATCCCCGCATTTTGAATACAGTTGTTCGAATAATTTAAATATAATATATATATATATATATATATATATATATATATATTAGTTAAATACTTTAATTAATTAAATATTTTTATGCACAAATTATTACTCAAAATAAATTAACCAAACAGACTCCGAAAAATTTCAAAAATTGACCCTTACCTTATTGAGGTGTGGGGAACGCAAAAATAAATATGGATTTTTGATCAGAGGTCAATTTATATATCTTAATTTTCTGGGTATTTAAAATATTATTAAAATATTCAGGGAAAATTTGATGACTTCTAAACACTTCCAAAATACCACCCCTAGCTAATTTGGGTGTGGTGAATCCAATGGTGAACTCTATTTTCGATTCTGAGGCCTGAATAAATTAGGCATTATCAAAATTATCAAAAAACCAAGAAATGTTGGAAATTGCAATATGATCTCCAAATCACGTAAGATTTGAAATGGAAACTCCTTATACTATTATAAGACTAATAGAAAAAGATTAGAACCAATTAGGTCACTAATTGATGGGTAACAAAACTAGGGTTGTTACAGACTCTCCTTCTTAAAAAGATTGTCGCCCACGACACACAACAATAAAAATAAGGAAATTTAAAGTACAAAGGAAGTCTAAAGAAACGATAACGAATTTGAAAGAACTAAATCTACCTGATTAAGAAAAGAACTCTAAGTACTTCTTTAGCATGTCCTCTTCTTTCTCCCATGTGGCTTCACCAGCTGGATGATTCTGCCAGTGGACTATGATCATAGGAATGCTACGGTTTCTTAACTACTTAAGATCCCGTCTCAGAATTGCAACAGGTTTAACAATGAAAGTCAGATTGGGTTGCAGTTCCATTACAGGTATCTGAAGTTGCTAGCTTGGATCTAGCAAACACCTTCTTAGTGATGAAACATGAAACACATTATATACAGCTGAGAAGTCTTTTGGCAACTCTAATCTATAAGCAGATGTTCCAAACTTCTCAATCACTTCAAAGGGTCCTAAATACCTTGGACTCAGCTTTCCAGAAACAACAAATCTCTGCACACCATGCATCGGACTAACTTTAAGATAAGCTCTATCGCCTACTCGGAACTCCAACTGACAATAACAAGCATCATGATATTTCTTCTGTCTTTCCTGATCTGCAGTCATATTGCGCTTGATCAGTTGGACTTTCTTAGTAATCTCTTCTACTAACTCGGAACCATAAAGTTGAGAGTCTCCTACTTCAGTCCAAGAAACTGGAGTTGTACACCTCCTTCCATAATGAGCTTTGTAAGGAGCCATACCAATACTGAACTGATAACTATTATTGTAGGCGAACTCAACTAATGCTAAGTGATCTTCCCATGATCCACCGAAGTCTAGTACACAAAGATGCATGAGATCTTCCAAGATCTGATTAGCACGCTCAGTTTGACCATATGTCTGGGGGTAGAAAGCAGTAATCAATGTTAAACACTTCCCCAAGTCTTACTGAATAGCTGACCAAAATTTGGAAGTGAATCTACTATATTTGTTAGAAACTATACATTTTGGTGTACCATGTAGACGAACGATCTCCTTAAGATAAAGCTTAGCTAACTTCTCAACTTGATCAGTTTGACGAATTGCAAGAAAGTGAGCTGACTTAGTGAGTCTATTAACTATCACCCAAATAGAGTTAGAACCAGACCTACTCTTATGGAAACCTACAATTAAGTCCATGGAGATATCAGACCACTTCCAATCAGGAATGCCTAAGGATTTAAGAAGTCCACCAGGCTTCTGGTGTTCGGCCTTGACCAAGGAACAGGGATGGCACTTGGAAATGAAAATGGCTATATCCCTCTTTATGCCGGACCACCAAAATGATTACTTGAGATCTTGATACATCTTACAACTACTAGGGTGCACTGTATAGCCAGAGTTATGAGCTTTAGACAATATTTGTAACTGCAAGCTTTTAAGAATCCATAATCTAGACTTCTGAAATACCACACCTTCATCATCAAGACGTAATTCAGATCTCATACCACTGACGATTTCAGAAACTAACGCAGAGCAACTCGAATCTTCCTTCTGAGCTTCAACAATCTTAGATCTTAGGGAATCATCCGACTGAATAACAAATAGTAGAGTGCCTAAATCAGCTGAACTGATAGGCTCAAGATTCAATCTGACAAAATCTTGGATCAAAGATTCGTTGCAACAAAGGGAAGATAAAGTTGCTTTACGACTAAGGGCATCAGCTATAACGTTAGCTTTACCCGAATGGTATTGGATTTCCAAATCATAGTTATAAAGTAACTTTAGCCACCTACGCTGACAGCAGTGAAGTTCTTTCTGGGTGAAGATGTACTTAAAACTTTGGTGATCAGTAAACATCTCACACTTAACTCCATACAGGTAGTGTCTCCAGATCTTTAGAGCAAGTTCAAGATCGTGCACAAGATATTTCTTCTTATTAGGCTTAAACTGTCTAGAGGCATAGGCTATCACACAGCGATCTTGCATCTAAACACAACCAAGTCCTACCTTAGAGGCATTAGTATAAACCTAAAAATTGTTACCCTCACAAGGTAGTATTAGAATAGGAGTAGGAATCAATGACTGTTTCAACTTCTGAAAAGATTCTTCACAGGCTGTGCTCCAGATGAATAGAACATCTTTTCTAGTTAGCTTTGTTAATGATGAAGCAATTAGTGAGAATCCAGGAATGAACCTTCTGTAATAACCAGCAAGTCCTAGGTAGCTACAGATCTCTACTATAGATTTAGGTTGAATCCATGATTGAACAGCTTGGATTTTCTTTTGATCTACTATAATTCCTTCAGCATCAATCACGTGACCCAAAAATGCCACGAACTTGAGCCAAAACTCGCACTTATAAAACTTAGCAAAAAGCTTATTCTCTCTTAACAATTCTAGGATGGTACGAAGATGATCTTCATGCTCAGCAGCTAACTTCAAGTAGATTAGGATGTCGTCGATGAAAACAATGACAAACTCGTTGAGATACGGTGTAAGGATAGTCTGCATCAGGTCCATGAAGATGGAAGGAGCATTTGTTAGTCCAAAAGACATGACTAGAATCTCAAAATGCCCATATCGGGTCCTGAATGCAGTCTTGGAAATATCTTCATCCTTGACTCGAATTTGGTAGTAACCTGATCTTAAGTCAATCTTGGAGAAGATCTTTGCTCCGGTGAGTTGATCAAACAAATCATCGATCCTAGGAGAGGATACTTATTCTTCACAGTCACTTTATTAAGCTCTCGGTAGTCTATACACATCCGTATTGAACCATCCTTCTTCTCGACAAATAGGACTGGAGCTCCCCAAGGTGACATACTAGGGCGAACGAATCCTTTCTCTAACAACTCTTGCAACTGCTCTCTAAGATCTTGCAATTCTTTTGGAGCCATTCTATAAGGAGCCTTAGACTTAGGTTGAGTTCCAGGGACAAGTTCAATAGAAAACCCTACCTCTCGTAGAGGAGGTAGTCCAGGCAAGTCTTCAAAGAACACATCTAGGAACTCTCTAACAATAATAGTCTCTTCTGGACTACTTACTTGCTTCTCTTCATCGATTAAAGTTACTAGGATCGCATAGCAACCTTTACTAATGAGGTGCTTGGCTTCAATTTCATTGATTAAAGATGCATTGATGGCATTTTAACTATTAAGAGACTGCCTAGGCTGAAATGTTGAAGATTTAAGAAAGAGACACAACTCACTGACATGAAAGAGTAACTAGCACCAATGTCAAAGAGAGTGTCATAGAACTGGTTTTTAATAACTAGAGTTCTTATAGCAGGAAAAATAAACTCTAATTATAACTAATGAAAACTAAAGTAGGAAAATGCTAAAAATTAAAACTGCAGAAGAAAATCCAAGCTAGCACGACACTCCTAATGTTTATGATTGGCTCTACCGCATATGTAACACCTACCACCTGTGTGGTTGCACTTACCATATGCATGGGGTCTATTACAAAATGCTCTAAGTCTTCCTTGCTGGTTTTGCCTGGAGTTCTGGCAAGAATTTTGATTTTGGTTTTGGCTAGAAGTAAGTTGGAAGACTTTTGGACCATGAGAATGGTTTCTTTTGAAGGGTTATGATCTGGAAGGTCGAGTATGGGAGCGCTTCTTTAAATCCATTTGGTTTTGATAGTACTCAACCATACAAGCACCTTCTAGACGCTTGGGAAAATTGTCATGATATTGAGACATCAAATGACTTTTAACAGAATCTTTAAGACCAGAAAGAAATCTAGTGCACCTAGCCACTTCAGTATGGACTAGATTTAGAGCAAAGCAAGAGAGTTTACAGAACTCTGTCTCATAGTCGTGCACTGAATGATTTCCTTGGGTAAGCTGCATGAAATCATTTTTTATAATGGTTTGAGCAGAAGGAGGAATAAATTCTTCATGAAACACTCGCTTGAATTCATCCCAAGGGATGTCTTTCATCTGCACTTCAGAGAAGCGAGTTTTTAACTCACTATCCCACCAGTATTCGGCTTCTCCATGGAATAGATAGGTCGTAAGATAGAGGCACTCACTCTCCGGACACTTAATACTGGCTAGGGTCTTCTTGATGGCTTCAAAATGAAAAATGAAACCATTGAAGGTCGGAGGGCTTAAACAAAGAAAAGTGAGAAGGTAGACAGCCACCATAGAGCCAAAGGATGGTTATGGAGCCAATGGAAGTAAGGAAATAATAGGAGAAGAAGCATGAGGAGGAGTTGGGCAGATTTGGGATGGAGCAGAAGAAGGTTGGGAAGGGTTACAGGATGAGGCCATCCTTTCTGCTGCACGTGTCTATGCTTCTACCATAACCTTCATTAAATCCAACAAATTTTGCATTTGATCTATTTGAGAAGTCGTAGTGGAAGTAGGTTCTTCCACTATTAATTCAATAAGAATATTGGGATTTGGATCCATTCTAAAGAAAGGAAAAAGAAAACATATATCAAAAACTAAGGAAGATTGGAAAAGAAAATTCTCATTAAAATTTGAAGCTTTTAAGAGATTACAATTTTAGAGGAAAAGGAAAGAAACATAATTATAGTAGAAGCTAATTACAAAGCTACTAAAGGGAAAGAAGCTAGAGCAAAAAAGAAAACTAGGACTAGCAGTTACAAAATTTTGTATAAAATTTATTTTTAAAGTCTTCATAAGTGGGGGCACGATGAAGACGCCTACATCCACAAATGAGAACTCCATAAGCGTGACACCACCAATCCATGGCATAGTCACTAAAACATTCATCTAAAATTTTAAGGCGTATGTGATCAGGGAATTCTATGGCCTCAAACATCGTGGTAACATGGGAGAGCCATTCCCTAGCTAGCTGAGGGAAACAATCGCCTCTAAATACATAAAACCTCAAAATTTTATTTAAAATGTTACCTCCCGCAGCATATACTCCCAAGTAAACACGACCAAATGTCGACCCATACCAATGATCTTACTCCTAATATTGGAAGAACAATTTGGTATAAAGTCTTAGTTCAGTACTAGGATCTTCCATCTAAAAGTTAAATTAAGGATTGAATTAGAAATTTAGATCACTTATTTAATTAAAAATGCATTTACTATCCTAAGATGTCATTTATTTATTCTTACTATGTTGTGTTGTTTTCTTTTGGATGAATGGATGTGTTTGTCTTAACTTAAAGTTCTCAACATGGCTCTGATGCCAACTGTGACAACCCCAATATTGAGAATCACTTAACTCAACATTGATACATCACCACAATATCTAATACTAGATTAGAAGGAAACTTATCCAAATTATTAGATTGTGTGTTTGGCCAAGGATTTAGAAGAGGGTCTTAAGTTAAGATGGAAGGGAATTTTATGAAATGAGTTAAGTAAATTACATATGAAGTTGCAATACATGAATTTATATGTGATAATTGATGTGAATACTTGCAATCCTAGATATGAAAAATCTAAGTGTTTAACATGTGAAACATAAGTCTACAATTTTCAACAAAATTTCTAAGTTATTAATTTACTGAAATTTTAGTAGAGTTTCTACTGTAAATGGCTAAAGAATCACCTGCAAGGTAGACATATAAGACTTCCATTCCAATGGAAGGTATAATTGAAAGAAAAACAACCTAAGACTAGTATGTCATCAATTCATTGCATAGGATTATTTAATTCTAGTTATAATATAGAGTCAATCTATTACATAGGATTTACTCATTTACCATTCTAATATAGAGTCAATCTGTTACATGCGATTGCTCATTTCCAATTCTAAAGTAAAGTCATTCTGTTACATGGGATTGCTTATTTCCAATTCTAAAAGTTAAAATGAGAAAAACACATGTGTAATAATTGTCTACCCTAAGGTATACTCAATTCACACATTTAATACATATATGAAGATAAGAAAAGCTTCTCAACTTAGATATGAAACTAGTATCTAATTCTATAACCAATTTAATATACAACTAATTTCAATTAACATTCAAAGTAGATATGCAGTTAATGACTTAATTAATATTCATTTTCATACATTTATATTCATCCATCCATTCATTCCTTACATCCATTCATTCATTCATTACAAGCATTTAAATATAATCTAAGCTCCAACACAAGTGTAATAAAAGTAAAATAGATAATATTAATTACAAACCAACAGTAAATATGAAAGGAAGTAAGAGATAAAGCTCACTTGCAATTAATTATAAGTTATACTTTATTTTTATTAAAAGCGGAAGCTGCTAGCTTTTAGCACTTGATCGCGCTCCACTAGCCTCCAAATGCACTTGATCTATCACATTTTAGCATTTAGATGTGATAAGGCTAAGCTAAGAAATAGAAAATCTGATTAAACTAAATAATCAATGTATATTTTAGGATTGGCTAAGCATATTATTATTTTAATTGGATATCACTACTAGTTATAAAATAAGCACAATCATGGGTGCAAAAAGGTAAGCATACAAGTGTGGAAAAGTATGTAAGGAAAAGAAAAGGCAAAGTGAGTTAGAATACTCACTTAAATATACATCCTAGCCTACAAATAAAACAAGGCTAAGAGCATCCTAAATAAGCTAGAAAGAAACTAATGTGCATATGAAAGTAAATGAAGTAAAGCATGTATATGTTAAAATGAAGTTATGCTAAATAAGGAAAAGAAACAATGAAGCATTTAAATGTAATCTTACCAACATTCACTGTAATCTAAGTAAGCTGTAAATAAGTAAAGTATAGTACTAAATCATAAAAAATGCATAGTATAGAAATTAAAGGAAGATCTTAGACTATTAGTCTAAGATTCACATAGTATAAGACTATGGAAAATAATATAGCTAAAAGCTATGATGAGTCTTAATAATCTATAAGATTGAAGAAGATCTCACATGTTAATTAATTGAAGTTATTTTAAATCTGTACTCATTCTGTGGGCTTAATCAGAATGAAGAGAGGAGTTAAACACGTCTGTTTAACATCTAAAGAAAAGCGGGGTCAAAACCTATAACACTCACATTAACCCTTTGAGAATGTGAGGTCTCATTATTACTCCTTTTTAGCCTGCCCTAGGTTGATCCACCAATTTAAACACCTATTAATTTTTATGTGAAAGTTTTATTCATGCACAATGTCTTATATGAATGAATCAATGAATAAGGCTCAAAGCTAAGCAAGCATTCAAGGAAGTTCAATAATTGCAACTAAGTGATATCTAAAGTTATCTAATTTTAATGATCTACTTAATGATTGGAGCTAATTGAGCTCCCAATTAACTTTGAGAAATTGATCTCAAGTTAATTATATGTATAGTAGTAATTGGAGTTTTGAAAATAATAGATTCAATTCAATTAGTATGATATGACACAATAATTTATAAGTATAATTGATACTATTAGAAACTAATTATTATTCATATCCTAAACTATAAGATTCAATTATATAATTAAATCAAGGCTTAGGTGTCTAGTAGGAAGAAATTAAGATAAAGAAAATATCTAACTTAAGAAATTGGAAATTAAGGTATATTCACTAAAGTTCACTAGCTAAGTTATAGTTTGAAGGATCTAACCAATCAAGTACCAGTCTAACTAGGTTACCATAAAGTGAAAGGTTTAAAGTAAGCAATTAATAGGACTGAAGAACTACAAGTTCTAAGTATCCTAATAACTAAAGTTTTAGGAAAATCAGAAGGATTCCTAAATTACCCTAAGCGAATTAGGGTTTCTATTACTAGCTCTTAGAGAATTAGGAGAAGGCTTTAGGGATTAAGATGAATTTACTATGTTCTAATCTGATCACTAAAGGCTAGATCTAGTTGATTTAATAATTTATAATTACAAATACATTAAGACTAACTACTCTTAATGGGTGTAACTAAATAGATTTAGGGATCAACTATAATTCAAATTGCAAATCAATCCTAGGGTTTTTATCTTAAGGTTGAAAGGTGAATTAAGCATCTTACAATTAATTCACACAATTAGAAAATGAGAACTATGCTCAAATAAATGTAATCTAATTTGTCAAGGGATATAATAAATGCAACATGTTAGCTATCCTAGGGTTTCATGATGCCTAAAGCATGCCATCTAAGGAATTAGAATTATCACAATAACATCTAATTAAGAGTGAATAACCTAAAATCACTAATTGGTGTCCAATGGAAATGATTTACATATAACTGAAATCCTTATTTCATAAGGAGAAAAATGACACTAAGTATGTTAATTTTGGACAACGTTTGAAATTTAGGGTTTCTAGGACTCCTAATTAGGGTTAAAAAGTGATTAAGACAATTAAGGTTCAAATATTAAATTTGACTTTATATTAATATTTCTCACATTTTTATGAGTGAAATAGACTATTTGATCATTTAATTTTGGGCATTAAATGATCAAATTAGGTCACATGAAATGATGAAATTAATTTGTAATTAATTAATTGATTTTAATAATTAATTAATTAAAATATTTAGCAAAATAGAAATTTAATTTCATATTATTAATCTATTCATTTTTGTAATCAAATGGTATATGATTTTGTGCTATTTGGATAAGTATAATTCGAGTTATTAATTAAATACAATTAACATTCAATTATACTAAATAAATTTCAAATAAATTAATAATTCAATCATCAATAATCACTAATAATTAATCGGCACAAAATTTAAGGCAGCACGGAGAAATAGAAGTGCTGAGAACGAGGTAGAACAGTGGCCAAAAAAAAGGAAAGTGGCTGACAGCGCATAAACTTGTGTGCACCGTTAGACACGTGGCAAAGCCTGCAGACGTCGCGTGTCGACACGGGGACGCGCAGTTCCCCAACGAACTGGCCTGGTTCAAAGTGAAAACCCGGACCAAAAGCTAGTGGGGTATTGAGCCGCTTCGTCCCCGTAAGGTTCCCGAAGTGGACACTTTAGGGCTAGAACTCACGGTCAAACCAGCAAGCCATACTCGACGGTCCACATACCGGCGTGAAGCCTGGGCCAAGACCAACCCAACGAGCCTAAGTTTGGCTCATGGGGTCAACCTTAAGAACCATGGGATGATGGCCTAGGTTTCCTAGTCAAAACCCTAGAAGCAACTGTGGACAGATTAGTCCAACCAGGCTCGATTCAACTTGATTGAACCTGATTTATGTCAGGATCGAGAGATCATCACACGGAATAAGTCCTAGCATTATTAATTTTAGAGGAAAGAAAGTGATTGAGTGCCTGGTAGCCTCGCAAGGTGGCAATTTTTTTGATTTAGGGCAAGGGCTCCGATGATCCTCAAACGAGCTCGGAACAACTCCACAGCAGCACCCAACTCCAGCAAAATGCCTCAAAAGATTCAAAATGAGAAGAGAAGTCGAGTGGGTAGCTTAATTGGGGCTGAAACGGGGCGGCCAGCTGGATGGAGGTATGGCGACAGGCACACGACTGCTTGGAGGCTAGGGACGTACAGTCACTGATCTCCGGCCGTTGGATCCCCGAATAGATCTGACGGCCAGATCGCGAAGGAAACCCTGGATCTGATCGTGGCCGTTAGATTGGTTCGAAAACACGGAACGACCCGAATTAACACGGATGGCTATCCCGTGTTTGGGACTGTACACAAGATCCCTGCCTTTTGAATACAGCCATTTGAATAATTTAAATATATAATATATATATTAGTTAAATATTTTTATACACAAATTATTACTCAAAATAAATTAACCAAACGGACTCCAAAAAATCCCAAAAATTCCCTTACCTAATTGAGTTGTGGGAAACTCAAAAATGAAATTGGATTTTCGATCGGAGGTCAATTTAATTATCTTTATTTTCTAGGTATTTAAAATATTATTAAAATATTCGATGAAAATTTGACGACTTTCAAACACTTCCAAAATATCACCCTTAGCTAATTTGGGTGTGGTGAGTCCAATGGTGGACTCCATTTTTGATTCTAAAGCCTGAATAAAGTAGGAATTATCAAAATTATTAGAAACTAAGAAATGTTGGAAATTACCAAATGATCTCCAAATTGCATGAAATTTGAAATGGAAACTCCTTATACTATTATAAGACTACTAGAAAAAGATTAGAGTGATATATATCACTAATTGATGGGTAACAACACTAGAGTTGTTATAGGCATCACTATCTATATAGAATTTAGTGCTCAATATTCACAGATCATCAGAGTATGAAGTATATATTCACTCAAAAGGAGATGAACTGCCGACAGAGAAGGTGGCTGGAACTAATCAGTGACTACGACCTAGACAGAGAAGGTGGCTAGAATTAGTCGTGTTGATCTCCGATTTCATAAAGGTGCCACATATCAAGGAGATCGTCTATGGATTCCTATGTCCATTCACCAAGAGGTTCTAATTCAACGTCATAGCTCTAGATACCAAATCAATCCTGGGAGCTCAAAGATATACCAAGACCAAAACCAATCCTTCTGGTGGCCAGGGATGAAGAAAAGTATAGCTGAGTTTGTTGAAAAATGCTATGCTTACAGTCTGGTTAAGGCAGAGCACCAAAGGCCCGGTGGTTTACTTCATCCACTGGAGATTCATGAATGGAAATAGATAGACATATCAATTGATTTTATTATGGGATTACCTCATGCAAGATCTGGAGCCTATGCGATTTGGGTCATAGTTGACCGGTTGACCAAGTTCACTCATTTTATCCCTATTCAGCAAACTACTCGGTTGAGAAACTCGCAAAGCTGTATATCAGGGAAATAATCAGACTACATGGAATTCCCAAGACAACCGTATCTGATAGAGATAGTCGATTCACCTCTAAATTCTGGAAAGCTGTGCATTAAGATCTAGGTACAACCCTAACAATGAGTACAGTCTTTTATCCATAGACGAATGGTCAGATAGAGCAAGTGAATCAAGTTCTTGAAGATCTACTCAGATTGTGTATAATTGATTTTGATGGATCTTGGGAAGATCACCTTCCACTAGTGGAGTTTGCTTATATTAACAGCTTCCAAGCCAGTATAAAGATGGCCCCATATGAAGCTTTGTATGGTAGAAAGTGTAGCACTCCATTGGCATGGTTAGTAATAGGCAGTGTGCAGTTGTATGGATCTGAACTAGTAGAAGAAATTAACATGAAGGTTCAGTTAATTCAACAGCGCATCCGTGCAGCTCAAGACCGCCAGAGTAAATACCACGTCGCTTGCTAGAATTTAAAGTTGGAGACTTCGCTTACTTAAAGGTCAGTCGAATGATAGGAGTCTTAAGATTTGGCATAGCAGGGAAACTCAGCCCCCGTTATGTTGGTCCGTTTGAAGTGGCAGCCAAGATAGGTTCTTCCACTTACAGACTAAATCTTCCAGATGACTTCGCAGCAGTTTACAATGTATTCCATGTATCATCTCTAAGAGGGTGCCTCAGAGATCCATCTCACCTCGTGCAGTTCCCAGAAATTCAAATTTATCCTGATCTGTCATATGCTGGGGAACCAATTCGAATCTTGGCTCGCGATCACAAGCAGCTTAGAAATCGTGCCATTGAAATGATCAAAGTGTAGTGGAAGAATCGTTCTCGGAATGAGGCCACTTGGAATAAGGAGTTAGATATGCGAGCTAAATATCCTAGACTATTTGAAAGCCTAGGTACTCTTTACTAGCATTCTAAGCTTCAAGTTCAATTCATGTTTTTATCTTGCTTTCCTCTTTTCACTTCAGTGACGTTAAGGACAACATCATTCTTAAGTGGGGGAGCCTATAACAACCCAAGTTGTTACCCTAGTCATTTCAGACTAATCTTAGCCTTGATCTTAATCCTAAGTGTTAATCAAGTTATTATGAGTCATCCACTAAGACCTAGTCCAAATCAAGAGTCAAATGAATCAAATTCTAATTTTTGGAAAATCCAGGAACCCTAAAATTTGACCTGTCTAATTAGACCTCGAATTGGAAAATGGACTTTGCCATTGTGCTCATTGCCCTCAAATTAGCTAGGGGTGATGTTTCCATGCAAATCGAAAGCCGTCAAAATTTTGACGAATATTTTAATAATCTTTAAATACCTCGAAATTTGAGAAATTGGGAAATTTTTGGAACGCAACGACATTGGTTCCTCACCACTCAATTAGTTAGAGGTGGATAATTGAGAAATTTTCGGAGATTGATTAATTAATTGGAATTAATTAATTTAAAATTTTGTTTTAAAATAATTAAGTAATCGAAAATTAATTAATATTTATTAAATATCCCACAGTCGTCAGATATCCAATGTCGTTCGCCTAAACTTACGTACCGTTAGCCCTCCGCCGTTCGATCGAACCGATCGAACGGCTCTTGAGTATCATCCCCGAGGCCCGCTCGCCCGCAGACGCGTATCGCGCAGCCGCTCGCGCCTCCCAATCCATGCACCTCTGGCCTTGTCCGCTCTGCCTTGGATGCCTTAACTCGCGATCTGCGACCCTCAAGGCATCCAGTCGTCTCGATCAGTGTAGTTCCATCGAATCAAGGCTTCCCGAACTCTATCTCCCCTCGCAGCCGTCGATCCAGGTATACTCCTAACTCCTCAAACTTACATTCGATCAATGCAATCATCTTTCGATATCTTATTGCATGTGCTAGATTAGGTTTTGAGCGAGCCAGATCGATCATTCAATGGTTCGATCGGCCGCATTTGGACAGTAATCCACAGTGGAAATCGTTACCCATAGTCGTCCGTAGTCTAGGAGTTAGTGTTAGCATTTACCGGTGACTCCGTCCATCTCCTGTGTCGATCGAGGCACCAATGGGTAAGTCTCAACGAAACCTATCGTCGGCCGTGCGGGCTGAGTCCCCCCGGGACCAGGAAGGCCGCCTGCGTGCGCGCCCTAGGTAGTAGCCCTCAGCCTTCCTAGGAAAAGGTGAAGCGGGGTTAGGTCGGGCCCGGTCAACCCGAGCCAGACCCGTGAGCCACGGATCGTTCGCGCGACACACGCACAGCGCGGACCCCGCCCGCATCAGCATCGTCTGCGTGTGAACCCCACCCTCTGCTCCGTCGCCAGCGGAACATCGCCGCATGTCCCGTGGGGTCCGCTCCCTCTGGCGCGCCCAACCAAAGGGCGCCACGTGTTCAAGGCGGGACCCGCCGTAATAAATTCCTGCAGAGAATAATTAAGTAAATGAATAAATAAATAAATATATATATATATATATATATATATAATTATAACTATAATTATATGATTATATATACAATAAACAAATTTAAAATATTTACAGTTATATATATGTATAATTAGTATATATGTATATATATATATATATATAAACTATTAATATAATAGTTAGTCTAACCTAATTACAATTAGTGATTTATTTGTTAGGTTAGCTATTAGCAGTATGTTTATTTGTACAATTAGAGATTAATATTCAATTAGTTAAATGAAATAGCAAAAAATATTAATTAATATTAATAATAATTAAGTTAAATTAAGTGATTGATCAACAGTGATTAATTAATTTAATAATCTTATTTAATTAAAAAATAAAAGCAGTAAGTATACTCATTTGAATTTAAATTATTCTAATTAACGACAGTAATTAATTTCAATTAATTAAACTAATATAATTAATCATAACAGTAAGTAATTAATTAGGTTTAATTTAATGAACTTTAGTTTATCATTAAAAATAGTAAGATAAAGTAGTTAATTAATTAGATATTAAATACTAAACAAAATTAGATAAATAAATATTATTTGAGTAATTTAATTAAACTGTAAATTCATTTAAATTGAATAGATGTATAGTAAATTTAATTAAATTAATTTAAATTAAATTAAAATTTAAAGTTTAATAACTTCTTATAGAATGGTCCAAACATATCAAATATAGGTCTCATTTCACTCAAAAAAATAAAAGAAATCAAATGACATAATTCAAAAATTCGTTTTGGGATACGTATAACGTAGTAATATTTTAGGTCCTAAACAAACTCTCACAACTTTTAATATAGTTATCCAAACATATATAATATGGGTCTTAAAATACTCTTAAAATACTCAGAACAGCAGCTCCATTACTATAGAAGTATTAGTTTCTCCATTTGGAGCTTAGTTTGGAAAGTTACATTTAGGACCCTACCCTAAAAATTACCAAAATGCTCCTAGTCTTCAATTAACCACAACTTGGTCGATTCAACTCCAAATTCAGAAATTGAAAGTGTTAACTAGCCTAAAATTTTAGTGTCATCAAAAAAATGAAATAATATTTTAGATCTAAGTTCTAGAAAATCAAATATAACCAAACTACCCCTAATCCTAGTTAGCCCATAACTTGACCAATTGATTTTCAAATTAGGTTTACTCCCTGTCAAAGCACTCAGTATACTTTTGGGAAGCTATAGAAACTGAGTTTGCTGAAATTGGACTTCAAACAGAAAAGTTTGATTTTTGTCCCCCATTGATCAACAAAATTATCAAATTGCCCTTAGAAATTGAAATAGCTATAACTTAGCCATTTGACCTCATAATGTAATGTTTATGGACTCTATGGAATTCTTGAATAGTAACCAACAGTAAATTGCATAAAATTTAGATTCCATTAGGAGTAAATTACTAAAATGCCCCTTAGGTTAAAATCTTTAGTTTAAACCTATATGATCCATTTCTTATCCAAGTTGAGTTACTTACTGTCTATCTTCATGTTAGATGATAGTAAGGAATCATTTGCCAATAAGAAATTCTAATTTGGAACCCTAATTCAAAAAGTAACTTTTTGGACCCTAAAGTAGGGGTAAAATAATTATTTTGCCCAAAATTTAGGCTAAGCATATTTAACTCTTAAATTAGCTTCTAAATCAGTAAAACTAATGTTAGAACTTTAATAGAATCATTTAAATAATCAAAATCATTAATTCAATCAACTTAGTGAAATTCCCTAATTTTCTAAGTCTTTTTCCTTAAGGTCTTTCCCCTCACATTAGGACTATTCTAGAGACTAGGACTAGATCATAAGTTAGATTTCATTCATTAAAAAATAAGGTTTTTCAATAAATGAATCCTTGGTTTTATTAGTTTCTAAATTTTTTTCCAATTTAATTTTGATTATTTTGTCTTTCAATCTTAGATTCAGGATAGGAGAATCATCCTATTAAGTTTGATTTGCTTAATAGGATTTGCCTTGATCATTAGTTCACATTTAGATTAAAACCTAGATCTTAAGTCTTACTCTTTTGGATTATGTGATTAAGCCCAATCTCATAGTATTTTATCCATAATCTATAGTATAGTAGATCTTAGATAGAACGTCTAAATTCATCTAATTAGGATGTTGTGATTTATTTCTTAAGCCTGTAGTCGTACTTGATTGAACTAGATTAGAATCTGATCAGTTCTAATCCTTTTAACTTATAAGGATGTGCTTCTAAGTTACACTTGATAGTAGGAATTGAAGATCTTAAACTTGTGTAACTTGGAATAGTTAGATTGGTTAAATTAGATAACAAATGATATCTCCATGTTTAGTAGAGTCCCTTGCTTACCATTTGATGTTGTTCTACGCATTCCTTGAATTTTGTGCTTATTTTCCTTAAACATGTCATCTAAGAAAAATATTATTGCATGAAAATGAAAACTTAGAATATTAGGAAAACATTAGCATTTGGGTTCAGTTCATGATAGATTATGGTGCACATTACTCTAATGGACAGGGGTAAGGAGAGATCGGTATGCTTAACATTACTCATAGAGGAGTGTGTGTTAAGCTTAGAACCTTCTTAGTCTTGTAGATGTGCTTGACTCCTCAGCTGTTTCTAAAATTGTCCACAGAAATAAAAGTAAAATAACTAAAATATGTCTGCATGTGCTAATACTACCTCTCAGTTCAATTATATATATTTTCTACCTATGCCTCCTTGTTGACGCTAGGAGAAATTTTTTTGTATATAATTCTGCCTATGCCTCCTTGTTGACACTAGGAGAATTATGATTTTTGTTACCTTAGCCTCCTTGTTGATGCTAAGAATCCTTTTGATTTCAGCAGGCTAGATGTAGCCCTCTTCGGTAAGGTAGTTAATACAAATTAGTTTTATTTACAGTACTTTCTGATTTCAGCTATATATTTTAGTTCACTTTACTTCAATCAGTTATTCCACTTGCTTTACTGATATATTTTATGATGCAAGACTTGTTATTACTTACTTATATGTACCACAGTTAGATTTATTATTTTCAATTTGCATATGTCGTATGATTATCAGCATGTTTAGGTTTTGACTTTTCTTTCAGTACTTTTACTTACTGTATTACATATGTATGCCCTATCTTATTAAGTTTACCTGAGGTGTGCTTTTGCCTCAATTCTTACTTAGTTATAAATAATGCATTTATAATTTATCCTGTCTTCTGTTTATGCTTACTTGCTCCCATGCTAACTAGATGTTTCATTTTACTTAGAGTAAAATGGTGATATCAACAAATCTTAATAAAATACTTGCTTAAAATGTACTTAACATTTTATCTAATAAGATTTTTCTTTTATTGGCTAGGGCCCCGGCATTGTGAAACCAACGATGTCAGATCTTAAGCAGTTTGAGGATCCAGTGCCTGAGGAGGAGCCTTATCTTGGGGAGGTGCAACAACTCGGGGCAGAAGACATTTAGCAGCCTTTTCATATCTTTGTGAGGATGAGAGTCTTTTTATTCATTTTCAGTCTTTTAAACTTTAATTAAAATGTTGTAATAATATTGGTACTCGTGACTGTGTTTACTTTCAGCATATTATTATTTGCTAAGCTATATTTTTATTTCTTCTTGATATATGATGAATGGATGTAATATTTACTTCATATTATTTCCGCACTTTGTATGTATGTATAGACTTAGTGACTGATCTTCATATTCATTCTGTGTACATCCTTCCCTTATTAGTGGATTGTGGATCTTACTTATTCCAATGATAAGTGAGAGATTTGCTAGAAGTGGCACACCACCCCTTGGGTCAAACCTTGTTAATCAGGGGGCGGGGCACCACATTATGTCAGCACCAGATCTTGTGCAAGGCAATCCCATCACGAAGTCCATTGAGATGTTGAACCACTTCCATTCAAGAAGATTTAATGGGTGTACAAGTCCACCAAAACTTTGGTGTTTGGTCTTGACCTGACTACATGCATGGCACTTTGCAAAAAAATTGGTTACACTCTTCTTCATGCCAGGCCACTAGAAAGATTGCTTTAAATCTTAATATATCTTTAAACTTCTTAGATAGATTGGATACCCAGAATCATGATCTTCAATGAGGATCTCATGCTGCATAGATTTGCGTATCCATATATGATCTCCTTGATATATAATGTTATTACACAATTGAAAGTCAAAATGATGACCAATTTTATTTTTAGACTTAAATTTTTTGTAATCTTCATCTTTGGTTTGAGAGATAGAGAGATCCCAATGGAAAGTGGGTTATACTGAGCTCTGAGATAACATCATACTTAGCATAATAAAACACATGGGAATATGCCTAACTTGCGAAATTCTTCCTCAATTTGGCTTCTTGAGATCATTGCACTGGTGGTAGCATGATGGCTGAGTGCATCTTCTACATCATCGGCCTTGCCCGGATGATACTGAATATCTAAATAATAATCATTTATTAGCACTAGCCATCTCCTCTGTCGATACTTTAACTCACGTTGAGTGAATTTATACTTTAAACTCTAGTGGTTGGTGAATATTGAACATTGAATGCCATAGAGATAGTGGAACCAAATCCTTAGGGAAAAAACAACTGCAGAAAGCTCTAGGTCATGCAATTCATGTGGCTTGAGCTATGGGAACCATAAGCAATGACTTTACCTTCTTGCATTAAGACACATCCCAATCTAGCTCCAGAAGCATCTGTGAAAACTTGATAGTTTATGCCTTCCTTTGGCAGAGCCAGTATGGGGGCTGATGAAAGTGTATCTTTCAGTACTTAGAATGCTTGCTCACATTCAAAACTCCAAAAAAAAGGCACAGCCTTATGAATTAATCTGCTCAATGGATCGGTGATTTGGGAAAAGTTGAAGAATCCAAAATTTATAATAACATAAGAGAAGAATTACAAATATTTTTATGTTAAGATGGTTTACTTTAATATGTTTTCCACTATTTTCAGGCAAAAAGAGGAGCTGGGCTAAAATCTGGGCAAAACAAGAATTATGAAAGAAAATATGTGCTGGGGCACCAAGCGTGCCACAGCCCGCTAAAGTGGGTACAAACACGAGGGCTAAGTGCTACCGCACACCACAGCGGGCAAAAACCCGAGAGCTCGGCGCTATCGCACACCACAGCAGGCACAAACTCAAGAGCTCTAGATCGTGCAATTCGTGTGACTTGAGCTATGGGAATCATAAGCAATGACTTTACCTTCTTGCATTAAGACACATCCCAATCTAGCTCCAGAAGGATCTGTGAAAACTTGATAGTTTTTGCCTTCCTTTGGCAGAGCCAGTACAGGAGCTGATAAAACTGCATCTTTCAGTACTTAGAATGCTTCATCACATTCAAAACTACAAATAAAAGGCACAGCCTTCTAAATTAATCTGGTCAATGAATAGGTGAATTGGGAAAAGCTGAAGAATCCAAAATTTATAATAAAATAAGAAATGAATTATAAACATTTTCATTTTAAGATGGTTTACTTTGATATGTTTTCCACTATTTTCAGGCAAAAAGAGGAGCTGGGCTGAAATCTAGGCAAAACAAGAATTATGAAAGAAATTATGCGCTGGGGCGCCAGGCGTGCCACAGCCCGCTAAAGTGGGTACAAACTCGAGAGCTCGACGCTACCGCGCACCACAGCGGGCAAAAACCCGAGAACTCGAAGCTATTGCACGCCACAGCAGGCACAAACTCGAGAGCTTTACGCTACCGCGCACCACAGCAGGCACAAATTGGAGAGCTTGGCACTACCGCGTGCCACAACTGGTCCAAACGCGAGACCTCAGCGCTACCGCGCGCTGTGGCGGAACCATCATAACCCAAATTGAGCGTCCATTCAAAGCCCTCTCTACAGTGCGTAGCAGCGTTCTCAACTCGAGGCACGAGCGCTACCGCATGCTATAGTAGATTCAAACAGAGAGCTCGGTGCTACCGTGCACCGCAGCAGATCAATAGGGACAAGACATAGTAAGGAAAGTATTAAGCATTTCAATTCCATGCACCGCAGCAAGTAAGAGCCCAAGAGCTCGGCACTACCGTGCATCGCAACGGGTCAAAACCCGAGAGCTCGGCGCTACTGCACGCTGCAGCGAGTCCAAACCCGAGAGCTCGGCACTACCGCGTGTCGCACCGGGTCCAAACCCGAGAGTTTGGCACTACCGTGCGCCACATCGGGTGTTCATCTAATGACTATTCTAAAGTAGAACCGTTGCGGCGTGCCCAAGCGCATCACAGTGCTCACCATATTTTTAACCGGGTTCAAGCATTAATGTCAGCATAGGGAAGTTCACAAATTCAAAACCATTTACCTTCCCCAGCTGTATTAACTCCAAACTCAATTAATATTGGTATTCTCAAGAGGCATAACAAAATAACTTAAAAGGCAAACCATTAAGGAGAAGGAGTTGGAGGGTTGGAGAACAATTATTTCCAAGGGTTGGCGGCTACACTGTAAAAGGAAGAAAGAAAGACTAAGAGAGGGTTTTCCTCTTTGACATTCCCTAATCAAAAATCTAAGCCTGCTGTAAGGAAAGAAAAGAATAACCTCACCAAAGAAGGAAGCAGAGATCCACTCAAGGAGGAAAAGGAAGACCATTCACCAAGGAACTAGAAGGGAAGAAGTTAGGAAAGCAAAGGAAGATCTAAAGAATGCTACGAAAGGGTTGTTCCTAGTATTTTTCTCAAATTTTTCTTTTTGATTTTCTTTTAGTTGAACCATGATAAGGTTCAGTTTCTTATATGTTTCTTCTATTTCTGTTGTATTGGAAGGCTAAACCATCCTTGGGGAGGGTTGGGGCTTCATCATTTAAAGAGTAAAAGGACAAAAAGGTGTTAGTATAAAATTCTATTAATGAATAAAATCTTTTTCATTTATATTTAAGATAAGTTCTTATTTGTATGCTATGGAATGATTGAACATCTTGTGTTTATTAAAATGGTTGTAATACTAAGTCAACTCAACATTTCAACCCGAGAGGGAATGCACATAAAGGTCCTCATTGTGAACACATGTTCATTGTGCAAGGATTCTCGGTATAAAACACCTTAGGGTTGAAATGAAATTTTTATTGAGTAACATTAATTCTTTTGCGCCCCATAGCTCACCAATTAGCGTAACACTAGGTATGTGTGCGTTAGTGCTTAGAGCCAAATGACAATCTCTTGAGCCTAACTGCACCATTCCTTGAGCTAAGTTGAGAAGTCGATGCATGTGAGTCAAGAGCCACCAATCAAGCTTCGCAGCTCAGCAGACGTTAAAGGAAGAAGATGACTCATCAAGTTCTCATGGATGATGTGACATAGTCCATGTGGCCCAGTGAATCGACTTCCTTATCTAAACTGTGCATGTAGCACGTGATCCTAGTTGGTGGAAATCAAGTTTGTGTGATCGTCGAATCAAAAGAATATTTGATAACCTAGATGTAGGAAATTTTAATTAACTTAATGCGATCACATGAGAGTCTATGTGCTAAGATCAAACCCTTGTGTATTCATCTTGTGCATTAGACATGAGTTAGTTGCAATTAGAGGACCAATCTAAGGAATACTATATTCACTTGATTTTAAATTGCATAAAAATAATTTTATAACAAGTTAATTGAATGTGAGTATTGACACCAGTCCCTTAACAATTGAATGATGAAAATCCAACTCTTTCTTTTTTATCAAATAGTATCTTACATTTAAATCTTTTAATTGCTAATTAGGAGCCACTAAAAATTCAAAATATCTTAGTCTAAACACTATTAAAAGTTGATACACCTTAGTATCAAAACACACCATCCCCTGAGGATGATAAATCTTAGAACTTACCTTCCAATTATTACTTCAGACCATGTACACTTGCGTGCAAGCGCATATGTGTAGTTTACAGTCTCTCAAGTTTTTGGCGCTGTTACCGGGGAATGATATTTGTTTGTATTAAGGATAATCTATTAGTCAATAGTTATTTAGACTTATCTCCATTTGCATATAATTTTTATCTTTTTGTAATTATATAAGCTATTAATTATTAGTTTAGATTTGTTTATCTAGTTATTTTCAAAATCATTTACTGAACTGCTAAATTGCATTGCTATTATTGTTCAATCTAGTTGAATTTTTGTTAAATTGCATGAATAGGAGAGAAAACATAGACATTCTCTTTGATATTGAAATTGAACGAACTTACTTAAGATCTAAGAGAGAACATAATTTGTTAAATAAAAATCAACATGTAATGGAAAACATATAAGATGATCTAATTGGAGGAGTAGAAGAACAAGTAGGGCAACCCTTGAGAGATTATGCCTTACCCACTATTAGAGGAATCCCTCATGCAATTGTGAGACCCAACATAGCCGCTAATAACTTTGAAATTAAACCACCCACCCTTAGCATGATGTAAAATAATCCGTCCGGAGCGTTAGCTTCTGAAGACCCAAACTCACATATTTCCACTTTTTTGGAAATATATGACACATTTAGATATAATAGTGTCAGTGATGATGCCTTAGACTTAGGATATTTTCATTCTCTTTGCAAGATAGAGCAAATAGTTAGCTCAGTTCCTTGCCCAATGATTCTATTCGCACATGGGATGATTTAGCTAGGATGTTCCTAGCTAAATATTTCCCACCTGCTAAGACCACTAGGCTGAGAATTGAAATAACTAACTTTTGCCAAGCTGAGCGAGAAACTTTGTATGATAGCTGGGAACACTTCAAGGAGTCCCTTAGATACTGTCCACATCTTGGGTTTTCATAGTGGATGCAGGTTCAAACATTTTACAATGGATTGAACGCACCCACCTGGACACTCATAGATGCAGCATTTGGAAGATCTCTGAGCCGTAAAACCCAACAAGAGGTCTATAATTTGTTGGAAGAAATGGCTGAGAATGCAAATTAGTGGCCATCTGAGAGACATTATATTGCTAAAAAGGAATGCAACTCACTAAATGATTTAGAAAAAATTACTGAACTTCAAAATCAAATTTCCCAATTTAACAAAATAATATAAAACATGCAAATAAATTCAATTCAAGGAGATGAATGTGAAATGGGGGGTGTGAATGCTATAGTAAACCTTAAGAATAATCAAGATAGGAGAGAAGGGAGCTTTAAGTATTTTTTGAGAGAATTCAAAAAATTCCACCATAGAATTAAGGAATAAAATGGATGCAACATTCAACTGACACGAAAACACTCTACTAAGACAAGAAGAGACAGTAAAATGAATCGAGCAACAAGTAAAAGAGATTATGAATCAACTTAAGAAATTGGCTTTAGTGGAAGCAATAAGAGAGTGTGAAATTGAAATGGGAAACTCTATAACTTTGAGAAGTGGAAAAATAACTGAACCGGTTGGGTTTATGAAAGCTGAAAAGATGTCTAAAGCAATAAGTGAGGAACCGAGGGAGGAAGAAACTATTAATAAAGGTGAGGAGCAGGAAGTAAAGGAGTTGGACCAAACTCATTTAAGTAACCAACCACAATTTACTCTACATATTCCTTATACTCGAGGAATGGCAAGAGAGAAATTTGACCTCCAATTTCACAAATTTCTAGAAACTGCTAGAACTCTTCACATCAATATTCTCTTTTGCTGAAGCATTAGAACAAATGCCCAACTATGCTAAGTTTATGAAAGATATCCTATCTAAAAAAAGAAGGATTGATGAGAAGGAAAGTATAGCTTTAACGGAAGAGTGCAGTGCAATCTTTCAATGAAACATTCCCCTCAAGAGAAAAGTTATAGGGAGCTTCACAAACCCTTGCACAATCGAAAACCACTCTTTTGAAAAAGCTTTTTGTGACCTTGGGGCATCCATAAACCCAATGTCATTTTACATATTTAAGAAATTGGGAATATATCACATGAAACCCACCTCTGTTCTTCTTCAATTTGCTGATAGATCTATCAAAACTCTTATGGGAATTCTCGAGAACGTTCTTATGAAGGCTAACAAATTCATTTTCCCCGCTGATTTCATTTTCTTAGATATGGAAGATGAAAACTAAGAAATTCCCATAATTCTGGGTTGACCTTTTCTAGCCACTGGTAGACAATGATGGATATACTTTGGGGGTGAAGAATTCAATGGTGAAGTTGGATTTCGGTTCCGACGAGTATTTAATTTTCCTATTTTTTGGGATATTTAATTACACTAAAATATTTGATAAAATCTGATGACTTCCAAACACGTCCAAAACATCACTCCTAGTTAATTTAGGGGTGACAAATGCAATGACCAAGCCAGATTTTGATTTTAAGATCAATTTACATATCTCTATTTTCCAATTGATTAAATATTATTAAAATATTAGATAGATTTTTTACAACTTCCGATTAACATCAAAATATCACACATAGCTAATTTGGGAGCAATGAGTGCAATGGAGAAGTCTAATTTTTGATCTGAGGTCAAAAAGATTAAGGTAATTTCCAAGGTTCCTGAAATTTTCAAAATCAAAGTTTGATCCATTTGACCTCTAATTTGGACTAGGTCTTGGTGGTGAACTCCTAATGATTTAATTAGTGCACTAAGATTAAAATTAGGACTTGGATTAGTCCTAATTGGCTATGGTAACAACTTGTTTTAACATCTCACTCTGATGCTTGCATGCGAGTGGGCTTGAATCGAAACAAGTGGGTCGGGCCCAGCCCGAACTGACCCAAATGGACATGGAAAAACTCGAGAGGTAGCCACCTAGGGCAATGAAATCCTCTTTATTTAGGGCACCCCATAGCCCGTACCACATACTGATGGAAAACTCTCTTTGAGACCTTTCCATGGGTGCCAAAATTTACATGATTGGAGCACAAAAACACCACAAACAATCATATCCTAGATATTGGTATACAAAAAATGTGATAAACCTGCTATTCCTTATTGTAGCAGATGTAGAAAAATGATTTATAATTAGCTTGTTTGAGCCCAGTTTGGACTTGACCATGGCTACAATGCTTTGAAATAAGGTCACAAATTGCAATTGAGAGGAAATGAAGGTGAATGAAGTACCTCAAGCTCAAGCGATGATGAGTTCGATCAAGAAGAAGGAGCTGGCTCACAGAGTTCTTCAGCTTTTTATTTGATCGCAAGCAGTGTCGTTCAAACCTAGGGAATGAAATGGGGTTAAGATGTGTCTTGAGAAAATGGCGGAGGTTGACACGCATCCACGGCATAGTCGGCCACACGTGCTCATGCAATAGGAGGAGCAATTTTCATGAACGCTTCCAGAAGAACCATCACAGCCATCCGGTTCGGATGACAGGATTGATCAGACGGTGCAAATTCAGTGCCATCCGATCAAATTCTAAACAATGCTAAAGCAAAAAGTAGGATAATAAGCTGTGGTGCACTACCCTACCACTCCGCACAAAGGGAGTGTAAAATAGTGATGAGACAGGTCATCACTAGAAGATAAGCCTGATTTAGAATTAACAAAGTAAATGTCTACTAAGTGACCACTTACTTTGCTAATACTAATACTACTAAGATATCTAAGTAATAAACTACTTTGATTTTTGATTATGCCCCGAATTATCATATAAGGATAATTATAATTCAGAGTGCATATGGCAGGTGCAAGAAATAAATAGAGTGTAGAAGCTTTCATAATTAAATTACATTTATTCATCACATTTCAGTAATAATAGGAAATAGAGTGAATAATACATCCCAGCTGACATAGTACTAAAATAAAATCATACCATGTTGAAATTACTTTTTATAAGCCATTTGAATAGTTCTAAAAGAAAGATATCTTGAATGAAATAAAACTCTCTCTCTCTAATAGTAAAATAAAAATCTAAGCAGCTATAGAAGGGGCATCTTCATGCTCCTGCTCCTCACATGAATCTAATTTCTCAAGCTACTCTAAGATTGACATGTTAGTTTTTATATGCCAGTGCTCCAGCCAAAAAAAGAAAAATCTTAGTTAGACAATAAGTCTAAGTAAATTTTAGGCTGATAATTTATTTAGTTTTAGAATATTACAAATCATCCTAAGCAATAAATGAGCTACAAATCATCAAATGAAATGGTAAAAAGCTATAAAAAATATTTTTATAACTTGCAAAATATGAGGTAAATAAACATATTTCAAACTAAAGCTGCAAAAAAAGTTAAGCTATTCTAAATGTAAATTGCTAAATGCAAAGAAAAGTCCTAAATGTATATGATTAATTTGCACATGCTAATTTTTCAGAAAAAAGTGTAATGCAAGTAAGACAATACTAAAACTAGCATCCTAACATGCTTGCATAAAAATTCTACGTAAAACTAAGAAACTACTAAAAAATGCATAAATGCTGAAAATATTGTAAAATATTATAAATGTTATAAATACTGAAATTTGAAGTGACCTGAATTGAAAATAACAGAACTAAAAATAAATCATTTCATCTTAATTGGACCTATGCCTAGACTAGTCCTTCCATAACAGAAGCTGGCAAAACCTAGCCACATAATAGAAATTCCCACATGTATCATCTATACCACTAATGGCTAAATTTAAGGTAGACTATAGAATCAGACATGTATCATCTAAACCCTCTCATGGTTGGATCCGAATCTATTTTATCTCAAAAATAGAACTGCAGAGGCAAACTAGCTAGGACACATTCTACTGAGTTTCTTATCTTAGTTTAATGATTATGCCAATGACATATGCATTTCAAAACTAACATAAGATATTCATCAAATATTCTATATCTCAACCAATGTGTCAAAATAATAAGCCTAAAATTATAAGGAAGCAATGCGTACAAAATAAGTAGTATAAAGCAGTACTGCACAAACACTTGTGATATCATTTGCTTTCTAATTTATTCATTCTAACTATCCTGAAGTTATACCATCTCAGGATCTCTAATATCTTATTATCCTATATAAACTCAGAGTCACTATCCTATAAAGTCAAACAATTAAAACTTATCAAGTTCTAATTTATGTCAATCAATGTTGCTTACATAAGTTAAATAATAAATCACTCACCTTAATTAATAAATTTATTAACCCAAATTAATATTAATTAAGACAAATCAAGATTAAGGAATTAATAGTTAAACTCTAAAATATTGGTGGTTACAACTCTTAATCCAAAGGCACTAAAGTCTAAGGTTTTAAGATTTCTCAACTCTCATGAACTAAAGGTTAAAGCAATCTTTGTATGTATAATTAAACATAATAAGATTTCTAGAGGATGAAGTAATCATTTAGGCCTCTGATGTTTGGCAAATTGTGCACCAAGATCAGGGTACTACTATAGCTATAAGTACAGCTTTTCATCCTCAAATGGATGGTCAGGCTAAAAGAGTGAATCAAGTTCTGGAGGATTTGCTTAGGCTTTGTGTTCTTGATTTTGCTGGTGCATGGGAAGACCATATTTTGTTAGTGGGGTTTGCCTACAACAACAATTTTCAAGCCAGTATTAAAATGGCTCCTTATGAAGCATTGTTTGGCAGAAAATGCAGTACTCTGCTATCTTGGTCAAAAATAGGAAGCATTAAGCTTTTTGGGTCTGAGTTAGTTGAAGAAACCAACAAGAAGATTCATTTAATTCAACAGAGAATTTGTTCAGCTCAATATCATCAGAGCAAGTATCATGATGCTCATCAGTGTCTCCTAGATATCAATGTTGGAGATTCCGCTTATTTGAAAGTTAGTCCAATGAAGGGTGTCTACAGATTTGTCGTAGCAGGGAAACTCAGTCCTCATTATGTTGGACCTTTTCTGATTCTGGCCAAAGTAGGATTATCTACCTACAGATTGAATCTGACTTTGCAGCTGTTCACAATGTGTTCCAAGAATCGTCATTAAGAAGATGTCTCAGAGACCCTTCTCATCTTGTTCAGCTTCTGACAGTGGAAATTCAACATAACCTTTTTTATGCCAAAGAACCAATCAAAGTCTTAGCTCATGATCAAAAGCAGCTAAGAAATCGTTCAATCCCTATGATCAAAGTCTAGTGGAAGAATTGATCTTTGGAAGAAACTACTTGGAAAAAAGAAGTGGATATGAGCAATAAATATCTGCAGCTCTTTGCAAGCCCGGGTACCATTCCCTCCCTTCCTTTCTATTTCATTTAAAATTTCAGTCATAGTAGTACTTTCTTCACTAAGTGATGTCAGAGGCGACATCATTCTTAAGTGGGGGAGTTTGTAACAATCCTAGTTGTTACCCTAGCTAAATTCAGAACAATTAAGCTAAACTAAGTTCTAATTTTGATTCTATTAGCTCAATGGGTCATTTAAACCTAACCCTAGAAGTTTGGGATCAATCAGAGCTAAATTGAAAATCTTGGTATTTTTGCCTATTTTTGAGCCCTGGAAAATACCTAAATTAATTTGATCTCCAAATTAAAATCTGATTCCATTTTTGAATTCATCATACCCTAATTAGCCAATGGTGAATTTTTGAGAATTTTTGAAGCTCATTTAATCCTAAATTGAATTTATAAAAGTAATTAGAATTTAAGATAATTATTAATTAAATTAATAATAATTAATTTAATATTAATTAAACTAAATGTATATTTATTTTATATTCGGGATTTGCTGTTGGGACTGCAGCAGATCCACTGCGGGGCCCCGATAACGGCACATAGGATAAGCCAGTGGATGCAACTGCACGCATCCTAGCACAATCCATCTAAATGGCGGGATCTCCTCCATGGTAAGATTTGATCCTAAGCGTTGAATCAATCTCGCGCATCGAACGACTATCGTTCGATCTGCTTAAGTAATCCATTAGAGCCATATGGAACCAACGATCGATCCATCAGACGGCGGGCGTAAACCCGAGCACTATGGATCTTCGTCTACCTCTCGCCCATTGCTTGCTGCCCCCTCCTCCCGATAGCTCGATTCCTCCCAGCCCCATGGTAGTACGGAACTGACTCGAATATCCTCTTCTACCCTCCGCGCGACCTCCTGCCAGTAGTAGCCTCCCGGATTTGCCCTCGACCGTTGAACCGAGCCTCCCCTTCGGCCCGAGCCATGCCATGGAACCTAAGCTCTGGAATCCACCCCTAGAGCCTCCTAACACCTATAAATAGTTTCAGGGCATCACAGTGAGCCCCTTTACTCATTGTGATTGCTCAATTGCCCCATTAAAATCCTCTAGAGCCCCCGTCTCTCTTGGCAAATCTCGACACCTCAGGAGATGCGTACTACTGATAGAGGGTGCGTGTCTGGTGTTCAAACCCCCTAAGATCCTGCTGCTCCTAGTTCCCTTCGGCCGTGCCTGCAACCCCATCTTCAGGTACCGCCTCTTCCCACTGAGCTGTATAAGCTCAGTTTGTCGATTCTAGCTCTTCAATTATTGCCTCTGGATGTCATATAACTCCTTTAGCCCTCTAGAAACCTAACCCTATCATTCCCCGGGTTTAAGCTAGCTCCAATCAATCGTATCAATCGGTCGAGCTAGCAGCCGAGCCATGGTTGAGTCCGAGTAAGGACCCAGCGATCGGCTGCACCCCAGGTGGCGAAACCTTAGGGGTTCAACTCGCCTCACTTCACTGATGGTGTAGGGATTGAGCTCCGTCCATTTAGTGGCCTATGTGAGAGGAATTATGTGGCGCCCCGCACCCTTAATCCACCAAGGATTAGGTTAAGGGTGGAGTGTCACTCTGGCTAACCCCTCACTTACCATTGGATTAGGATAAACTCCACAATCCACCTGATTATGGAAGGATTAGCACATAATCAATCTAATAGTCACTATAATGTATAGAGTGCGGAAGCAATAAATAACATCCAAGCATCACAATGTAACTTAAGTGCAAAGCATCACTCAGAATATAAGCATACAAATATAAATGCACAGTCAAGAGTACCTGTATTATTATAACATTTAAAGTTCAAATAAAAGGGAATGTAAAGGCACTCATCCTCACAATATGTCTAAGGACTAGATATGCTCTGGCCCGAGCTGCTGCTCCTCCTCTAGGAATAGCTCCTCCTCAGGTGCTAGATCCCCTATCTGCTCTATGCCTGCTATTGTCAGTTTCACAATGTAGGGCCCCAGCCAAAAAAGAGAAAATCTGGTTAGACAATTTGTCTAAGTACATTTTAGGCAGGTACATTTTTATATGTTTTATAATATCACCACTTTACACAATTTTCCTAAGCAACAATATATCAGGGAGCGACTAGCAATACAATAAGGAAGAGGAAAAGCTATAAATAACATTTATAACTTAAACAAAGGAGGCTAAGACATGCCCCAAAAGCGAGGTAACCAAAACAAGGCATATACTATAAGTAACTAAACATATGCTAAAAGAAAATGCTACATCCTAATACATGCTGGTGATCAAATGAAATATGTAAATTATAATAATAAATCTCAGTAGTGATACATATAAATAGCAACAAAATCTAACATCCTACTGTATATAAGCTGTACAAAGAAATAGCTGACTGAATAAGCAATACTAAAATATAGCCAAATACTACAACTGCACATCAAACTCTGTATACTGACTGCCATATCAGAAAACTTTGCCAAACTGGCCCACATATATATACATCTCAATCTGCAAACATACTGAACATACTGCATGACTGAAGAGGCAGATAATACTTATGCAATATATTTTAGTTATTTTACTTTTATTTCTATGGACAACTGTTAGAAACAACTAAGGAGTCAAGCACATCTGCAAGACTATATGGGTCCCAAGCCTAACACACTCTCTTCAATGAGAATGTTAGGCATCCTGATCTCACCTTACCCCTGTCCATCGGGGCAAATGTGCACCATAATCACCATAAATCGGACCCAAAGGCAACTGTTATCCTATTATTCTAAGTTTTCTTTTTCATGCACAAAATTATCTTATATGAAATGTCCAAGAAAGTAAGCTCAAATATACAAGGAATGCGTAGCACAAAGTATCGAAATAAGCAAGGGACTCTACTAATATGGTGATATCATTTGTTTTCTATTATCCGTTCTAACTATTCCAAATTACACAAGTTCAGGATCACCATTTTCCCACATTTCAAGTGTAACTTAGAAATTCGTCCTTACAAGTTACAAAATATCAGGACTAGCTAGGTCCTAATATACCAAATCAAAATCGACTATAAGAGTTAAGTAACAAATCTTTACAACCTAATTAAAAATTTTAGACATTCTAACTAAAAACTACTAAACTATAGATTATGGATTAAACGGCACGAGATTGGGCTTAATCATATAATCCAAAAAAGGTGAGACCTAAGATCTAAGTTTAAATCTAAAAGTGATTTAATAATTTTAAGCCAACCCTATTAAATAATCACACTTAATAAAATTAATCTCCTATCTTAGATCTAAGGTTAAAAGATAAAATAATCAAAATAAGCTGAAAAATTCTAGAAATCTAATAAAACTAAAGATTCATTCATTGAAAAATCCCATTTTTCAATGAATGAAATCAACCCTATGATCTAGTCCTAATCTCAAGAATGTCCTTAAGGTGTAGTGAAAGATCCTAAGGAAGGACTTAAAGTTTAGCTAATTTTATTGAAAAGCTTAATTGAAAGATTAGAAGGTTTAAGTGAAGGCATGATGTACTTAGAAAGCACTTAGTTTATCAAAATATTATTAGCTTGAGTTAATGACTTGACTCACAAAATAGATTAATCTAATGAAATAAAAAGTAATATATTATTCTAGCAACAATTCCAAGTTTGCAAGGTATTACGATTATTCACATTGTATATCTAAAGTACTAATTGTTTATATTACCTTTCATATATTTTGACGGAGGATTAAATAGATTACTAAAGGTGAGGCCATACAAAGATAACGATTCCTGCTCTAAGTTTCATTATTTGGCCCCATAACAAGATTGTGGTCATTTATATTTCTCGACTTTAAAGTTTCTTCGATGATGCTTATATATTCATAAAGGCAAGGTTACAGAAATTCTAAGCTCAGCTAGACATAATATATGGCTGTCTAAAACTTATGATAAGGAATTTTGCAATTCTCTAAACTCATTAATTAAAAGAGCTATAACTTCATTTATAACAATAGCACCAAAATGCTTTATAATATATGCACATAAGGTTCAGGATTATAACTGTCATATTCTGGTATCAAGCATACTTTACTTGGATGATATAAGCCCATTTTAAGTCTTAATGCCTCTTATTAAATGAATATTAAAATGATTAATAATAATTATTAGAATACAAATTTAACTTTATATTGATGTTCGTGGTAGTTTCTTGATTGCTTTGCTATATAAATCTTGGGTTTGTATTTTGAGAATTTCACGGCTCAAAAATATATTTTAATAGTTGGCAAAGTATACTCATGCGATAGTGAGGATGATTTAAGGCAATACTTATAAATGTCACTTTCACAAATAATCAAATTAACATAGTGATATCAAAGATTTGATCAAAGGAACGGCATTGAACTATCTAATGACTGAATCCACTTGTTCACCTATCCCTCTCTCAGACTTTCATGGAGAAAATTATGATTATTGGTTTGTCAAATTTCAACACATTTCCATTATACACAACTTAATATATTCTAAGTTTAATTGTGTTTAAGCTATATATATATATATATATATATATATATATATATATATATATATATATATATATTTATATATATATATATATAGATATATTCAGAATTCAGATGACACTCCAAATCATAATAATTTTAGAGGACCACCATTCTTCCAATCCCATTAATGCAATATATTCATATGTAAAACTATAACGCCAAGATTTTTATTTTAGTTCAACTTAGAAATTTCAGTTTTCTTTAAACTTGCCGTATTTGGAAGAAAGATGAGTTCAGATCTTTCGGACTTATCAGAAATCCGTTCACTCATCTCACTCATCTATACACATATATATCACGAGTTTGTAATTAATTGAACCTTTTATGATAAATGAGGTTGAGACTATCTTAAAGAATTTAATTTGAATAAAAAATGTAAATGATTCAACTCAATAGTTTAGCTAATTTTAGAAAAAATAAAAGAAAAGCTGAACTAAATAATTCTTAGGATATTTGGGTTTAAATGCCAATAAACAAGTGTAATAAATTTACATAAATATTATTCTAAAGAATGGAAGGCATCCAAAAATGTTCTCATATACTGAATAATATTATAATAAATTTATGATATTAAATGTATAGTAAGCTTGTTTCTTTTCATTTAAGTATTCCTCCTTGGTTTATATTGCGCATTAAAGAGATGATTCAGTGTTAGAATTTGAATATGATTATCTGCTCATTAAGTGCTTTAGATTATTCTTTATGTTAGATTGTGTTTAACGAATATATTTACAATGAAAACATCGCATATACTATATATTTTGAACTTGCTGTGACAGCATTTTGCTATTTATTTAATATATATATAGTGAAAATACTTAGCTTTTCTAAAATATTATTTATTTTTCCTTACTCATTCTAACAAAAAATTTGAGGGACTCCAAATTATATGGCTGAACTGTAGTCCTTTGGCTATAAAATTGTTGTAGTTTTTATCATTTTAATCCCTTACATTTCAAAATTGGGAATGAAGTCTATTGCACCTATCCGTATTCATATTGTTCGGCTGCCGCAAGAAGTTCGGCTAGGCTCTCAGCAGAGAGGGGCAGAGTGACAAATAAGTTCTTTCAGGGAGCTAGATGAAAATTTTTCAGTTCAATACGATCGGCTTTATAAGAAAGTCAAGTGCTGTTGCAATCAAATGGCACCACTAAGCAGCTCATGCATCTATCTTTTCTTTATGACTTTTAGAGTCATAAGCATTCCACTTCAGCCATTAAAATCGATAGAAAGTTTAACAAGCATGTTGTTTTTCCCATATTAAAATTTTATAATCTCTTCAACTGTGATTCATATATCTTCTGTCATAGATTAGGCGATCCACCAAAAATAAAAAAAAAGAGCTGTCATTTGAACACCTTATACATTATTAAACGAAAAAAAAAGAAGCCTCATCAATGTCCATTTCTTGCTCGAATCTTTCTTAATCAACTCAAACCATATACTGAAACATAAGTAAATTTTGGACATGAAATTCGCAATGAATCGATCCACAGCGGATAACAAGAACGATACTGAGCAAGATAATAAAATATGAAGTGAAATGAGTCAAAGAAATATGAGAAAGGAATCTGAAAATAAGAAATCAATGGTTGAAGTGAAGTACTAGCTCAAGAATGTTTTAAGAAATTTATTATTAATTGCACAATGAGTTTGCATTTGCTTGTAAATTTACAATTACTCTAGAACTTATCCAAGAACCTGAAACAATATATATATGAATAAGAATTGTTATTTGATCATTAATATGAATTTGTGATTTCTGAATGCGAAATTTAAACGAGCTGTTATCATATAAGAAACTAAACTACCATCAGCATATGAATGTACTCTTAATTAATAAACTTATGCTTATATAAAACCTGAACTTTGCATAAAAATGAATCAGTTTTTTTTTTTGAATATGAACTTGAGCCTCCGAAAGAAACTAAAATATGCTGAAATTTAAAATATGTGTATCGCGAAATCTAAAATGTTTCTACTTTTTAGTTAAGTAAGGTTTCTTTTCCTTTTGCTTTATGACATGCTACTTCTAAGTATATTCGGTTGAAATCTATACTAATTAAAAGTTGAATATGTCTTATATTATTAGTTTTAAGCATCTCTAATAGCTAATTTGATTTCTTACGCCAAAATTCTGTTGCAAAATACAATTTATAATAAAATTCACTTGTGTTACATACATAAATCGTTGAATAAGATCTCCCAAATGCTGCCAAAACTAGTAGAAATAAAACTTCGCAACTAAAATCAAAAGGAAGAATTTTCCCTAGTGGTACGACTGGAACCATCAAATCAGATGAAATCTACAAAAAATATTTAAAGAACGTAGGGGTACATACATTAGGTTGAGACAAGAAGGAGTTGGGGTACCTTGACAGCGCACGAGGAAAAGAATCGGTGGCTCTTTTGGTCGCCGAAAGGAGGAAGGAGAGTCCGGCGGACTCTTCGAAGGAGGAAGCGGGGTGGAGGCTCGGCGGATGAAGGAGGATCGGCGAGCTGTAGACTTCGATCGCCCAAACGATCGGGGCCTTGAGCGCGGATGGGGTCATAAAGCCATCCGGGCGGAGCTGGCGAGGCGAGCGGCGGAGGCTGCGAGGAGGTGGAAGACGCGTGTCGCGCGAGGGGAGGCGAGGAGGGAGGCGAGCGATCGGGACCTAGGGCTAATGCTTGGCGGAGGAAAAAGAAAAAAAAGAAGAAAAGATAAAGAAGAAAAAAAAAGGAAAGAAAGAAAAATAAAATAAAAATAAAAATAAAAGAAAATTATTTATTAGAATTTAATAAATAAGATTTCTAGTTTTTTTTTTTAACCGTTTTTAATTAATTGAATGATTTTTAAAAATCACCAAATATTCAGCCCTAGCTAATTGAGAGGTGAGGAATGCAACGGCGAAGTTGGATTTCGATTCCGGCGAGATTTTAATTTCCTCATTTTCCAGATATTTAAATATTATTAAGATATTCGTCAAAATTTCGACGACTCCCGATTGCTATGAAAACTTCACCCCAAGCTAATTTGGGGTCAATGAACGCAATGAAGGTATCCGTTTTTCGATTGGAGGTGATAATAAATAGGTCAACTTCCAGAATTCTTGAAATTCCCAAAATAAGGATTTGATCCGTTTGACCTCTAATTTAGACTGGGTCTAAGAGGTTGACTCATATTAACTTAATTAGCACTTATGATCAAAATTAAGACTAAAATTAGTCCTAATTGACTAAAATAATAACCTGGGTTGTTACAAATTACTACCTCACAGTGAACCCTAACTCCTCTTCCTTAAAACGTCTCGGCCAAGTGGCACCCCGGTGATCCAGCGTGTCCCAGATGGGGGTTCATACCTCAATCGATGTGTCTTGGTTCCCTGAAGATGTAGCCGTTGAGATCAGGGCACGATGTGATGTGTGCGTGGAGAATTGCGCTTCTGAAGCTAACCCTAAAGGAGCGGGTATCGAGCATTAGGCGCGGGGACAAAGCACTGGTGCATCGAGTCGGGCTTCTCCTGACCTGCGCGGTTTCAATTTTGGGCTGCGGTTATTTAAGGAATATTGGAATTATATTTCTTAAGTTAAATATTTGATAAATGCATTCCCATATAATTTTAATTTAAATAAAAATACATAATGAATTATTTAAATAACTTTAATAATACTTATCCAAATGG
Source organism: Gastrodia elata (assembly GCA_016760335.1). NCBI lineage: Eukaryota > Viridiplantae > Streptophyta > Magnoliopsida > Asparagales > Orchidaceae > Gastrodia > Gastrodia elata. The sequence continues at coordinate 20,385,093 of CM028669.1, forward strand.
TATGATCCAATATACAATTCTAATCAGAAAAATGTAAGGAATAATAACATAAAATAAAATCAAGGATCCAAATAGCTAGATTTTAAATAATTGCCTAATCATTCTCTATTTGCATTTAAATCATAATAAATTCATTAATTTTCCAAAATGTTGATGGTCTCTGATTGCTCATGAGACCATAGAGGACCTATATAGACCATTAAAAGTAATTTAAGAATTTTAATTTTGCTAATCACCTCTTAATTACCCTAAAATGAGATTAGTGAATTAAGTCTTAGTTTAGCCTCTGATTTTGGTGATTCTAGTTTCTAATGCCTTATTAAGTATAGGAGAGACCAACAATGTGTTTTAATCTTCCTAATATGCCTTAATTCCCTTAATTACCTTAATTGGCCTTAAGGTGCGATTAGTGTTAATTATACTAATTATGGTACCAAACCCTAAGAAAAGTGTTTAGCCTACTTCACAAATCAATATGGAACTCATTAAAATAGACTTGAATCAATTTAGATGATTAAATATTAAAATTCTATTTTTAGCCTTAAGAGGGGTATTTTGGTCATTTTGACCAAAATAGGTTTAAGCACCCCTTAAGCCTTGAAATTTCAGTAAAATTTCTCTAGTTAATACCTTATCACCTTTCTAAAATCTTATGTTAATAATTTTGAGTTAAGTAAGGAAACCTTAGAAAGTTCTAATTAAGGTCCTAAGATCTTAAGAGTACTCAAACCACTTCCTTAAGAGAGCCAACCTAAGTAGCCTTAATACTGAATCTCTAGTTAATTGCTTTCTTAAAATGATCCAGAAGCTAGAAATCCTAAGAGAAATATCCTTGTAAAATCCTATGTCTAACTATTAGCTTAGATCTAAAGTGATCAAACCTTAGATCTTAGATCTTAGATCTTATACTTTAGATCATCTACTTGAATTGAATCATCTTCTTTAAAATTCCTTAAGTGATTAATTGTTTAATCCTTTTGAAACCTCCTTGTGGGTGTAGGATTTATTCAATCTATAGAATAATATAATTATCCTAAAGATTGAATATAGATCTTAGATTCTTTATTCTTAAATAATTATTTTGTCTTATAATCCTAGCTTAATATTTCATTAAGATCTTAGCTTCTAAATCCTTTAGCTTATATAGTTTTGCACCTCTAAACTATGTTTGATTGTGAACCCTAGATCCTCATTAAGATTTTACCTTGGATTCAAGAAATTGAACCCCATATGTGAAGTTTGGATCCAAAATCCTTAATCTTGATTTACTTAATCAAAATTTGGGTTAAGTGAGTATAATAATAATAATTAGGCTGTTGATTTATTTACTTTACACCTTTATAGTCATCACTTGATTTTGAATTAGAACTTGTTAAGTTCTAATGTTAACCTTAAGGTCGTGAATCTGAGATTATACTCGATGGCTGGATATTGTATATCTTAAACTTGTATCTTCTCAAAATAGTTAGATTAGGATAATTTAGATAATAACAGATATCACATAAGTCTAGTTGAGTCTCTTGCTTACTTTGACTTTGATTGCTCTGCACACCTTGGATATTGAGCCTTGTTCCTTGAGCATAATAGGAGAACTTAGGATATGAATGATACATCCTAAGTTAGTATTTGCAAAGCATAATATTCACTTAGTTATTTCAGTGCATTCAGTCCAGTAATGTATGTCCTAACTTAGTCTGCCTCTTTAGTTCTAGTTTTGTTATAGAATAGACTCGAATCTAGTCTAGTGCTTGGCTAAGATAGATACATGTCTTATTCTAAAGTTCAACTCGGACTTAGCTTTGATGATGCCTAGGATGGACACATATTGAACTTTCTATTCAGAGGCCTTCATGGCCTATTTCTGATATGGCAGTATTAGGACTAGGCATACTTTTACTTCCACTCAATTTAGTGCTTTATTTTGCTTAGCCACATGCTTCAGTGGCTTTTCCTTCAGTTCTTTTTAGTACTTGACTTGCTTTGCCACATATCTCAGTCGCTTTACTTTTATCTCATTTCGGTACTTAGTTTGTTTTGCCACATGTTTCAATGGCTTCCTATTTATTAAATTTGCATACTTGTATATGTATGCTCCTATTTAGTATTTAGAAATATTGGTATGTTTAGGATGCTAGAATTATATGTTTATTTCAGCACTTTTGGTACAGTTTACTTTTATGAACTCAGCATGTCTTCACATGATCATAAGTATATTAGGATCAATTTATTTTAGTACTTGCAGTTACTTTTGCTCTTTAGCCTCACCTTGTTTAGTTTATTATTTTTGTATGTTTATTTACATACCGTTGCTTAGTTGCAAATGTATTATTTGTAATTATCTGCTTCTTTGTAGCTTGATGCACATGAATTACTTGCATGTTTAATGTATTTACATGTGATATCTTAAATATTCAGTTCACTTAAATAGCTTAAAATGTACTTAGACAATTTGTCTAACTGTAACATTTTTCTTTTGTTAGCTGGGGCCCTGGCATTTGCGATATTGGCAAATGTCAGATTTGGAGCTGTTCATTGGTGGTTTTGTAGGAGAGGAGCCAGTGCAGGAGGAGGATCTTCCTACTATCGCTTAGTTAGATTTTCCTTTCTTGCAATGAGATTGAGAGATCTTTTCTTTCTTTTAATTCAGTCTATAATAATTAAATTCTTGATGTATTTACTTTCTGCACTTTGAACTGAGTTACTGTTTCTTTTATTCCTCTTTACTATGCTGTGATGTGGATGTTATACTATTTTTTGCTTCTACCACTTTGATTTGTATTGATGTATATTTACAGTTCCAGGTGACAAGTCATTGGCTTAAGATGAGTTGGGTCTTACCTGACTCTACTTGAGTTGGGGATTTGCCACAGTTGGAGCACCGCACTCCTTGTGTTTATGCTAATATCAGTATTAGCATGGCCGTAGAGGGTACGAGGCACCACACTCAAACAGAATAGTTTTTTGAGTTAACCTAGTCAGAGGAGAAGCTATTTGCAAAAATCCTTTGACAAACTTGCGATAATAGCCTGCAAGTCCTAGAAATCTACAAATATTAGTCACTATCTTAGGTTGAGACAATTCTTGCACATCGCTGACTTTCCTTTGGTTAACTCAGATTCCTTAAGCATCGATAATGTGACATATAAATGCCATAGAATTGAGCCAAAACTCACTGATCGGACAGATCATCACTATGAGGTAATAGATACTTATTCTTGATCGCCACCTTGTCGAGTACTCAAAAATCTATGCACATATGCGTAGAGCCATCCTTCTTTTTGACAATAAAGAATGGCGCTCCCAATAGAGACATATTTGGTATGATGAGACCTTTCTCAAGCAGTTCCTGAAGTTTTTTATTCAGATTTTGAAGCTCCTTGGGCACCATGCAATACAGAACCTTCAAAATTGGCTGAGTACCAGGGATAAGCTTGATTGAAAATTCTACTTCTCTAATTGGCGGAAGGCCAAGTAGATCTTTGGAGAATACGTCAGTGAATTCTCTGACTACACAAGTCTTGCTGATATAAATATATTTTTTCTTTTCACCCATCATGGTTACTAAGTAAGCCTCGCATCCTTTTCTGACCAGCTTTTCTACCTTGTGAGCGTTGATCAGAGAAGCTTGGGTACTAAGCTTATTGATGAATGACCTTGCTTGACCTATGCTATCTAATGTGATATTTTTATTTTGGAAATTTATGGTGGTGTCATGCTTCTTAGCTAGTTCATCATTAATATTACATCGAAGTTTTCTATCAGAAGCACGACTAACTTGGCTTCAAAATTTTGATCACCGATGAGATTGGCTAGGCTGCAGAATTTTAACCCTTGTATACAGGTTCTTGAGAGTAATCCTATGTTCAAAGGCTTAGTCAAATGATAGAAAGGTAGCTTTAAGGATTTAGCCTAGATTTTTAATATAAAGGAGTGACTTGCTCCAGTATCAAAAAGAACATTACATAAATTGTTGCTTTTGTCTAAGGTGCCTATCAAATAATTACAAAGCTTTACTTACTAGAATAGAAAGGAAAAGATGAAATCATAAGCTTGATAGAAATTAAGACATACCTAAAACAATGTCATTATCTTCAAAAGTATAAGCTCCCTGGTGTTGGAACATGAGCAGGTGGTGGCATAATCGCAGGTGCAGGAGTTTTGATATTCAACGGTTGAGATGAAAGGCTTGATCTCTTTTAGAGCGTATAATAGCTACTCCATTGATTGCCTTCTCATAGCTACACTTAAAAAACTAGTGGCTCTGCCTACCACAAGTTAAATAAATGTTACCTTAATGGTGACACTTTCCATAAGGATGCAGGTGATTGCACTCTGGTGTACTAACTGGCTGTAGTTTGGCCTCAAGATGAAATACTTTTGCAGCCCTGAGATGCTTGAAAGCTTCCTTCCAGAGAGGAATGAAGTGAGCCTTCTGCTTCTTGTCCATCAAAAACTGGAAGTGCTCTTGCATATAGGAAGCTTCCACAAGCTTGGAGAGATGCTTATAATGACGGGACACTAGATGTGCCTTGATCAAATCTCTTAGTCCTTCAAAAAGTGTTTGCCCCTAGTTGTTTTGGTTCTCACCAGATCTGGAATGAATCTGGATAGTCAGTGAAATTCCACTTCATATTCAGAAACAGATCTTCCTCCTTGTGAAAGGTGAATTAGCTCATCTTTCAATATTATTTTAGCTGATTGAGGGAAAAATGCTTCCTTAAATACTTCAAGAAAAGATTCCCATGGAATGACCTCCACCTTGAAATCTGCAAATCTAGTATTACGCTTGTTCTCCAACCAATGTTCTATTTCATCTTGAAATAAATGAGTGGTTAAATGGATGGTTTCAGAATTTGGGCATTTGATGCTTGCCATGTTCTTCTCTACAAATTTCAACTAGCTTATAGTGTCTATAGAGTTCAGTGCCCCATTAAAAGTTGGTGTCCTCAGTCAAAGGAAACTATGAATAATTCTATTTGCCGAGAAATGCGAGGCAGATGGAGCTGCAATATTAATAACTGAAGGCTACTGAGATGTGATCATACTATGAGTTTCCTAAGCTTGTTGAGCTTGGATCTCAATTAGAGCTCTAACCAAGCCAACAAGAGAATTCATATCCTCAGAACCATTTAACGATGAAACAATAGTAGTCTTAATAGGAGTCACCATTGATGGAGAACCAAGATTCATGACTGAAAATTAAGAGTACAAAATTTAGAAGATAAATCAAAAGGTTACTTATTATTAAGTGATTTTTAACTAAAGAAGTACAAAGATAGTTGAATTGGAAGGAAAAACAAAAATAAGTGACAATCATAGCTTAGCATAGAAAGACATGGATTTTAACTACAAAATTCTGCTACAAAAGTAGTACAAAAGTTGACTTAGGTAACTATGCATGGTCCTCTCTTGCGTTTCTTCTCTAGCCTTCGATATGTCTTGATCCACCATTCTTCAGCCTTTCCATGAGTAAAATTCCCAAAATTTGAAGGCGGTATTCATCGGGACTTGCCATCTCTCGGAAAGCAGTAGTCTAACAACCCAAGGTTATTACTCTAGTCAATTAGGACTAAACCAGGTCCTAATTTTGATTCTAATACTTTTAATAAGATGTTGGGAGCACACCCTGATGTTTTGGTTCAAATCATAAGTCATTTGGATCAAAACCCTAAATTTGGAAATCCTCATAACTTGGAAAATGACATACTTAAATTGATCTAAAATTGAAAATCTGATTTCGACATTACACTCATCACCCCCAAATTAGCTATGAGTGATATTTTGGAACCATTTGGAAGTTGTTGAATTTTCATTGAATATTTTAATATATTTAAAATACCCAAAAAAATATGAAATTTAAATACTCGCTGAAATCAAAATTCAACTTTGTCGTTGCATTTCTCACCCTTCAATTAGCTATGGGTGACATTTTGAAAATTTATGGGACTAAATTAATCGTCAAATTTTAAATAAGGAATTGTGAATAAATAAATTAAATTATTAATCATTTAAATAATAATGCGAGGTCTGCACATTCAGTCGGGCTGATCCCTATCACAATCTGGGCTAGGCCCGCGCATTCTGTCATGCCTGGACCAACACCACGTTCAGCGCCCGGGCTTGCCCGTGTGGCCTGTGGGCAGTTTCTTTATCGCGACCGCGCGTGCCGCTCGCGTGACACGTGGCAGCAGCGGCTCTGGGCGTGGCTCTCCCACCGACATCAAGCTCTCCTAAATACTTGAGCTTGGGCCTCAAGCTAATCTCTTAGCTTAATCAATCTTCAAAGGTGGTTGAAACCTCTAATGGCACATCTGTGAATCCCTATCTTTCCAGGAGCTGATCCCATCAGGTACTCCACGTTCCCAATATGCATGCAATCAATATTCAGTATTTCATTTAATTTATTTCATTCGAATGTTATTATATATACATGGATTGTGAATTATTTAAACGATCTTAATAAAGCTCGGTGTTTTCGATTCGATCAGGCCTAGTTGTCCCTAACCCTAGGACATCTAGGGCATCCAATCATCATTGGGTAAGGTGCAGTTGGGGCCTGATGTTAACTCAGTTGATGATCTTGGTCTCGAGCTTCCAGTTACCACCTCGGTTGTGCCAAGTGAGTACCGATCGTCGGTCTTAGATGTTGCCCTAAATCCCACGACTTCTCCATCAAGGATGGTTGCTTCTTCCCCAGGCCAAGTTCTTTTCTTGGCTCAAAAGTTTATTTTGGGCCAGGCCACTTTCGCGCTCACACTATCAGCCCAGTCTCCCCATGTTGGGCCGGGCCGCCTTCGCACTCTCTCCATTTGGGCCCAAACGCCCCATGCTGGGCTGGGTCGCTTTCGCACTCGCACCATTGGGCTCAGTGTTTCGTGCTGGGCTGGGCCGCAATCCTTCTCGCCGTAAGCCCAACTTCCATGCATTTTAGGGCTGGCCCACTTGTTCAACTCCTACACTTTGTGGAGATCAAAATTAGGAAAAGTATGCTAAGTGGTTAAATTTAAGTTAATTATATCATTAATATTCAAAACTTTAATTATCAATGTCTTGTAATTCAATAATCCAAATATAGCAAATATATATATCATTTTTTCTCTTAAAGGCTTCATGCTAGTTAGGAGTTGATTGCGCCTTTCGCGTGAGATCTTTTTTTGAGAGATGATGCTCAATCACCTTAGCTGTCTCTACAAGTTCAAAGAAGCTAGTCAGGTGAAGTGAAACAATCTGATCTTTCAGTGAATCTTGAAGTCCACTAAGAAAGCGATGGCACGTAGCTGATTTGGAGTGGGTAATTTCTGGAGCAAAATGAATCAGCCTACAAAATTCCTTTTCGAAGTCAGCGATAGAGCGACTTCCTTGAGTCAACCTTAGAATCGTGTCTGCAATGATGTTCTGTGCAGACGAGAGAATGAATTCAGCTTTGAATGCATCAATGAATTCATCCCAAGGGATGTCTTCCAATTCATAGTCAACGAACTTTGTATTCCGGGCCTCCTCCCACCAGTTTTCTGCTTCTGCATGAAATAGGTGTGTAGTGAGACGGACGTCTTCTGAGTTTAGAATCTTTAGACTAATATGATCCTTCTCTACAGCTTTCAGCCATTCGGCTGTATCCATTGGTGATAAGTTTCCACCGAAGTTGGAAGGCCTTAGTCTTAAGAAGTTATGAAGAAGACTATCCATAGAGTGATGGGAAGGAAAAGTATGTTGTGGAATAGGAATAGTTGGAGCAGTATCAACGGCTGGTATTGAACAATTGGACATCATTTTTTGCATTACCAGTGCTTGTTGAGCCTGATTCTCCAATAATGTTGCCACCATTGCTTGCAGATGAGCTACTTCATCAGAAGAATTGCTCAAAGTGACAGTATTCTTGATTGGGGTAGTAGCAGGAGGTGATCCAGAATTCATTCTAAGGAAGATAGTAATTAAATTTCTAATAGATGCCAAAAATATTTCATTGCTTTTGAAATGAGGGATTACATAAGATTTAGAAAATGCCTAAAACCACATCACTACTAACATCAATAAATGACAATTACTCTAATTAGTACTCTGATATCCTTAATGTACTCAGTTCTGAATGCAACACAAAAATCTTCAAAGGTCACTTCCTGACACTTTCTCTTGCATTTTTGTTCGAGCTTCTTAATGGTATCGTACCACCAGACTCCCACATAGTCTAGCATCTGATCTATTACTATGTCAACCCAGAGGGACTCTGGACACTCTATGTGCCTCAGGACTGACTTTACATGGTTCAACCACTCCTGTGCATAGATGGGAAAGTTAAGCCCTCGGTACGCTGTTTGATGTAGAAGTTTGTCCAAGACTAGGGTCCCTTTGGTTGAAACTCCTTTGATTTGCCATTTGCTCTCCTGTCTCCATTTGAAACTATAACTCCAAGACAACTCGAAGGCATGCAGATAATAGTCCAAGTCAGACTCATCATGATCTATTTGATCCTAATAATAGAATGTATTGGTTTTTGTTAGGTATAGATGACTAGATATTTAGGATATGAGTATTTTCATTCTACATTTTTTCAGAGAGTTATTGATAGTACTATGTTAGGGATGTTGAATCTTGATGTTTGCACTTCAGAAGAATGGTCCATTAGGTAAAAAGGAATCACAGATCCCATTCTGACACCTTATAGTATTCTCTGATACTAACTGTGGGGCCCAATACTTTCCGCAGCCATGCTAATACTGATATTAGCAAAAATACAGGGAGTATGGTGCTCCAATTGTGGCAAATCCTCAACTTAAGTAAAGTCAGTAAGCCAAGGACTTGTCACCTAGAACTGTTAATATACATCAATATAAATCAAAGTGAAAGAAGTAAGAAATAGTATGATATAACATCCTGGCATAATACAGAAAAGTATATAGGAGTAAGAGAAATAATAACTCAGTTCAAAGTGCATAAAGTAAATATATCTAGAGTTTAATTATTATAAATTGAATTAAAAGAAAGATCTCTCAAAATCTCACTACAAGAAAGAAAATTTAACTAAACAGCAGTGGGAAGATCCTCCTCCTGCGCCAGCTCCTCTCCTGCAGCACTGCCTACAAACAACTCCAAATCTGACATTTGCCGATATCACAAATGCCAGGGCCCCAGCCAACAAAAGAAAAAGGTTACAGTTAGACAATTATCTAAGTACATTTTAGGCTATTTAAGTGAACTAAATATTTAAAAATATCACATTTAAAGGTTTTATACATGTTAGCATTATAAGATACTACAAGCTACAAAGAACGAGATAGCTGTAAACTAACCATTTATAGCTAATCAACAAGTATGTAAAAATAACATACAAAATAGCAACTAAACATGGTGACGCTAAAAACAGAATAATTGTAACTACTGAAATAAATATGCTCCTAACATGCTTATGCTCACATGGATACATGCTGATTATATAAAGAACACAAGTGTTGAAATAAATATACAATTCTAGCATCTTGAACATGCCAATATTTAATACTAATCAACAAGAGCATATATACAAGCATGCAGATTAATATGTAAAAGGCCACTGAGGCATGTGACAAAAGTAAGCTAAGTACATGAATGAGCAAAAAGTAAAGCCACTGAAACATGTGGCAAAGCAAGCCAAGCACTAAAGTAAGGCCACTGAAATATGTGCCAAAGCAAATCAATCACTAAAGTAAGGCCATTAAAATATGTGGCAAAGCAAAACAAATACTGAAAACTGAACTAAAGAAGAAGTAAGCCTAAGACATAGTACTACCATAACAGAAACAGGCCATATAGGACCCCTGAACTGAAAGTTCAACATATGTCCATCCTAGGCATCCGCAGAGCTAGGTCAGAGTTGAACTTATAGAATAAGACACATATCCATCCTAGACATCCACAAAGCTAGGTCCGAGTCTATTATATAACAAAACTAGAACTAAAGAGGTAGACTAAGCTAGGATATATTCTACTAACTGGAAGCACTAAAAGAACTGAATGAATGCTATGCTTTTTAAATACTAACTTAGGATATATCTTCCATATCCTAAGTTTACCTATTATGCTCAAGGAACAAAGCTCAATATTCAAGGTGTGCAAGCAACAATAATCAAGTGAGCAAGAGACTCAATCTAGACTTATGTGATATTAGTTATTGTCTAATTTATCTAAATCTAACTATTCTGAGAAGATACAAGCTTAGGATCTCCAATATCCAACTATCGAGCATAATCCCAGATTCGTGACCTTAATGTTAACAATAGAACTTAACAAGTTTTAATTCATAATTATATGATGACTATAAAGATTACGGTAGATAAATCAACGACTTATTTGTTATTATTTTCCTCTCTTAACCCAAATTTTTATTAAGTAAATCAAGGATTCTGGATCCAAACTCCATTTTGGTGTTTAAATCCTGAATCTAAGGTAATATCCTAATAAGGATCTAAAGTCTAAGATCACTGAAAGAATCTTAAAGAAGGTAATTCAATTCAATTTGAAGTTCTAAAGTCTAAGATCTAAGATCTAAGGTCTAAAATCTAAGGTCTGAGTTTGATCACTTAAATCTAAACTACTAAGTTTAAGTTTAGGGTTCTTTAAAGATTTTGTTTCTACTTTCTTTAAGACTGAAATTCATGAATACTTTGGTTATATATTTAGGGTTAGAATCTTCAACTTTTAATATTGATTAAGCTAAGGCTTTTATGAAGGGTCTTAAGATCACTTAAGATCTTAAGAGCTTACTTAAGGGTTTTAGGACTTGAGCACTAGGATTCATTCAAGAGATGATGCCACTTAACAATTGATGTTATACTTTTCATTTTTGATTATCATCACTTTACCTGTGATTTCTAAGCTTTAAGGGTACTTAAACACATTTTGGTTAAAATAACCAAAATACCCCTCTCAAGGTAAAAAAATGGGATTTTAGGATTTAATTATCCAAATTGATTCAAATCTATTTTAATGAGCTTCATATTGATTAATGAAGTGAGTAAAACAATTAGCTTAGTCTTCCAATATTATTAATGACTTAATTAGCACTAATTACATTAAGAGGCCAATTAACAAGATTAAAGGAATTAGGGCATACTATTATGGTCTAATTGCTTTTATAGGCTCTAATACCCTTAATAAGGCATTAGGAACTAAATCCATCAAAATCAGAGAAGACTAAATTCACTAATCTCATTTTACGGCAATTAGGGAGTGATTGACAAAATTAAAGGTCTTAAATTACTTTTAAGGGCCTACATAGGTTATTTATGGTCTCATGAGCAATCAGAGACCTTAATCAATATTTTTGGATATTAAATGGATTTATTATGATTTAATGAAAAATAGAAAAGGAATAGGCAATTATTTAAAATCTAACTATTGGATCTTTGATTTTATTTTATATTATTATTTCTTGTATTTTTCTGATTAAAATGATATATTGGATCATACTATTTGGATAAGTATTATTTAAATTATTTCATTAATACATACTGAATGTTTATTTAAATAAAACCATATGATTTAATTTACTAAATTAATTTCCTTAAGTAAAATTAATTCAATAAATACAATAATTGTTGTCGGCCCAAAATAAAAAGGCACGGGATGGGGTCCGGCCCTACCTGGCACTATTCGTCTTCTCGAGTTAGGGATACCCAACGGGGGAGGAATTAAGGTTTACTTAAATCCCCAAATTCTCCACTCACAGACAACGTCTTGCCTAGAACTCGATGGCTACACCTTCAAGAGTGTGAGACGCGTCGACTGAACCCGAAATCCCCATCTGGGGTGCGCCGGATCGCTAGGGTGCTACTTGGCCGAGACGTCACCAAAGGCGCAATTTTGAGGAGCTAATTCTCCTCACAGCATCAATTCCATGAGTCATGCTCTAACCCTACATGTTTAGGGATCAGGGATGAAGCGATTGGTCAACCCAATTGGTCCTGAGCATGGAGGGAATAATGGGATGCTACTCGTGATATTTCACAGACGCAGGCTTGCTCTGAGCTGATCGATCCCAGTTGAATCGATCAATTAGATCAAGCCCAGTGATTGCAATTTGTTTGCAATCACTTCAGGAGGGCTTTAGAGGTTCAAGATAGGGCTCAGAGCCTCAAGAAAAGGTCAATCTCCTGTGACTCTAGGACCAACTGCCAGTGCCCACTCAGATGAAATTGCACCGCCTAGTTCACTGCCAGTTCTCACCAAAAGTCCTATGTGCCTATGGGCAAGCTAAGCAAGATCTTATCACAGCATCTAGGGTTGAATTGCCACGAGTCTAGCTGAAACCATCTCGATAGAGAAGGGGGATCAGAGGCTGTACCTGGATTGAAGAATTGCAACGATAGAGAAGGGGGATCAGAGGTTGTACCTGGATTGAAGAATTGTAATGCGAGAGATAGTTTAAGTAGCTCAGAGTACTCTAAATGATCACAGAAGCTTAATAAGGGGGTCTAAACTCCTCACCTTTTATCAGCGGCAAGCAGTAGGTTCAGTCACCGGGGAGGCTGGGAGCACCGAGAGCAGAGAGTGGAGGAGAAATGGAGGTTCACAGTGAGCAAAAAAGCTCATTATGGAAGTGTTGGAGGTACTTATAGGCATCAGAGAGGTTATGGTAGGCGTTGAGGCTCGGGCACCAGCGTGCGGTTCGGCCCAAGGGACAGGATGGGTTTAACCGTCTGAGGGCAGAATGAGGAGAGCATTGCCGATAGACCATTGCACCGGAGGGCAAAGGAAGAAGAACGAAATAATTTGCCGTATTGCCATGGGGCTAGGGAAGGATCCGGCTGTCGGGGGACTAACACGCGTGGGAGAGATCAGGAGGTAGAGGAAGGTGAATAGGGCGGAGTCCACGGTAACCATCTGATCATGCGACCATTGGGGTTTGACTGTAGCGCCCCGCCCCGTCGCCGTGCGCAAAACACGAGTATAATTCATAGGTTGGCGGCGGAACGGTGCGCTACTCGGCAGCGGTGGGCCATGCAAGTAAAACCCATCGTCCCAAATAGGCTTAAAGAGACAAAGCCATACTGAAGGCTGCTGACTCAAGCCCTAAGAGTAGGCTCGAGAGCCAATACCTAAGATAAGAATGGAACCCTTATCTTAAGTATTAGACTTAGTACGTACATAAGGTATAAGGGAGGAGAGAAGGACCCATGTACGTTACAAAATATATCAGCGTTTCCAGTACGCCGATCACATCACAATACTATGTATAGTAACATAACATAGTGCGGAAGCTAAAAGCATAACATCCAGAATACATTCGTCTCAAGCAGTAGAAAATATATCTATCTTAGAAAAGAAAAGTGAAAATACATCCAGAGTTTTATTACAAACCATAATGATGCAGAATATAAAGAGTCTAGCTAAAATAATGGAAGGAACTATAAAGTAAAAGTAGGTGCTCGATCCCCTACAGCTCCAAGTGCTCCTCCTGAGATCCCTGGGACGTCTTCCTGACCTGTCTCCAACAACTGCTCAGGATCTAGCAAATTGTCAGATCCCAAAAGTACCCGTGTTAGACAAGAAGTCTAATACATCGAAGCTAGCTATACAGGCTAATCTAAACATAACAAATATGCAATAACATAAAGTAAAAGTGCAGGAAAAACTGTAAAGCATCAAATAACCGAACTGTAAAAACTAAGTAAAGAAATACTGCATCAAAACCAAATGCTGAAAAGAAAAATGCCAGATGCTGAAAAGAATGCTATAAGCTGCACGATATGCTATTGAAACAATGTTCACAGATAAGCTATATCACGATATACCACAGAACCATCACTGAAGGTCTATGAGTCATACGGTCCAATGTAAGTACAATAGTTAGGAAGTCAGTATGGTGACGCAGATGCACCCTGAAATTCCCCAGTCTGTATATATAACATTCCGTATCTCATACTGTATCACTGATAATCATGTGTCACAACAGAAGGAATGAGGTCAACTTATGCTTATGCTTCATGTTTATACCATTGTATGATATGAATGGAAAATCCAAACAAATCCATGAAGAATATAAAAGAAACATAAGTGAATCCTAAGTCTCCACTGTGCAGAATCCTGCTAAAAGGATTCTGACTCCAAAACTCTAGGTCAATATTTAGTTAAATTTGCTTATTTACTTCAAAGATCACTGGGCAGGGTGATTGTATACACGTATTAAATATGCTGCAAAGATAGGACTTAACATTTAGTTTGATTATGCCACCCTAATAAAGCGATCTTCATTAGGAGGCACCATCCGATGATGATTTGTGTCTCAAACTAAGCATTTAGTCACTAAACTCACAATCATACTTAGTGCCTTAAGGAAGGTAATCCCCCTTTTTCTTAGTTTCACTTAAGCCATACTTATTGAAGCGAACTTCGCCAGGAGGCGTTGCCCGATGGCAACTGTCCTTCAATAAAACTAAGAAATGGGTACCCATTTAATACACTCTTAGGATTGATTGATTTATTCTAAGCGAGGTTATGTCCGCCTAAGCCCGCAGGATAGCAACAAAGACAAATCTTACTTAGAGTAACTCAACCAATCCAGATTATTACTAGGGACCAGTAATATGGGTATATTATACTACACTTACCCAACAATCGTGGTTCAATCAAATCTATTTAATAGAACAAGGATTTATCAAGACTACAAGTCTTAGACTAATAGGTAAGTCCTATACAAGGTTTCACCAATCTAATGTGATCAGGGATCACTTAATATGGATTCTACCACAAGGAGATGTACCTCTTCTAGTGTCTTAAGGGATTACTACCACAAGGAGAATTGATCAAGCTATAAGGTGAAGGGATCTTCTATACTTCTATCTCAAGGATTCATGCAACGCCTCCTACCTCATGATATATAAATTTAGGTCCTTTATATAATTTAAGACGATCTTATTAAGAGAGCATCAAGATCTCTTCTTTAGATGTTGATATTAGACTATCAGGTTCTGGTTCATTATTAGATTTAAATTGATTAGATCATATGATGGAATCATCTGATCATACTTAGACTAAGATTATGGGGTGTGAATCAAGCATATTGTTAAGGATTTGATCACTTGTTAAAATCAACCTAGTATTAAAGATCTTATTATGCAGATTTATTACTTAAGAGAAAGTCAGGGATCTTAAGATTCGATTCAGATTGTGAAATCACAGGGATTATTATTAACCTTACCTTATCTAATTTAAATGTTTAGAATCAATAGTAAATCAAATGCATTATTGGAAAATGTTCAATTCAAAGTCTTGTAATCAATATAGTTAAGTTAGGGTTATTATGGTTTTAGATTTGCCTTAAGTAGATTAGGGCTTGACTCCTTTTCAAATCTTAAGTCAAATCAAGTGTATATTTAAAGATCAATATCAAATCAATGGATTAATTATGCATTATTGGTGGCAATCCTAGATCTAGATCAAGTCTTAAAAGCTTGATCCAAATCTTAAGATTTCTTAGGTTAATTAAGATATTTAAGATTCTATAGTTTTATGTTGATTCAAGTATACTTAATAAGTTTATAAAAGGTGATTTCATTTCATTTAGGCTACTGTTATAAGCCAAAATAGTAATTAAAGTCAAATAATCAGTAGTTACTTAGTGCTAACCAAACCCTAATTTTAAGCAAAAAGGATTAGCACATAAATAAAAATCCAACCATTCAAATTACATGAAATTTGGCATACAAGTCCTAATTAATCATACAAGTAATCAGAGACTGAGTTTTCTATGATCCAATGTGTATAAACCCTAAAATTCACTAATTATGATTTGACAAGATTAGGGCATATCTACATTTATAGAGCTCAGAAAAATATGATACTTAGCTCATGCAATCTAATTAATATTAGTGAACTAATGGCACCCTAAACATGCAATTTGGATAAGTAAATTTGTTAATCTATCCTAATTAAGATTCACTATAATTAGGCACTAATTAAAGATCTAATCATCAGATATGTGATTTTATTTTATATTCAGGTTCCTGAGATTTTTCTAAACATTTTCATATATAATATTCTAAAATTTTAACTAGTGGATTAAAAGTTATTAAGAAAATACATTCTGTATTTTTCTTTTATATTTTCCTAATTTCCTTAAGGAAAATAATTAATAAAATCTTTATTAAATATTTTAAAACGGCACCGGCCCGATCCCAAACTCGCGGGCCGTTCGGGCCTGAGGGCCCGTTACTGTTGGACAGCGCGGGTCACGGGTCGACCCGACCCGCGCTGTCGTCTTCTTCTTTGCGTCTGGCCCTGACGGAGATCGATCAGGGCGAACCCTAATCGCCAAAATTCTCCGTCCCTGAGCCAAGCCAGAGCGTAAGGACAATGGCTACACGTTCCTGGGACCACCACCCACCTTTGGAACCCTAAATTGCTAGCTGGGTGGGCTACTTCCTCTGGAACCCATTCCTTTATTTCATTAAGAAGACGCTCACTGTGAGGAGAAATTCTCCTCACAGGGGGCTTATCCAGGCTAGGGCTCGATTCAATCACCTTCAGGGGGTGAGGACGGATCAAAGCCCCATTTTAGCAGGTCCTGGGAGGCTCTAGATCCCTGGGACCTTACTCGGTCCCTGAGCTCTGTGAGGCGAATACTCCGTTCGATCGATACGATCGAACGGACTCTCCCAGCTCTTCAATTTAATTGCAACGGGTTCGCCTTAGCTAGGGAAAAGTATAGAGATAAGAATTGAACATGAACCGAGCCCACACGACTCAGTCCAAAATGAGGGGTACCTGGTTTTATTGGCCTGAGCTGGTCTGGATGGCGAAGCTTGGCACGAAGCAGAAGAGGGCTCTTAGGGGTCCTGAACTCCAGGAGTTACCCTCTATCAGCTGTACGCGAGCTTAGGTGCGTCTGGAGAAGGCCAGGCCGAGCAGCAATGACGAGCGGAGGAGGAATTGGAAATAAGCTTAATTGAACAACAAAAAGCTACTGAGCTAAGGTCTAAGGCTATTTATAGCCTCAGGGAGGTATTGAGAGGGAATGCTGGGGCTGGGCTCAGCTTGGCTTGACCCGAGAGCTCAGGCCAAGAAGAGCTCTCAGGGCTTCCAAAATCTGGAGAGCCCGACTCATAGGCCTTGCTGGAATAAGGAACCTCTAACAGCTAAGCTTAGCTGGCGGGGGAGTGGGGGACAGGCTCTGCCTGTCGGGGATTCTGGGCGAAGCGAGGAAGATGATGAACAGCGCTGGGAGCTGCGGTAGCCGTCTGATGGATCGTTCGTTGGGACGGAACGGTCCAGATCCTTGGACATCTAACGGTCGATCACGGGGAGCAGATCGTCCATTGGATTCAGATCGCTGGATCTGACAGATCACGGCGCCCCTTACGGCAGATGGTGGGATACCGTTCGATCCTTTAATCGGACCGCGGAACAGTCTGGATTGATAGATCCCGATCTAAAACGTGGGCCGCATGATCTGATCCAAGGAATGGATGGTTTAGATCGCGCCCGCTGTTTTAAAAATGCCAGAAGGTATAAATGCAATTTTAAATTGTATGGAGCCCTTAAGTGCAATTGCACCATTTTAAATTAAATTGAATTATTGCCCAAATGAACTCCAAATTGCACCAAAATTTCACCCTTAGCTAATTTTGGGGTGAGGAATTCAAAAATACAATCATATTTTAATTCTGAGATCAAAATATTTTGGGTCTAAACTAGGGCATCTAGACTGATCAAATTGCAATTTTTAGCTTAGAGAAGCCCAATGGGCTTCAAATTTTCCAGATAGGCTTAAATTGATGTTCTAAAAGCAATGATGCTAAAAATTGAATCGATCAACATTCATTTTGCATGGTGATAACCTAGGGTTGTTATAGAGGTCTGATGCAGCTCCCGTATAGCAGACCCGTGGATTAGATCTCAAGCATTGGATGATAGATGCCGATCGAGCGGATAGGATTAGATCACGAATCGTGGCATACGGACCGTAGGATTAGGTGCGTTAGGATGCGTGCTCAATCATCCATACGACGAATATGCTGCCCTGCTGTCGAGACCTCTCAGTGGATCTGCCGGGGTCCCGACACCAAATCCTGCATTTATAAAATTAATTATTTAATAAATTAAATACTTTAAAGTAATTACATAAATTCTAAAAATTTCCTAAATTCAATTTAGGACTAAATGAACTCCAAAAATTCCCAAAAATTCACCCTTAGCTAATTAGGGCATGAGGAACTCAAAAATGAAATCAGATTTTAGTTTGGAGATCAAATTAATTTAGGTATTTTCCAAAGCTCAAAAATAGGCAAAAATACCAAAATTCTCAATTTTGGCTCTAATTGATTTTAAACTTCTAAGGTTAAGTTTAAATGACTCAATGAGTCTAATGGAATCAAAATTAAAACTAGGTTTAACTTAATTAATCTAAATTTAGCTAGGGTAACAACTAGGGTTGTTACAGACTCCCCCACTTAAGAATGATGTCGTCCTTGACATCACTCAGTGAAGAAAGTGCTAAAAGGACTAAAAATTTAAATGGAACAGATAAGAAAGAAAGGAATAGTTCCTGGACTTGCAAGAAGCTGTGGATATTTACTACGCATATCCACTTCTTTTTCCCAAGTTCATTCTTCCATAGATCAATTCTTCCACTGGATCTTAACCATAGGAATTGATCGATTTCTTAGCTGCTTCTGATCATGAGCTAAGACTTTGATTGGTTCTTTGGCATAAGAAAGATCAGGTTGAATTTCTACGACTGAAAGTTGATTGAGATGAGAAGGGTCTCTGAGACATCTTCTCAATGATGATACATTGAACACATTGTGGACAGCTGCAAAGTCATCAGGAAGATTCAACCTGTAGGCAAATGTTCCTATTTTGGCCAAAATATCAAAAGGTCCAATATAGCGGGGACTGAGTTTCCCTGCTACACTGAATCTATAAACACCCTTCATTGGACTGACTTTCAAATAAGCAGAATCTCCAACATTGAATTCTAGGAGATGATGATGAGCATCATGATACTTACTCTGACAATCTTGAGCAGAATGAATCCTCTATTAAATTAAATGAATCTTCTTATTTGTTTCTTCAACTAACTCTGAACCAAAAAGTTGAACGCTCCCTGTTTCTGATCAGGCTAGCAAAGTACTACATTTTCTACCATACAATGCCTCATACGAAACCATTTTAATACTAGCATGATAGCTATTTTTGTAGGCAAACTCATAGTCATTGTACTCAATGTGCTATTAGGAACATATAGCAACCGAGCTTGTTGAATTTAGACATCAAATAAAGAATTTAGCTTTTTGGACCTATCCCTTAATCTCCTAAGTTACAAATTTGTACCCCAATCTTGTTTTGGCCATAACTTTGCCAAATGATCTCAAAATTTAGTGATTTTAGACTTTATAGAATCCTTAGGTAGTAAACAGCAAGTATAAAAATAATTCCATATTTTCTAAGTATAATTACTAATGTACCCCTAATGAGCTAAAATCCTAAATTGAGCTCATTAGCTTAAATCCTTGGCCAATTTGGGTATACTTATTGTTTATTTTTATATTAGATAATAAGTAACCATATGGCATTAATATATTTTAGTTTAGAATCCCAAATCAAAAAGTTGTATTTTAGACCTCTAAGTAGGGGAAAATGGTCATTTTGCCCAATATTAAGTTTATGTATTCTTAAGCCTTAAAAACTTGAAATATTCCTTATAATCAGTGAATTAAGTGATTTAGAATCAATTATAGATCATTAGGGCTTAATGAAATAAATTCCAAATAAAACCATAATCTTTCCTTAAGAAATTCCTAAGTAACTCTTAAGCTTCATAATGTGGAATTTAGTCCATATTATATCTCCCCAAAGTTCTCAAAATTGGTAATCATGTATAATAAAGATGTAAATAACTCTAATGCTTAATATTGAACTATTCATTGAATTCTTAATTAACATTTCTTAAGTTACTTTCCTTTTTTGAATCCTTTGGAATCTTCCTTATGAATTAGCTGTAGACAGGTTAGAATTCATTCATCAGGTAAATGGGTTACTTAATGGATGAAATTTTAGTTTTATTAGTTTCTAAATTTCATCCTTTATTATGATTAATTTGTATTTAAACTTTAATCTAATACTAGAGATCCATCTAATTAAGTTTGATTTTTCTTAATAAGATAACCTTAACATGTAGACTATGAGAGTCAGAGTTAATCTTACACCCTTAGTCCTAAGCACCTTTGGATTAAGAGGTTAAACCCTAATATTTTGGAGTTTAACTCTTAATCCCTTAATCTTGATTTATCTTTATCTAGATTGGCTTGGGGTTAATTAAATTCATTTATTAAGATGTTGATTTATTATTTAACTTATGTAAGCGTCACTGATAGAATTACATTAGAACTTGATTAGTTCTAAATGCCTTAAGCTTTATAGGACTGATGTTCTGAGTTTATACTGGATAGTAGAACTTTGGAGATTCTGAGCTTGTATAATCTCAAATTAGTTAGAACAATCTAAATTAGAAAGCAAGTGATATCACAGATATTTGTGTAGTGCTATTTACACCGTGTATCATATGATTTACTTCCTTTTTTTGAGTTTTATTTTTTTTATTTTGGCATATCATGTGAAATATAAAATAATTTATGAATGTTTTATGTTAGATTTAAAGTTGCATAAGTCATAAACATAAGAGGGTTAGATGTAACAGATATAATTAGATAATTTAGTAAGCAAGATAACAGTTTAGTAGAATGTGTCCTAATTAGACTGCCTCTAAAGTTTGGATATACAGTGCAGTTCAGTTCATTACCCAGGCATTAGTGTCCTAGATAATTTTTGTTCAGTACTCAAGCATTAGTGTCATGAATGATTTTAGCTTAGTCCTAGTGGACCTGTTTATATAATCATTAGTTTTCTAGATGCTTCAGTCTTGGATTTGATGGCTAGTTTAGCCAATTTTAATGTTATGGCAATTCTAATGTAGGCACATGTCTAATAAAGAATGTATTCAGTCAATTTCGGTTATTTTCAATCAGTTTTAATTTCTTTCAACTTAGTTTTAGTAT
The DNA here is from genome assembly GCA_016760335.1 of Gastrodia elata. Taxonomy (NCBI): domain Eukaryota; kingdom Viridiplantae; phylum Streptophyta; class Magnoliopsida; order Asparagales; family Orchidaceae; genus Gastrodia; species Gastrodia elata. The sequence goes on from CM028669.1 coordinate 20,406,122, forward strand.
TTCTTAGTGCTTTTCAGTATTTATAATTATTTAGCATGTACAGTATTTATAATATTTTCAACATTATGTATTTTTAGCTTTGGTTTTATATGCAAGCCTATTATGATGCCGAGCATTCATATCAGTAGATTTATATTACTTTTATTCAGAAAATCAGCTTATGTATTGATTATATTTGCTTAGGATATTTCTTGTACTTAGTAGTTCTTACAAATACATTGCTTAACCTTTTTTGCAGCTTTGGGTTGAGGTATGTTTGCTTACCTCACATTTTGTTTAAGTTATAAATACATGATTTATAGCTTATACCTTTTCTTTTGATGATTTGCTGCTCCTATATGCTTTTGATGATTTGTGATATCATAAAATTCATAAAATTAACAGCCTAAAACATACTTAAACAATTTGTCTAACCAATTTTTCTTTCTTTTTGGCTGGGGCCCTGGCATTATGAAATCGATAATGTTAGCTTTTGAGAATTTTGTGGAGATAGCACTAGGGGAGGAGCAGAGTCAGAAGGAAGAGTGCCTTGAAGCTGAGGAGCCTTAGTTAGGTTGCTCTTTATTATATTTCAATTAGGATGAGTCAATTTTTTAGCTTTCGAAGAACTTTAATTAAATATTATAATAATACAGGTACTTTGTTGTATTTTTCTTAACTGTATATTTTTATTCTTAGATGAATGTTATTCTATTTCTGCATTATGGCCACATGGATGTAATTTATTATTTTCTTCTACATTCTGATATTCATGTATAATCATTTAGTGAATATATTAGTTATATATACGACATATCCTTCCCTTATTAGTGGATTAGCGAAAAAAACCTAATATAATAATATGTGAGGTGACGACCACTCTACCTTAATCATGTTAACATGAGTGCTAACAGGACTATGGCGGGGGCTGGTGCCACAAGTAGTTACCTGATCTAACCACTCTTTAGCAAGAATTAAAATACTAGATCCTTTAAATGTGGGGTAGAATAAGATCTCGTTGAGTACTTCTATGACAGCTAAAGACACTCCACTAATGGTCCTACCATATATCTTGTTGTTTTAAAAATCATGCATCCAGTAGTCGTCGAACAAGTTAAGGTAATAAACAAATCCACGTGGATAGTTTTCCATTCCTATGAAACTTATTAAAATCATGCTTTCAGACTTTACTTTCAACATTTAAGTATCTTATAGCTTCTTAAGTTTGTTCAAATTCTATGGTGTCATTTTCTATATGCCTTAGTTTTCATTTGTGAGATGCAACTTGATGATTTATGGATGATGTATTCTCATACTTAGTGATTGTGATCATAACTACTTTAGAGAATAAATTATCAGGTATATATGAACACTCTCCTTATCTGGCACCTTATGACCTTCTCTAATACCCACTATAATGCCCCACCGCTATGTGCAACAAAATATTATCAGCGACAAAATGGGTCATTAGTTGAGAGGAATAACCCATTCCAACTTGTTATCAACCCATCACTAAAGAGGAATTAATAAGAATCCAGTAAGTTATCCTCTCTTATACTATTAACAGCTATTGGGACTAATCCTTAAGATAAGTAAGATATTCTTATTTTAAGTATTAGTTAATGTTACTCAAATATATTGGCCTTAAGATGAATAAGGATAGATAGCCATAGTATATGAATAAGCTTGAAGTATTTATACTGTTCACATTATATTACTAAGTATAAGATAGAATATGTTTAAAGTATAGAAGCTTAAACATTCATCCAAAACATTCATCATAGAAGCTAAGTAGACATTCATCTCAAAAAAGAAAGAAAATACACTCATAGTTAATTACTACTAACTAGAGTTTTAAATAAAAGAATAGCAAGTAAATATCTCATCTCATAGCAGAAAAGTAAAATTAGTGCTATTATGTTGCGAAGAGTATTTAGATTATTATGGAGAAGCTTTTTGCTCTAGTGAGCCTCTGGAAGGTTCCGAGGTGATTCGAAACAAGGTTAGAAAGTTCAATTACAGCATAGGCACCACAGTGCACTGTAGCGCTCTGTAGCGCACCATGGCACCCAGTACCCGAGCGGGAGGCATCATAGTGTGCCATGGCGGTAGTAGACTAAGACCAGGATGTTGTAGTGCATCATGGTTGATAGAGTCTAGAGACTGTGGCATTACAGCACACCACAACAAAATCAGACAAAGACTAGGGCGTTGCAGCGCCCCCAACGGTAGACGCCACGAGAGCTTGGTGCTACAACGTGCCACAGCAAAGTGCGCACTATAGAATACCCCAACCCCAGGAAATCCAAGATAAGGGAGCTGCTGCGTGCCATGACGCTTATCTACCCAAGGCTTGGGTGCTAGGGTGCACCGTAGCTCTTGACAGATTTCAACTCCAGTTCAATTTTCCACTATTCTTTTTGGAGGGTATTTTGAATCATTTGGGATAATAAATGGAGTTGTGTACTTAAGGAAACTTATGGAGGAGTTTCCTATGCTATCACTAGTTGGCATTTCAGTTTTGAGAGGGCTTTGGCTGCTATTGGAATATATTCTAAGGAGGAACCCTGTGGGAGAGTTGATGTGCAAGGGAGCTCTTGCATGTTGGAGAAGATACTCTAGGTGGTGGCTACTACTTCTCCCCTTCATCCTAAAGTAAGAGCTAGTATTCATTGTTAAGATTAAGCTCTTTGTAACTTTATACGCTTCAAGATTCATAGTGAAGATTTCTGTGTGGTGTGTCTTAGTAGTTTTTCCCTTTCTTAGGTTTTCCATGTAACATATGTGATTATTTGGATGTACTTATGGTTGTAATGCATGTAGGTGATGTGATTCCTATTTCTTGTTATTTTGTGATCTTATATTTTGCTTGGAAATCATCAACGCATCTCTGATTCTCATTCTATTATGCTCTCAAAATTACTTCTACTGTGGTGTGCTCGATTCGATTTACCAACAACAAGTGGTATCAGAGCGGTAGATTCCTTATTAATTCTAGGGTTTGTTGTTTGAGTGGGAGCAATGGCAGATGAGATAAGACACAAGGTTGAGAAGTTCAATGGCACAAACTTTACGGTTTGTAAAATGCAAATGGAAAATTTGCTTTATCAAAAAACATTGTATCAACCATTGAGTGGAGCCGACAGAAAACCAGTAACTATGTCAGATGAAGAATGGGAGATTCTTGATAGAACCGCATTGGGTTTAATTTGTTTATCATTCACTTCTTATGTTGCATTTAGCATTTTTAATGAGAAAACTACTATAAATTGCATGGATGCCTTGACATGGATGTGAGAATTCCTTAGCTTCTAATAAAGTATTTTTTTATGAAGAGACTGTTCAATATGAAGATGATGGATGGCTGTTGATTGAATAAACATCTCAATCGGTTCAACACTGTGAAAATCTAGTTGAGTTTGATGAGCATCAAGTTTTATGATGATGTTTGAGATCTATTATTCCTCTCATCATTTACAAATAGTTGGGATGGACTGGTTACAACCATCAGTAATTCTTTAGGAAATGCATCATTGAAATTTGATGACATTGTTAGGATATTGCTGAAATAAGAGGTGCATAAGAGATCCCATGGGGTGGCATCTACTTTGACATTAAATGCTGAAATTAATTATAAAGACATATAGATGGGGAACAAAATTGAAATAGGTCTATGTCAAGATGAGGTAAATCAAGACCCAAAAAAGAAAAGCCAAATTATTGGAAATGTGGGAAGGCAGGTCACTTCAAAAAGGAATGCCCTACCTTAAGGAAGCCAAGTGGTGGAGGTAAGGTCATGTGCACCACTGTGAATATTTTAGCTGAAGAGGACCTGGATGCATTGATCCCTTGACTTGTCAACATGGAGTCCTTGGTGGTGGACTCGAGCACATTCTTTCATGTCACTCCTACTATGGGTGCTTTCAAGACTTACACCAAAGGTTACTTGGGTAAGGTATATCTTGGTGATGATAAGGAATGTAATATCATTGGCAGAGGTAATGCATATGTCAAGCTACCAAGTGGTGCAGTTTGAAAGTTCAAAGATGTTAGACACGTGCCATGTCTTAAGAGAAATCTAATATTTATTAGCCTGTTAACCAGAGAGGGCTATAGCACATGCTTTATAGGAGACTCGTGGATGGTCACCAAGGGTAAACTCATTGTTGCACAGGGGAACATGGAAGGTATACTTTACTTAATCAATAAAGTGCTTGATTCCATTATAAATATATAATAGATAAACACATGCTTATGGCACCAGAGGCTTGGCCATATGAGTGAAAGGGGTTTGAAATCCCTACAGTTAAAGGAAAAGCTCCAAAGATTGAATTCAGTAGATTTGGATTCATGTGAAGATTGTGTGTTGGGCAAGCAGAAGAGGTTTTATTCTCCAAAGTTGGAAGAGATCTAAGAGGTAGAAAACTCAAGTTAGTGCATACAGATGTATGGGGGCCAGCTTCTACTTCTTCCATAGGTGTAGCCACCTATTTCATCACCTTCATTGATGACCATACAAGGAAGGTCTAAGTTTACTTTCTAAGACATAAATCTAACATGTTTGATATATTTGGAAAGTGGTTAGCTTTGGTGGAGAATGAGATGGGATTGAAACTTAAGTGCTTGAGATCTGATAATGGTAGTAAGTACTATGGTAGAAAGTTTAAGGAGTTCAATGCATTGAGAGATATCAAGTGGGAATTCATAGTCTTAAGAACACCACAGAAAATGGTATTATAGAGCGGATGAACATAACATATACATAAAGAGCTAGGAGCATGAGATTGTATGGGGTCTCCCAAAGCAGCTATGGGATGAAGCTGTGTGACGACTGGGGATCGAAGTTCGAGAGTCTTTAAAGAACAATTCATCTCAAATGGAAATTCATATATCTTTATGATTCAAAAAGGACATAATAAAATAATATGATTCACAGTCCTTTTATACATAGAGACAAAACTTATATGAAAAATTACAACAGTTTAAATTTTTACAAAATAAAAAAAAATAAAATATCTACATTCTTCTGCTTCTTCTTCTTTTAAATGTGGCAGATCTTCTAAGTCTTTTTAATTATCAAAACCTGAAAAATTCAGTTTACCAGTCAGGTAGGAGTACGCAAATTGTTCTTATAAGAATAAATCTAGCATCCTATAATAGGTATGAATCACATATGAAAATGACTGAAAATCTGCATGTAAATAAAGTAATTGCCAAATTTAATTTCTGCCCTGCAAAATGGCTGTGAAAATCAACATATATGAAATAAATTTTATCAAAAGCATTTGTAACAATAAGGCGAGTCCGGAGACTCCTGAGCCCAAATGGGTAAACCCATAGGCATAACCTGTAGGAAGCTTATCTCGCCACCCGTCGGTAGCTTACTCAAATAATAATTCTTGGTGTGTCTTTCCTCTGGATTTGCCTACTTCCTACAAGAGGCTAAATCCCTCCATATAACTCCCAGGGGCTGCTAGCTGGCCCAATCTGTACAGATTCTCAGTGTTGCGTTCCACCCTCCAAAGACAATCACCACAATAATATATTCATTGTTTCATCTTTTTGTTACATGCTATTCGATATCATTCTTTTTGCAGATTATAAAGCGGTAAGCAGTGTAAATAATATTCAAATGGAAAATGGCTCAAATATAAGAATACTGAAATGAAACTTATAAGTAGATTTGCGTACCTGACTTGTTTTGATTCAAAATCAACCAATTTTAACTTGTTTGATCTGCCAAAAGTAGTTTGAGTTATTAATTTAATGCTTCATGATTTGTAATTATAGGTTTTTATGATATTAATATTTGGATTTTTCTAATTGATCATTTTATGACTAATACTTTCAAATGAAGTGAATATTTAAAATTCTCTATATGAAACTTTTAGAAACATGTAAAAATATCTATATTTCCTATAAATTTGCTAAGTCCTAAAATTCTTAAAAATTTCGGCAGAGTCTCCTTTGTTTTTGTTCAAATTTTCCAATTTACACAAATAATCTCCAATTCTAAATATAGAGTTCAGTCCTTTTTACATGACTGCTCATTTCCAGTTCTACTATAAAGTTTAATTCCAATTCTAAAATAGAGTTCAATTCTTTTTACAGGATTGCTCATTTCCAATTCTAATAAATAAAGTTATAAAATCAAACAGAGCAGCTTATTAACCTCTATTTCATACATCCTATAACAAACAGTTATGAAATCAATCATGATATGTAAAATTAATTAACAATTTATAAGGGCAGCATTTATTTAACTTGCACATAGTATTTAATTCAGCATTTCATTTGATATTCATTTATAAATTAACCTGCAAAGAACATCATCATTAAAGATAACATTTAAATATAAAGGATACAAAATCATTTAATATTTAAAGGTAGCATTTGAATTTATTCATTTGATACATGACATTACTTAGATTTCATAACTAAATGGCAGCAATATGACAATATTTGAATTCTTAATATAATTCAATTGACAGTATTGAGATCTTATAATAGAATTGATGGCAGTTTTTGATCACATCACTACAAAGGATAGGTAATTTAAATTTACATTCCATTATGAAGTATATGATATTTAAGAAAAACGTAAATCATAAGACTAACATAATTTATTTACTATTATAACAAATCTTGAACTCATACATACATTTATGAAGAAATAACAATTTGAACTAAAATGAGAGATGGTGGATAATATGAATCATAAACTCATTACAATCGATACAACTTTTGAACACTTGGCAAATTAATCATTGAAAATCATTAATTATTGGAGTATGAGTTTGATCATTATATAAGACACAATTAAAGAAAGTATATTATTCTTCAATCTAAGTTTGAACATAATCGTAGATAACTTTAAATTTAAAGAAGACATACATCAAACTATTCTGAAATATTATTGAATGGATTTATTTCAGTTCATTTCTAATTTCTTACTAAATATTTCCATTCAATAATCGTGAGTACACTTTATTTATAAAACACAACTACTCTACACTTAATTTATTATTATTAGAAGATAATAAACATAACATAAGGAACAATAACATTTAACTCTGCATTTTAAGCCTAACAGTATTGATAATTAAGAGATTCAAGTCTAAAGTAAGATAAAAATTTCAGTTTATTAATAAGATTTCTAATAAAAGATGGTCTTCATGTTGATAGTTATTTCCAAGTTCCGTGCGAAAAAATGATAATCATACATATAATATGGGACAGTAATGTTTACTGCATCAATTTAGTCGGAGATGTCCCAACGTCAAATAACTTTTCTTCCTGATTATGATCCCAAAGATTAGCAAAGAATCAAAATATCGAATCTCAACTTTACATGCCCATGACACTATGAAACTGTCTTTTCTCTGTTCCACATTTGTTTTACTGGATTTAAGTTCCATAAAGCTTATAAACTGAAAAAAAAAGCTAATCTGAGTTTGAGTGATTCCGGCCTTAAATCTGTTTTCATATTGATATCTCTTTCTTTCTCAACAGATATTACCAGTATGATAATTGTTAAGGCATACTTTCATAGCATACAGATAGCATAAGAGCAACAATTTAACCAATGGCAATCAAACAGACATGGCTCATTTAGTACAACCATTAAATTTTAAATAAAAACAACATTAAGTGAACTAATCATATGAAGCGAATAAAGATTAAGATTAAGATTCGGATGTCAAGCAGTTAAAAAAAAGAATAGAAGTAAGATTTAGGTTTCTCAAGCAATTCGTCTCTACTCACATAGAGACTTTTTGATTTAATGGACTTAATGGATATTAAGATCTCAGCATATTTATTGTTTCTCATAGCAAACAAAAATTTCCCCTCAAACTCTTGTCGAATTGAAGAGATATTGATGAGGAGCTTAAATCAATGCGAGTACCTTTGTTCTTTGCGGCTAAGAAGAGGCTCGGCAAAGATGGAGGACTCGGTTAGAAGAGGCTTGGCGCGATGATGACTCGGCGAGAGGAAGCTCGGCGAGTGGAGACTCGAGTAGGGTTTGCTTGGCTTCCCCGGCTTTCGGCTAGAGTTCACTGTTGTCTTCCTTCGAACGCACCGTCCTTATTATAGTGCTTTTTTCGAAATGATGAGAAGGATGGGGATGGAGCTGAATCTTATCGATTCGGCAAAGACAGCTGGAGGGGAGGTCTTCGTGCGAATGGAAGGAGGTGTTGTCGAGCGAGGGAAAGGGCAAGTGTCGCGTGAAGGGGTCGGCTTGCGTAGGAGAGGAAGTTTCGGCTGAGGGCAGATTTAGATAAGGAGGAAATTAGGTTAGGTTTATAAGTAAATCTAAGATCTTATATTAGCCGTTGGATTAAAACAAACGGTTGGAATTTCTGAGCCAAGATTTGGAGTCATTTGAGCTCCAAAAATTACAAACTTAGTATTGAAATGACCATCTCGACAAGATGAACGCACGCGTCCAAAAATTATTAAATTTGGACAAGTAATTTATTTTATATTGATTTTTAAGTGAAAATTTTGAAAAAATTAATTAAGATAAATTGGAAACTCGAAAATTAACGAAACTTAAAACCTAGCATCCTTATATGATGCTTGACTTAGATATACAAAAATTTTCAAATTCCGATTTATATTTTTCATATTATTAGCCTTTGAAGTTTATATTTCATGAATTTATTCAGAACAATCCAGGATCCCATATGCACTCAAATTTTTGCAGTAGGATCCTTTCAATAGATGTTATAAGAGGATATTTCTTTTATATTTTTATTTGATTTAAATTGAATTCCTATTTTTGATGAAAATTTCTGAGTGATCAAAAATATCTAGGAAAATTAATGATTTTTAATAATTCCCAGAATAACACTCTTAGTTAATTTGGAGTTACTGAGTCCAATGGTAGACTCCATTTTCGATTCTGAGTTCTAAATTATTTAAATATTAATAAATAATTTTGAAAAGAATTTCTGGTATTTTACAAGCTGTTAACATAGCTGTTTACCTGATAAATCAAGGACCTTTTGAATCCTTAAATGAAGGGATTCCTAAGGAGGCTTGGTATGGAAATGAGGTGAAACTGAACCACCTCAAAGTATTTGGCTATTCATACAATGTGCATATTAATGCAGGATCTAAGAGCAAGCTTAATGCAAAGGCATGCAAGTGCACATTCATTGGATAAGGTATATATGAGTTTGGTTACAAATTCTTTGACAATCATAACTAGAAAGTTATCAGAAGTATGGATGTTACTTTCAATGAAAGTGAAATGTACAAGGATTATATTGGATTAAAGATTGATTCCAAGGATGCGTATGATGGTGAGCCCCGACCCATAGAGATTAAGGATAGCATTGAGCCAGATATGCGAGTGCAAGAAGATACTCAAGAGGGTGTCAATATTGAACCACAAACACATATGTTACAAAAATCCACAATAGTCACAAGATCGCCATAGAGGTACACTCCTTCTTTATTTTATCTATTTCTAATGGATGGTGGTGAACTAGAAAGTTTTGATGAGGCGCTTTAGGTGAATGATTCAATCAAGTGGGAGGCTGTCATGAATGATAAAATGGCATCACTCATGTCAAATAAGACTTGGAAGTTTGCACCTTTACTAGCTGGTAGGAAGGCCCTTCAAAATAAGTGAGTTTACCAGGTGAAGGAAGAACTGGATAGGAGCAAGCATTACAAGGAGAGGCTTGTAATAAATGGCTTATAGTAGTGGCATCGGGTTAATTATAGTAAGATATTTGCGCCAATTATGAAGATGACAACCATCAGGGTTGTGTTGAACATTGTTGTAATTGAGCATTTATATCTAGAGAAAAGAAATGTCAAAACTGCACTTCCTCACATAGATCTAGAGGATATGTACATGTAACAACCTAAGGGGTACAAGACTCAAGAGAAAAAAAATATGAGCTAGTGTGCAAGCTCAAGAAGAGTCTCTACAGCTTGAAATAAGCACCAAGACAATGGTACAAGAGGTGCCAGACAGACCACTATTGCTACTAAAATAGTGTAAGTCCTCCTATATCATTTTATTATTATATGTAGATGATATATTGATCATAAAATCAAACATGGTGGAGATAAATATGCTGAAAGAACATATATCAAAGGAGTTTGAGATGAAGGACTTGGGGCTGACCAAATAGATTCTTGGGATAATGTATAGGGAGAGAAGTGAGAGAATTCTGAAGTTGTCTCAAAAAGACTATATTGGAATGGTGCTAAAAAAATTCAACATGAGTAAGGCAAAGTTAGTGAGCACTCCCCTAGCAATTCACTTCAACTTATCAAAGGAATAGATGATGAAGTTTGAAGAGGAGAAGGAACACAAGCTGAAAATTCCTTAAGCTTTAGTAGTTGGGAGTTTGATGTACGCAATTATCTGCATGAGATTAGATATTGCCCATATAGTGAGAATGGCTAGTAGATTCATGGTAAGCCCATAGAAGCACCATTGGGACACAGTCAAGTAGATATTAATGTATCAAAAAGATATATCAGGCAAACCATTATGCTTTGGTATATTTGACATTTCTCTACAAGGTTATGTAAACTCAAATCTTGCAGGAGATGTTGATAGTCAGAGAAGCACTACTGGATATACATATACATTAGGAAGTGCAGTAGTGAGCTGGGTCTCTAGGCTATAAAATATTGTAGCTCTATCTACCACAGAGGCGAAGTACATCTCCATTACAAAGGTGAGTAAGAAGATGATCTGGTTAAAGAGGTTTATGGCAAAATTGGGCAAGCAGCAGGAGGATGTGAAGCTCCATAGTCATATTATGAGTGTTATTCACATAGAAAAGAATGCATCATTTCATGCCATGATGAAGCATATACAACTTTAGAACCATTTGATCCAGACACTGTTAGAAGAAGGATAACTGAGATTCAAGAAGATTCACTCTTCTAATAATCCCACTAACATGCTTACAAAAGTGGTAATAGTGGAGAAGCTAAAGTTGTGTACTACTTCAGTTAGCCTCGACATGTGCAAGAAAAAGGGGGGGTGAACCCTACCACATTCCTGACAGAGATTGAAGAAGACAAAGAAGAATCAAGGTGAAAGGAGGGATGATTCCAAAAGGTCTCCAAGTTGGAAACTTTTATGTTGTGGAGACCATTTAGATTATCATGGAGATACTAATTGTGCTCCGGGGAGCTTCCAGAAGGTTCTGAGGTGATTCAGAACAAGGTTGGAAAGTTCAACAATATCCATGACACCAGACACTCAAGTGGGAGGTGTCGTAGCATGCCATGGCAGTAGCAGATTAATACCAGGGCACTACAATGCATACTGGCAGATGGAGTTTAGGTACTATGGTGCTGTATGGCGCCACAGCAAAAGAAGACAAAGATTGGGGTGCTGTAGCATGCCCTAGGAGCAGACGCCATAAGAGCAGGGCGCTACAGCGCATCACAGCAGAGCGCTTGCTGTAGTGAGCCCCAGTGCCAAGAAACCCAAGAGCAGGCACATCAGTGCGCCCTAGCTCCTAACTACCCGAGGCTTGGGCGTTACAGCACGCTATAGCACCTGGCGGATTTCAGCTTTGGTTTAGTTTTTACCCTAAGCTATTTGAAGGGTATTTTGAACTATTTGTGGTCTAAAATAGAGCTGAGTACTTAAGGAAACTTATGATGGACTTTTTTATGCCATTATAAGTTGGCATTTCAGTTTTGAGAGGGCTTTGGCTGCTATTGAAGAAGATTCCTAGGAGGAATCCTATGGGAGAGTTGCTGTGCAAGGGAGCTCTTGCATGTTGGAGAAGATACTCTATATGATGGCTCCTATTTCTCCCCTTCATTATAAGGTAAAAGCTAGCTTTCATTGTGAGGTTAAGCTTTTTATAACTCTATACTCTTCAAGATTCATAGCGAAAAATTGTATGTGGTGTGGCTCTATGGCTTTTCCCATTCTTGAGTTTTCGACATAAAATCTATGATTGTTTGGATGTGCTTGTGGTTGTAATGCATGTAGGTGTTGTGATTCATTTTCCTTGTTATTTTATGAAATTGTATTTTTTTTGGTAACCATCATCGTATCCCTGATCCCCGTTCTATCGTGCGCTCAAAACTGCTTCCGCTGCTGTGTGCTCAATTTGATTTATTAACAACAAGCGCTAAAACCACTGCTGGTCTATTGCCTCCTCCTAAAGATCCTGAATATCCTCCAAAGTTTGCTCCTCAAAGTACTCCAAACCTAACATGTCAGTTTTACATGTCTGGGCCCCAGCCAAGAAAAAGAAAACCTTACATTAGACAGTAAGTCCAAGTATATTTTAGGCTACAAATAGTGTTTTCTTGCATTTAAGGGATATTACTTATCTTAATAGCAAAATAAAAAACATACAATATAATTGAAATAAGCAACACCTGTAAAGCCAAATATTGAAATTGGAAATATAATAGTATTGAAACTAAATAAGTGCACTAAAAGTAAAGCAACTAAAATAAAATTGTAAAAGGAAGGAAACCTAAAAATTGAACCATATTGCATGTCACTGTATATGCATTTAAATATGCCATGGATTATGTCACAAACATGTATAACTTTGATGCCATAATGAATCTCAAAATCCTAAGTAACTTGATGCATGCTGCATCCCATAGTTCATACTCAACATTGATACATGCTGCATACCGTACTTCTCAAATGCTCTTAATACTTTATGCTTATGCAGATTATGCTATGCCAAAACTTGACAAAAATAAAGATAAAGCAATTAAATCCATAAAAAATAATCAATCCATTCTTGCTAACTAACATTTTAACTAGTTTCCTTAACAAGTTTTCATAATCTACATGCCACAAGGTTCAAAATTCTAATATCTAAAGTTCATATGGTGCATCTAGGATTCTACCACAAAATGTGACAAGTAAGGCATTCCTACCTCAATATTTACCTTAACCATAGTTGCAATAATCACTTTCATTATATTATTTTACTGTATCTCTTAAAATTCTTAAGACTCTTAATTATCTCCTTCTATAAACTACAAGCTTCTGATGTCTAAATAATAATCAAGAGAGTTTAATTCATGGAAATTAATGATTGAAGAAACTAAATCAAGAATATAAGTTCTTATTATCCTATCTCTAAGAATTATCATTCATATCATGAGATAAATCATTGAAATCTTGAATTTGGTTGGTTGATTAATCAAGCATTTTTATTATTTAATTATTAATGATCATTAAATATGAAATTTATCTTATTTATGAGAAAACCATCAATTGTAAGGTTTGATAATCAAGGTTAAAATCACCCTAATTCTTTTAGAGCTAGGAATATAACCTACAAAATTAGAGATCAAGAATCAAATCCCTTTATGCTAAGTTAATCCATATTGTCTAAAGAATGTAAGAAAAAAATCAGTAATTAAATTGATTTTGGTTAATTAACATGCTTAATATTGGATAATTAGAGTCTTAATCTAATTATGAATAATTAAAAATTAAACATGCAAAAATTGAAATCTAAAGCTATTATTAGATTACTTACTATTTAAGGATCACATAGAAACAAAAATTATCAAAATAAGATTACAAATGAGGCTAATATTCACTAATTAAAGTTAAATAAAATTAACAAATTATTAACAAAATAAATCACAAAGAAATGCATCTAATTGCACAATTAAGTTCTAATTATCATAAAGAAGCAATAGAGACTATAAATATGCTATTTGGATAAGTGTATACCCTAATACTTACTAATAAAGATGAAATGTAATTATGGCATAATTAAGAAAAACATCCACAAAAATTAAAATATTCTTACAATTTATTAATCTGCAGATTTTTTTGATCAAAATGGTATATAATATCATAACATTTGGATATGAATTTATATAAATATTTTAAACCAATGCGTTGGCCCAGTACAGAGACGGCCCTACATTATTACACACGGTTGACCATTAGTCGTCCCAATCCGTGCTATTTGTCTTCGTCCTGCCATGGGAGATGAATACGAAGGGTTTAGGGTTCTGAATAAACCTTAAATCCTCACTCCTCATAGCACCAAATGACTATTTTAATATCTTAAAACATTCACAAAGGTGAGAGCTTTAATTGGTTCCTAAAGACCCTAATTGGGATGCACCAATTTGTTGGGACCTTAATTAGTTAATCCAACCCTTGGGGTTTACTGTGGAGAAGAAATTTGCTCTCCACTGTCTACCAATTAGACTAAGCAAGATCCCTGCATGTTCCTTATGTCAAGGATGACCCAAGGAACATGTCATTGGAACGGGAGATGGCCTGGGTGTGTCAGACCCTACTAAGGCTCATGCACTATACCCCACTATATAGGCTCGAGCCAACTGCCTATCGATTGGGTATAATCCAACCTAATAGATAACATCAATCAATCTAGAATCAATTGTAATTATCAATTAAATCTAATAGGATCAGGATTGAGGGTTCAATACACAGAAAGGATGTACCTGATCGAGGAGGTAGACCGTCGCGCTGCGGATGACTAAAGATGAACCAAAAGATGAGCTAACTGCTGCTAGTCTCCTTAGGACTGGGCCAGATGATATGGAACTTGAACGTCAAGCTTAAACCTCATAGCTGACATGAATTGGAGTTTGAAATTTGGTAGATTGGCTGGCAGCAGAAGAGGGAGGATTGGAATAATGCAGGGATGCTAGGAGCTCCATATTAGTGCTAACTGAAGCTCCAAGGGATGATGAGGAGGCTTTTATTGCCTGGGAGCCATGGGGGCTGAACTAATTGGCCCATGCCGAAGGGCTGGAAATAGAGATGGCCGAGTAGCTTGGCCTGCCAATTAGTTTAAATGTTTGGGAAAATCAATTGCAAGGGCTAGTTGATGTGGAGAAGAATTGGGGAGTAGCGTCTAATGCAACTGTATGAGAGGATTTTGACTGTCAAGCGCGGATATTCTAGAGATGAAGGTGATCAGTGTCAGGACGCAGGGCTGCCATTTGACTGATCGAGAGAAAAGGCGCAATGGTCCTAATCTCCCTGATCCTAACGGTCGATTGCAGGATGATCCTGATCTTCAGATCACGGGCGTGATCCAATGTCTATGAATGAATGCAGCTCGGATCTAATCTGGGCTGTCTGATCTGTGTGGACTGACGACCAGATGGCACTGTCCCGCTGTCACGTGACACGAACTCCACTGTGGTTCCCCTGCAATTTGCACAGTGGGCCGCCCACGGTTTGCACAACGGATCATAGAGGAGCCGAGCATTGGGAGGGTTCAAAAAGCAATTGTTTAAATTGAGGGAACCTTTTATGCAATTTCCCTAACTTAAATTTAATTGAATTATGGTCTAACTGACCTCTAAAATTCCTAAACTTGCACCCGTATCTAATTTGGATTTAGGAATTCAAAAATGCACTTAAAATTAGATTTGAAGATCAATTTAATTAAGCTAATTTTCAGGATTCAAGAATTGATAAATTGCTAAATAATTCCATTGAGCTCCGATTGATCCCCCAATTTTAGGGTTAGATTATAAAGATTAGATAGAGCTAATGGAATAAGAATTAGAGCTTCGTTAAGATTAGATTATATACGGCAACAACTTAGGGTTATTATATGGTATTATTCTAAACCTCTTTTAAATTTATATCCTTAATTCTTTTCTTTGTTTTCGCATAGGTGATGTCGATGTTGACATTATTCTTAAATAGGATCTCTGTAACAACCCGAGGTTATTAGTCTATCTAACTTGGATTAAACAAAGTCCTAATTTTTGTTCCATTAGACTAAAGTAGTCATTAGAATCTAACCCTGAAAATTTGAGATCCATCGAACCTCAATTGGATCAATTGGCTGCTTTACCAATTAATTGATATAGAAAATTAGTTAAACTAAATTAATCTCTAAATCAAAATCTAATTGTATTTTTGAATTTCCACTCACAAATTACTTATGGGTGAATTTTTGGCAATTTTTGAAGACCATTTAGACCTAAATTGAATTTAATTTTATTTAGGATAATTAATTAAATTAGACTTACTTTCAAAAATGTGTCCAGACTCATATGTAGTCATACAACTTAAGTAGTAATTATTTTCAGTTAAACATTTATCTTATAAATTTATAATAATTCCAGACTCATATGTAAACTATTTTTTGCACTTAAATTATAATAATTACGGAATCATATTTTTAAGTTGTAATAATATCCATATCATTGTTTTCAGTTAAACATTTATCTTCTTAACTTGTGATAATTTGGGACTCATATGTATTTATTTTAATGCACTTTCATTTGAGTTAACTCATGTTGCTTTCATTTGGAATATGATTATGGATATTATTTTCTTGCTTCCGCATTCCGTTTATATATTCATTTGGTGATTGATTTAGATGCTGATGGCAAATTCTGCAAGTATCAGCATATTAGTGAAAAACCTAATATCGCAATAATTGAGGGTCTGTCATGGTAACCACTCAATCATAATCATGTTAATATACATGTTAGAATGACTACGATAGAGGTGGGGCTCCATAGCAAGATCAGGCCAAATTGGCCTGTGGAGATCCTTATGAAAAATGGAAATGGAGAGTAACAGCTGGTCGACGTGGAGAGGGAGTGGGGAGCAGTCTTTGGCGTTATTGGTACGATGGATTTTTTTCCTGTTGGGCGTAGACGCTCTTGAGATGAAGGTGACAACACTTGGGCTTTAACTGGTTGTCTGATCGATCAAAGGAGAACGCGGGAAGATCATGATGTGTCGGCCCATAATGGCTGAACGTGAAAGAAATCTGGGTCGTCTGATCTACGCTGATGTACGAACCAATAGCGCTGGATCTATTTGCCGCATGGACAGGGCTCCACAGTGGATCGCCCGCTGTCCGCACATCGGATCTCGAGTGTAGGCGACCGTTGGAGAGTACATAATGCAGCTATCTAAATTGTGAATCCCAATTTTGCAATTTTTTCAATTTAAATTAAATTCAATTTAGGCCTAAATGATTTCTAAAATTTTCCAAAATTTCAGTCTTAACTAATTTGGGTATGAGAAATTTAAAAATACAATCAGAATTTGATTTAAATATCAATTAAATTTAGCTAACTTTCTAGGTCATTACTTTGACTAATTAGCTACTTGATTTAAACGGATTCCGATGAACCTCAAATATACAAGCTTAGGTCCTAATGGTGTTTAGAACTTAGTGGAACAAGTGTTAAAACTTAATTAAACCCATATAAGGAATGATAACAAGTTAGGATTTTTGCATACGCATTTACTGTTTTTTTTTCAATGCATAAATGTGATGAATGGATGTATTTTATTTTTGCTTTCACACTCTGTGATGATTATTTACTCAATTTTATTTAGTACTGCAAATTAAATTATTGCTATAAAATAATTCATGACACTAAGTCTCTTGTTATATGTATCTAAGCACTAAGTTACTTAGACTTTCTAGCAGGATAATGGTTGATAACATAAGTGTATTAGCTGGCACTCATGGCATTAGCACAAATTCAGAGATCAGTAAGTAATGACCCATCCCATTGCTAATTATAATTACAGTTGAGCAAGCGGTGGGGTGTGGCACCACAACTGAATTATTAATCACACGGTTAATGAAATCTATCTCACTCTTCAAAGCATTCCTCTCAAAAACCTTTGTTGGAAGAATGTTAACAAAGCTAAAATCAAAACTACTTTATCTTCAGAATGTTGAAAAATTTGAAGTTATCGAATTTGTCTTTTACGAGGGTGAGGCTGCTTATTATTCAGACTTATTGTTGCTTTCATTGAATATCGTTAAATTTTATTGCCATGTTCTGTGGGATTGGTTGTTATTTTCATGTGTATTGTGTATTATGTTGATTGGCTCGGGGCATGTTGGTTTTTGTGCCCTATTTGGTGGTATGTTTGATTGCAAGGCATCCCAGATTGGTATAGTTTTTCCAGTCGTTGTTGCTATGCCTATGCTGTTGGGGCCTACAGTTTTTGAAACCGTAGCTTCGTGCTGGACAGTGGGGACTAAAGATTTTCTTTGCACGTAAGTTTGTTCTTCTTAATGGATTGGTTGAAATGTGGAATTGGACTTCAATTTCCTTTGTTCTCCTTAATATAAAATATCTTTAACTTAGTTATAAAGAGGAATATTTATTTTAAAGTTTAGTTTTACTTTTTTTAATAATTCAATTTAAAATTTATATCAACTTAAAATAAAATTATTCCTATTATTGGTAGAAACTTATGCATTGTTTTTTATAATTAAGAAAATAATTTCTTAAGAAATATAATAAAAGTTAATTTTTTAAAATTTAAATATTCAATAATTCGAACATTGCATATTAAACAATATTATTTATGAAATGTGACTAATGAAGAATAGAAAATTATTATTTCCCTACTAAATATTTTTCTAAAATAGATTAATGATTAAAATTTTGTATTTAGAATAAATAATTTTAATTAAGTCTTATACATAAAAATAATTTAATGAAAATTTTTATGAGAAAAAGTATATATACTTTTTATGCTTATTTTTCATATATTTTGATACTTTAGTAGTTATTTTGCTCTGTAAATTTTGTATATAATTGTATTTGGGCTCAATCCTAAATTCCTAATAAAAGAAACCGTACGGTGACCGTGTGAGGTTTCTGGTCACTTTCGGTTAGGTTAAGCGTATAAGAAAGAAAGTCGGATTACCTTATCGCGAAAAGCCTGCGGATAAAAGACTTTAGAGCATGGTCGGTGGAATATGATACGCGCACCAACTTGTCACTGTACGACGATTATGGCTACTTTTACCACGTCACCGGGTCCCACCGCCAGCATCTTCTTTCGCCCGGTTCTTGGAGTGCCTCCTCCAATGGGCCCCTCTGCTTTTGCTTTTTATAAAGCTCTTCTGCCTGAATAGTGTTTTGGCTTTAGTTAATTAAGATTCTTATATTTAAATTTGTTAATATTTATATTTTATTGATCATATAATTATTTTATTGAAGTTTAATTTTTCAAACAAAATAAAAAAAATTCTTCCGCTCAGTATGCGAATTTTCTTAGAATCACTCGCGCTATTCAGTCAAGCATTCTGGCGGCCTTTGCTGGCACGGCAGCACGGATTATGATATTAGCAAAGAACAAAGATCGTCATCAATCGTGAGTAAGAAGAATGCAACAAACATCAAAATGATCTAAGACCATTCATCATTGCATATCCTACTAAGAAGCACCAGAAGCCATGAAAACAATAAGAAAAACATGCAGTAAATACTGCATATCAAATGCACTCACCAATTGAGTCATGAACGAAAGCATGTGATGTTAAGTTGAATTCCATCCAACCAAAGCCAATCGGAGGGTCAGATTGATCATCGACTTCAAAGCCCTGATATTAGCAATCATCCGCACCCAAAAAATCAGCCGAAGGCTCTGAGAATTAAAGTCTGTCATCATGGTCCAATCATAAATAATTTTTGAATAAATTAGCTAAGCAGTGGAGAAAATAAAAAAAAAAAAGACCAAATCCTCACATAATTTACATAAATTGTATTAATATAATAAATAAAACTAATAGTTCTTATTAATAATTTCAATTTTTGTACACAAAAATTGGATTAACCTACTAAGTAAATTTAACATTAATATGCAATTAAATATTTTTTAAATAAGAAAATACTTATAAATCATAAACATAATACATCATACAAACTTTATTTTTATTTTTAAGAAATATCATCCTATAAAAAACTATTTCTTATAAATTTATTGATTTATATAATTGAGCATTTATTCACAATTATGTAAGAATAAGTATACACAAAAAGAATATTTAAGATTCAAAATTAAAATGGCGTGTAATTATTCCAATTTAATGTTCAAAATTAAAATATGATTTTGACAAACCAAAATTTTAACTCCGTGCTCGCACGCAAGTGTATGTGATCTGAAGTAATATGGGATAGTGAGATCTCGATATTTATCGTCATTTGAAAATGGTGTGTATTTATTACTAAGTTATACTTCTTTTCAATAATGTTTAAGCAAATATAAGTTGGTCTTTTTGTCCTAAAATTATGCTAGATTATCCTAAATTAGTTCTTAATCAATTTGATAAAATTGGAGAGAGTTATGTGGGCGGGGAGGGCTGCCCGCCCGCCACATGGTCGGGGAGCCCCCCGGAGGGCAGGACATGCGGCGCCCAAGAGGGAGGCGACCCCCTTAACATGGGAATCGAGGGGGGGGTGCAGGAGAGGGAAAGTGCTTTAGGAGTTATTTAAATAATAATTTGATTTAAATTAATCATATTTTTTTTTATCTGATTTTCAAATTTGATGAAACTTGACAAAAAAGTCTGTCTTGACAAAACGAACATCATTGAACAACAATTTCTCATTTCGGAACTATATTTTATTTCTTAATTAATTTTTGAAGATAAAAACTTTAAAAATTAATTACTAATAATCCGGCACTAAAAGTTTGACAAGTAATTTTGTGTAGTTTTATTTTATTATTACGAATCCAATGGTTCCAAAATTTTTAAATTTGAACTTATATTTTAAAGTTTCTATATTTAAAACTTCATTAATTAATATAAGAATATCCGTTGGTTAGATTGTTTTTAAAATTAGGTATTGCAATCATAAAAATATACTTTTTTTAACATTATATTTTGTTTGATCTAATTTGGAAGTTGTCTAGGATCCTGATTTTGTCCAATTAGATTGGTAATTTGGCCATTTGGGATTTGAGTTGTTACAAAAAGATATTTTAATCCTTCAGAAGAGATTTGGTTTTGGTTAGTTTATGATTTTTATTATAATTTGGCATGCCTTATGTGATTATAAATAAGGCTCCACAAATCTTTTATATCAACACACAATTGAATAAAGTTTTATTACATAATTTTGACTTGAGAGCTCTTGATTTTGGTGTGGATAACCAAAATTTTAATGGTGTGCAAAATTGGCATGCAGGGTGTGTATAATCCTGAGGAGTCAAGGTGTGACTAATTTTGATTAAACATATATTTCTTTTATTATTTTCTCTAAATTCTTATTATTCAAGCTGCTATCTTTCATCTCATTTTATTTTGCCAAAATTAGCCTTCGTTACGGCTATCAAGCACCTCTCCAACTAAACACAAGCAAACCTCAACGCCCTCTCTCTTCTCTATCAATAAATCTCTCAAATAGCCTCCAAAATTCTATAAAAATATTTTATAGATCCTTAACTCCCCATAAATATCCTCCTAATGTTTCATTAAATTCTAACTTCATTTTACCCCCCAAATAAATTTTTGAAGTAGAACAGTCGCTTATACGCACGCATAATCGCCTTCGTCAACTTTGTGCCACCACTACCTCATTTTGTTACCATATTTTTATTTTGAATTTTATATTTGCTAAAGGTTGTATATTAATTAAAGAAATATTTTGAATGAAGCAAATGATAAATGTTATTTTGTAATGCTGAATTAAAATGAATGGATAAATGTGTGGCTGTTAATTTATCAATGGATTTCTTCTCGCACTATTTCATTTAAATTGCTCAATTGGGTCTTGTGACTCAAAGAGCCCAATGCTAGCTTAGCACATACTAACCCAATGTCAATTCCTTCACATAAATTAAAAATCAAAGTAAATGATGTGCACATAATTATAAAGTAGTTTAGGTTAACCTGAGACTCAACTTCCACACTTTAAGGTTCATCATAAGTGGAATTTCACTTATAGAGTGTTATCTCTTTTGTTATCACACATTAAGCTGAGAAGCTAATACATTTATTCCTTCGAGTGCTTTAACCGTTGACCTTTAGAACCACTGTAACAACCCAGTTTGTTACTTAGGTCATTTAGGACTAATTAAAATCCTAATTATGGTTCCAGTACACTAATTTACTCATTAAAAACTCATTACTATGACCTAGTCCAAATCAGGAATCAAACGGATCAAATTTTGATTTTTGAGAATTCCCAAAAACTCTGAAAATTGACCTATTTATTTTGACCTCAAATAAAAAATCTGACTTCGCCATTGCGCTCATCACCCCCAAATTAGCTAGGGGTGATATTTTGGAGGCATTTGGAAGTCGTTGATTTTTCATCAAATATTTTAATATTATTTAATACCCAGAAAAATCGAATAATTAAATACTCGTCGAAATCAAAATTTGACTTCACCGTCACGTTCCTCACCCCTCAATTTGCTAGGGGTAAATTATTGAAAATTTTCTGAACTCATTAAATTGTCCAAATTTAATTAAGAAATTAATTCAATTAAAATTGAATTAATATTAAGATTTCATAAATTTAATTTTTTTAAAATCCCGTGGACTGCCTTTAAAATCAAGCCGGTCCCGCCTTTGCAATCGGGCCAGTCCCGCCTGTGCAATCGAGCTAGTCTAAGCCGAGCCCGCGATCTAGACCCGTACATATTACGCAACCCATGCGACCCATGGGCTGTGTCTCTCTCGCGCCTGCGCGTGTCGCTCGTGCGACACGCGGTGGCCGCATCTCGCCTTGTGGCTTTCCTCTTCCTCCACCGCTCTGATGCTCTTCCCAAACCCAATAAATCTCCACTTCCTTGTTTCCTTTGGCACTTTTGGAAGATCTGATTTTTTCGCTGAGCATCCCATTCTTGTTTATCCGAGCCTAATCGCGGACCCTAATCAAGTACCCAGATCCTTTCCTATTTATATTCAATTTATATACTTCAATTATTGCATACAATTCCATTATGTAAATGATTATCTTTGAGTAGTTTACAAAACTCAAGCTAAATTTGAGCTTCATTAGTTGAGAAGTTAACCTCCTCTACTGCCTTAACCTAACATCATTTTAGGGCAGCATTCTGTTGCACGAAATTGAAGTGTCTAATTTGATCTCTATTCATTTCGAAAGGCTAAGCTATTAGCTTTCTTTTAGCGCATGTTTCGTGACGATTAGAGCTTCTTTCGTCAATTCGAGGTCTGCCCTAATTTTTCTTCGCCCACGCCTCGGAAGAGATGAAGAGCCCAATAAAGTATTGGGTCTTCTTGGCCCGGGCGCAGCTGCTTGGCCCGATAGCGCTGCGCCCTCCACGTGTCTCGGTGGGGCCCGCATCAACTATCGCCCGTCGCCTCGCCAAGTCAGCCGAGAGTCGCATAATTCACGCCGTTGTCAGTGGGCCCACCTCGACTTCTGATGCAATCCAGTGGGGTTTGCCGTCTGTTTGAATAAATTGATAAATAAATTAAAATTTAAAAACAGTAATAATTAACATAATTAATTAGTTAAATTCAAATCTTTGAACCCTTATAATTGGAAATCCATTAATCCAAATGTAATAAACATATGTCATTTTAATCAGCAAAATTAGAAGAACGTTTTGGCACTGTTTATTTTGTATTTAGAGCTGTATTTCACATAGTGATGTTTAGGACCCCATAATTTGCCTTAAATGACCAAAAACTTCAAACTATCATAACTTTGTATACAATTACTCAAACATATTCAATATGGGTTTTAATTTAATCAGCAAACCCTCATAAATATTCTAGTAGTGTTAATTTTGTTATTTGAAGAAAAATCTGGCTAATCACTTTTAGGACATAATCTTAATCTTTCATATTTCATAACTTTGCACACATTAGTCCAGACATAGGCAATATGGGTCTTAAAGTGACCAATAAAACCTCTAGAATAACATTTGCTTAATAATTTTTCAGACCTAACCCTAATTACCCTAATTAACCCTAGAACTTCAACTGATCATAATTTAGTCAATTGAGCTCCAAATTAGGTCTTCCAATATACCATTTTGATCAAGAAGACCTAATTGATAGTAAACTACAAAAATAGTTTAGATCCAATGGTTAAATTTCTTAATCAACCTTAATTACCTTAAAACTATATTAGTAAATATTAGTATAATTAGTGATCCAAATTGAGTGATTTTAGATTTTGAATACTCATAGAGTAGAGTAGAACCTATTGGTGTGATTGGTTTAGTGATTCTATGATTAATTTTATTAATCACTCACTAATCACCCTAAACTCTAGATAAGTCATAACTTAACCAAATGTGGTTCAATTTGGGTCTACTCCTAGTTAAAGTATTCAATAGGTTATAGGAAAGTTATAGCCACTAAATTTATTGAATTTGGACTTAATTTGGAAAAGTTAGGTTTTTGACCCCATTTTAGGAAACCTTAATTTCTATATTTAGCCTTAATCTTGTTTTGGCAATAACTTGGCCATCTCTTATCAAAATTTAGTAATCTTAGGTTTTATGAAAATCTTAGATAGTAAGCTATAATAAACTGATAGAAAAA
Source organism: Gastrodia elata (assembly GCA_016760335.1). Taxonomy (NCBI): domain Eukaryota; kingdom Viridiplantae; phylum Streptophyta; class Magnoliopsida; order Asparagales; family Orchidaceae; genus Gastrodia; species Gastrodia elata. The sequence continues at coordinate 20,430,379 of CM028669.1, forward strand.
TTAGAATCCATTAAGTAAAATTACCAAATTGCCCTTATGAGTCAAATTTATTAATTTGATTTCATAAGGCTTATTAATTATCCAAAATTGATGCACTTACTGTCTAACTTCATATTAGACAGTAAATAATCATTTACCACTAAAAATTTTCAATTTAGAGCCTTAAATCAAAAAGTAGATTTTTTAGACCTTTAAGTAGGGGCAAAATGGTCATTTTACCTAAATTTAGGGTTAATTGCTTTTATGCCTTAGATTCATATTATAATGGCTAAAATTAGTAAGTAAAGTAATTTAGAATAAAATTTGTTTAATTTAAACCATTGCTTAATTTTAAATCAAGAACCTTAATTTCCATCTTTAGGAAAATTTTAAGTATCTTATTGGTTGTATTGTGTGAATAAATCTCAAATCATACCTCTTCTTTTAACCTCTTATTCATATCTCAATCTTTCTAATAACATTAGTTAGAATTGAAGTTTGAGTGTTCATCTTAGTCCTTTAAGATCTTCCTTAGGAGTTAGGACTAGTCCTTAGGTTAGAATTCATCTATTGCATAAATTGGGTTACTCAATAGATGAAGCTTTGGTTTTGATAGTTTATAGATTTTTATAGTTTATTAATGATTATTTGATCTTTTAATCTTAGGTTTACAAATAGAGATCCATCCTATTAAGTATGACCTTCACTTAATAGGATTTGTCTTAAATCTTAATATGTGAGATTGGGTGGTAAGACTTAGTCATTTAGGATCACCTTTGGATTAAGTAATTGAACCCCAATATTTGGAGTTTATATCTTAATCTTTTTATCTTGATTTGGCTAATCAAGATGGGTTTGGGATTCTTAAATCATCAAGTAAGTTGATTGATTTATTATTTAACTTACAGCCGATAGTGATTAATCAAATTAGAACCTGATCAGTTCTAATTATTTTCAACTTATAAGGTTGTGAATCTGAGTTACACTCGATAGTAGGAATTGGAGATCCTGAACTTATGTAACTTAGAGTAGATAGAACAAATAAATTAGATAATAATGGATATTACCTGTGTCCTAATAGAGTCTATTGCTCACTTTGAAAATTTGATGCTTTGCTTACCTTGTTTTGAGCCTTATACCTTGTTCACATATATTGAACATAGGATATTTGATAAGTATCTCATGTCAATTTTGAATTTGAATACATATCATTCATGTTTTATAGATGTTTTCAGCTTTATGGTTTTTCAGTAGGTTGTGACCTAGATAGTATGCCTCTTGAATCCGTGGGTCCGGCATAGCACGCTGGATTGCTAGTGCTCAGTAGGTCTATCCATGCCTAGTTGAGCGTTGGTTCCTAGGGTGGCGAGAAATAGATTTTGTGCCATATGACTTTATTAGTCAGGATCTAATATTGTAGTACTAGTTGTAGGTGCCCTTCTACTTAATGTTTTTAGTTTAGTACTATAATAACCCAAGTTATTACCTAGGTCAATTAAGACTAATTTAAGTCTTAATTATGGTTTTAGTATCTTAATTAAGTCATTTAGAACCTACCTCTAAGATCTAAATCAAATCAGGGATCAACTAGAGCAGATCGTGATTTCTAAAAAATCCCAAAACCTTAGAATTTGACTTTTTATTTTGACATCAAATTGAAAATCTGACTTCGCCATTGCGTTTACCACCCCCAAATTAGCTAGGGGTGAAAGTTGGATGCATTTGGAAGTCGTTGAATTTTTATCGAATATTTTAATAATATTTAAATACCCTGAAAAATCAAGTCATAAAATACTCGTCAAATCAAAAATCCGATTGCGCTATTGCAATCAACACCTCACAATTAGCTAAGAGTGACCTATCGGAATTTTTTAAAGTACATACGTTTATTTAAATTGAATTAATAAAAAAAAATTAAATTAATATTAGTATTATTAAAAGACACTTAACGACGCCATCACTCAAAAGCCTGACGTCGTTTCCTTTCGTTGCACATACTGTCAAGTTTGGCGGATCACCCGATCCGTCCGATCGGGCGATCGGACGGTCGCTGCATCTTCGTTCCCAAAGAGTTCCGTGTGGCGAAGGGATCGACGCGCGGTGCCCTAATCTCCTCCCAGTGCAGCACCAGGCATCCCAGACACCACTCAACACCATTTTAAGGCCTTAATCGATTCACTACATCTTTTCGCACGGATTGAATCTTGTAAAAAACTCGAAAGGAGTCTCCGGTCGAAGCCCTAAGTTCTGTCAAACGCTCGTTTTAGGTACTCTCTACCTTTCCATTTTACTTCAGCATCCTATGTCATTAATCACAACTAGTGTTAGGTGCGATCGATCGAATCCTTGATCGATCGCACCGATTAACCCTAAAATCATGTCGGGATCATTTCGGGGAGACGAGACGACGTCGAGCCGGGCCGCTTCGGGCCGGGTCTGACCCGCGCTCCTGCACGTGGGTTCCCGTCGTTCGTCCTCGACCAGTAATCCCTCGCCAAGTGGGGATGGGCTGGGCCGGGTCAAGTCGACCCATTGATTTTGGATTGGCCCGCTGTCTTTCAAAGCTGTCATCATGGGGCCCACCAAGTAGAACCCAACGATTCACAGCTCGCCACGCAACCTCTGCGGGGCCCGCCACTGTCTCCACTGACAGCGGCCGTAGGACCCACTCTGGCTGTCTTGGCCAGTGGCAGCGTGCCACGTGGGCGGGGCCTGCCGACGTCTATAACCTACAGAAATTTAATATTAGCTAATATAAATAATTAATATTAAATTTTGTATAAAACATATACATAAATTAATTTACATTTAAGATACTATGTATATACTAATAAATGTATATATATATATATATATATATATATATATATATATATAACCAGATAAATGTATATATAATTAGTTAATAACACATAATAACCTATTAATTATGTTAGGCAAACATAATTAACAGAGGATAAATATTTAAATAGAAATATTAAATTAAAATATATAGATGCGTTTAATTAATTAAAAACCCAAAGTTTATAAATTCATAACTTACAAAATACTCATCCAAATATTACAAATATATATGTTATCTTGATAAGCAAAAATAGAGAATTAATATGAAATTATTAAATCTCAATTTGGATAAGTATTTGGCTTAGTGATATTTTAGGTATTTAATTAATTACCAAAATTTACATTTAATTCAAATAATCATAACTTTGTATCCTTTAATTCAAATATACCCAATATGGGTCTTAAAATAATCAGAAAACCCTAAGAATTAATCTAGCAGTATTTATTTTGTTGTTTGGATTAGATTTAGACTAATCACACTTAGGACCTAACCCTAATTAAGTCAATTAAACCTAGAACTTCAATTGGCCATAAGTTTGTCAATTAAACTTTAAATTAGGTGATCCAAATATTTATTTAAATCAAAAAAACCTAATTAACAGTAAAATATAAAAATATTTAGGATCCAATAGTTAGATTTCTTAATCAACCCTAATTACCCTAAAAGTTGATTAGTGAAGATTAACAAATTTAATAATCCAAATTGAATAATTCAAGTTTCAGAGAACTCCTAGAGTAAATTAGAACCTAGTGGTATAGTTAGTTTAGTGATTTGGTGATTAATTTTACTAATCACTCAATAATCACCCTAAACCCTAATTAAGCCACAACAGCCAATTAAGGTCTAAATTGAACCTACCACTAGTCAATATAATCAGTGATCCATTTGTGAATTATAGCCACTGATTTTGCTCAATTTGGATACTAATTAGAAAAGTTAGGATTTTTGGCTCTTAATTAAGAACCCTTAATTACCATATTAATACTTGAAATTGTATTGGCTATAACTTAGCCAATACATATCAAAATTTGATAATTTTAAATTCTATGGAAACCTTAGAATTTAACCTTCAATAAACTAATAGAAAATTTATGTTTTATTAAGCCAAATTACCAATTTGCTCTAATTGGTTAAAATACTTAATTTGACCTTATAAGGCTTAATATTTAACTAAAATTTATGTACTTACTGTCTAAACTCATATTAAACAGTAAGTATTCACTTCACTTTAATAAATTCTAATTTTAAGCCCTAATTCATGAAGATAGAATTTAGACCCTTAAGTAGGGGCAAGATAGCTATTTTTCCTAAATTTAGGGTTTAATGATTTTAAGACTCGATTTCATCCCTAAATTATTTTTATTTAATAATTAAAGTAATTTAGACTTTAATTTAGATAATTCTAAGTCTTAAATTTAAGATTAAAGCAAAAGATCTTAATTTTGATCTTAAGTAAAAATCTAAGTAATAATGTGAGTTCTTTTCCCTTCCTTTGAACTTCTTAGTTCACCTATAGGTCTTATAACATTAGTTAGGATATGTGTCTGAGTTCTACTCTTAGTATTTAAGAGCCTAAGATCCTATGATTAGGAGTAGATCTTAAGTTAGAGTTCATCTAAAGAGTAAAGTGGGTTACTCATTAAGGTGAAACCTTAAGTTTATTAATTATAAATTTTTATAGTTTATTAAATAATTATTTGATCTTTTAATCTTAAAATTAGGTTTAGAGATCTATTCTATTAAGTTTGACTTAATTCAATAGGATTTTCCTTAACACTTTATCAACAAGATGGGATTAAACTCTAGTTCTTATGATAACATTGAGATTAAGGATTGAACTTCATTATTTGGAGTTCAGTTCTTAATCCTTTCAATCTTGATTTAGCTAATCAAGATTGGGTTTAGGTTTATTTTTAAAATAACAAATTAGGACGATTGATTTACTTATTTAATCATATAGACGACATTGATTCAATTATAATTAGGACTTAGCTAATCCTAATTATGTTCAACTTATAGGCTCGTGATTCTAAATTACAGACAGTATAAGAATTGATGATTTTGAATCTTATGTAACTAAGAGTATTTAGAATGATTAAATTAGAAAACAAGTCATATGACAAAGTTTATATAATGCTATCTATTACTTTGGATTTGATATGTTATGTTTTCCTTATTTTGAGCCTTATTACATATTTGGACACATTATATTGAACATAGAATATTTGATGAATATTTTATGTTAGACTTTGAATACATTTCATATGGCATTTGCATAACTTTAAGGATAAAACTTTATAAAATAAACTTTATTATATTTTGTGGGTTATGTCTTACTTAGTTTGCCTTTTTGTATAACATTACTTTTGAGATAGTACTTTTGCCTAGGGTATTTCCCCTAGTGTGTGATACTTTGTCTAAGGTATTTCCCCTAGAGGGCAGCATACTTTAATCTAGAATGTTTCTCCTAGATGATCAGATGGACTTTACCTTTGTCTAGGGTATTTCCCCTAGAGTGCAGCATACTTTAATCTAAGTTGTTTCTCCTAGATGATTAGATGGACATTACTTTTTGGTAGGACTAAGTAGGAGTATCTCCACACTTTACTTTATACTTTTATTTTACAGTTATTTTATAGTTACTTTACAAGTTTCCTTACAGTTCTGATTTACTCTTATTTTACAGTTCAGTTCACTTTTCTTTTATATTTTCATTTTTTGCAGTTCTTTTGTATTACAGAATTTTCTGTTATCTTTTTTTATTTCAGTCACTTCACTTTATTAAAAACATGTTAGGAAGCTAGATGTTTCTTTTCAGTACATTATCTTTTACGTTACATTATAAATTGTCATGCTTAGTTTGATCATATTACTTATGACTTTTCATTGTACTTATTAGATTTTTATTAGCACTTTACTTATCTTTTTATACAGCTTGAGTTGAGGTATGTGCTTACCTCACATTTTGTTTAAGTTATAATCTATTTTTATAACTTACCTTTCTTTCTTTGTTGCTTTACTGCTACTTTCATGCTTAAGTTAGTTTGTAATATCAATAAAACTCATAAAAATGATTACCCTAAAATGTACTTAGATATTTTGTCTAGCTAGATTTTTCTTTTGTTGGCTGGGGTCCTACCATTATGAAACTGATAATGGTAGATTCCAAGCTATTTGAGGAGGTTGAGCCATCAGAGGAGTAGATTCAGGAAGAGGTTCAAATTGCCGAAGACCTTTAGATTGCTTCTAGTTTTCTTTATATTTTGCATCATGATGATGAGATACCTTTTACTTCAGTCCTTTAACTTTAAATGTTTGTAATAATACAGGTTTAAATTGTACTTCTTTTTTTATGCATTTTATATTCTGAGTTGGATGTTTTACTTTTCATTATAGATGAATGGATGTTACTATAGCTTGTTTCTTTTTCTTCCGCACTCTGATTATGATGTATACTCATTAAGTGATTATTCTTCTTTGCTCTATTAAAAAGGGAACATCCTTCCCTTAAGATTGGATTGGAGTCTTAAACTTCTAACCTAATGTTAAGTAAGGGATGTGCTTAGTGACAACCAACTCCTTAATCCGGATGATTAGGGGGCAGTCGCCACAAGTACTTTCTACCTTAGCTCATCAGGCTAAGTGATTTCAGTGATATTCAGTTCAGTATTTCTACCTTAGCTCATCAGGTTAAGTGATGTTGGTACTTTTAGTTCAGAGCTTTTGCCTTAGCCCATCAGGCTAAGTGAGATTGTGCATTTCTTTTAGTTTTAATGGCTGAGTAACCATGACAATTTTCAGTTTTAGATTTACTATTTTTAGTTTACTTTTTGTATTTTAGCACTTTCTTATTTACTGTCTTACTTCATTTACTAGCTTTATTTATTTATAGGATGCTAGTTTTGCTCGCTGCATATATACAAAGGATGTTAGTCTTGCTTTCAGCTATTTAAATATTTCACATGTTCTTTTACTTTATGTTAATTAGCATAAGTTTATATTGATCATAAGCATATTTAGAATGAGTTTTCTTTTTAGTTATATTAGTATTTATTCTTCATTTTATACCTAACCTTATTGTAGCTATATGTTGGAGGTATGTGTTTACTTCCTACTTTGTTTATGTTATAAACTTATTGTTTATAACTATCTTTCTCTTTAACATGCATTCTGCTCCTTTACTGTTTATTCTAAATATAAAGTTTATGGTGATATCTAAATCAATATAATAAATTTGCAGCCTAAAATGTACTTAGACATTTTGCCTAATTAAATTTTCTTTTGTTGGCTGGGGCCCTACCATTATGAACTGACAATGGTAGACTCTGAGCTATTTGAAATTGTGGAGCCTCCTAAAGACCGGATTCAGGAGGAGGATCGTGCCGTTGAAAACCCTTAGATCATTACTTCTTTTCTGCTTTTGCTGTGAGGATGAGTGTTTTCTATATTTTATTTCTGCTTATCTTTTTAAATCATGCTATAATAATACAGCTTTAATTATATTTTTCTTTTATTGCTTTTATTCAGGGTTGTATGTTCTTACTTTTATATTATGATGGAATTGATGTACTATTTTTGCTTCCACACTCCGCTTTCATGTAATGTTCATTTAGTGAAATAGTTCTTAAATAGAAAACTCCTTAATTATAATGGGTTATGATGTATGCCTAATCCAATTATAAGTAGAGATCTTGTCATTTAGGTGGTCCCTCCACCGTAATCATGTTAACTTAAGAGTTAACAGGACCACGGTGAGGATGGGCCGCCAAAGTCACCCTCTTTGCAAAGTTGTTTCTTGGCAGAGCTTTTTAGATCCTTCCTTCACATACTTAAGTTGTAGAGCTTTGGAGCTTCCCCTTCTACCAAAAGCTATGTCGAGGTTGAGCATTATGGATTTCATCTTCACAAATTTGGTCGAGGAGTTTTGGAGCCTTCTCTCATTCCTTAAGCTCTGCTAAGGCTAATATTTCTCAGTTACTCCTTCATAGACCTTGCCTATCAGAGTTGCCTAAGTTTTTCTTTCACACTCCGTAAGAGTAGAGTAACAAAATAATAGAGAATATATTAATTAAAGCACTTAAGAACTTGTGGTGATGTTCCTAATATTAATTCTTTTATACTCTTAGAAAGAGTTCAAAATTATTATAGCATCTTTAAATCTTCCTTTGAATGCTAATAAAATACTTAGAGCTATCAATAGGTGCCTAAAGTATAATGGGATTATGTTAAAGACTAGACATGGTAAATATTGTGTTGTGGAGACTTAATTGTCCAAAAACAGCACAGGCACTGCAGCACACTACAGTAGACCCAACCCCAAAGCTGAGGCGCTATGTCGCGCCTCAGCGGTTAGTATTTGAAATGCGGGCGCTGCAGCGCGCTTCAGCAGAATCAAACGCAGGTGCTACCGCATGTTGTAGCGCTCCACAGTGCACTACAGCAGATGTAAGTTTGAAAAGCGGATGGTACCGCGCTCTACAATGGATGCAAGTTCAAAATGCAAGTGCTACAGCGCGTCGCAGCGTGCTACAACGCACTACCGCGGATATAAATTCGAAAGTCGACCGCTACAGCGCGCTGTAGCGGACGACGGAGTTCTGCTTCATTTCATGTCTCTATTTGAAGAAATCTGAGGGGTACTTTGGTTTTTTTGGGTCCAAAATGGAGCTGGCTACATAAGCCTAAGTAGTGGAAAAAACCTAAGGGCTTTTGCCATCCATTTTGGAGGCTGTGGAGGAAAAGAACCTTAGAGAGCTGTTGAGCAAGAAAGGCTTGCTATTTGAAGAAGAAACTTTATGAGGTAGAAGCTTCTTACCTTCTCCATTCTAAGAGTAGAGCTACAGTTGTGTATGCTGAGGTGTTTTAGCTCTTTTAACTCTGTAAACCTTAAAGTATTTTCATAGTGGATTTTCTCATTGTTGGCTCCGTGGTTTTTCCCAATCTTTGGGTTTTCCATGTATATGCTTGTCTTTGGATGATTTGTATGTGCTGTGATTTTCTTACTAATATTTGTGTTTTCTAAACTAGCTCGGTAACCGTCAACGCATCTCGATCCTCAAAGTCCTTGGACTTTGGTTTTGTTGTTGCTATTACAAGTGTCATTCTGCTTTAGGTATCTTGTGCTGTGTATTTTACCAATAAGTGGTATCAGAGAGTACATTCTTTGGCTTATTGTTAAAGAGGGTTTGCTTGTTTGAGTGGGAGCTATGGCCAAAGAATTGAGATGCAAGATTGAGAAGTTCAGTGAAATGAACTTTGCATTCTGGAAAATGCAAATGGAGGATTTGCTCTACCAGAAGAAGTTGTACCTTCCATTAAATGGAGCCGACAAGAAACCTGGAACTATGATTGATGAAGAATGGGAGGTTCTTGATAGAACCGCTTTATGTTTGATTCATTTATCACTGTATTCTCCTATTGCTTTTAACATTGTTAATAAGAAAACTGCTGTAGATCTCATGAATGCTATGACGAGGATGTATGAGAAGCCATCTTCTTTGAATAAGGTTTTCCTAATGATGAGACTATTTAATATGAAGATGATGGATGGGTATTCAGTGACTAAACACCTCAATGGGTTCAACACTGTGACGATCCAGCTGAGCTTGATGGGCATCAGTTTTGATGATGAGGTCTGAGCCCTATCGTTCCTCTCTTTGGTGCCGAACAGTTGGGATGAGCTGGCTACAGCCATCAACAATTCATTTGAAAATGCGTTGTTGAAGTTCGACGACATCGTTGGGCTAGTGCTGAATGAGGAGGTGCGGAAGAAATCTCACGGAGAGGCATCTACTTTAGCACTGAATGCTGAGAGTAGAGGAAGATATGCTGAAAAGAGACATACCAGGAATAGGTCTATATCTCGGTGAGGTAAATCAAGACCCAGAAAAGCAAAGCCAGATTGCTGGAATTGTGGGAAGGCAGGTCGCTTCAAGAAGGACTTCCCTACTCTAAAGAAGCTAAGCGATGGCGGTAAGATGTTGAACCCCACTGTAAATGCTTCAGCTGAGGAGGATCAGGATGCTTTGATCCTCTCACTTATTAACATGGAGTCCTGAGTTGTGGACTCGGGCGCCTCTTTTCATGCGATGCCATCGAGGAGTGCCTTTAAGAACAACACCAAGGGTGACTTAAGGAAAGTATATCTTGGAGATTATAAGGCGTGTGATATCATCGGCAGAGGAGATATAGATGTGAAGCTACCAAGCAGTGCTGTTTGGAAGCTTAAGGATGTTAGACATGTGCCATGTCTAAGAAGAAATTTTATCTCAGTGAGCCAATTAGCTAGAGAAGGTTACATCACTTGTTTCACAAGAGACTCATGGAAGGTTACCAAGGGTGCACTCATTATTGCATGGGGCAATATGGAAGATACACTTTACTTGATCAATAAAGTGTCTGATACTATTGTAGTTGCAGAGGAGATAGATGCAGATCTATGGCACCAGAGGCTTGACCATATGAGTGAGAGGGGGCTGAAATCTCTACAGTCAAAAGGGAAGCTCCAAAGGTTCAAGTCAGCTGACTTTGATTTATATGAAGATTGCGTGCTCGCAAATTGAAGAAAGTTTCTTTCTCTAAAGTAGGAAGGGAGCTCAAAAGCAAGAAATTGGAGTTGGTACATACAGATGTATGGGGGCTAGCTCCTACATCTTCCATAGGTGAAGCAACATACTTCGTCACCTTCATTGATGATCATACAAGAAAGGTATGGGTTTACTTTCTCAAACATAAATCTGATGTGTTTTAATGTGTTTGGAAAGTGGCTAGCTTTGGTGGAGAATGAGACCGAGTTGAAGTGAAAATGCATAAGATTTGATAATGACAGCGAGTACTGTGATAAAGAGTTCAAGGAGTTCAGTGCCTTGAGAGGAATCAAGAGGGAGTTTACAATCCTTAGAACACCATAGCAAAATGGTGTTGCAGAATGGATGAACAATACAATCATAGAGAGAGCTAGGAGCATGAGATTGCATGCAGATCTCCCAAAGCAATTTTGGGTTGAAGTCGCCAATACAGCAGTATTCTTAATCAATAGGGGACCTTCCATACCCTTAAATGAAGGGATCCATAAAGAAGCTTGGAGCAGAAAGGAAGTGAAGTTGAACCACCTCAAGGTATTTGGCTGCTCATCCTATGTGCACATTGATGCAGGATCTAGGAGCAAACTTGATGCAAAGGCAGTTAAGTGCACATTTATTAGATATGGCATGGGCGAGTTCGAATACAGATTCTGGGACAATTATAACCAAAAAGTCATCAGAAGCAGGGATGTCACTTTCAATAAAAGTGAGATGTACAAAGATTGTATGGGAGTCAAGACTGACTCCAAGGATGCTTTAGATGGAGAACCTTGGCACAAAGAGATTGATGACAACACTGAGCCAGATGTTGGAGAAGCTCAAGAGGGTGTCAATGTTGAACCACAAACACCCATATTAAGAAGATCCACAAGAGTATCTAGGCTGCCACAGAAGTACTCTTCTTCTTTGTTCTATCTGTTACTAACTGATAGTGGTGAACCAGAAAGCTTGGAAGAGGCCTTCAAGTTGAATACTCAAGCAAGTGGGTGGCTCCCAGGAATGATGAAATGGCATCACTCATGTCAAATGGGATATGGGAGTTGGCACCCTTACTGTAACAACCCAAGTTTTTACTTAGGTCAATTAGGACTAATCCAAGTCCTAATTATGGTTCTAGTATTATAATTAAGTCATTTGGAACCCATCTCTAAGCTCCAGTCCAAATCAGGGATCAAATGGATAAAACCTATTTTCTAGAAAATTCAAGAACCCTAGAAATTGACTTTTTATTTTGACTACGAATCCAAAATCTGACTTCGCCATTGCATTCACCACCCCCAAATTAGCTAGGGGTGATATTTTGGAAGTATTTGGAAGTCGTTGGATTTTCGTTAAATATTTTAATAATATCTAAGTACCTCGAAAAAAATCAAATAATTAAATACTCGTTGAATCGAAAATCCGATCGTGCCATTGCGTTCCTCACCCCTCAATTAGTTAGGGGCGATTTATTAGAAAATTTTAGAATGAAATTAATTATCTAAATCTAATTAGTAAAATTCATTAAAAATTAAATTAATATTAAATTTAATTTAAGCAAGTTGACGGCACCGCCCACCATCCTCTTCATGCCGTTTCCCTTTTTCTTCTTGCGGTCATTTGATTGGACGGAGGCTTCGCACCGTCTGATTGCTCGATCAGAGGTCGAGACTTATCGTCTCCGCGAAGCACACGCGGCAATGGCTCCCGACGCGCGTCGCCCTGCCTCCCTCCCACGCATCGCCCACCGCATTGGATCACCGCTCAAAGCCCGATTAAAGACTCGAATTGATCTCTTCCATGGGTTTGCGCAAATTGGAACAAGTGAAAGGCGAAGAAGCTCTCGATCGGGGTTAAAGACATTCTTAGCTGTTCACGAGGTACCCTTCTTTGCAGCCTATTCTCTTTCGCATCTTCAATCGCATAAGTTCGAAACCTTATTGCAGTAGAGGGATTAAAGATTGAGAGATTTCGATTATGCTTAAGTGATGTAGATTGATCTAAATCGCTAATTGATCCACAGTCCTTACCGTTAAAAACGGGTGAGCCGCGACATGGTTAACTAGGGTTAGCAATTTCAATCAAACCAGGCCACCATAGATCTTGATTCAGCCACATACGGGTATGTCACATCAGGATCTATCTAAACGCATGTGGTTCTAGTCGAACCAATGTCGGGAAGGCCTCAAAACTTCAAGCCCTAACCCTCGGGCACGGGCATCTGTCAAGAAGATGAAGCATCGGGTCAGGCCGGGTCGACCCGGGCCCGACCCGTGTTTGATGAACGCGGTCTTTGCGTAGGCCCCGCCCGTGACTCACTGTCAGTCGAGTCAGCATCGTATGGGTCCTGCCTCGGTGAACCAGGCGTGTAGACATGCAACGCGTGTACTTGTGGTGTCCACCCCACGTCGACGCTTGTCTCATCGAGAGGTCAGCTGCATCCTCCTTCATCCTCTCCATAACCAGCATTTGACAAAAAAATCTGAAGTCATGATGGCAAATCCCAAATTAAGGGTGAATTGACCAATATCCTTCTTTGTTTATCCTTCTTATCACATCAAGAGACTACTTTCCTTTAAAAATCAAAGTTGCTGCAGAGAATGATGGCTGGGGACAAGATGCAGGTTGGGGGTCTTGTCCCAGCCGCAATAAATGCTCTTGACTGGCTAAAATTTCTGCGGTCGCTGCAGCGCGCTAATAACTTAGGCTAGCTAAGACAAATATTCTTTGACTTTAGAAAGGATTCTATAACTAAGTCTAGCTAATACCCTATCATTAGACCAAGTTTAATGAGGTAGGCTACTACACTTGTGTGTTTACAAACATGGGCTAGAATAATCTAGCCATGAAGTGAACTCGCACTTGGAAGGACTAGGGTGGACCAATCATAAGGCCAATCCAAGCCAAGGCTCCTATTGTTGGCAAGGTACTCAACCTTGCCAGGAGAATGCTACTAAGTTTAGAAAGGGTGAGTACCAATTGGAATAATCAACTTCAAAGGAGAGGAAAGTCCAATACATCGAGTCACGAAAATACGACTTAATATTGAAAGGACGAATTGACTCACAATGAATCAGGATGATGGGTTTCTCATCCAATTAGGATGATGTAATAGAATGCAATTTATAATGCTGTTATTAAGTCATAAACTATGACTTGATCAATTATGGTTCTATGGTGGTGACCTTCCATTTCAACATCATATGGAAGGTACGCATTTCAACAAACTAGGGTGTTAAGGACCTAATGAAATGCTAAGCTAGCATCTTAAGTCACAATTATTACTTGCCTAATAATGGACATAATAATTTAGTTAATCCTGATGAGTGGGAAGCCACTTACCCAATTGGGTATGTCACTACTGGATAGAGGAACTATTATTACAAGTCACAAGGTACGACTTATAATCTAAGATTGGACTGACTATCTAAGAAGTAACTATCCCATCAAGGAAAGGACACCTTGAACCCCAGACTTGGCATATTACAAGTGGTAGGTTCATATAGAGATTTATCCTACCAAGATAGGGTAGAATTATTTGTTCTATAAATAAAACTCGGGTCAAGTCGAGCTCACTCCATGCCCAAGTTTGGAAATGGTCTAGATAGTTAAAGTTTAAGTCTAAACTATTGATTTAGGCTTACCGATGAAATGACCATCCTTAAAGCGTAACATTATTTTTAACCCTTGGAGTTCCCTAAATAAAAGCTACACATTATTCGTAGTTCAATCTAGTTGATAAATCTTAAGCCATTCATAGAACTCTAAATATCATTATATTTTGAGGTGTTACACATTCCCTTTTAAAGAGCATTGAACCTAGTTTTTGAACAAGACCGCAACCTGATTTGACAGGGAGGGTTGGAGTCCTAAATCAGTGTTACTAAGTGAACAAGGTTATGTAGCACCTAGTAATAAATTGGTAGCAAGTTTTGAGGGAGATACTGGGATATAGAAGTTATACACACTAATGAAGATCCTTGGTGATTTTAAGCAACAGACGATGGTCTTTCAATCTAATCTTCTTACATTAGATAATTACCTAGTAAGGCCCTAATAGTTCGACTAGTTTTAAACTCCTTAGAGAATATTATAGGTTGTGTTGTTATTATTCTTTTTAAGGAGACAAGATTTAGAAATTGAAAAGTAACTATTTAAAAGTGTTTTAAGGCCTGTTTGTTGATTTAAAGCCTTATAAGGATTCATATGTCTTAGTATGGAACTTAAGTCCTAACATCTTAAGTTCTTAATCTTGTAAATCTTATGAAGATTTTAATTTGAATCAGCTAGTTACATACTAAACTTAGGTTTGATCCTACAAGATTTTTTTAAGTTACTTAGTTACTCATTCACCCTAAGTATTTACTTATTTAAATTCTAGTACCATGACAGTGTTTTTTGTTTCTATACTCTTATTGTTCTGAGCTCATGATACTGTGGTGTTCTTGGATGTGACTCCAATGTTTTTTGACATAGTGACTGAACTGGCAGAAGAATCTTCCATTAGGTAGATAAGAATACAAATTCTAATCTAACACCTTATGGAATTCTTTGATACCAACTGTAGAGCCCCACCCCTTAATCCATAAGATTAAGCTAAGGGGTGGTGTGTCACTCTGGCAAACCCCTCATTTATTATTGGATTAGGATGAAATCCATAATCCACCTAATAAGGGAAGGAGTAAGCACAGACTCAAACATCAGTCACTATCTAATAAAAATATATAGAGTGCAGAAGCGATTTAAAATAAGAAACATCCAAGTATCACAGCATAAGTAGAATGAAATATAACTCAGAATAAATGAGCATAGAAATCCAAATACACAGTCAAGGGTACCTATATTATTATTACATCAATTTAAAGTTTAAGTAATAAGAAATGGAAAGACTCTTATCCTCACATAAAATCTAAGCAGCTTTTTCTTCCAAAGGCTCCTCCTCTGGATAAGGCTCCACACCTAGCTCCTGATTGTCTAATTGAAGAGGATCTGCTATTATCAGTTTCACAATATAGGGCCCCAGCCAAAAAGAGAAAAATCTTGTGTTAGACAATTGTCTAAATACCTTTTAGGCTGATATGTTTTATGTGTTTTATAGTATCACTATTTAACAATTTTTAAGCAACAACTATAGCAAATAAAGGAGCAACTAGCATTACAAAAAGAAAGAAAAAAGCTATAAACAATCATTTATAACTTAAGCAAAAAGGAGGCTAGGACATGCCTTAAATATGAGCTAAATAGGGTAGGCATATATAAATAACTACACAATTGCTGAAAGAAAATACTACATCCTAAACATACTGGTGATTAAAAGAAAATATGCAAATTAAATAACTTAACTCAGCAATAATATATATAGTAGCAACCAAATTCTAACATCCTAATATATATAAAAGCTGAACAAAAGAATAGCTGACTGAATAAAAATATTGAAAAGAAAGCCAAGTATCAAAATTGTACATTAATCTGAATATCTGTGTACTAACTGCCATATCAGAAAAATTGGCCAATCTGGCCCATATATATATATATATATATATATATATATATATATATATATATATACATCTATCCATCCCCATAGCCTTTCTGGGCTAGGGCAACATTTCTCAATCATACTGTGTGTCTGAAGAGGCAGAAAATACTATGCAATATCTTTTAGTTATTTTACTTTTATTTCTGTGGATAATTTTAGAAACAACTGAGAAGTCAAGCACGTCTGCAAGACTGAACGGGTCCCAAGCCTAACACACTCTCATCAATGAGTAGTGTTAAGCATCCTGATCTCACCTTACCCCTGTCTATTGGAGTAAATGTGCACCATAATCCGCCATAATCTTAACCCAAATGGAAATGTTTTCCTAATTTTCTAATTTTTTATTTTCATGCAACAATATTTTCTTATATGACATGTCCAAGAAAAATGGCTCAAACATCAAGAAATGTGTAGCAACTGATGAATCCATAAATTACATCTAAAATAAAGGAAAATTTCATTCATTTCTGATCTTTAAACTGCTCCTAAATCAAAATTTGTCTATCTTTTCAGGAAAATAGCCTCCCCAATGTAGTTTTGAGACATTTTTTACCAAATTCCAAGTTTCTTCAAAGAAAACTGCTGCCGCGCGCTGCAGTAAGTCTTTTTGCAAATTAGGGCGCGGTAGCGCGCTGCAGCAGGTCCTGTTTTGAACCGCGGGCATGGTAGCGCACTGCAGTGGGACCTGTTTTGAACCGCGGGTGCGGTAGCGTGCTGCAGCGGCCCTGTTTCAAACCACGGGCGCGGTAGCGTGTTAAATCATATAGGAATCTTGTGCCAAAATAGAACCGAATGTGTGTTCATTTTGTACACAAGATTTGAACTGGTGAAACCTTGAGGTAAAACTCAAGGAAGAACAATGTGCACTTGATTAAATTTAAAAGAATAAAAGATAAAGCTTGAGAATTCAACATGTATTCATAAATTTTTCATCACATGTGGGATGAACCCAACTCTCCTCCCTCTTTTATCTAACTTATCGTTACATAGTGATTATTGTGCTAAATCTAAGACCAATTTAACCAATCAATTGTAGCTTAAACATTAGTGAGAATAGATAGACCTTAGTGCTAAAACAACCAATTCCCTGAGGATCGATAAATCCCAGAAATTAACACTTTCCACTTATTACTTCAGACCACGTACACTTGTGTGTGAGCACAGACGTGTATTTACAGTCTGTCAAGTTTTTGGCGTCGTTGCCGGGGAATTGGTACTTGTTTTGTACTAAGGATAATCTATAAATAGCTAGCGATTTAAGCATTTCATTGCATATATTTTTAGTTTTTAATTTTTATAATTATAGAAACTAACATCTTACATTTCTGCTTATCTTATTTTTGCTAACTTTTTGAATACTATTGCTAAAATTGCTCTTGATAGCCTCATTGTTAGTTGTATGAGTAAAAGAGTTTACACTGAATATCTTTTTGATCCTTAAATTGAGAGAACTTACTTACAGGCTAGGAGAGGACAAAACCTTTCAACTCAACAAACCATTATGGAACAAATTGTTTTGGGCAACTGTAATGAAAATGAAGGAGATCCAGTAGGAGAGCCTAGGGGAAGAGCACTAAGACACTATGCACTACCCACTATTAGGGGAATCCCCTATGTAATTATAAGGCCAAATATAGAAGCCCATAATTTTGAAATCAAACCTTCCACACTGAGCATGGTTCAGAATAATCAGTTTGGGGGATTAGCCACTGAAGATCCAAACTCACATATTTCAAGTTTCCTTAAAATATATGACACCTTCAGGTTTAACGGCGTATCTGAAGACGCAGTTAAATTGCGGCTTTTCCCATTCTCTTTAAGAGATAGAGTCAAGAGTTGGCTTGGCTCTCTACCTAGCAATTCCATCCGGACATGGGATGATTTGGCCAAGAAATTCTTAGCCAAATATTTTCCTCCGGCAAAAACCGCCAGGTTGAGGATTGAGATCACCAACTTCACTCAGTTGGAAGGCGAGACTCTTTATGATGGGTGGGACCGTTTTAAGGAATGCCTTAGGCATTGCCCACATCATGGGTTCCCTCTATGGATGCAAGTGCAAATCTTTTACAATGGTTTGAACACTCCTATGAGGACACTTATTGATGCAGCCGTCGGTGGTTCTATTAGTGGAAAAACCCAAGAGGAAGCTTACGACCTCCTAGAGAATATGGCAAATAATACATATCAATGGCCTTCCGAAAGGCTAAAAAAGAAAGCTATAAAGGTAAACGAGTCCAACCAAATAATGGAATTATAGCAAGAAATACATGCCTTGAATGAAAGGATAGAAAGAATGAATGTTAACGTTGTTTTAGAGGTACATTGTGATTTGTGCAGGGGTAGGCATAATAGTGAAAATTGCAACTTAACAAACCCCTTTGTACAAACTAACACTGAACAAGTTAATTACCTAAGAAACAACAACTCGATGAATAACCCTTACTCTAACACCTACAACCCAGGGTGGAAAAACCACCCTAATTTTTCTTGGAGTAACAATAACAATAACGCAAACCAATATGAGGGAAATTCATCCAACCAACAAGGTATTAATAACGAAAATAACAATAGCAGCCAACATCAAAATTTAGAAGGGGCCTTTAACTCATTTAAGGCTGAAATGATACATTTTATGCGCCTCACCGAAGCCACTATCACTTGCCATGATGCTTCTATCCAAGGAATAAAAATTTCCCTGAGAAATATAGAGACCCAATTGGGGAAGATCACCAAGCAACTGACCTCTCAGCATCAAGGGGCCCTACCCAGTTTAACTGAAATAAACCCTAGGGAGTTAGTTAGTGTGATACATTCGGAAGTTATGTTAGGAGGAATTAATATTGAAGGTACAAGTGCAACAGATTATAAGCTAGAGGAAGGAAAAGAAAAATTAGGGAATGAGAGTGAGAAGCTAACGGCTCCTAAATGTAATAACCAGGGAGGTTGAGCATCCCTTGCATAATCAGAAATGAAGTATTTGTAGATCCCTTGTGTGATCTAGGTGCTTCGGTGAATATTATGCCCTATCATATTTACGAATATCTAAAGGTAGGAGGGATGGAATATACCTCAATGATTTTGGAATTTGCCAATTTAGAATCCCTTACCCCTCTTGGAATGATAAAAAATGTTGCAATCGAATTGGGAAATTTTATAGTTCCAACTGATTTTGTGGTTTGAGAATGGGATCAATGAAATAAGAATTCCACGATTATCTTTGGGAGACCCTTTATAATGAGTGTAAAAGCAGTTATTGATGTAGGTCGCGAGATTATGAGTGTAAGTGTAAAAGGAAAAACTGAATTGATTGATCTTAAACCAACCATCTTTAAGCGGAGAGATGGAAGATGAAGTGAGAAGAAAGGTAAGAGAAGAAAAACTATGGGTGGACAATGTTCTAGAGGATCTCATGATAGAAGAAATAAATTCTGATAATAGCTCAACTCCTTCCTCAGAAAAGGGGAGCAAGGAAGGAGTAAGAAAGAGAAAAACTAGACGAGGAAAAAGAAAAAAGAAGACTCCCCCTAAGTTTGAAATTGAAACAGTGGATCCTCTAAAGGAAGTGGAAGATAGCAGGAGTTCAAGCCACCATGAGTATTATGCTCACTCTAGCATCTTTAGCTTATGGAAGAGGAAACCACAGGATTCGACAAGTTGATCGTTATCAAGTCTAGCTAAGGACATTAAATTAAGTGCTTATTGGGAGGCAACCCATTGTTAAGAAAAAAAAAAATCTGGAGCTGCAGCCGAAATTTCATGACAGCACGCTGTAGCGGGTAAGCCGCGCATTTGCAAAAATTCTGCGAAGGCACGCTGTAGTGGAAATTTTGCTACAGCGCGCTGCAGTCGAAAATCCGCGATAGCGCGCTATAGCGGAAAACCCGCTACAGCGCGCTGCAGCGGTTTACTCCAGCTGTAGATTTTTTCTGTCTTGGGAACTAAGCAATCAAAAAGTCATAACATTTAGGTTCCCCAAGCAGTCAAAAAGCGTGCTGAAAAAGCTACCCCCCCTTCACATGGATCACCATATTAATGGCATGGGGAAGACCATTTGACCATCTGCTCTTGCCTTGGATTTTCATGGCTATAAATAGGGAGGCAATGGGGGGTTATCCTTGCACCATTCTTAACTCTTCTTCTTCCTCATACTCTTGATTTCTTTTGCTCTCTTATCTCACAATGTCTTCCGGAAAGAAAGCCATTCCAAGGAAGGAGGCCGAAGCCTCTTCATCCGGGGGAACCTTTAATAAGAAAATGTTCTCTTCCACTGAGGCTGAACTTCATTTCTATTCAATCACTTCTTAGTGGAAATTAATTCCAGAGAGGAGTTTCAGCCCAGCCTTACTTATTCCGGTTGAACAAGTCAACCCTCGAGAATGGAGGGAGTTTGTAACTAAGAGATCCCCTACGTATCCAGCGATTATCCAGGAGATTTATGCGAACGCAATCGATGCAGCAGGGCAGTGGATCTTCTGTCGAGGTAAGGGTGTCACCCTTGGGATTGCTCAAATTGAGCAATTCTATGGGCTCGAGGAGGTACACTCATGCTCGTACTTGGAACTTTTGGAATCTCGCCATGCCCCCCTTGATCTTGTGGTGGAACTCGTCCATGATGACACCGAATGGGAAGGAGGATTAGCCAACATTCCTTGTTCCAATTTAACGGACACAAGTAGTGCTTGGCTAGTTTTCATTTCTAACTTTGTCATGCCTTCGAGTCACTTAACTGAAGTGACCCGTGCCCGAGCACTCCTCTTGTGCTCATTGTTTAGGCCGGGCGAGATCCGCATTTCTAACATTATTTTTGAGCAGCTTTGGAAAGCTCTCAAGGGTCCTTGTGCTGCATTGGCCTTCGGGTCTTTGATATCAGGGCTGTACGAGACCCAAGGGGTCAAGATTCTCTCCTCGGACACCATCATTTTCCTGGTGGCGCCTTAAATCCTTCAAATTTGAATGTCCGGGAAAGCGAACGAAAGCTGCCCAAGAAAAGAAGGGGCGCACAGGGGGAAGCATCCGTGCCGCCCGACCTGAACCTTACGAATATGCTTTTGGTACGTCTCCACAATCGGCAGGCTGAGCTTAGCAAGGCTCTTGCTACCGACATGAAGTTCTTCAAATAAGAGCTCGTCCAATAGCGTAGGTTTCAATCCGACTTCCATGAAGCCCTTGGGATGATGTTTGAGGATTGGAGCTTGTAAGGTGGACTGGATGCCTCCATGTTGCCAAGGCCTCCTGTTGGTGCCCCCATTCCGGAGACGCGCTACCCTTGGCAAATGACGTACGTAGATGAGGTGGACAAAGAAGAGGAAGAGGAAAATTAATTAGGTTGTATTTTTTTTTTTGTACCTTTTATGTTTCTTCTTTTTGTATGTTTTATTTTAAGATTTCAATCTATGAATTTTCATATTCCCTCATTTTTATAGTATTCTTAAATGACATATTTTTTCTGAATTTTTCAAGGAAATAAAAATCATATAAATGTCAAGATGAAATTTAATATAGGTAAAGGGGTGCTTATCAAAAATGAATGGAGGATAATCTAATCTCCAAAAATTCAGCATAATGCCTTGAACTAAGTGTGGGGGAAGGCATGGGACTTAGACTAGAAATTTGGTGAGTACTCTAAAAAGAGTGTGCTAAGCTCCCGTAAGACTTCATGATCACAAAGATGCATATTGGGGATGAAGAAAAGTGTCTCTCTCTAAAAATGAAAAGAACAAAATATATATTTAAAAAGGGATGATGAAAAATATCTCTCCCAAATGATCAAAATGTAAAAGGATGAAGAAAAATATCTCTCCTTTAAACCTTTCATCTTTGTAATTCATAAGAAGGAGCACATATGGCAAAACTCTTGGAGTCTTTTCGCCACCTCTCGAGTCTAAGGTCCATTAAGAACTCTCTCCATCACCTAGTGTCTAGCATGAAAAGTAAAATATTTGGAGATTAATTGATTAACCACTCATATTGCCACTGTTAAAACATTAACTTGTTGCTAAATATTTTATTTCATTTTTGCTATGCACGTACACTGACTTATATTGACTCTAATTGAATTTTTATGACTATCATCCCTACGTAATAGAAAAAATACTATTTTGAGCTTACTCGAGGACGAGCAAGAATTTAAGTGTGGGGGTGTGATGAATCCATAAATTATGTCTAAAATAAAGGAAAACACATTCATTTATGACCTTTAAACTACTCCTAAATCAAGTTTTATCTATCTTTTTTAGGAAAATGGCATCCAAAGGAGTTCTGAGACAATTTTTGCAAAATTCCAAAATTTTTCAAAGGAATCTGCTGTCGCGCGCTGCAGTGCGCTCTAGCGCGCTGCAGTGGGTCATTTTGCAAACAGGGATGCTATAGCACGCTGCAGCAGGTCCATTTGCAAATCGCGGGCACGGTAGCGCACTGCAGCGGGTCCATTTGTGAACCATGGGCGCGGTAGTGCGCTGCAGCGGGACGTTTTGTAAATTGAGCCGCTACCGCGCGCTGCAGCGCAGCATTTTGCAAAATGCTCCCGCTCCAGCGCGCTGCAACGGTACGATTTGCAAAAGGAACCTCTATAGCGCACTGCAGCGGGTAATTTTTCAAAATATGGATGCGGTAGCATGCGACAGCGGGAGACTTAGCTTATTTTGCTTGCTCCATTGTGCGCCACAGCGCGCTGTAGCGGCCGCCGCATTTTTTGCCAGTCAGGAGCATTTATTGCTGCTGGGACAAGACCCCCAACTTGCATCTTGTCCCCAGCCATCATTCCCTGTAGCAACTCTGATTTTTAATGGAAAGTGGCCTCTTGATGTGATAAGAAGGATAAACAAAGAAGGATATTGGTTACTTCACCCTTAATTTTGGATTTGCCATCATGACTTCAAAATTTTTAATTATCAAATGCTTGTTATGGAGAGGATGAAGGAGGATGCAGCCCCTCTCCTATAAATACACCTCCTCTTAACTAGAGAAGGGTTCACAATTTTGCTCAACACACTAAGTAAAGAGGAGGAGTGCATAAGGAGAAGTGAGGAACTCCCCAAGGGTGACAAGGCAAGCTCTTGCTAAGGAACATTCCTAGTATCTGCTAAACCTTACTCTTGTATTTTCTTTTCTTAGTTGATCATGAAAGGGTCTTTATCCATGTATGTGTTTTTCTTCATTTTTTTTGTAATGAGTAGCTAAATCTCCCTTGGGGAGGGTTGGGGAAATCCCATGTGTATGAGTTATTATTAATGTATGAAGTTTTCCTCAAGCAAAATTAAATTGTAAAGAACTCAATGCCTTGTTAAGATATTTTTTTTATTATTTGGTCTTGAATGAGGATAAAAGGAAAATGAACTAATGACTTTAAGAACTAAGTTGTCTTGTGCTCCATAGCTCACCTTAGGTTGGATGCTAGGTTTATGAGTGCATGGGAGCTTAGAACTATGTGACAAAGTTCGTGAGCTTAATACACCTTAATCTAAGCTCAATCAAAGTGTTGATGCATGTGATGCTAAGACTCACTAAATGAGCTCCTTAGCTCAACATAATTGAGGTAGAGGAAGAAATAGTTGAGTACTCATGAACTAAGTGACATGGTCATTGAGCCCAACATATTGATCCCTCATCTCAACTAACTATGTGGGATGCGAGTGATGCTCATTATGGAATCAATGCTTATAAGATTTAAAAGACTTAATAATTGATGTCTCCTTGATCAAGAGATAAGATAAAAACACTAAACCTAAAATCTTATAGGAATCTTTATGCCAAAATAGAACCGAATGTGTGATCATTTTGTGCACAAGATTTGAACTTGTGAAACCTTGAGGTAAAACTCAAGGAAGAACAATGTGCACTTGATTAAATTTAAGAGAATAAAAGACAAAGCTTAAGATTTCAACATGCATTCATAAATTTCTTATCACATGTGGGATGAACCCAACTCTTCTACCTCTTTTATCTAACTTATCTTCACATAGTAATTATTGTGCTAAATCTAGGACCAACTCAACCAATCAATTGTAGCTTAAACATTAGTGAGAATAGATAGACCTTAGTTTCAAAACAATCAATTCCCTGAGGATCGATAAATCCCAGAAATTAACACTTTCCACTTATTACTTCAGACCATGTACACTTGCGTGTGAGCGCAAACGTGTATTTACAGTATGTCAATATGCTTCACGACAGTTGAGACCACATGAGAGAAATTATTCAGTACATGATCTAGAACTTGCTACAGTAATTTTTTCATTGAAAATATGGCTTCATTATTTGTACAGTGTTCAATATTCCATTTTCACTGATCACTAGAGTTTAAAGTACATCTTCACTCAATGCAAATTGAATTGCTACCAAAGGAGATGGCTTGAATTAATTAGTGACTATGATTTAGATATTCAATATCACTCAGGTAGAGCAAATGTAGTGGTAGATGCCCTCAGCTATTATACAACATTATCAGCAATGATTGCTACAAGTTCATTAATAAAAGAATTCCAAAAGATGGAAATTATTCCTATTTAAGGTGATGTGATGAGCTCAATAATAACTAATATCAATATAGAGCCCACCTTTCATAGAGATATTTCTATCTCTCAAACTAAAGATGATGAATACTTAAAGTTCAAGATGGATATTCAATGTGGTTGCCGTCATGATTTGCAATTGCACAGGATAGTGATCTATCAAGATAATTGTATATGGATCCCTAAGTCAATGCATCAAGAGATTATTATAGAATGCCATAATTCAGGTTATCAAGACTTGAAGAAATCATTTTGGTGGCCCGGTATGAAAAAGAGTGTGGCAGAATTCATGTCAAAATGTCATGCTTGTAATCTTGTTAAAGTAGAACATCAAAGACCTAGAGGACTTCTTAACCCTTTATCTATTCCAAAATAGAAATGGCTTGATATTTCCATGGATTTTGTTATGGGTTTACCGAAGTCTAGATAAGTTGCTGATTCTATTTGGGTCATAGTTGATCGATTAACCAAATTGGCCCATTTAATTCCAATGAGATAAACAGATTCTGTGGAAAGGCTGGCAAAGCTATATATTAGAAAATTTATCAGACTCCATGGCATTCCAAGATCAATTATTTCAGATCATGATAGTAGATTTACTTCCAAATTCTGGATTGCAGTGCATCATGATTTAGGCACCACATTGGCTATGAGCACTGCATTTCATCCACAAATAGATGGACAAATGGAACAAGTTAATCAAATTCTTGAAGATCTTTTGTGTCTATGCCTTTTGGATTTTGGTGGTTCTTGGGAAGACCACATTCCTCTTGTAGAGTTTGCCTACAATAGTAGCTATCAAGCAAGTATTTATATGGCACCTTATGAAGCATTATATGGAAGAAAATATAGCACTCCACTTGCTTGGTCTGAGACTAGTAGTGAACAGCTTTTTGGATATGACTTGGTTGCAAAAACCAATAAAAAGGTGTAATTAATCAGCAGAAAATTAAAGTTACACAAGACCATCAAAGAAAATATCACGATGTTCACCATCTTCCTTTAAATTTCAATGCTGGAGAATTTGTTTATCTTAAAGTTATAAATTTCAATGCTGGAGAATTTGTTTATCTTAAAGTCAGACCTATGAAGGGAGTATTTCAATTTGGAGTAGCTAGGAAACTTAGCCCTCGCTACGTTGGTCCATTTGAAGTATTAGAAAGGGTAGGCTCTGCTGCCTATAAATTAAAACTTCCTGAAGACTTTTCTGTTGTTTATAATGTATTTCATATTTCATCATTACGAAAATGTCTTCGACATCCTTCGCATTTAGTTCAACTTTCAGCAGTATCTATCCAGCCAGATTTATCTTATGTTGAAGAACCAACCAAAATCTTAGCTCGTGATCAAAGGCAGCTAAGAAATTGATCTATTCCAATAGTTAAGGTTCAATGGAAGAACCGTATGCGAGAAGAATCCATTTGGGAGAAAGAAGTGGATATACGACAAAAATATCCTAATTTGTTTAATTTAGGTACTTTCTTAACTTCTTTTCAGTTCAATTTGTTATTTTCACTATATCTTATTCTTCTCACTTGAGTGATGTTGAGGACGATATCGTTCTTAAGTGGGAGAGTCTGTAATAACCCAGGTTGTTACTTAGGTCAATTAGGACTAATCCAAGTTATAATTATAGTTCTAGTGTCATAATTAAGTCATTTGGAACTCATCTCTAAGACCCAGTCCAAATTAGAGATCAAATGGATAAAACCTAATTTCTAGAAAATTCAGAAACCCTAGAAATTGACTTTTTATTTTGACCTCGAATCAAAAATCTGACTTCGCCATTGCGTTCACCACCCCAAATTAGCTATGGGTGATATTTTGGAAGTATTTGGAAGTCATTGGATTTTCATCGAATATTTTAATATTATCTAAGTACCTCGAAAAAAATCAATTAATTAAATACTCATCGAATCGAAAATCCGATCGCACCGTTGCGTTCCTCACCCCTCAAGTTGCTAGGGGTGATTTATAGGAAATTTTAGAATGAAATTAATTATCTAAATCTAATTAGTAAAATTCATTAAAAATTAAATTAATATTAAATCTAATTTAAGCAAGTTGACGGCGTTGTCCACCCTCTCTTCATGCAGTTTCCCATTTTCTACTTGCGACCATCTGATTGGACGGAGGCTTCGCACCGTCTGATCGCTCGATCGGACGATCGACACTTATCATCTCTGCGAAGCACACGCGGCAATGGCTTTCGATGCGCGTCGCCCTGCCTCCCTCCCACGCATCTTCCAACCCATTGGATCACCACTCAAAGCCTGATTAAAGACTCAAATTGATCTCTTCTGTGGGTTTGCGCAAATTGGAACAAGTGAAAGGCGAAGAAGCTCTCGATCAGGGTTAAAGACATTTTGAGCCATTCACAAGGTACCCTTCTTTGTAGTCTATTCTCTTTTGCATCTTCAATCGCATAAGTTCGAAACCTTATTGCAGTAGAGGAATTAAAGATTGAGCGATTTCGATTATGCTTAAGTGATGTAGATCGATCTAAATCGCTAATTGATCCACAGTCCTTACCGTTAAAAATGGGTGAGCCGCGACAAGGTTAATTAGGGTTAGCGATTTCGATCAAACCAGGCCACCATATATCTTGATTCAGCCACATACAGGTAGGTCACAGCAGGATCTATCCAAACGCGTGCGGTCCTGGTCGAACCACCGCCGGGAAGGCCTCGAAACTTCAAGCCCTAACTCTTGGGCATGGGCATCTGTCAAGAAGACGAAGCATCGGGTCGGGCCGGGTCGACCCGGGCCGGACCCATGTTTGACGAACATGGTCTTCGCGTGGGCCCCGCCCGTGACTCACTGTCAGTTGAGTCGACATCGCGTGGATTATGCCTAGATGAACTGAGTGTGTAGGCGCGTGACTCCTGTACTTGTGGTGTCCACCCCACGCCGACACTTATCTCAACGAGAGGTCAGCTATGGGTCCCACCTTCAAACCCCATCGAATGAGCGGATGACACCTGTACCGGGGGACCTGCTAGCTGCATAAATTATAATGTAATTATATATATATATATATATATATATTCGGACTAAAATAGATTAGATAAATTAAAATTAATATTATGTAAATTAATTAATTTAATACCTAAACTTTAAAGAACCATATCTTAATAAATATGAGTCCAAATTATACAAACAAATATACCAAATCAATTAAAAAAATACAAGAAATTTATTGATGTCATTTATTTTGCTGTAAGACTATTATCTCACCTAGTGACATTTAGGGTTCATTTGATGTGACATAAATGGTTTAACTTTACACACACTAATCCAAACTTATCAAATATGGGTCTCAAAGTAATCAGCAAACCCTAAGGATTAACCTAGTAGTATTTATTTTGTTGTTTGGATTAGTTCTAGACTAATGACATTTAGGACCTAACACTAATTAGGTCAATTGACCCTAGAACTTCAATTGACCATAAATTAGTCAATTTAACTCCGAATAAGGTGATCTATATATCAATTTTGATCAGGAAAACCTAATTAATTGTAAACCATAAAAATATTTAGGCTCCAATGGTTAGATTTCTTAATCAACCCTAATTACCCTAAAACTTAATTCATAAAGATTAGTAAAATTAATAATCCAATTTGAGTGATTCAAATTTTAGAGAATTTCTAGAGTAGATTAGAATCTAGTGGTATGATTAGTTTAATGGTTTTATGATTAATTTTACTAATCACTCATTAATCACCCTAAACCCTAATTAAGCCATTACTTAGCCAATTAGAGTCCAAATTGAGCCTACTACTAGACAATGTGATGAGTGGGTAATTTGTGATCTACAGCCACTGATTTTACTCAATTTAGATACTAATTAAAAAAGTTTGAATTTTTTACCATTAATTAGAGAACTCTTAAATTATCATTTTACTCTTAGAATTTGTATTGGCTATAACTTAGCCAATACATATCAAAATTTGATGATTTTAGATTCTATGGAAACCTCAGAACTTAATATTCAATAAACTGACATAAAATTTAGATTTTATTAGGTCAAATTACCAATTTGCCTTTATAGGTCAAATTCCTTAATTTGACCTTATAAGGATTAATTCTTAACCAAAATGGATGTACTTACTGTCTAAACTTATATTAGACAGTAACTAATCAGTCCACTTTAATAAATTATAGATTTAAACCCTAATTCATAAAGTTGATCTTCTTAACCCTTAAGTAGGGGAAAAATAGTCATTTTACCCAACCATTGGATTAAACATTTTTTTAAGCCCTAGAATCATTGTCTAAACATAATAATTAGTAATTAAAGGGATTTAAACTTTAATTAAGATAATTCTAAGTCTTAAATTAAAGCTTTAAGGAAAATCATAAATTTGGTCCCAAGTAAAAATCTAAGTAAATATGTAAGTTCTTTTCTTTCCTTTGAACTTCTTAGTTCACCCATAGGTCTTATATCATTAGTTAGGATGAGTGTCTGAGTACTTCTCTTAATATTTAAGAGCCTTAATTCCTAGGATTAGGAGTAGAGCTTAGGTTAGAATTCATTTAACAAGTAAAGTGGGTTACTCATTAGGTGAAACCTTAGTTTTAAAAGTTTATAGATTTTCATCTTTTATTAAATAATTATTTGATCTTTTAATCTTAGAATTTGGATTAGAGATCTATCCTATTGAGTTTGACTTTACTCAATAGGATTTTCCATACATTTAATTAGTGAGATGGGATTAAACCCTAGTCCTTAGAATAACCTTATGATTAAGAATTGAACCCCATTATTTGGAGTTCAATTCTTAATCCTTTCAATCTTGATTTGGCTAATCAAGATTTGGGTTTGGGATTATTTAAAATAACAAATTAGGATGGTTGACTTACTTATTTAATTATATAGATGACATTAATTTAGTTATAATTAGGACCTAGCTAGTCCTAATTATGTTCAACTCATAGGATCATGATTCTAAGTTACATACAGTGTAAGAATTGATGATTCTGAATCTTATGTAACTTAGAGTAGTTAGGACAACTTAATTAGAAAATAAAGCGATATCACAAGGTTGTTTAGTGCTATTTTATTTATTTAAATTTGTATGCTACGCTTTCCTTGTTTTGGAATTCATTATACATTTGGACATATTACATTGAACATGGAATAATAGATGAATATTCTATGTTAAACTTTGAATACATTCATATGACATTTTCATAACTTAAAGAGAAAATTTGATGGAAATAACTTTATTAAACTTTATGAGATATGTCTTATTTAGTCTGCCTTCTTGTAGGACCTTACTTTTGAGACAGTTTTTTTTTTTTTGCCTAGGACTACTTTCCTAGTGCGTGTTACTTTTGCCTAGGACTACTTTCCTAGTACGTGTTATTTTCTGACTAGGACTACTTTCTTAGTGTGTGATACTTTAATCTAGGACTATTTTCCTAGATGATCAGATGCACCTTACTTTTTGGCAGGACTAAGTAGGAGTATCTCCATACTTTACTATTATACCCTTACTTTACATTTTCTTTACCATTACTTTATAGTTCTGGCATATCTTTTACTTTACAGTTCAGCATACTTACATTCAGTAGTTCCCTTAATACTTACAACTTTACATGTACATTATAGCAATTTACTTTTACTTTATGGCATCTTAGGATGTTAGAACTTTACATTTAGTTCAGTACTATCATTTTAAATTGAAATCAGCATGTTTTAAATTAATCATATTACTTAGGACTTTTCCTTGTATTTAGTAGATTCCTTTATATGTTACTTAAATCTTTTATGCAGCTTGAGGTGAGGTATGTGCTTACCTCACATCTTGTTTGAGTTATAATTATGTTAATTATAACTTTATCATTTTCTTTGATGCTTTATTGCTCCTACTTTGCTTAGATATTGTGATACCTTTCTTAAAAATTTATAGCCTGAAACACATAATGATAGATTCTAAGCTTTTTGAGATTGTGGCACCTTCCGGAGATCTGGTTCAAGAGGAGGAGGGTGCAGGAGAAGAATCTTAGCTTTTCTCTTACTTTGTGAGGATTGAGTAATTTTGCCTTTACTTTACCGCTTAAACTTAACTGTCGTTTTGTAATAATACAAGTTTAAACTGCTTTACATTTCATGCTTTTGTATTCTGAGTTGTATAGTTCTTATTTGGATTGTATGGATGTTATTACTTATCTTTCTTCCGCACTCTGATATACTATAGTATGCTCATTCAGTGATTGGTTCTTTTTGCTCTTTCTCTTTAGAGCACATCTTCCCTTAGCATTTGATTAAGAAGGACCATTCCTTAATCTGAATGCTAAGTGAGTGTTTGCCTGTTGACGACCACTTCCTAATCCTGATGATTAGGGGGGCGGCCGCCACACTTACCAGCTGGGAAGAAAGCTCTTCAAAATAAGTGAGTTTACCGAATGAAGGAAGAGATGAATGGAAGCAAGCGCTGCAAGGCGAGACTTGTAGTCAATGGTTTCTAACAAAAATATGGGGTCGACTACAGTGAGATCTTCGCCCTAGTTGTGAAGATGACAACCATAAGGGTTGTACTAAACTTAGTTGCAGTTGAATATTTTCATCTAGAGCAAATGGATGTTAAAACTGCATTCCTTTACGGAGAACTGGAAGAAGAGTTTTATATGCAATAGCCTGAAGGGTACAAGGCTCAAGGGAAAGAGAAGTCTGAGCTAGTGTGCAAGTTCAACAAAAGCCTCTATGGCTTGAAGCAAGTACCAAGGCAGTGGTACAAAAGATTTGACAAGTTCATGACAAAATCAGGGTACAAGAGATGTCAGGCAGATCAATGCTGCTACATAAAGCAGTATATGTCCTGTTATATTATTCTATTGTTGTATGTAGATGATATGTTAGTCGTAGGATCAGATATGGAGGAGATAAAGATACTGAAAGAACAGATGTCAAGGGAATTTGACATGAAGGACTTGGGGTCGGCCAAGAAGATTCTTGGAATGAGAATCTATAGGGAGAGAAGTGCAAGAATTCTGAAGCTATCGTAGAAGGATTATGTTGAAAAGGTGCTGGAACAATTCAACATGAATGAAGCAAAGCCAGTGGGCACTCCCCTAGCAAGTCACTTTAGTTTATCGAAGGAATAGATGCCGAAATCTGAAGAAGAGAAGGAACATATGATGAAGGTTCCTTATACTTTAGCAATTGGGAGCTTGATGTATGCGATAATCTGCACGAGACTGGACATTGCCCATGCAATAGTAGTGGTCAGCAGATTCATGGGAAACCTAGGAAATTGCCATTGGGATGCTGTCAAGTGGATCCTAAGGTATCTGTAAGGTACAGCGGATAAAGCCCTATGCTTTGGAAGATATGATATCATTTTGCAGTGATATGTAGACTCAGATCTTGCAAGAGATATTGATAGCAGGAGAAGTACTATGAGTTATGTCTATACATTAGGTAGTGCAGTGGTGAGTTGGATCTCCAAGCTACAGAATATTGTATCGCTATCAACAATAGAAGCTGAGTACGTTGCCATCACGGAGGCAAGTATGGAGATGATTTGGTTGAAGGGATTCATGGCTAAATTAATCAAGGAGCAGAGGGATGTGAAGCCCTATAATGATAGTATGAGCACCATTCACATAGCCAAGAATGTCGCTTTTCATGCCAGGACAAAGCACATTCAACTCTGTTACCATTTCATCTGAACGCTATTGGAAGAAGGGTAGCTTGGATTAGAAAAGATACATACTTCTAAGAATCTAGCCGACATGCTTACTAAAGCACTAACAGTGGAGAAACTGAAGCTATGTGCAGCTTCAGTTGGCCTCGGTACATGAAGGGAGAGTGATGTTGAGCCACACCAAAATCCTTAACAGACACAGAAGAAGACAGTGAAGGTTCAAAGGAGGAAGCTAGGGAAGGTTGCCTGGAATTCTCCAAGTGGAAGATTGTTGTGTTGTGGAGATTTAACTGTCCAAAAATAGCACAGGCGCTATGCTACAGCCCACTGCAGTGCGCTGTAGCAGAACCAACCCCGAAGCTGAGGTGCCACAGCGTGCCTCAGTGGCCAGCATTCGAAACACAGGCGATGCAGCGCGCTACAGTGGAATCAAATGAGAGTGCTACCGCACGCTGCAGCGTGCCACTGAGCACTACAGCAGATGCAAGTTTAAAACATGAATGCTATTGTGCGTTACAGTGAATGCAAGCTTCTTCTCTTCTCCATTCTAAGAGTAGAACTGTAGCTGTGTATTCTGAGGAGTTTTAGTTCTTATAACTCTGTAAACCTTAAAGTCTTTTGATAGTGGATTTTCTCATTGGTGTGGCTCTGTGGTTTTTCCCAATCTTTGGGTTTTCTACGTATATGCTTGTCTTTGGATGATTTGTATGTGCTGTGATTTTTTTACTATGATTTTGTGATTTCTAAGCTGGCTCGGTAATCGCCAATGCACCTCGATCCTCAAATTCTTTGAACTTTGGTTTTGTTGTTGCTATTACAAGTGTCATTCCGCTTTAGGTATCCTGTGTAGTGTATTTTACCAATAGTAAAATATCAAATTTTAAATGAAAGATAATTTTTATTTATTCTTATTTTAGCTTAAGCAAATAACCCAATAAATTGATTTAAGCATACTCTTAAAATAATATTGGTAATTTTTAAGAATTTTACCATTAACGAATTTTCTGTGGTTATTTTAAAATATATTTACTTAATTAGAAAATTAAGATAATTAAATTGACTTCTAAATTAAAATCAGAGTTTATCATTGAACTCCTCACCCCCAAATTAACTAGGAGTAAAAGTTTGGGAATTTTTAGAAGTTGTCAAAATTTTCTGAATATTTTAATATATTTAAATAATTAGATAATTAAAATAATTAAATTTACCTCAAAATTAAAATCCAACCTCATTTTTAAGTTCCTCACCCCTAAATTAGCTAGAGATAAATTTTTGGAATTTTCAGAGCCTATTTGATCATTAAATTTGGATAATTAAATTATATTTATTTATTAATTAATAAATAAAAAAATCCGCGCAAGCTTTTGCACGAGCAGACGCGTGTCCTGCGTAGACGCATGGTTGCATAGGCTGAGTGCACGTGGGCTAGACCATTACCTTATGTCACATTATAACCCCATTTATAACGTAATTCTCGATTCCAACAACTGAATTTTGAAGTTTGGAGCTTAGATCCATCATTTGAACCTTCAAGGTCACCAATCAAACCTTAAAAAGGTACCCTTTTCTATCTTTAAGCTCGAATTA
This sequence comes from Gastrodia elata, assembly GCA_016760335.1. Classification (NCBI taxonomy): domain Eukaryota; kingdom Viridiplantae; phylum Streptophyta; class Magnoliopsida; order Asparagales; family Orchidaceae; genus Gastrodia; species Gastrodia elata. The sequence goes on from CM028669.1 coordinate 20,464,054, forward strand.
TGTCATCATAATTTCTTAAGTTAGAGGCAAACTTAGGAGGCATATTTGGTGCAAATCGAAAGGATCTTGAAGAGACCTTTCCATCGGTATATGGCATGCTTTGTGATCTAGGGAGAATTTTGATGTCCTAAGTGGACCCTCTTGGGTTCACCGCGTCCGTCCGAACAGGTCAGGCCCGACTGCGGGTCCTGCCGCAGGGCCGCGCGTAGCCTGCGTGCGCATGGTTTGGCTCGCGAGCATGCAATTTGCAAATTTTCAAAGTAAAATAACTATTCATATGAATAGTAATTTCAGAATAATAAAAATTTAGTTCTTTAATTGCAAAATTTCAAAGCTTGGTATCTTGTTAATTACAGCTCCAAATATATTGATATTATATCACAAAATGCTTAGAAAATTGCAAGGATTATTAATATGTCATTAGATTCTCTATTTGGTGATAATATCATAACTTAATAAACTAAAATCTAAATGTTGTGACCCAATATACCATTTTAATCAAAAAATATAATGGACACTAATCTACAAAAATATTTAGGTTTCTATCTATAGTTTCCTTAATCATGCTTAATCATTTAGGAATATAATTAGTGAATATTAAGCTCAATTATTAGCCAAATTTCAAGTTTTAGGTTTTTGATCACTCACTAAACATAGGAGAACAAGATTGTGAGATTAAAATTATTTTTCTATAATTAATTTCACTAATCACTCACTAATCACTATAAGCCCTAATTAAGGATTAGAATAATAATTAAAGTCCAAATTTAGCATGATTACTGTGATTATAATTATTGTGCTATAGGGAACCCATAGTCGCTAATTTTGCTTGATTTGGACATCAATTAGTGAAAATGAATTATTGACCCCTCCCTTACCTATTTTAGGGCCTTTTCTTAATTAGCTAATAACAAAATCATTTGATCAAAACATCTTACAAACTTAGTATCTATGAACTACTTAGACTAAATATAATATATGTATATCTTAAAATTTAGGTTTCCCTAATTTAATTTTTCTAATCAATCATTAATGAGCTTAAACCTTAATTTATGCACATTAGCATTAAACCTTAGCTAAATTAGGTGTTCTTAATGTCAATCTTCATATTATATAGTTATAAACCATTTGGAATTAAGAGAAATTAAATTGGAATCTTAAATCCTTAAGTCTCATTTTAGACCCTTAACGAGGGGTATTTTGGTTATTTTGGCCAAATGTTAGCTTAAGTGAAATTTAATCATTCCAATATATCCTTTATCATTAAAATCAGTAAAATTAATGTTTAAAACCAGCATAAGGTTGTTTAGACCATCATTTTGCCTTAAAATCCTAAACTATTAATTTAGCCTTATAACATAAGTGTTGACATGTGGATGTGAAAATTCATATTTTGTTCATCCTTAGAATCATTACATTATCAAATCATAATTAATCTAATTAAATTCCATTTAAATTTGGAAGTTTTATTTAAGGTAAACTTTCATGATGATCTTTAGAATTTCCTTAAATGATTGAATCATGTTAGATCTTATTGAATAACATAAGTGTCCATTATAAACCTGAATAGTATACTGTTTCAATCAATTTAGCATGCTTAGTGAATAAATCATTTAGGTCTCATTGATTGAACTAAATAACTACAAATAACTTATTTTATGACTAAATATTAATATTTTACTTTAGAATTTATAAAATTAAAAATTTCTTTAAAATAACTTAAAAATTTAATCAAATGAAAATTAATAATATTAAATTATAAAATATCAATTTGATAATTTAAATTGATATTTGACATATCAAATCAAGTAAATTATTGTGTATTATCAAACAAGTTAGGTACATAGATCAATTTGTAAGTCTTACTTCACTGTATCTATTTTGAGCTTAATTCCATTTGATTCATGATTTGTCTTTTTTATATGCTTATCACTTAATAAATTGCAAAATATTATCATAAGACATGTGGTAAAAAGATGAAATATATCAATATATGTGGTGTTTATTTTGAAGGAAGATAAGCAATACTAAAATCTGTACAGATTGGGTCGGCTAGCAGCCCTTGATAATATAAAGAGGGATTTAGCCCTTTTAGGAAGCGGGAAAATCTATAGGAAAGACACTAAAATTTGAAAAAAGGATAATAAACTACCGACGGGTAATCGTAAAGCTTCCTAAAGGCTATGCCTATTAGTTTACCCATTTGGGTTTCAGGGTCTTCGGATTTGACTTTATGTCACATATGAATTTTGATAACATTTATTTCATGATTTTATATATGTTTAATTCAAGTCTAACATGTAGGGCAAAATTGGGGACATTTAGCAAATATTTATATTTCCTTACTTTTGATGTAAAATTATTTATATAACTTTTAATATTGATTTAACCTGATATCTGATGCTAGAAAGTAATTTTTATAATATAATTTACGTACTCCTACCTTATTGGTTGTTCTTAAATTTTGAAGTTTTGATAATTGAACATAAGAAGATCGACTTTATTAAAGAAAAAGGTTGAATTAAAGATGTGATGTATTAATGTATAAAACATGTAATGTATATGTGTATGGTTCTGTATGGATAATTATGAACTCATTCTTATTTTACTTTCATTACTAATATCTTATATATGAATTATTTCTTAGAAATTCTCAAACTTGATTTCTCGACCATCACAACCACAACCCCATTATGCAAGGAAAAAACTTTTAATACATAATTCCACCTGGGTGTGAGCCATAATTTGATGGATGCATGAGGCAGCAATTTGTGACTTAGACATTTTAATAATATGGCACATTATGTGACTTAAACTTTGTCTCTGTTTAGCTGCCATATTTATAGTAAAACGAATGTTTCTTTTATGGTCTCAATTTGTATAATGCAAGAGGATTATATGATTGTCGCTAATGACTCATGGACACATAATAACATTAAATTAATATTTTTTGCATAGGAAGCCCACTGCTTAAGAAAAGGATAGGAGATAAGCTATACGTGAACGATGATTACGACATAAAACTACGGCGGCATGATAAAGGACGCTATATCCGGCCATGTCATGGTACATTAATTTATTGATGTAGTCGTGTTTAGTTGCTTAATAATGATGTCCACCTTCATGTTTTTGGATTATTAGGCAACAGATTATAATTTATTTTATAATTTTATTTTGTCTTAGTTTGATAAGGATAACTTCAATTGTTTACAATATGCAAATTAAATACAAAGAATTTGACTGCAATAGGACTCTGTTATGGTGTTGAGTCTGATTGGATCGGCACGGGAGTTGCCGACAAAGTTTCAGCGGATTTCGACACAAAGCATCGAAGGCGTTGCTAGGCAGACAGTAAGTTAGGCACACGGCGCGCCCCTGAGCATGCCGCCCGGCGCCGGAAAAGCTTAGTCCCGAGAGCTAAGTGCCCTGGCGTGCCTAAGCTGAATTAGTACTCAGCAATGGTAAACTTTAAGGTTATTAGTTCATAAGCTTGTTATGTTATTGGCACTCTATCTTTTACCAGCTCTATTTTCTTATTACAATTATTTATCCTCATAACTCTAAAAGTGAAAGGCCTTTACTATTTCTTCTCCTTGAAATTTATGAATTGATTGCAACTATATTGGATTCTCTCACGAAAAATAAGGAGGATTGGTGAACAAGAACAAGCTTCAAGCATTCTATGTTGGGCCCTCCATAGACTTGGTAAAATCATTAAACCATCAATTCGTTTTTTTTCTAAATTGAATAGAGTTCTTTGGCAATCATAGGACTTTTTCCGGTATTGGTAATCCTTATCACCTCGGATTATTTTCCTTTCTTTGTCTTTCTTTTACTTGAGTCTAATTTGGAGGAAACATTTATGCAATTTATCTAGCTAGAAGTATAAATGTGGCAATAAGAAAATAATTTATTGTGATTTATCGTGATTCTCTTTGTATCTTGTTGAAAAATCTTGAACATCTTATCAAATTTAGTCACCAAGATGGTTGAATGCTTTATCACACTAGGGGCGAGGACGAGTAAGGCTGAATTGCTGGAGAAAAATCTGCACGACCAATCATAGCACACAAAAAAAATACCATATACTACGTGAAAAACACAAACCACAAAATCATTCCACAAAGATTTTACTATAATATGAAAGAATACAAACAAAAACTCCTTGTATATACCCTATCTTCATATCCTAACCCCATGCTACTATGTGTATTGTTACGGTGTCGATTAGGTCTAAACCTAAACAGATTAAATTAAAAATCAGGATCTCGATTTAAGTCGAATAAAAATCCAATAAAACTATCCTTGGATAGAGCATAGAGCAGTAAATAAAAATAAAGTAAAAATCTAATAAAAATCCAATAAAACTATCCTTGGAGAGTTAATTCACTTTTAAATAAAAATAAAGTAAAAATAATGAGAGTTAATTCATACGTAGAAACTAAAATGATCATGATGAAACTTCAAATAGCATATATCTCATTCAATTATGAAAAATTAAGTATTTAACATAGACACATATAGTTATACATATTTAATGTTATTGCCAATAGCACCAGGACTTTACAGATCAATAGATAGAACAAGAAGTATTTCTAAAGCAAACATGTTTAGGATAGTACATGTTTAGTCTCATTCAAACATGAATTTTATTAGTTTGAAAACTTAAAAATTCTAAGTACATGTTTAGGTAAATTTTTAGGAGAGTTAATCCAATTGATGATTGGAGCTTAAGTAGCTTCGTCTAATTATTAAGATAGGTAGAAAATAAAAATTTAACTTCTAAGTTAGGATCTAGGAGATTTATATCAGTAAGATGGATGGATTAATCTCAATGGAGGAACTCTCCTTAAATTCAGTAAGTAGCTTTAATAGCCAGAATATCAGATCATATTAGATAAATTCAATAATTTATTTTAGTAATTAAATACTATTTTTAGGTTAAGACACATGTATGTCTTAACATCAGAACATATCAATCAATCTGAATATACAGATCAGAGGATGATGCATGATCTTGAGTCTATGCATTTTCAGAGTAAATAACTAAATAATTTATCAATAATTAAGATTAGTCCTTAAGGATAAATATTTTAGGATAATTAGATAAAGCTACAATTAATTGCATGAAACATTTTTAATACTGTAATGCTTTGCGCATAAATCCTTATTACATAACATATAAGATTTGTGCATGAAAATGAAAATTTAGTAATTTAGAAAAATATTCAACATATGGAGAGTTCATCGAGGAGGATTATTCTGCATATAGCACTGTCAACGGGAAAACTACAGGAGGAATAAAGTGAATGCATGTACACTTGAGGAGAGTCATGTTGATAAGAACCCACACATTCAAATAGTCAAGCAAACATGTTTGACTCCTCAGTTGCTTTTGTGCATGCCTGCAGAACAAAAGTTAAATAAGATAAAAGAAATTTCATGTGTATTTGAATTCAGTTCAGTTCATTAAAGTTTAACTTTTAGAAGCTATTCAGACATTATTGTCTTACTCTTTATAGTCATTTATTCTCAGTGTATTTACGTTAGTATTTGCTTAACTATTTCAATTATTAGTTTATATCACTCTACTTGTCTCAGTACTTTACTTATAGTACACTCCTATTAACATATATCATTGAACCATACTTTAATTTTATTTTCATATTTGTTATATTATATTATATTATATATGCCTAAGATTTTCTGCAGCGATATAATTGATAAAATATGTATTATTTTATCTTAGCTTTTCCATACTACTGCTCAGTTATAATTTATAGTTTATAGCTTCTTACTTTCAATCATTTATGTATTCTAGCATTGTTTCACTGCTTTAAATTAATTATATCTATGACATCCTAAAATTTGTTAAAATCTATAACCATTTTTTTTTAGGTGTGCCCTGCCATATATGAACATAAGATAGATCATGAGAATAAGTTAGATCTAACATTCGAGGAGTAAGACTCTAAAGAGACGATCTGTTAGAGTACTTGGAGAGCAAGAGAGTATTATGTTTCATTATGTATAACTTTGTATTAAAATGAATGTAATAAAGTGGAATAAGTATATTTTTTATTTTTCTAAATTTCTTTATTGTATTTGAATGGATGCATGTGGAAAATGTCAAGATGTATTTTATAATATTGCACTATTATACTAATCCCAAATATGTTTTTTGGAAAGTTAATGCCTAATATTAGTTTAGTTTGGCAAACTCAATATCGGGTCATTATGGTATGACTATTTATAGGCATTGAGTATGCAACAACCTCAGATAAATGGCCATCAAAGCAAATGACTACTATTGAGATTTCAAAGTACCCTCTTTTGTTTGCATCTAGGAGTTTCCACTATAAATATGTATAAATACAACTTACAATTTTTGGGATTTATAAACATCACTCTTGAATGCATATAAGATTTTTGAGAGCTTCCTTTATAAACTACCATAAATGTTACTTGTACTTTACCAAAGCTCTCAAATCTTTTCCATGTGATATTTCTTTTTATTCATTCCTTGGCATAGATCTTCATAGCATATAGAGGCATGGTGTGGCTCACCCTTCCTCCTTATTTTTTTTGTATGCACCACTTTGTGGAACCTGCTGCTTATGGGTTTTTTAACCCACCCCTTCTGAAGAGTTATCATTTTTTCTATGGTAGGTAGTGAAATACCATGCTACTAAGTTGGTGAATTCTAACCCAACATTAGGTGTTACCGTAGTACTTAACACTAAATTAATAGAAATCTAGCTCACTATTAAGCACTATGACGCAGGGCATGAATGAAATCATCATCGACACGCCAAATCATAATTTAGTACTATGTTTTAGTTTCCTATTTTTGAGTCCTATGGGCTTTTATATTTGTTCCATAAATGGGCCTTCATCCTAGCTCATATATTGTCATGTGAGTTAGTTATGTGAAAGGACACTTTAGTCTTTCATGAGAGAGTTGGTTTATGGTTTATTTGGTTATTTGTGTGAAAAGACATTTTAGTCCTTCATGAGAGAGTAAGTATATGGTTTTTTTGGGCTTTTAGGGGAAAGGAAACTGTAGTACTTCATGAGAGGCATTTAGCGTGTATTTTATGGCTATAAATTGGCCACCCTCACATGTATTATGGCATAACAAGTGATATAAAAAAATAACTCTCTTGTTCTTTGTGTTATGTGAGCTTCATTCTTGAGATAAGGACTTCTTGAGGTTTGGTTTGCAATTCTTGGAGAAGGACTTTCAAGAAATAAAGGTTCAATCTAGGGCAAAGGACTGCTCGTAGAAGTTAATCTTCTTTATCGTAAGTGGTATATTCACTAATAAGGCTACTGTAAGATCTTATCCATTTATTTTTATTTTCTTTCCTCCTACCTTACAAGTGTACACATTTAATACTAGCTCTCATTACTTGTAAATGCTTACGACACTTCTTTTTATTCTCAACAAGCAACCCACATATCTACTAGTAACTTAAATATGCAAGGTTAATTTTGTTAATTAATTGGTGGATTTGATTATGTTGCATGTCATCACCCCATCTTGCATCAAATTGGTATCAAAGAAGTTATCCTCATATCTAGTGCTACATTTCTATGTTAATTCATAATAATTTTTATTTTCATAACTATTAATGGATCATTAGTTTGATTAAAATTTAGTTTATTCACATCCTCCTCATTAGAATCATTCAAAAAAAAGTTGTCAAAATTTATCATTATAAACCTAATTTTTGGGTAATCAAAAAGAGATTTACAACTTTGTAATTGGTCATTTTCAACCTTTTAGGCTTCCAAAGGGTTTCATCATATACTCGGATAGCTATGGCTACTCATAGTGGTCACCCATATCAAAATCAAATGCTTGGTCATAGATGTGAGAATGTTATTCCTAACTTGCAAGAGCAGCTCGAGGATTTAACTTTCCTCCATCAACAAACTTGTAGAGAGTTTAGAGAAAGATTGGAGGCCCTAGAAAACATAAATAACAACAACACAATTCAAGAACCTAACCTGGCACAAGATGCCCACCAAAAAATAGTAAGAGAAATACACCTTATGAGCTGCACACAAATTCTTCTCCACTTATGTTTAGAATACAAAAGAAAAAGACATTTCAATAGAACAAATTATTGGAATATCCTGAGACAGAAGATGCTCCATTTCAAACTCTTTGTAGAGCTAATGCACCTTTGGGTCGACTATGAGGTTTTATACAAAACCAAAACCATCAACACTTTAAAGAACCTTATCGACATTATGCACAACTTTACGCCACCACAAGGCACATTGAACATGACCAAGATATAGACATTACTAGGAAGGTTAGAGTAGGCCCTTCAGCTTTTGATGGGCATCTTGATCCTAAATTGTTTCTTGATTGGCTCATAGAAATGGATTAGTATTTTGATTGGATGGCAATGTCTTGAAACTATCAAGTTAGATTTTCTAGTATGAAACTTGTTGGTCATGCTAAGACTTGCTCGATAAATCTAGAACTATAACAACAACGATCAGGCCAATTATATGCAAGATCTTGGGAATAAATGAAAGATGCTCAAGCAAAAATAGCTTCCTTCAACATTTCAAGACTAGCTTTTAGATGAACTCATAACACTTAGGAAAGGATCTATGAGTATTACAGATTATCTGACTCACCTTGATGAGTTAATAATTTGATGTGATATTATTAAAGATTCCAAAGCAACTATAACTAGGTTTCAAGCTGGATTAAGACCTGACATTCATCGAGAGATGTTGACTCGAGATGTATATATACTTGAAGAAGCATTTCAAAGATATCCTTAAATAGAACAATACTTAATTCTAATTTCTCAACCCAAATTTAACAATGTGCAAGGTGCAGCTCTTAAGCTAAATTAACTATTACCATCTGTGGTGCCCCACCCCTTAACCACCAATAATCAAGGATAAGGAGTGTGTGCCACTTTGGCAAATCCCTCACTTATTATTAGATTAGGTCTAATCCCCAATCCACTAATAAGGGAAGGATGTGCCCTGATAAATGCAGCGAAATCATTCACTAAGTATATACAATCACAGAGTGTAGAAGCAAGAAAAGTAAATGTTGCATCCATTCCACAATAATTCAAGTAAGGAATAACATGTGTAGCTTGGAATAAAATAGTATAGTAAAAGAACATACATAGGTACCTAAATTATAATAAATATTTAAATAAGTTTTAAATAAAATAAACCTTTCATACTCACAAATAAAAGAGAAAAATGATCTACTATTCTTCAACTCCAACCTGCTCTTCCTCCAAGAATGGCTCCTCCATAGGTGCAAGTTCCTTTAATTGATCAAATCTTGACATTGTTGGTTTTATAATGCCAGGACCCAGCCAAGAAAAAAAAATCTTGTTAGTCTAAGTACATTTTAAACTTTATTATTCATGAGTTTATTGATATTACCATTTACTTAGCTATATAAAATAGTTAAGTATATGGGGGTGGCAAGCATACAAAGGGATGTGATGAGTTAAAAATAAAAGCATTTATAACTAAGCAATTATGAGGTAAAAGAACATACCTCAATACTAAGCTGTAATAAGGTTAAGTATATATGTATAAATAAAGTAAGAAAATTACTGAAAGAAGAAGTCTATCCTAAATATATTGATGATCACATGGAGTATACAGATTTAAAGGAAAGTAATTTAACTGTGATATATAAGTAAGCAGTAAAGTAATCTAGCATCATATAACTATACAAGTAAGTAGGTAAAGTGAAGGCTAACTGCAGTAAAAAGGTAATAGTAAAATAGTAAATAAGAATGTAAAGATTGCCATATCAGAAGGGTTGGCCAATCGGGCCACAATAAATTCCCATAGCCTTTCTGGGCTAGGGCATAAATAGAAACATAACTGAGGTGGCAGAAAATACACATACAATAAGTTTTAGTTATTTTACTTTATTTTTGTGGACACATCTAGAAGTGGCTGAGGAGTTAAGCACGTCTGCAAGACTGTTTGGGTTCTAACTTAACACAATACTCCTCAATGAGTAATATTAAAGTATCCCTTATTTCTCATTACTCTCTATCCAGTGGAGGTAAGAGTGCACCAGAACCGACCAGAAATTGAACCCAATGCATCAATGTTATCTTGTATGACATGTTCAAGGTAATGGCATAAAGTACAAGGAATGCTAAAGCAACAAGTAAATCAAAAATAAGCAAGAGACTTTACTACACACATGTGATATATGTTATTATCTACTTAATCAATTCTAACTATTATAAGTTATACAAGTTCAGGATCTTCAATTTTTACTATCAAGTATAACTTAGAAATATGGCCTTATAAGTTAAAAGTAATTAGAACTAATCAGGTTCTAATTTAATTCAATCAATATTGCTTACAAGTTAAATAAGTAATCAATATCTCATATTTGATAAATTTAAATGCTCTAAGCTAAGATCTGATTAAGATCTACTAAAGCTATGGATTATGATTTGAACACCATGAATTAAGTTTAACTCCATAATCCAAAGGTAAAGCTTAAGGACTAAGGTTTAAGTCTAATTGTGAACTAATGATCAAGGCAAATTCTATTAGCATAATCAAGCTTAATAGAATAATTTTCCTAATCTTAATTTAAAGTTAGAAGATAAAATAATCAGAATTAAAGTATGAAAATCTAGAAACTAATAAAACTAAGGCTTTATTCATTGAATAACCCATTTACCCAATAAATGAATTCTAACATAGTATATATTCCTATTCTTAAGGAAAAGATCTAAAGGTGAAGGTGCAGATCCTAAAGAAGCTGCTAATGGATGACTTATGGAAATTTTAGGAGTTGATGATATTTATTACAATTTATCTTCATTTGCTGATCTAATTTACTTAAGGAAGTTAAGGATGTGAAGTTGAAACTAGGTTAAAAGCTCATAGATTTTACTTAAAAGAAATTTGCAAGCCTTTAATGGGATTTTTATCAATTTACCCAATTTATGAGATTAAGAGTCTAAATTGATTCTAAATCAATTTTATTACTAATTTTAATGATTTTAATGATATTTTAGAGGTTAAGGGCACTTAACCTAAATTTTGAGCAAAATGACCATTTTACTCTTACTTTTAAGGTCTAAATTGCTACATTTTGCTTAAGGGATCCAAATTAGATGTTATTGATGCCAAATGATTCCTTGGTATCTAACATGAAGATAGATCATAGGTACTTCAAATTTGAACAAGTATTAAGCCTTATGGGTTCAAATTAAGAATTTTAACCTAAAATGGCAGTTTGGTAATTTAACCTAATAAAGTCTAAACAGATATTTAGTTTATTGTTGTTTACTATCCAAGGATTCCATAGAGTTTAAGAACACTAAATTCTGATATCTAATGATTAAGTTATGATCATTTCAATATTAGAGATTAAATATATAATTTTAAGATTTAAATGAAGGGACCAAAAAACTAACTTTTCTATTTGATGTCTAAATTTAGCAAACTCGGTGGCTATATCTTTTCTATAATACACTAAGTACTTTAACTAGGAGTAGACCCAAATTAAACTTCAAATGGTCAAGTTATGATCTAATCTAGTTCTAGGGTGATTAGGAAAAATTAGGGTTTCTAGTAGTTAAAACCTAACTTTTATTTCAATTTATTATTAATTTGGTTTTTCTGATCTAAATAGTATATTGGATAACCTAATTTGGAGTTCAATTGGCTAAGTTATGATTAATTGAATTTTTAGGTCATTAAGCTAATTAAGGAGGAGTCTTAAAATTGATTAGTCTAATTAATGACCTAACAGCAAAACAAATATTACTAGATTAATCTAGACATTATCCTAATTTAAATGAGACTAATATTGGCTAAGTTTGGGTCATTGGGTTCAAAGTTATAGATGTTTAAAGTTTTCTAGGGTTTTGGTTCAAGTGTTGAGGTTCTAAAATATTACTATATTAAATAGGTGTCCTACAAGAAATTTGATACTACCATAATATTCCTCTTATTTTTCTGAGTAATATGAGATATATATTTAATATATTTGGACTTAAAGCTTAATAGTAATGAGTATTTAAAGTTTTTGTATTTAATTAATTAATTTTATACAAATTGAATATCACTGTTCATTTTTAATCTAACAATTTTAAATTAAATTATTTGATTTGTAGTGGCAGGCCCACTCCAGTCGACAAATGTAGAGCGACGGGACCCAGCAAGCCATGTGGCGGTGTACACGTGTCGAAAGGTACGGGCGGGACCCGTTGTCATGGCCGATAGGCACCGCTGACACATTGCAGGGCCCACGTGCATTTTGTGGATGGCGGGCACCTGAAACGTGGTGCTGGGACCCACCCCACCTTGGCTGCACCTAAAGAGTCGCAGGTCGGGCCCGGGTCGACCCGATCGACCCAAACGCTCACCATCTTCCCGCAAGCAGTCGAACATAGGCGCCTAGGGCATGAAAAATGGTGATGTTCCCGGCGACGGTTCGACCATGCCCGCATGACAATGTGTAGGTCTCGACAAGACCTATACGTCGACTATCGAAGCAACAGACGGGGGGCCTAGGTGGGCTAAAGTCTCGAACCCTGGGTCGGGTGGGTCGGGACGAGAGCGCACCCCACTGTATGGAACTGTGGATGACTCACGAATTACGTCCGATCGGGATCAAATTAGCTCGATCGGACCGATCGAAGCATAATATATCAAGTGAAATTGAGTTTTGAAATTCAAACGCAAGCATTGCATATGAAGATAGGGAGATCGAGCAGGTACCTGATTAACGGTGCCGAGAGTTAAGGTCTGAAGAGAATTGATCAAGCTTCATTGGTGCGCTAAGGATCCAATCGAGCGAAAGAGAAGAGGCTCAGAGGTTAAGAGAGGTTGACGCAGTTGATGAGGACACCCCTCGTGCGGTGAGTGGGCGACCACGATGGTGACCTTCCGTGGCGCGACATGCGGATGGTAAGGTGAGGGCAAAGCGTGGCAACCGTTCGATCGAGCGATCGAACTGTTATGATTCGCCGTTCGATTGAACGGCAAGAAGTAACGGTGTGCGGAAAATGGTAACGGTGCAAGCAACAGCACCGTTAGATTGGATTTAAAAAATACTATATATATATATATAATTAATTTTAATTGATTTATTATTTAAAATTAAACAATTAATTATATTTAGAAAAATTCCAAATATTCACCCCTAGCTAATTGAGGGTTGATAAACGCAACTACGAAGTTGGATTTCGATTTTGACGAGTATTTAATTTTTCTAATTTTCAGGGCATTTTAAATATATTAAAATATTTAACGAATTTTTGACGACTTCGGATTGCTTCCAAAATATTACCCATAGCTAATTTGGGGGCAATGAGCAATATAAAGAAGTCCGATTTTTGATTTGAGGTTAAAATAATTATTTCAATTTCTAGGGTTTCTAAAATTTTTAAAATTAGGCTTTCAATCCATTTAACCCCAGATTGGGCTAGGTCTTAATGGTGAACTCCTAATGACTTAATTAGTGCACTAAGATTAAAATCAGGACTTGGATTAATCCTAACTAGCTAGGGTAACAACTTGGGTTGTTACATGATCTGTTCCTAAAGTACCAAATGATCTAAGAATAAAACCCATATATGGAAGTTCAAATTCTAAATCAAATATCACGTGCTTTACTTGTGAAAAGGCGAGACATTATGCAAATAACTGTCCACATAAGAATCTTCATGTAGATTCCATCGATCTATAATTACAAGATGATCATTAAGGTAATGATGTTGAGTGTGATCCGTGTGAAGATGCTAGTAATGCCGATGAAGCTTTAAATAATCCACATTTAGTAGTAGTTCATTGTGTCTTAACTACCCACAAACCAATACTGATTGGAAATGAACAAATATCCTTCACACTTACTTTAAGAGTGGAGATAAGTTTTGTAAACATATTTTATAGTGGTAGCTGCATGAATATTGTCTCAGCTAGTACATTAGCAAGAATGAAACTAAACCCGAAGGCGCATATACAGCCATATAAGGTTGCATTGGTAGATAAGACTCGTATCTCTTTTACACAAAAATATCTTGTTCCCCTCAACTTCGGAACCTATTTTGATCACATGTTGTGTGATGCTCTCCCTATGGATGTTGCACATGTACTCTTAGGGAGAGCATGGCTATATGACTTAGATGTTACTCACTTTGGACGAGATAATACTTACGTCTTTATGTTTGGGGGAAAGAAAACTATCTTAAACCCGGTAAAGCCAAAGGAACTTTTGATTGAGAACCCAAAATATTAATTGCACCAATAGAGAAGCGACCTTTAACTATTATAAGTAGACAAGAGTTTGAGTATTCTGGTAAAAATACTATTGTCTATCCTCTTGTTGTTATGGAGTCTTTAGAAGGGGATGAAAATTCAACCCAATTCTGTGAAGTCACTCAACTCTTAACTGAATTCCAAGACTTGTGTTCTGAAGAACTTCCTAGTGAACTACCTCACACATCATGCTATCGATTTGGTACTTACCTTGCCCAACTTGCCACACTATCAAATGAATCTAATTAAGCATGCTGAACTTAAGCGCCAATTTAATGATTTATTTCACAAAGGATTCATTCGTAAGAGCTTGTCCCCTTGTGCTGTTCCAGTACTTCTTACAGTTAAGAAAGATAGAGCTTGGCACATGTATATTGATAGTATTGCAATTAATAAGATCACCATCAAGTATCAATTTCCTATTCAAAGGTTGGATGATATGCTTGATATGATGGTTGGATCTGTAATATTTTCAAAGATTGATCTTCAAAGTGGATATCATCAAATTAGAATGCATGATGGTAATGAATGGAAGACTACTTTTAAAACATAAAATGGCCTTTATGAATGGTTAGATAAGTTTTCTTGTGAAGTAGTTAAGTTACATAGTTTACCTAAAATAATTGTGTCAGATCGAGATGTACACTTTATTAGTTATTTTTGGAAGACTCTTTGGAAGAAACTAGGCACAAAACTTCACTTTTCAACAACATATCATTTGCAGGCAGATGTTCAAACATAAGTGGTAAATAGAAGCTTAAGAGATCTACTCAGATGCTTAATTTTAGGCCATTCGGCTAGTTGAGAACTTATTTTACCCACTGCTGAGCTTGCTTATAATAGTTCTATAAATAGATCAACTGGTAAAATTCCTTTTCAAATTGTAATTGGTTATGAGCCATGAAAACCAATTAACTTAATTGATCTTCCCATAACATATAGAGCTAGTGAGTTTGTATCACCATTTGCTCAATGCATGCATGATCTCAACCAAGAAGTTGAACATAAATTAACCGCAACATACAATAAGTATAAATTAATACGGATAAGCAAAGAAATTTTGCTGAATTTCAAGAAGGTGACAATGTGCTAATAAGGATAAGATTTGAGAGATTTCCAATAGGAACATTTAAAAAGTTGAATGCTAAGCAAGCAGGACCTTATAAGATATTAAGGATTGTCAATTAAAATGCTTATGAAGTTGATCTTTCGAATGATCCTGAAATATTTCTAGTTTTCAATGTGGCAGACCTTACATTGTACCATGATTATGCGTCTTCCAATATATTGGATGCTTCTACTTGTATTACTAACCTACAGGAACCAGAAAACCAAGTATCAGTATTACTAGTGCCACTACCGATTCGACGCCTTCATTCTCATCGTCCATCCCAAATACTTGATGATCAAATAATTGCTAACACTAATGGTGGAGTTCAATTATATCTTGTTCAATGGAAAGTCCTTTCACCTTTAAAATACTCTTGGTTGATACTGTGGTGACTCATTCCCCGACAAGGTAGGTTGGGGTGGTGTCACTTAGCAAATCCCTCACTTATCACTAGATTAGGTTTTCCTCCCTAACCTACTAATAAAGGAAGGATATGCAATATATAACAACTGAAACATACACAAAATGAGTATACTGGAATATCAAAGGATGAAATAAAAGAATATCAAATTTTAATATCCATACATCCATAATATAAAATAGAATAACATCCAGCTCAGAATAAAGTAGAAGTAATGAAAATACACAATTACATGTATGGAAGTTATTTAATAATAAATTTTTAATAAGGAAAATAATGCTAAATTTTCAGTAAATAATATTAAATCATTATTTGACTACTACTGTTAATTCTTCACGCCTTTTTCTATTTGATCTGATGTCGCTAGCATGTGTCGTCTAATCGAATTCTTACCGTTCAAATTGAATGGCTGGGTTCGCGTCTATTTGCGCGCTCAATGCATGGCACTTGCAAGGGCTCACGGCTTGTCTCGCCCAGCCATGTGCCTCCACTACTGATTCGAAGCTCCCATTAATCTCTTAAACCCCAATCTTTCCATTGAAAATCAAACCAGGGAATCTAAAGTGCATCATATCCTTCCTTATCTTTCAAAACCTCTGGTTGCTTGACCCTTCAGGTACTTCCCAATCCATTCAATTCAATTTACAAGTTTAATTATTCTGTCTTATTACCTTATATAATCTTATTATGATCAATTGTTGAATATCCATTTGGTTTGATTAAGTTTGGTTGGTGTTTGGGTAATGTAGGGTGTCAAAGTTGTGATGCAGAGGGTTCCTAATGGGCTGACTCTAGGGCATCGAATCCCAATGTCCATGTTGATCCATGTGTGTAATTAATAGGCTCAAACGGAATGTCTTAAGAAGACCTTCCATTTGGCATGTTGACCGTCACCAGTGGTCATCGGTGTCGCCCTTATTTTGATGCCCTAGGGTAGTTCTATCTGTTTGCTGACCTTCAATCGAGCCAAGTTAGTCTAACCCATGAAAATCCACCCTGGGCCCTATCGCGCGTCTTCTCCTGTATCGAGGCAAGGGTGGACCCCGCAGCGTGCTTGCGTGTCGCCATAAGAGGCTGAGGCTAGGCCTTGCTATCGCACTGGCTTCTGTTGTGCATAATTTCTCATGTGGGGCCGCCACAATTTAGTTAAATAAAAAGAGTAATTATATTTAAATCAATCAAATTAATGTAATCAAATAAATTATTTTCCATAATATTCTAACATCATAACCCTTAATCCATTAATCCAAACATATTAAATATATATGTCATTTTAATCAGCAAAATTCATAGAATATTATAGCAACGTTAAATCTCTATTTAGATGTGTATTTAGCATAGTAACATTTTAGGACCTCTTAATTAATTAAAAGCCTTAGAAAACTTTGATTGCACATAACTTTGTAACCCTAGCTCCAAACATAGCCAATATAGGTCTCATTTTAATCAGGAGAGTCCTAAGAATCACTTGGTAGTGTTTATTTTGCTATTTGGAGTATAGTTTGACTAATTACTTGTAGATCATTTTGTTAATTACCCATAAAACCGTAGAAACTCCAATTAGCCATAACTTGATTTTTTTATCTCCAAATTAGGTCATCCAATATACCATTATGATCAGGAGAATGTGTTAAGCTGTAAACTGCAAAAAAAAAGTATTTAGGTTTTGATAAATAGATTTTTTAATTCCAATATACTATTTTGATCAGGAGAATGTGTAGAACAGCAAATTGTAAAAAAATGTATTTAGATTTTGGTAATTAGATTTCCCAATTAGCCCTATTCACCCTAAATCTTGATTAGTGCATAACATAACCAAATGGAGTCAAAATTGTGTCTACTTCTAGTCATTTTACTCAGTATATTATAAGAAAGTTATAGCTATTAAGTTTGCTGAATTTGGACATCATTTGAGAAAGTTAAGTATTTGAACCTTTCCATAGAACTCCTAATTTACTTAATTGAACCCTAATATTATTTTAGCCATAACTTAGTCAATTGACCTCAAAATTTAGTGATCTTAAACTCTATGTAATCCTTATATAGTAGATAATAATAATATCATTGAAAATTCAAATTTCACTTGCTAAAATTACTAAATTTTCTATTAATGAGCTAAAACCTAAATTTGAGCTCATTAGGCTTAATCCTTATCTGAATTGGGTGCACTTACTATCTATCCTCATATTAGATAGTAAGTAACTATTTTCCATTAATAAAATTCAATTTGGAACCTTAAATCATAAAGTAGCATTTTAGATCCTTAGGTAGGGGCAAAATGGTCATTTTGCCCAAATTTAGGGTTAAGCATTCTTAAGCCTTAAGAACTTGAATTAATTATTAAAATTAGTGATATAATTAATTTGGAATCAAAATTAACTCATTTTAGTTCATTAAATCAAATTTAAGTGAAACTCATAACTCTTCCTGGGATAGGATTTTTTTCATAAAATCTAAGGACTTTCTCTAGGATTTTAGATGTTAACATAGGTTATACTTCATTCATTGGGTAAATAGGTTACTCAATAAATAAAACCTTAGTTTTATAGCTTTCTAGAATTTCATCCTTTTTTTATGATTATTTTGTATTTTAACTTTAGTCTAAGTTTAGAGATCCATCTTTTTAAGATTGACTTTGCTTAATAAGATAGCCTTAATTTGTAGTTTATGAGAATTGAGATTTAAAACTTAGCCTTTAGTATCACCCATTGGATTAATTGCTTAAACCTTAATATTTGGAGTTTAACTCTTAATCCCTCAATCTTGATTTGTATTAATCCAGATTGGCTTGGGATTACTTAAATTCATCAATTAGGAAGATGATTTATTATACAATATATGCAAGTATCATTGATTGAATTATATTAGAATTTGATTAGTTCTAATGGTTTTAAGCATTTGAAGATCCTAAGCTTGTTTAATCTTGGAATAGTTAGAACAAATTAAATAAAAAATAAGTGATATCACAGAGTTTGTGTAGAGCAATTAACACCTTGTATTAGTATGCTTTGCTTTCCTTTTCTTAAAACTCTTATTTTAACATATTAGATGAAACATAGAACAGATGATGATTGTTTTATGTTTGCCTTGAAAGACTTACATAATGCATATTCATACTTAATCTTCCTCTACAGTATTATTTCACATATTGAGGTTCAGATGAAGTTCACAGCCCGTGTGTTTTATCCTGGAAGATATATATATATATATATATATTGAGATGATGATATTTCCCAGGTGTTTGATTCTGGATAATGATATGGAATATTTTTCAATGGACCTATTGATCTAAGCATTAGTGTCCTGGATGCTTCAAAAATTTTATATAGTGTCTACATGGGCCACATTTTTCTATTATGGCAGGTCTAAGTAAGCATATGTGCAATAATGAGATAGCATTTTCTTTATATATATATATATATATATTCAGTTTGGTATTATTTTCAACTTTTATGCAGCACTTATATATATATATATATATATATATATATATATATATATATATATATATATTTTTTTTTTTTTTTTTTTTTTTTTTTTTTTTTTTTTTTTTGCAGTATTTCTTATAATTATAAATATTTATATATTCAGCAACTTTTGTTTCATATGAAATTATGCAAGGATGTTAGATTTATTTTGGCTTATTTCATATTTCATATTTTCATTAAACCAGCATGAGTAGATTTGATAAAATTTACTTAGGATATTTCTTAGACTTAGTAGCTTTCACATATGTATTGCTTAACCCTTTTTGTAGCTTTGAGGATGAGGTATGATGTTTACCTCAGACTTTGTTACGGTTATAATTGAATAATTATAGATTTTATCCTTTTTCTTTTAATTGCTCAGTTGCTCCTAAGATGCTTAGTTGTTTGTGATATCATAAAATATAAATAATATTAGCCTAAAATGTACTTAGACAATTTGTCTAACCAGCATTTCTCCTTTTTTGGTTGGGGCCCTGTCATTATGAAACTAACAATGGCAGCTTCTGAGCATTTTGAGGAGTTAGTGCCTAAGGAGGAAAGTTCTAGGAGGAGGAGCGTCTTGGAGCTAAGGAGTCCTAATTTAGGTTGCTTTTATTTAAGTGAAGATGAGAGTTATTTCTTTTTACTTATATTTTAATTTAAAAGTACAATAATACAGGTAATTATGTATTTTCCTTTACTACTACTTTATTTTGAGATGGATGTTATTCTATTTTATGCTATGGATGCATGGATGTTATATATTACATATCCTTCCCTTATTAATAGGTTAGGGATGAAAACCTAATCTAGTAATAAGTGAGGGATTTGCCAACTGAAGACCACCAAAACCTACCTTGTTAGGGTATGGGTTGCCACAATTGGTATAAGAGAACACCATAAGGTGTCAGATTGAAATTTGCATTCCTCTCTAGCTAATGAATTTCTCTTCTACCATTCAATCACTAAATAGATACTTGAGGTACATCCAAGGTACCATAGTCTTGTGCTCAGAGTAAAAAGCATAGAATGGAAAATACTTATTTTACTATATAATACGCTCGACTATAAAACTCAAACCTTAGTAAACAGCTCAACTTAATAAAAATGAACATGATTGAACATAGAGGATGTGTTTTGCTGAAATGATTAACAAAAGAAATGAACTAGTCCATTTCCAAGAAAATTCTTAGACTCTGAGAAAGCATTATTTTAATTCATATTAGAAAATGAATCCTAGACAGACCCCTTCCCTGCTGCATCTGGCAGCTCTTCCACTGAATTGAACACACTGCTTGAGGCGATACAAGTTATGGTGTACTCTTAGGCTAAGCAAGCTAAGAGGATGCAAAGACTGTTAATAGCACAAAGGAACCTCAACCCCCTCCATCAAATGTAATCCATACACCTTACTACACATTTCAGTGTCACATACAATCTGCAGATGAACTTCTGCACAGTTCCTCCGATTAAGGACTCCCACTTTTAATGGAAGTCTATCCGTAATCAACACAGCCAGTTGGTTAAAAATGGTGGAAAATAACCTAACTAGTATTAAGTGCCGGGACATGGAATTAATCAGACTTACCACCCATCTACTACAGAATGAAGCTGAATACTAGTGGGACAATTCCAGGAGTACCCAGTTCGTAGAAATCGGCATTGAAGATATCACTTGGGATGAGTTTGTCGAGGTATTTAAAGCCGAATATATTTGTGGCGCCCCACCCCTTAATCCACAAGATTAAGCTAAGCGGTGGTGTGTCACTTTGGCAAACCCCTCACTTAACATTAGATTAGGTGTAAACCCTAATCCACTAGTAAGGGAGAGATAAGCCAATGCATACATACTATGTAATCAGTTACTAAGCAAATACAAAATCAGAGTGCGAAAGCAAGGTAAAGTAAACATTCATCCAATTTACCACAATAAATAGAAAAAAATGTAGCATACAACTTAGAATAAATAATACCGTAAGAAAAACACAATCAGATGGTACCTATATTATTACAATATTAATTAAGTTTAAATGAACAGAAATGAAATCACTCATCCTCACAATGAGCAGAAAAGACTAAATAGCTTCAGCTCCTTCCTGATGCCCCTTCTTAAGAATTTGATCATCAGAAGGCTCGACTACCATTAATAACTCAGAATCTACAATTATTGGTTTCACAATGATAGGGCCCCAGCCAAAGAAAAGAAAAATTTGGTTAGACATATTGTCTAAGTATATTTTAAGCTGTTAATAATTCATAGGTTTTATGGTATCACCATTTTACTTAGACTATAAAAATAAGCAAAGCGTAAGGGTTCAACAAGCATACAAAGGAGAAGGATAAATTATAAATATAGCATTTATAATTAAACAAGATTTGAGGCAAAAAGACACATCTCAAGTAAACTAAGCAAGGGTAGGTGTACATGTATAATATATTAAGTAAAAGTACTGAAAGAAAAATCTAATCTTAAACATGCTGATGATCATATGATATATACTGATTTAAAAGAAATTAATCCAATAATGGTCTATCATCCTATAATATATAAGTAAATAAGTAAAGCAAGGTAGACTAAAGTCAAATATGATGGTAAACATGAAACAACAAACAATAAACAATAAATAGTATACAGTAAATAGGTATGTAAGTACTGCCATATCAGAAGAGGGCTAATCTAGCCTGCTGATATCAAAAGAATTCTTAGCGTCAACACAGAGGCTAAGGCGACAAAATATTCCTAGCGTCATCTGAGGCTAGGTCGAAAATAACAGAACTAAAATAAAACTAAATAGGCAATAATCACAACTACAGAAATACTTTAGCTGTCTTACTTTTGCTTCTATATACATGTCCAGAAGCAGCTAATGAGTCAAGCACGTCTGCAAGACTATACATGTTCCAAAATTAGCACAACACTCCTCAATGAGTAATGCCAAGTACTCCTTATTTCTCTTTACTCCTGTCCAGTAGAGTAAAATGCGCCAGATCAACAAGTAACTAAACCCAATGCAAATGTCATCCTAATATTCTATGTTTTCATTTCATGCAACAACATTATTTTGTATGTCATGTTCAAGGAATAAGACACAAATTACAAGGAATACGAAAGCAATAAGTAAAACAATAGTGCGCAAAGGACTCTACTACACATAGTAACATCAATTGTGATTTATTAAACCATTCTAACTATTTCATGTTACACAAGTTTAGAATCTCTAATTCTTACTATCAAGTATAACTTAGAAGCATGACCATATAAGTCAAAAATAATTAGAACTAATCAGGTTCTAATTTAGTTCAATCAAAATTGACTACAAGTTAAATAATAAATCATCACGTCCTTAATTGATGAATTTAGACGTTCTAGGCTATGATATAATCAAGATCTACTAAGTCAGGGATTATGAGTTAAACATCATGAGATTGGAATTAATCACATAACCCAATGGTCAAACCTAAGATCTAAGGTTATTAAGTCTAAAAGTTAACTAAAGATTAAGGCAAATCCTATTAAGTGTAATCAAGCTTAATAGGATGATTCTCTTATTCTTAATCTAGAGTTAAAAAATAAAATAATTATAATTAAAATATAAAAATCTAAAAATTACTAATACTGAGGTTTCATTCATTGAATAACCTATTTACTCAATAAATGAATTCTAACATAGGATCTACTCCTAATCTTAAGGGAGAAGGTCCTATATATAATGAAGTCCCTAATTAAAAGACTTAAGGGATTCTTAAGAGTTAATGATAGTTATTACAATTTATCTTTTATTTACTATTTTATTTAATTAGGGAAGTTAAGAGCAAATTTTAGCTAAGTAAGGTATATTATCCTTAGAGATTTTCAAGCCTAAATTAGGATATTTGATAAATTATTCAAATTATGGGATTTAAGACTTAAATTGATCTTAAATCAGTTTTATTATTATTTTTAATGATTTAAGAGATATTTTAAGGGTTAATAACACTTAATCTAAATTTTGGGCAAAATGACCATTTTACCCCTACTTAAGGGCCCAAAAAGCTACTTCTTAATTTAAAGCTCGAAATTGGATTTTTTTACTACCAAATGATTCCCTATTATTCTAACATGAAGATAAATAGTAAGTACACCAAATTTAGACAAGTATTAAATCATTTGGGCCAAATTTAAGGATTTTAACCTATAAGGGTATTTTAGTAATTTCTCTTAAAAATTCTAAAAATTTAGTTAGTTTATTGTTGTCTACTATACAAGGATTCCATAGAGTCTAAGAACACTAAATTCTGATGTCTAATAGATTAGTTATGAGTATTTTAAGTTTAGGGGTAAATGTGTCATTTCTAGGGTTAAGAGGGGTCAAAAACCAGTAAACTCAGTGGCTATAACTTTCCTATATCACACTGAGTACTTTAACTAGGAGTAGACCCAAATTAGACCTCATTTGGCCAAGTTATGATCTAAATAAAGTTAGGAGTATTTTGGTCAACCTAGGATTTCTAGTGGTCAAAATCCAAATTTTATTTTAGTTTACTGTTGGCACTGAATTTTTAACCTATAGTACCATGAATTTCTTAATTTGGAGTCCAAATGGTTAGTTTATGGTCATTTCAACATTAGGGTTCTATTTTCTTGAAAGGAGTCAAAACCCTAAAAAATTACATACAATTTTATACAGTGCTCAATTTTACAAAAACTAGGTTCAAATTTGATATAATTTGGCCCCACTAGAGTCCTAAGGTCCTTAAAATTCAAAAACTATGAAGTTTTGACCATTTCAGCCGATGTTGGACCAATCCGGACGGTTCTGGGCTCTATGGTGCGCAATAGCGCCTTTTAGTCGAAAGCCAAGCACTACGGCACGCGGTGGCGTGCGCGGCGCGCTATAGCGTGCTGTAGCGGATTTCGGCGTTGTGGTGCGCTGCAGCGAATTTTGGCGCTGTGGCACGCTGTAGCGGGTTTCAGCGTTGTGGCGCACTGCAGCGGATTATGGCGGACTCAACTCGAAGCTCGGGCGCTGCGGTGTGCTGGAGCGCGCTATGGCGCGCTACGGCGAACACGATTTTGAACTTCGGGCACTGCGGTTCCTGACGGTGATTTCGGTGATTTTGTCTGTGCAAAAACCGCAATGAGTCATCTTTCAGGCTCAAATACTCTCAACCTAGAGCACTTCATGTGTGGTGCCATATACTGATGGAAATGTATTTTTGAGACCTTTCCATTAGAACCCAAATGGGCACTAAACAAACCATTATGTTATCAATGCAAATAATGGAGTTAAGGGACTAAGTGTATAGAAATTCGTATTTGCAGATTTATATATCTTTATCTTTCATTTGCAAATTTTAATTAGCTTATATATCTCAAATATAGATTCAAAGATATGCAACTAAGGCAACACAGATTCTTAAATATATAAATGAGCATAAGAACAAAATGGAATAGCCATTAGATTAACCAATGGAGGGAAAGGGTGGTACCTTGGCTTTGACAATGGCAGATTTCATAAGGGAGGCTTGAGAGCTTGAGAGATCCTTCCTTCAGCAAGCACACCAATGGGGGATTCAGCTAGGCAAAGAGAATAGGGGATATGGAGAGCTGAGAGCTAAAGACTCTTTTAATGGAGGGGAAGCCTGCCATTGGATGGGATGGGCATGAGTTGTCCCTTCCCACATGGTGAGATAGGGGGAGCTGGCAAGAGATAGAGGCGCAAGCTAGGCTAAGCACAGCAGGGGGTAGAGGGGAAAGGAGGCTCATAATTACATCAGGGATTGGATGGTTGTGGGTCCTAGCTAGGGAAGGAGGAAAAAGCAAAAATTTTGATTTTTTTAAAATTGCTTTATTTAATTCATTTCATACTAAAGAAAAATCAGATTTTATAAATGTGCTCCGTAATATCTCAAAAATTCACCCCAAGCTAATTTGGGGGTGAGGAACAAAATGGAAAATTTGGATTTTGATTTCGACGACAATTTATTTTTCTTATTTTCTAAAGAATTAAATATATTAAAGTATTCAAGAAAATTCGACGACTTCCGAAAAATCCAAAAATTTCACCCTTAGCTAATTTGAGGGTGAGGATCGCAGGGGCAAAGTTGGATTTTAATTATGACGAGTATTTAATTTTCCTATTTTTTAGGGTATTTAATTACATTAAAATATTTGATAAAATCTGACGACTTCTAAACGCGTCCAAAACATAACCCAAGCTAATTTGGGGGTAACGATCGCAATGGCAAAGTTGGATTTTGATTTTGAGGTCAAACTAAATATCTCAGTTTTCCCTTAATTAATATATTATTAAAATATTTCAATTATTTGATTGAGCTCCGAATCACTCCAAATCTTAGGGGATTGGTTCTAATGACTAGATGAAGTCAATAAAATAATAGTTAGGATATGATTAAGCTAAAATAATATAGGATTGTTACAATATTCCTTTATCAGCACAACACAACTTGGGGGACATGTTCCTAAGGCTATAGCAAGGGATACTCTCGATGATGAACAAAAAATCCTCAAACAACAACTACTTAACCTTCTTCAACTACAGCACAATTCAAAGGCAAGATGCAGCCGTTGCACCCCACCCAAATGCTCTGAAACCCCCATCAAGGCAGGCATACAACATAAGGCCTGCAGGTCCTTCCCAAGTCTACGCCCAAACTCCACTCAAGGCCTTGGAATACAATTACGTGGTTTTAGGTACATAATTATAAACCAACTTTTTCTTATAGTCAATACTTGCTTAAATAGTTAGTGATTTACTGCATATGTAACTATGCTCACTATATATAAATGATAAACCCTGCAATGTACTGTTCGACACAAAAGCCTAGTCATTCCTTTATGTCAGGACGTTAGATTCAGTCTCTCAACCTGCCTCTATATTGTCTGGATAGCCCTTTAAGTATTGGGTTGCCATCTGGAGCTCATATGCCTGCTCGTCAGTTCTATAAAATACCAATCCCTATTGGTGATAAGGAGTTCAAAGCCAAGTTGGTTTTCCTTCCTATAGCCAACTTTGATTCAATTTTAGGAATGAACTGGTTGAGCCAACATAATGCTACTATCAACTGCCAGAAAAAAAAGATCATTCTAAATAGTGGTAATCAGGTAGAATCCTTCATCGGTAACTTTAGCACTCGAGCTTCATTAATTAATGCTATGGAATCCAAAAGATTAGTCAAGAAAGGTTGCAACACCTACCTATTAGTAATACTAGTTGAGAAGAAAGACATGTTCCCATAGCTAAAAATCATATCATTTGTGAATTCTCTGATATTTTCCCGGAAGATCTACCTGGTCTCCTACCTATTCAAGAGGTAGAATTTGCAATATATGTAATTCTAGGAACCAAACCAATATCAAGGACTCTTTATCGCATGGCGCCTAAGGAGTTGCAAGAAATGAACAAACAATTGCAGGAGCTACTTGAGAAATGTCTCATTAGACCAAGTTCATCTCCTTGGGGAGCGTCGGTATTGTTTGTGAAGAAGAAAGGTGGTTTGATGCGCATGTGTATCAACTACTATGAGTTGAACAAAGTAAAATATAAGAATAAGTACCCGTTGCCATGAATAGATGACATCTTCGATCAGTTATCGGGAGCTAACGTATTCTCCAAGATTGACTTGCGATCAGGTTACCACCAATAGCAAGTCAAAGAATCAGACATAGAAAAGATAGCTCTTAGAACTCATTATGGACACTACAAGTTTCTAGTAATGTCATTTGTATTAACGAATGCACCTTTTATCCTTAGGAGTTTAATGCAGCGCATTCTTAAACCATATCTTGATAAATTTGTCATCGTCTTTATTGACGATATTCTAATCTACTCCAAAAGCAAAATGAAGCACGAGAACCACTTGAGAGTAGTGTTGGAAGAATTGCTTGACCATGAACTCTACGCTAAGAATTCCAAGTGTAAATTTTGGCATGATTCAGTAGCTTTTTTGGGTCATATTGTAGATGCTCAAGGTATTCAAGTTGATCAGAATAAGGTCAGTTCCATCTAAGATTGGTCTCAACCAACATCCATGACCGATATCAAAAGCTTCCTGGGCTTAGCTGGTTATTATAAAAAGTTTGTGAAAGGCTTCTCTCAGATAGCCTCTCCTCTAACTAAGCTAACTTCGAAGGTTGTGCCATTCATCTAGAGCCTTGAATGTGAAGCTACTTTCCAATCATTAATGGATACACTTTCTTCTGCACCTGTACTAGCTTTATCCAAGGAAGGTTTGAACTACTAAGTATACATCGATACTTTTAGAACAAGCTTGGGTGTCATACTAATGCAGGATGGAAAGGTGATTGCATATGCGTATCACCAGCATAAGCCGCACGAGAAGTACTATCCGGTGCATGATCTAGAGCTCACTGCAGTCATCTTTGCTTTGAAAATATGGCATCACTATCTGTATAGAGTTCAATGCTCTATATTTACCAATCATTAGATTTTGAAATATATATTCACTCAATGTGAGCTTAACTGTTGTTAGAGGAGATGGGTGGAATTGATAAGCGACTATGATCTAGATATTTAATATAATCTAGGGAAGGCAAATGTGGTAGCCGATGCATTTAGCCATCATGCTACTCTCAATTCCATTATCTCTAAGAGCCCATTAGAAGAGGAATTACATAAGTTAGGCATCAAGCTAGTGTGTGGAGATCTGCTAAGTGAGATTATTTCCATGAGTAATATAGAGCCAACATTCCATAGAGACATATCCATCTCTCAAAGTTGCAATTGAAAGTGGTCACCGTCCCAAGCTAAGCTTTCAAAAGGGCGCTATATATCTGAATAACTATCTCTAGATTCCAAAGTCAATGTATCGAGAGATTCTAGTTGAAGGTCACAACTCCAGATATCAGGTGCATCTTGGAAGCACAAAGTTGTATAAGGACTTGAAGCAATCCTTCTGGTGGCCTGGAATGAAGAAGAGTATTACTGATTTTGTAGCCAAGTGCCATACATGCAATTTGATTAAGGCAGAGCATCAGAGACCATGTGGTCTGTTGCATCCTTTGAAGATCCTAGAGTGAAAATGGTCGGTATTATCCATGAATTTTATCATGGGATTGCCTCGCACAAGATCCAGTACTGATGCAATATGGGTTTTAGTCGATCGTCTCACAAAATCATCACACTTTATCCCTATCAGTCAGATTGGATCTTTAGAGAAACTTGCAAAGTTATATATTAAATAGATAGTCATGCTGCAATTACTAAAATAATCATATCTGACAGAGACAGCTGATTTACTTCTAAGTTCTAGCAGGTAGTGCAGCAAGACCTAGGAACCATCCTAAATATGAGCATGGCCTTCCATCCCCAAATGGATGGCCAAACTGAAAGAGTGAATCTGATTCTGGAAGATTTGCTCCATTTATGTGTTCTTGATTTTTCTGGTTCAAGGGAAGATCACATTCATTTAGTAGAATTTGTGTACAATAATAGCTTCCAAGCAAGTATTAAGATGGCTCCATATGAAGCTCTTTATGGAAGGAAGTGCTCTACTCCAATAGCTTGGTCAGAAATAAGAAAGTCAAGCTCATCCAGCTAAGGATTAAGATAGCTCAGTACCAACAAGTAAGTATCATGACTCTCGTCATCATCCTCTCAAATTCCAATAAGGTGATCTAGTGTATTTGAAGGTCAGTCCTACGAAAGGAATACATCGCTTTGGAGTAGCTAGAAAGCTCAATCCAAGATATGTTGGACCTTTCAAGATCCTGGCAAGGATTGGGTCCTCAGCTGTGATGACCCCAATATAGAGTAGGAGATTAACCCAACATCGGAGCGTCACCACAGCATCAAATAATGGATTAAAAGGAAGCTAACCCAAATCACTAGATGATGTATTTGGCCAAGGATCATGAAGAGGGTCTTAAGTTGAAAATGGTAAAAATAGAAGAAGAGAAAATGCACATGATGAATATGATATGATAAATGTGATTCAAGTGCATGTAATTAAAATAACTATAAATATATGTATGAAAATGATAGTTGTATGCATGTACAAGACAAGTAATCATATAGCAAAAGAATTAATCACAATTACTTGAATATGCAAGTGATACAATCATAAATAAACGAAATGAAATAAGTGAATGGAATATACTTGCAAGATTCATAAAGTAAGTTATAGATGCAATTACAATCAATAATAGAAAATTAAGGTGATTATAATTATATTTAGGTGTAAAACAATTTCAAGTAGAAGTAAAGGTGAACATTCACATGAAGCAATATAAGATTGACAATTTGAAATGCATGTAAAATCATGCTACAGTAAAGATGAATGCAATATGCAGTATTTAGTCTTATGAGCATGACATATTTGTACAACCCATTCACATAAATATATCCATTTATCCAAACCAAGAAATTTAAGAAAATATAGATCTAGTTCTAATATAAAATAAGTAAAAATAAGCAATTTAATTAAGTTATTACATGCCATTAATTAAACAATAAGAAAGAAATAAGTAAATAGAAACTCTCTCTCACTTAATATAAAAGAAAAGAAAATAATAGTTTTAAGTGGAAGCAATTGAACTTTAGACACTTGGTCCAACTCCACTAGCATCCAAATAACCCTGATCTATCACATTTTTGTGGCATTTAAATGTGATAGAGCAAATCCAATAAAAATAAATGCATAGTTAGGCTAAACAGTCTAAGCACATTTTAAAATTGGGCTAAACATTTTATTATTCATTTTTTTGGATATCACAATTAGTTACAATTTAAGTAAGAGCAGCGGTGCAAAAATGTAAGTACTTAAATAGGGAAAGAAATAAGGAAAAAAAGTAAGAAAGACAACTGAAAGGTAAAGTGAGTAGGAATACTCACAAGTAGAGCCATCCTAGCCTGCATATAATATAAGGGAAAAAACATCCTAAATACGCTAGAAAAGTACTAAAGTGCATATGAAAATGAATAGAATAAAGCATGTATATGTTCAATGAACTTATGCGAAGTAAGGAAAATTAGACAGTGAAGTATTTAAATGAAATTTTAACAATATTCACTACAATCTAAATGAACTATAAACAAGTAAAGTATAATAGTAAAAATAGGGAAAGTGCAAAGCATAGTTAATGAAAGGAAATTTTAGACTATAAGTCTAAGAGGTACATAGCCTAGGACTGTGCAAAGTAAAATAACTAAAATCTATAATGAGTCTACACAATTAATAATATTGTAGAAAGACTCATACTCTAATAAGTTGAAGTTATATTATGAAAGTATTCATTTTGCGGGCAAATACGGAATGAAGCGAAGAGTTAAACATGTATGTTTAACAAGTAAAGGAAACTGGGGTTCAAAATAATTAACACTCATATTCATTCTCTGAGAGTATGAGGTCTCCTTATTACTCCTAATTAGTCTGCCCTTGGCTTAGTCAACAATGTAACCCCTTTAGTTTTAATGTGAGAGATTTATTTATGCACAATGTATTATATGAATGTATTAAATGAATAGGCTCAAAGCTAAGAAAGCATTCAAGGAAAATTCAATAATTACAAACTATGTGATGTTCAAAATTATATAATTTTAATGATCTCCTTAATGATTGGAGCTAAATGAGCTCCCAATTAACTTAGAGATGTTGATCTCAAGTCAATTATAAGTAATATATATAAAGTTGGAATTTTGGAAAGTAGTAGTTTAATTTCATTTTATGAGGTGGCAAAATAATTTAGAAGTATAATGATACTAAATGAAACTGATTCTATTCTTATCCTAGACCATAAGATTTAAATAAGTAAACAAAACTAAGGCTTAAGAAACTAATTAGGAAAAGATATGGTTAAGTAAACATTATAATTGAGGAAGTTAAGAGTTAAGGTCTTATACACTAAACTCATCTAATTAAGTTGAATTAGGAGGATCTTATTTAAATTCAACTACCAATCTAATTAAGTTAATAATAAAAGCGAAAGGTCTAAATGAATAGGAAAGAAGGATTTGTAAATTATAAACTTTATATTTTTTATAAGTTGAAGGTTAGTGAATTCAATAAGATTCCTAAACTATTCTAAGGAATTTAGGACTCCTAATATAAGTCCTTAAAGGACTTAAGTGGGGACTTAAGAACTAAGGTGTAGCACCCCGCCCCATCGCTGCGCGCAAAAGACAAGAGATATGTGTACATCCTGTGGCGGAGCGGTGCGCTACTCTGATGGGAGGACGGGTATACAAGCAAAAGCCAATCTTTTCGAATAGGCAGGTCTAAGACTGAGCCATGCTGAAGGCTGCTGACTCGATCCTAAGAGTAGGATCGAGAGCCAATACTTAAGATAAGAGTATAATACTTACCTTAAGTATTATACTAGCACATACATTGGATTTAAAGAATGAGTGAGGATCCAATATACGTCATCAATGTATCAGCATTTCCAGTATGCTGGTCACATCACAATACTAAGTATAGTAGTATAACAGAGTGTGGAAGCTAAAAGCAATACATCCAGAATACATTCATCATAAGCAGTAGTAAACATCCATCTCAGAAAAAGAAAGTAAGAGATACATCAAGAAGTTATTACAGATTATTTTAAATGCAGAAATATATAAAGTCTACTATAGTATTAAAATAAAGCTGAAAGTAAAGGTAGATGTCCAATCCACTAAGGCTCCACGTACTCCTCCTGGATCTCCTGTGTGTCCTCCTGCCCTATCTCTACAAGCTGCTTGGGATCTAGCAAATCATCGAATCCCAAAAGTACCCCGTGTTAGACAAGAAGTCTAACACATCGCAACTAACTATACAATAATAAAGCTAAATACAAGTAATAAGTAACGTAAAGTATAACTATAGGAAAACTGGGGAAAAGAAACTAAGAAAAAACTGAAACAGCTGAGTAAGTAGGACAATAAAGGCTAAATAAGTAAAACTGTCACACAAAAGAGAACTAAAAGTAAAGGAAATATCGAATATTCATAAATCAAGATGAAAGAAATGTCAAATGCTGTATTGTATGTCACTGGAAAGATGCACCCAAATATGCCACACCACATATATCACGGATATGTCACTGAACTAACACTGAAAGACTATGAGTAGTACAGTCCAATGTAAACATACACCCAGTTGGGAATACAGTATGGTGACGCAGATGCACCTCGAAATTCCCCAGTATGTATATGTAACATTCCGTAACCCATACTTCATCACTAACACTCATACGTTATCGCTAAAATAATAATTCAAGTTCATGCTCATGCTTTTGCCCATGCTCCTATTCTATATGAGTAAAAATCCAGAAATCCATAAAAGATTGAAATGCTCATAATGAATTCTAAGTCTCCACTGTGCAGAATCCTGCTAAGAGGATTCATTCTGGCTCCTAACTTCTGATCAAAAATTAGTTAAAGTTGCAGATTTAACTAAGGACTATTAGGTAGAATGATGATATACACATACTTAATGTCCTTGCAAGGAAGGTAATTCTCAAAACTTAGTTTGATTAAGCCACCCTAACGAAGTGATCTTCGATAAGAGGCATCACCCGTTGGCGATTTGTATCTCAAGCTAAGTTATTAAAATGCCCCACTCATAATTACACCTAGTGTTTCAAAGGAGGTAACTTCAGTTACTTAGTTTGGTTGAGCCAAACCTATTGAAGCAATCTTATCTAGGAGGCATTGCCCATTAGCAAATTGTATTTCAATAAAATTAAGGAATAAATACCTATTTAAAACACCCTTAGGTTTGAATGATTTATTCTAACGGGACTATATTCGTCTAATTCCTCAGGTTAGCACCCGCTCATAAGTCCCTATTAGAGTGAATTAACCAATCCTGAATACTACTGGGAACCAGTAGTATGGCTATACTAAATTACACCACCCAAAGATCAAGGTTCAATCAAGTCTACTTAATAAAGTAAGGAATCATCAAGACTACTAAGGCCTGAGCTAATGGGTAAGTCCTATACAAGGTTTCACAAAAATGGTGATCAAAGATCACTTAATATGGATTCTACCATAAGTAGAAGTATCTTTCTAATGTCTTAAGTGATTTCTACCATGAGGAGATAAGATCAGTCTCTAAGGTTATGGGATTTTCTAAGCTTCTACCTCAAAGAGTCATACAAGGTCTCCTACCTCAAAGTATGTGAATTTAGGTCTTTTAATATTTCAGGACGATCTTATGAAGAGATGCTTAAGACTCCTTATTTTATCTTCTGATATTAATATATTGGGTTGCATTTTATAATTAGGTTTAGAATGATCAGATCAGATGATCAAGTCACCTGATCACAACTTAATCTAAGATTATGGGATTTAAATCAGAAGATGTTATTGACAGACTGTAAATACACGTCTGTGCTTTCACGCAAGTGTACGTGGTCTGAAGGAATAAGTGGAAAGTGTAACTTTCTGAGAATTTATCAAACCACAAAGAATTGGTTGATTTGTCACTAAAGTATATCTATTCTCACTAATATTTAAGCTATAGTATATATTGGTTGGTTGGTCTAAAATTAGCACAAATATTCACTAAGTAAAACAGTAAGATTAAAGAAAGAGGAGAGTTGGGACCATCCCATATACAATGATATAATACTCATGTAGATTTGTTTCTCAAGCTTTATCATTTAGTTTAATTGAAATCAAGTGCACATTATTGTCCTTTAGTCTAGCTCAAAGGCTTACAAGTTCAAATCTCGTGCACAAAATGAACTCACATTCGGTTCTACTCTAGCACAAAGATTCTTGTAAGATTCTTAAGATTTAAAATTAATTCATTTTCTCTTTATTCAAGGAGAGTTTAAATTTTCTTAAATCTTAGGATCTCACAAGCATTGATTTCCACTACGAGCATCACTCGCATCTCACATAGTTGAGAGGAGAGAATCACATGTTGGGCTCAACGACTATGTCACTTAGTTCATGAGCACTCAACACTTCATTACTCAATCTCAATTATGTGAAGCTAAGGAGCTCATTTAGTGGGTCTTAGCATCACTTGCATCAACTCTTTGGTTGAGCTTAGGTTAAGGTGCATTGAGCTCAAGAACCTTCTCACATGGTTCTAAGCTTTCAATCACTCAAAATCTAGTATCCAACCTAAGGTGAGCTAAGGAGCACAAGACAATTAGATCTTGGATTTTTTTAGTTCTTTTCTCATAAACACATCAAGACTAATTAGATGAAAATTTTTTAGTAAGGCATAAAAATAACAAATACATTATGCTTGAGGAAAAACATTCATACATCAATATTACATCATGCAAAATGGGACTTCATCCCAACCTTCCCCAAGGGGAGTTTAGCTACTCATTACATAAGAAAACAAGGAAGACACATACATGGATAAAGACCATTGCACTGCAGTCGCGGTAGCTAATCGTTTGTCGAGTCGCTGCGCATGAGGGCTGCGGCCTAACCGGCTTCTTGCGGGTTCACCCATCTGGTGAATGTGTCGTGCGCGGGGCCCGTAGCGCCACGCGGCACCCATCTAATGTGATGCGTGGCAGTTGGGCTCATTGTCTGTCCTTGACCTGATCTGGTGGGGTTTGCCCGTTGCACTGCAACCAGCCAGGCATTGTCGCATGGCTTTAGAGGGGCCCATGGAAGCTGTTGGTGCTAGTGGTGGGACCCACAGCTCTAACTCGCCCAGCCAGAGCCTACCACGTGTCAATGGCAGGTCGCACTGCCATCATTTCCTACAAAAAAAAAAGAAGGATTAATAAATATAATTACAAAATTTTATTAATTAATCATAACTTAGTATATTAATTATCTGTTAAGTAATTAATTAAGTAGTGGTTAATTAGTTAGTTAATATTAATTTATTATAATCAATTAGTTAAGGTCAAAGTCAGTAAATTAACTTAGATTATTTAATTCACATCATTAATTATAATAGTAACTGTAATTATATTAATCCTAATTAATTCAATAAATATTTAAATATTAATAGATAATTAGGAAATAAACTAAATCATTAATTAATAGGTTAATGAAAATTAATTAAGATTAACTTTAATTAAATAGTAACAGTAAGGATTAATTAAATTAACCTAGTTAACTAATTAATTAATATTAAACTATTAATAAAATAGTAATTAGTTAATTAAAACAATGGTTAATTAATATAAAATGAATAGTAAACTTAAATAATCAAATTAATTAGGTAAATAACAATTACTATAATTAATACTAATTAGGATTAATTAGCACTAATCCTAAATAAATATTTTTTTAGGACAGATAATTAATGGGTTAATTAATTTTAAATAGTAAAATAAATAAATAAATAATTAACACTAATTAAATAGTAATTTTAATATTTATTTAAGTTAATTAAATAACAAATTAATTATTAATTAATTAGTAATATAGAAAATTTATTTTTAACTTTAGGAATGAGTAATAAAATAATACAATTTGAATAAATAAATAATAACTTTATTTAATTTATTTAATTAATTTAATTTAAAATCTTTAAGAGTTAATAACTTTTTGTAGGATGATCCAAACATAGTCAATATAAGTCTCATTTTACTTATAAAAGTAATCAAATGACGCATGCAAAAATTAGATTCAGGGTGTGGGGCCCCGTACTTTCTCGCAGCTATGCTAATACTGATATTAGCATAACTGCGGGGAGTACGATACTCCATTATGGGATGGCAAATCCCCAACTCAAGTAGAGTCAGGTAGGACCCGACTTGCCTTAAGCTAAGGACATGTCACCCTGTAGGAGAACTGTGAACATACATCAATACAAATCAAAGTGGCGGAACCAAGAAATAGAATAATATAACATCCACAGGCATAACATAGTATAAAAGAATAGAAGAAATAGTAACTCATATCAAATGCAGAAATATAAATACATCCAGAATTTAATTATTACAAACTGAATTTAATAGAAGTAAAGATCTCTCAATCTCACTGCAAAAAGGGAAAATCTATCTAAGCAGCAGTGGGAAGATCCTCCTCCTGCACTGGCTCCAATCCCGCAGCACTATTGACGAACAACTCTGAATCTAATATTTGTCGGTATCACAAATGCTAGGGCCACAGCCAATAAAAGAAAAAGGTTACAATTAGATAATTGTCTAAATATTTTAGGCTATTTAAGTGAACTAAGTATTTAAGATATCATATTTAAATGTTTTTAAACATACAAGCATTATAAATGTGCAACAAACTA
This sequence comes from Gastrodia elata, assembly GCA_016760335.1. Lineage (NCBI taxonomy): Eukaryota > Viridiplantae > Streptophyta > Magnoliopsida > Asparagales > Orchidaceae > Gastrodia > Gastrodia elata. The sequence continues at coordinate 20,500,529 of CM028669.1, forward strand.
CAAGAATGGAGTAGCTATAAACTAATTATTTATAGCTAATCAATAGGTATGTAAAATAAAATATAAAAATATCAACTAAATATGGTGAGGCTAAAAGTAAAAATAACTGCAACTACTGAAATAAATCTGATCTTAATATCCTTATGATTACATGAGACATACTAAGAATAATAAGAATATAAGTACTAAAAATAAACATACAATTATAGCATCCTAAACATACCAATATCTTAGTAGTAACCAATGAGAGCATATATACAAGCATACAGATTGACATGAAAAAGAGGCCACTGAGACATGTGGCAAAAATAAATTATATACATGCATGAGCAAAAGTAAAGCCACTGAGACATGTGGCAAAGTGAGTCAAGCACTAAAAGAAAGGCCACTGAAGCATATGGCAAAGTAAAACAAACACTAACAACTGAACTAAAGTAGCAGTAAGCCTAAGACATGGTGCTGCCATAACAGAACAGGCCATACAGGGCCTCTGAACTGAAAGTTCAACATGTATCCATCTGAGGCATCCGCAGAGCTAGGTCCGAGTTGAACTTATAGAGTAAGACATGTATCCATCCTAGACATCCATCGAGCTAGGCTCGAGTCTATTCTATAACAAAACTAGAATTGAAGAGGCAGACTATGCTAGGACATACTCTACTAACTGAAAGCACTGAAAGAACTGAATGAATACCATATTTTTTAAATACTAACTTAGGATGTATCATCCATATCCTAAGTTTACCTATTATGCTCAAGGAACAAGGCTTAATATTCAAGGTGTGCAGAGCAATCAAGTCAATATAAGCAAGAGACTCAATCTAGACTTATATGATATCTGTTGTTTTCTACTTTATCCAAATCTAACTATTCTGAGAAGATACAAGTTTAGGATCTCCAATATCCAGCTATCGAGTAAGATCTCAAATTTATGACCTTAATGTTAATATTAGAACTTACTAAGTTCTAATTTATAATCATATGATGACTATAAAGATTTAAAGTAAATGAATCAACGACTTAATTATTGTTATTTTCCTTTTTTAACCCAAATCTTAATTAAGTGAATCAAGATTAAGGATTCTGGATTCAAACTCCACTTTGGTGTTCAGATCCTGAATCCAAGGGGATATCCTAATAAGGATCTAGGGTTCACACTTTAAAATCTAAATTAAGGATAAGAAATCTTATGAACTGAAAAATTCAGAAATTATGATCTTAATGAAAGGTTACTATATTAATTATAAGATAAAATTATTAATAAATACTAAGAATCTAAGATTCTATATTCAATATATTGGATAATAACATTATCCTATAGATTAAATCATTCCTATACCCACATGGAAGGCTTCAAAAGAATTAAAAAAATAAATCACTTAAGGAATTCCAAATGGAGGTAGTTCAATTCAACTAGAATATCTAAAATCTAAGTTCTAAGATTTGATCACTTTAGACTTAAGCTAGGTTTGGACTTAGAATTTTACCAAGGTGTTTCCTTTAGAATTCAAGCCTATGAATCAACTTAATTAAGCTATTTACTAAGGATTTAGCACCTTAAGATATTGAGGTTTAGTTCTTAAGATAAGGTGGGTTTGAGTACTCTTAAGATCTTAAGATCTTATTAAGAACTAACTTAAGATTTATTTAATTAACAATCATATTATTACATGAGATTTCAGAAAGATGCTAATAATTAAATTAGAAGTATTTTACTAAAATTTTGGGACTTAAGAGGTGCTTAAACATATTTTGGTCAAAATGATCAAAATACTCCCCTTAAGGCTAAAAATGGGATTTTAGGATTTAATTATCCAAATTGATTAAAATCTATTTTAATGAGTTCCAACATGGCTAATGAAGTAGAAAATACACTTATCTTAGGTTTTGGCAACCTAATTAGTTTAATTAACACTAATCATATATTTAAGCCAACTAAGGTGATTAAGGAAATTAGGGTATTTTAGAGTGATCCAATCTTATTTATAGGCTCTAATATAATTAAGAAGGCATTTGGGACTTATTTTACCAAAATTAGAGGCTTAATCATAGTTAAATTTACTAATCCATAATTAGGGTAATTAAGAGGTGATTAATAAAGTTAGGGTTCCTAAATCACTTGTAAGGGTCTACAAAGGTTCTTTAGGGTCTCATGAGCAATCAGAGCCCTTAATAAATATGTTTATGTATTTATTAGATTTAATATGATTTAAATAAGAATAGAAAATGATTAGTTAATTATTTAAAATATAACCATTAGGTCTCTAATTTTATTTTATATTCAGGTTCCTTGCATTTTTCTAATTAATATGGTATATTGGATCATACCATTTGGATGAGTATAGTCAAAGTTATGTAAATAATTTAATCTATATTTTTATTTAAATTAAAACTATAGGATTTACTTTCTAAATTAATTTCCTTAAAGAAATTAATTCAGAAATCCATTAATTATAATAGTCAGCCCAAAATCCAAAAGGCGCGGGTCACGGGTCGGCCCGACCCATGACTTCGTCTTCTTCCCTGAGACAGCTCCGACCTGAGGAATCTTCCGTGCTGAAATTTCCAATACCTAGATGAGGATGGCAGCTCAGCTCAATCCCCACACGTTCCTGAAGTTCTGACGCATCGATCCCACCCTTAAGCCTTCTCCGGGATGCACCAGATCATCGAATGGTTACTCGATGGATTCGACCCTACTCACAATATCTAGGGTTTACTGTGAGGAGTAAATTTCTCCTCACCGAGACTACCATTTGGCTAGAGCTCAATCCCTACAGCATCTTGGTAGTGAGGTGAATCGAAGCCCTCTGGCCATGAGCTTCGGGGTGCCCTAGATCGGTGAATCCTTACTCGAGCTCGGCTACGGAATCACGGCGCAAACCAGATGATCGAACAATCAAATTAGACTAACCCAAAACCTATGGATAATCATATTGGGTTTCCTACCATGAGGGGTTAAGATCAAGGATCACTCAATATAGGTTCTACCACAAGGAACAAGGAAATGTGTTATTCTAATATCTTAAGTGATTCCTACCACGAGGGGTTAAGATCAACTTCTAAGGTCAAGGGGTCATATAAGCTCCTACCTCAATGAGTCATACAAAGTTCTCCTACCTCAAAGTATATTTAAATTAGGTCTTTTAACTATTTTATAGATGATCTTGTGATGAGATGCTTAAGATCTCACATTCTTCACTCTAAGTCCTACTTATCATCTAGTTTTAGAATGATCAGATCAGAGGATTAAGTCATCCGATCATGACTTAATCTAAGATTATGGGATTTAAATCAAGGATGTTGTTAAAGTTTTAGATCACTTATTCAATCAATATAATTTTATTAATCTTCTTATGCTAATAATCTTATTTATGAGAAAATCAAGGATCTAAAATTTAGATTCAGATCAAGCAATCACATAGATTTATCATTAACCTTAACATGTCTAATTTAAATATTTAAGATCAATATCAAATCAGATGCATTATTGGAAAATGTCAAGTTCATTACCTTATAATCAAGTCAATTATTTAAGTGATTAACAATAGTTTGGGTCTAAATCTGACAGATTAGGTGTTAACCCCTAACTTTATCAATTTAAGACCAATAGTTACATTACAAATCAATGACAAATCAAATGAATTATTAATGAATTATTGATGGCAATCTAAGATTCAAATTAAGTGTAAATCACTTGATCATACCCTTAAGATCTCTTAAGTTTAATTAGGGATAGATGAGAGTTTAATGAAATTAAGTATTCAAGACAGAATCAAAACACATCAATCCTCTAACACAACTTCCAAAATAACTGAAAGTTAACATAAAACTTTGAGAAAATAAAAGTACAAAAACAGTAATAAGAATTATGCAAGTGGTGTACGCAGTTAACATAGGACTAAATGATTAATTTAATATATAGAACTCAATACAAGTTCTAAATACTTACGTACCTTGCACAAGCCGTATTATCTTGAAATTTAATAATTTGGTTAGGAGGAGGCAGCATTCACAACACCTGAAGCAATTGGGCAAAGTACTATTATATGATAGCTTCTTTAATAGCTTTGCTTACTCCTTCATGAACATGGATTATGGCCAATTCATTACTAATACAAAAGATAGAATGCTAAACTATCACATGCTAAAAGAAAAGGAGTTATAAGATAGAATATAATAATTTGACAGCAATCAAACCCTAGTAGATGGATGGAAGAATAAGGATACGATCCCTTAGGATAAACTCAAGAACATCATTGTGCCATTATTAAAGATAATCAATATTACTTCGTGGATACTTGATTGAGATGCTAATTTTAGATTTCACAACAATTTATATAAGCGTTGCTTTGACTTAATGATATTTGATTAATTATTTCCGAAGACATGCAAGGAGTTCATTAAGCTATTTACATAAGCCGCTATATAAAATTTATTTGATATCTAAGAAATCATAAATAACATTAACATAAGCCTTACTAATCTTCTAAAATGATTTATTCAAGATGTTGGTAATAATAAATAGTTAATAGCAATCATATGGATTAAATAGATTATTGAGCTACAAATATAATATAGCCTACTTGATTTAACTTAGACATCCATGTAATTTTACTAGGCTTTTTATATGGATAATAATAGTTAACATATTAATGCATCAATATTACAACATCAATCTTGCTGATCTACATACATACGATTTTCCTTAACATCTACAGTTACTCAAACATATTCAGCTTTATCTAAGTCAGTATTATTTCAAAAAAAAAATACAGATTTCATGATAAATAAAATTGACATAATTTATGCAAGTATAATATCCACATAAGTCACTAATACAAATTTGACTAGCTACAGCAAGGAAGACTACATTCGTATGGATTTATAAGGATATCGGTTAACAACCTAAACGAAGCATTGAATATTGATTATATGAGCGAATCAAAGAAATTTTGCTCAAACATTAGGTAAGGATTTCTGCATCTTTACTGAAATTAAATCACCTGTATAATTAAAGTTAATTCAAGCTTGAATGAACAATATCATGAGTGATGCATAGCATAACTTAAACCGATTACGAATTGGACAAAGCACATATAGGATGTCTTACTCAATAATGATGATAATGACAATACAATCGAAGCTGTTATTATGATAATTATTTGATATCAACACATGCAAGCATTTGATGTTAATTACAAGAGACAATGAAACCAAATCCAAAGCATTTAGGTTTATATCCGAGCATCATAATAATTTAAGAACATGAACATTTAATCACAACCCATACAATCTTAGGTATGAATTTGTACCTCCAAGATATCGAAATGATCGATTGATGAGGTAATGATTGGCTTTCCAAGGAGAGGGGAAAGCTAGGTTCGTCCATGCGGGGTTCGGCCACGATGAGGACAAAATTCGGCTGTTGTTCGGTCACCAAAGGAGAAGAAGAAGCTGTAGCTCGGCTCAAGGACGAAGGGAGGGGAGGCGCTCAGGTTGAAATCAAGGTTCATCGGGCAAAAGAGGAGAGCTTCGGCCAAGAGAAAATGAGAGCTGCTGTTCGCCTGTGGAAGGAGAGAGCTGCTGCTGCTCGGCCATGGAGGAGAAGAGGCTCTCTCAACCGCTCAGCCATGGAAGAAGAGGAAGGAGGAGATGCGAATGGGAGGAGGAGTTCGGCGCCTCATTGCATCGGATGGGAGGAAAGAAAAATTAGCTGGAAGGAAAAGATTAGGTCTAAAAAAAACTTAGGTTAGAATGAGGGAGTTATATGTAAACTCAAACGGAATGATAAGAGCCATTCGATCAAGATCGAGTGGCTAAGAATCACCAAAACTTTTAAGGGCTGATTGAAAAATCAAACAAACTCCAAAATTCACAAACGTAATATTGAAACAACCGTCTCGACGAGGTGAACGCAAGCATCAAAAAATTATTGAATTTGGACGAGTATTTTATTTTATATTAATTTTTAAATGAAAAATTTTAAAAATTCGCTACGATTAATCCGAAGCTTGAAAAATCACAAAACTTAAAACATAGCGTCCTCATATAACGCTTAACTCAAATCTATAAAAATTTCTGAAATCCAACTTTTATTTTATCTATTATGAACTCCGGAAATTTAAACTTCCCGAATTTACTTAGGACAATCTGGGACCCCGATTGCGCTCAAATTTTTGCAGGTGGATTCCCTCAATATGCTTTATTTGAGGATATTTTTATTTGATTTTTATTTTACTAAAAGTGAAATTCTAATTTTGACTTAATCCTCCTGAATTTAGAGTTAATCACGCTAGTAACAACATCAGGTTGTTACAAACTCCCCCACTTAAGAACGATGTCGTCCTCAACATCACTACTTAAATGAAATGGGCGAGAGTCAAATTCGATAATAGCTACTAACACAAGAAGGTCCTACATCCTTACTTGATATAAATGAGTTTAGTAAATAATAACATAACTTACAAAAATTAACTTCCTCAAGTGTACTCATTGATTATTTAGCTTCAACATCTATCACCAAGTTTTAATACATTGGTGCATCTATTTGCCATCCAAACAATAATTCAATCAATATAATTTTCTTTCATTCATAATGATTCAACAAGAAATGAATGAATTTAAAATTGGAAAATCCACATATATTACAATTTATATCACCTTTTAAGCAATATTCATTCTTAACTAGATTAACGTCAATTTTTACCCCGCAAATCTTTATACTTATTGAAAATTTTCTAAGCATTCTCCAAACTTAATGCACTTAATCAATTCCTCAAGTATAGAAATCATTTCTTGAGTTCAAAAATGCATAAATTACAAGAAAGCAACTATCAAAATAAGATAATTCATACAAAATGACTAAAGAAATATTTCGATCACACATTAGAATATCCTACTTCTCGATTTAATTAAATTAGTTACCCCTAAAATATCACTTATCATTTGAACCTACATCATCATAAAGTCTAACAACATTGACAAAATTTGGACTACATGAACTAGTTTGATAAATAGCAATTCATCTCCAAAAATATAGAACGGAATTAGGCCATAACATATCAAAGTAAAACTTAAAGAATTAAATATAGATGATACATTGAAATCTCTCTTCTTTAGGTCAAATCACTCCCAATAAATTAACTCAAAATTTTCAACCGTCAAATATAATTCAAGCTCATCAAGACTTGACCTTCATTAAATACTAAATATATAATGCTACCAATCTGAATACTATCGTAATTCAACTTAAAGAAAAGTTTTAAGCAAAAGTATGCAAAGTTTGATATGAAGAGAAAAGCTATTTTAAATGGTTTACAAACAATAGGTAGCCACAATATAAGTAAAAACTTGCGCCCAAAAAAAAAATCGTTCTTGAAGTCACGGTCGAAGGAAGTTGGGAGTAGCTGGAGCTTCCAGAGGATCTCAGCAACCTAGCAGGGGTCTGAACACCAAACACGCACCCTCTATCAGCAGCTCGAAGCTTCGGGAATGTCAAAAAAAATTTGAGAGGATGGGGGCTCCAGAGGACTCACCTAGGGAATTGAGGGTTCACAGTGAGCAAAGGGACTCACTGTGAGATCCTGGGGGTATTTATAGGACGAAGGAGGCTCTGGAGGTGGTTTCCAGAGCTCAGGAATGGAGAAAGGCTTGGGCCAAAAGGGAAGGCTCGGGCCTACGGCTAGGGGCAATTCATGGAGATTGCCATCGGCAACAGGTCACGCCAAGGGCAGAAGGGGAAATTCGGGGCTTTTCCCGTACTGCCACGGGGGCTTGGAGATGTCGAGCTACCGGGGGGGACCAGACGCAGATGGTGCGAGATGAGGGAGATGATCCACAGTGCTCGGGATCGTGTCCACCGTCTGGTGGATCGATCGTTGGTCTTGGATGGCTCTAATGCATTACTTAAGCGGGATGGATCGTAGCCGTAGGATACATTCGAACGAATCTGATGCTTAGGATCTAATCTTAACACAGAGGAGATCCTGCCGTTAGATGGAGCGCACTGAGATGCGTGTTAACCCGTCGAATGGCTCAAACCCATGCGCCGTTGTCGGGACCCAATAGCGGATCTGCCGCAGTCCCGACAACAAATCCCGTCATTTTAATTTTAATTAATAATTAAATTTATAAATAAATCAATATAATAATATATAATTAATCTAATTAAATTCTAGATTCAACTTAAACTTAAATGAGCTCTAAAAATTCCTAAAAATTCACCCTTAGCTAATTAGGGTATGAGGAATTTAGAAATGAAATCAGATTTTAATTTGGATATCAATTTAATTTAGGTATTTTCTAAGGTTCAAAAATAGGCAAAAATATCAAAATTCTCAATTTAGCTCCGATTGATCCCAAACTTATAGGGTTAGGTTTAAATGACTTATTGAGTCTAATAGAATCCAAATCAAAGCTTAGTTTAGCTTAATTAATCTTGATTTAGCTAGGGTAATAATTGGGGTTATTGCAGACTCCCCCACTTAAGAACGATGTCACCCCTGACATCACTTAGTGAAGAAAGTACTGTTTGAACTGAAAATTTAAATGAAACAGATAAAAAAGAAAAAAATAGTACCTGGATTGGTAAAGAGTTGTGGATATTTATTACGCATATCCACATCTTTCTCCCAAGTAGATTCTTCTAAGGATCGATTCCTCCACTGGATTTTGACCATGAGAATTGAGCGATTCCTTAGCTGCTTCTGATCACGAGCCAAGATTCTAATTAGTTCTTTGGCGTAAAAAAGATCAGGTTAGATTTCTACTGATGGAAGTTGAACGAGATGAGAAGGGTCTAAGACATCTTCTTAATGACGATATAGAAACACATTATGAACATATGCAAAGTCATCAGGAAGATTTAACCGATAGGCAGATGATCCTACTTTGGCTAGAACTTCAAAAGGTCCAACATAGTGGGGACTAAGTTTCCCTGCTACACCAAATCTGTAAATACCCTTCATTAGACTGACTTTCAAATAAGCAGAATCTCCCACATTGAATTCTAGGAGACGATGATGAGTATCATGATACTTGCTCTGACGATCTTGAGCCGAACAAATTCTCTACAAAATTAACTGGATCTTCTTGTTAGTTTCCTCAACTAACTCTGAACCAAATAGTTGAACACTTCCTGTCTCTGACCAGGCTAGCGGAGTACTGTATTTTCTACCATATAATGCCTCATAAGGAGCCATTTTAATACTGGCTTGGAAACTGTTATTGTAGGCAAACTCCACTAATGGAATATGATCTTCCCAGGAACCGACAAAATCAAGAAGACAAAGTCTAAGCAGATCTTCCAAAACTTGATTCACTCTTTCAGTCTGACCATATGTTTGAGGATGAAAAGTTATACTTATGGCTAGAGTAGTACCCAGATATTAATGCACAGCTTGCCAAAACTTAGAAGTAAACCTGTTATCTCTGTTGGATACTATTGATTTAGGAATTCCATGCAGTCTGACAATTTCTCTTAATATAGAGCTTTGTTAGCTTCTCTACAGAGTCAGTCTGACTGATAGAAAGGAAGTGCACTGATTTGGTTAAGCTGTCTACTATAACCCAGATTACATCGGCACCAGATTTGGCACGAGGCAATCCCATAACAAAATCTATAGATATATCGAACCATTTCCATTCCTTAATTTCTAATGGGTGCAGAAGACCACCAGGTCTTTGGTGCTCGACCTTTACTAAATTAACACTTCACGATGCATGGACTTAGGAATCCACAAATGATTATCTTGATAAATTATGCTATTTTGCAACTGCAGATCATGATGAAGACTACCTTCAATATCTGCTTTGAACTTCAGATAATCATCGTCTTTGGTCTGCAAGATAGAGACATCTCTATGGAAGGTAGGTTCCACATTGATATTTACCAGAAGTGAACTTAGCATATCGCCACTGACATGAGAAATTTCAAGCTTACAAAATTCTTGTTCTAAAGAACTGGAGGCAATCATGGATGATACAGTAGCACGACGACTAAGAGCATCAGCCACTATATTTTCCTTTCCTGGATGATACTGGATACTATGGTCATAATCAATGATGAGTTCAAACCATCTTCTTTGATGGCAATTCAGTTCTCTTTGAGTGAAGATACACTTGAAGCTTTGATGATCAGTAAAAATTGAACACTGCACTTCATATAAATAGTGACGCCATATTTTCAACTCAAAGATTATAGCAGCAAGTTCGAGGTCATAAACTAGATAATTTCTTTCGTGTGGTTTTAACTGACAAGAGGCGTAAGCGATTACCTTATCCTCTTGCATCAGTACACAACCTAGACCAATTCCAAAGGGATAGGTGTATACCTGATAGTCCAAGACTTCTTTGGGTAGGATAAGAACTGGAGTGGTAGATAGTGCATCCTTCAGAGTTTGAAATGCTTCCTCGCATTCAGTACTCCAAATGAGCAGAATGGCTTTCTAGGTTAACTTAGTCAAAGGCGAAGTGATCTGGGAGAAGCCCTTAACAAACTTTCTGTAATATCCAGCTAATCCTAAGAAACTTCTAATATCAGTGACTGACTTAGGCTAAACCCAGTCCTGAACAGCGCTCACTTTATTCTGATCTACACGAATACCCTAGACATGGACTACATGTCCCAAGAATGTAATGGATTTAAGCCAAAACTCACACTTGGAAAACTTAGCATACAACTGATGTTCACGCAGATTTTCCAACACTAGTCTTAAGTGTTCTTCATGATCTTTTAGGGTTTTAGAATAAATGAGGATATCATCGATAAAGACAATCACGAACTTGTCTAAGTATGGTTTCAAAACTCGCTGCATCAAATCCACGAAGATTGATGGCACATTAGTGAGTCCGAAAGACATCACTAGGAATTTAAAATGACCATAACGAGTACGGAAAGTGGTCTTTCCTACATCATCTTCTCTTACTCGCAATTGATGATATCCTAACCTTAACTCAATCTTAGAAAATATGACAGCTCCAGATAACTGGTCGAATAAATCATCAATTCTAGGTAATGGGTACCTATTCTTTATGGTGACTTTATTTAGTTCATGATAATCTATACACATTCGCATAGATCCATCCTTTTTCTTTACAAATAGAATAGGTGCTCCCCAAGGGGACATACTTGGCCTAATAAAGCCTTTATTCAAGAGATCCTGCAGCTGTTTGTTAAGTTCTTGCAGCTCTTTAGGTGCTATTCTGTATGGTGCTTTAGATATAGGCTGGGTATTCAGAACTAATTCAATAGAGAACTCAACTTCTCTGGAAGGGAGTACACCAGGCAGATCTTCTAGGAATATGTTAGCAAATTCCTTAACTACTTTACAATCAAAGAGAGAGATATTTTCCTTTGCTTTACCCATCATAGTGACTAGATAGGCATCACAACCCTTACTGATCAATTTCTTGGCTTTGATAGTGTTTATTAATGATAATTATGTACTAGTCTTTCTTATAAAAGTCTCAGACTTGCCCTAGGAATGAAGGGTGACTTTCTTTCTCAAACAATTTATCACGGCATTATTGTCACTGAGCCAGTTCATTCTAAGGATGATATCAAAATTTGCTAATGGCAGGGTGATCAATTCGAAGTTAAACTCCTAACCATTTAATAAAATTTTGATGTTACTAAACTTATTGGCCCTTAGTTGGGCTCCAGATGGAAGTCCAACGCTAAAAGATTTTGCTAAGTTGTACAGTTGTTGTTTAAGGATATTGGCAAATCATTCAAAAATAAATGAATGACTAGCACTGGTGTCAAACAACATATTGCAGGGCTGGTCATTAAAGTAAAGTGTGCCTAATTATTCATATGAATTGCATTAACAAATTACAATAATTAAAGTACAGTAATGCAATTAACAAAAGAGAAGTTTAGAAATGTGTACCTGCAACCACATTGTTGTCCTCCACGGTTTCGAGAGGTGTTAAAGCATAGACTCGCGTAGGACCGGCAGGACGGTTGTTCGTCTGCCTCCTGGGGTTATTCTGGGACTTAGGAGTAGATGGCTGCACTGGAGCAGCTTCAAGTGCCAGTGCTGGCATTATGGCCAAATTTGGCTCTCTCCTGTTTAGTGGAGTAGCTCTGAACACCTGGTTCTTCTGATATGATTTCATTGAAACTCCATCCACAGTTTTTGTATGAGCACAGTGGTAGAACCTGTGGCATGTTCGTCCACAATTGTAGCACTTATGGCCAAAGTGATAACACTTACCTATGGATGAGGCCTATTACAGCCTTGAATGGGTTCAGTAGTTGGTGCAGCTTCCAGTTGATAGACTTTTGCAGAATTAAGCATGTGCCTCTTGAAGGTTTCATACTGGTTAGAAGTTGGTTGTGCCTTCCACTTGAGATCCTTTTGTGATTGATGATGCTCAATCACCTTTGTTGTCTCTACTAGCTCAAAGAAGCTAGTTAGGTGGAGTGGAATGATCTGATCCTTCAATGAATCTCGGAGTCCACAGAGAAAGCGGTGGCACTTAGCCGATTCAAAAAGAGTCACTTTTGGAGCAAAGCGAATCAACCTATAAAATTCCCTTTTGTAGTCAGCAACAGAACGACTCCCTTGAGTCAATCTTATAATTGTGTCTGCAATGATGTTTTATGCAGACGGGGGAATGAATTCAGTCTTGAATGCTTCAACAAACTCGTCCCAAGGGATGTCCTCCAATTCATGGTCAATGAACTTGGTATTCCTGACCTCCTCCCACCAATACTATGCTTCTGCATGAAACAGGTGTGTGGTGAGGCGGATGGCTTTAGAGTTTAGGATCTTTAGACTAATCAGATCCTTTTCCACTACTTTTAGCCAGTCGGCTGTGTCCATTGGCAATAGGTTTCCACCGAAGGTGGAAGGCCTCAGTCTTAAGAAATTATGGAGAAGACTATCCATCGAGTGATGGGAAGGGAATGTATGTTGCGGAGCAGGGACAGCTGGAACAACAATAGCAGCTGAAACGAAACGATTACTCAGCATCTTCTACATGATGATCACTTATTGGGCTTGGTTTTCCAGCAAGGTTGCTACCATTGCCCGCAAAAGAGCCACTTCATTAGTAGAACTACTAGATGCGACAATATTCTTAATAGGAGTGCAGCAGGTAGTGATCCAGGATTCATTCTAATTAAACAATGCAAATTGTATTTTAGAATTTTCTTAAATGAAGACAGTTGATAGATATCAAAAATTTTCATTACTTACTAAAATAAGGGATTACATAAAATTTAGAAGATGCCAAAAAGCATAACTCTACTAAAATTATATAAGTCAAAAGATGACAGTTGCTTTAACCAATACTCAGGCATCCTTTATATACTCAGCCCTAAAGGTTACACAAAAGTCCTCGAATGTCACTTCCTGACGCTTCCTATTACGCTTCCTTTCGAGCTTTGTAATGGTGTCGTACCACCAGACTCCTGCGTTATCCAGCATCAGATCTGTCACAATGTCCACGTAGAGTGACTCTGGACACTCTATATGTATCAAGATTGAATCTACTTGGCTCAACCATTCTTTTGCGTATATAGGAACGTCAAGCCCTCGGTACACTGCTTGATGTAGAAGTTTGTCCAAGACTAAGGTTCCTTTTGTTGAGACTCCTTCAAACTACCGATTACTATCTTATCTCCATTTGAAACTATAGCACCAAGTCATCTTGAAGGTGTGCAGATAATAGTCCACGTCTGACTCTCCAGAATCCATTTGACTCTAAAAGGAGAAGTTACTAAGTTTTGTTAAACTAGAGATGATGAGATTTTCAAGATATGAGTATTTTCATTATATAATTGTTCAAAGAGTTACCAATAATACTATGTTATGGATGTTACATATTGATGTTTACACCTCAGAAGAACTGTCCATTAGGTAGAAAGGAATTATGGATTTCATTCTAACACCTTATGGTGTTCTCTGATACCAACTGTGGGGCCCCGTACTTTCCCGCGACTATGCTAATACTAATATTAACATAACTACGGGGAGTACGGTGCTCCATTCTGGGATGGAAAATCCCCAACTCAAGTAGAATCAGGTAGGACCCGACTCACCTTAAGCCAAGGACATGTGACCCTATAGGAGAACTCTGAACATACATCAATACAAATCAAATTAGCGGAAGCAAGAAATAGAATAATATAACATCCACAGGCATAAAATAGTATAAAAGAATAGAAAAAATCGTAACTCAGATCAAATACAAAAATGTAAATACATCCAGAATTTAACTATTACAAATTGAATTTAATAGAAATAAAGATCTCTCAATCTCACTGCAAAAAGGGAAAATCTATCTAAGCAGCAGTAGAAAGATCCTCCTCCTGCACCGGCTCCGATCCCGCAGCACTGCCAACGAACAACTCTGAATCTAACATTTGTTGGTATCACAAATGCCAGGGCCACAGCTAACAAAAGAAAAAAGTTATAATTAGATAATTGTCAAATTACATTTTAGGCTATTTAAGTGAACAAAGTATTTAAGATATCACATTTAAAGGTTTTTAAACATAAAAGCATTATAAAGGTGCAACAAGCTATAAGAAAGCGGTAGCTATAAACTAATTATTTATAGCTAGTCAACATGTATGTAAAATAACATACAAAAATATCAACTAAATATAGTGAGGCTAAAAGCAAAAGTAACTCCAACTGCTGAAATAAATCTAATCCTAACATGCTTATGATCACATGGAGACATGCTGAGAATAATAAGAACACAAGTACAAAAAATAAATATACAATTCTAACATCCTAAATATGCTAATATCTTAGTAGTAACCAATGAGAGCTTATATACAAGTATGCTGATTGACATGAAAAAGAGGCCACTGAGACATGTGACAAAAGTAAACAATGTACATGCATAAGCAAAAGTAAAGCCACTGAGACATGTGGCAAAGCGAGTCAAGCACTAAAAGAAAGGCCACTGAAGTATGTGGCAAAGTAAAACAAACACTAACAATTGAACTAAAGTAGCAGTAAACCTAAGATATAGTGCTGCCATAACAGAACGGGCCATACAGGGCCTCTGAACTAAAAGTTCAACATGTATCCATCCTAGGCATTCGCAGAGCTAGGTCCGAGTTGAACTTATAGAATAAGATAGGCCTCCATCCTAGACATCCACCGAGCTAGCTCCAAGTCTAATCTATAATAAAACTAGAACTGAAGAGGTCTGATATGCTAAGACATAGTCTACTAACTGAAAGCACTGAAAAAACTGAATGAATGCTATACTTTTCAAATACTAACTTAGGATGTATCATCCATATCCTAAGTTTACCTATTATGCTCAAGGAACAAGGCTCAATATTCAAGGTATACAGAGCAGTCAAGTCAAAGTAAGCAAGAGACTCAATCTAGACTTATGTGATATCCATTGTTTTCTACTTTATCCAAATCTAACTATTTTGAGATACAAGTTTAGGATCTCCAATATCCAGCTATCGAGTAAGATCTCAGATTTATGACCTTAATGTTAATATTAGAACTTAATAAGTTCTAATTCATAATCATATGACGACTATAAAGATTTAAAGTAAATGAATCAACGACTTATTTATTATTATTTTCCTCTCTTAACCCAAATCTTGATTAAGTGAATCAAGATTAAGGATTCTGGATTCAAACTCCACTTTGGTGTTCAGATCCTAAATCCAAGGGGATATCCTAATAAGGATCTAGGATTCACACTTTAAAACCAAAATTAAAGATAAGAAATCTTATAAGCTAAAGAATTCAGAAACTTTGATCTTAATGAAAAGTTACAATATTGGTTATAAGATAAAATAATCAATAAGAACTAAGAATCTAAGATTTTATATTAAATCTCTTGGATAATTACATTATCTTATAGATTGAATCATTCCTATACCCACATGGAAGGCTTCAAAAGAATTATAAAAATAAATCACTTAAGGAACCCAAATGGAGGTAGTTCAATTCAACTAAAAGATCTAAAGTCTAAGTTCCAAGATTTGATCACTTTAGACTTAAGCTAGGTTTAGACTTAGAATTTTACCAAGGTGTTTCCCTAAGAATTATAGCCTATGGCTCAACTTAATTAAGATATTAACTAAGGATTTGGCACCTTAAGATATTGAGGTTTAGTTCTAAAGATAAGGTGGGTTTGAGTACTCTTAAGATCTTAAGATCTTATTAAGAACTAACTTAAGATTTCCTTAATTAGCAACCATATTATTATATGATAAAAAGGATGCTAATAATTAAATTAGAAGTATTTTACTGAAATTTTGAGACTTAAGGGATGCTTAAACGCATTTTGGTCAAAATGACCACAATACCCTCTTAAGGCTAAAAATGAGATTTTATGATTTAATTATCCAAATTGATTAAAATCTATTTTAATGAGTTCTAACATGGTTAATAAAGTAGGAAATATACTTATCTTAGGTTTTGGCAACCTAATTAGTTTAATTAACACTAATCATATATTTAAGCCAAGGTATTATGGAAACTAGGGTATTTTAGAGTGATCTAACCTCATTTATAAGCTATAATATAATTAAGAAGGCATTAGGGACTTATTTTACCAAAATTCAGAGGCTTAATCATAGTTAAATTTACTAATTCCTAATTAGGGTAATTAAGAGGTGATTAATAAAGTTAGGGTTCCTAAATCACTTGTAAGGGTCTACAAAGGTTCTTTAGGGTCTCATGAGCAATCAGAGCCCTTAATAAATATGTTTATGTATTTATTAGATTTAATATGATTTAAATAAGAATAGAAAATGATTAGTCAATTATTTAAAATATAACCATTAGGTCTCTAATTTTATTTTATATTCAGGTTCCTTGCATTTTTCTAATTAATATGGTATATTGGATCATACCATTTGGATGAGTATAGTCAAAGTTATGTAAATAATTTAATCTATATTTTTATTTAAATTAAAACTATAGGATTTATTTTCTAAATTAATTTCCTTAAAGAAATTAATTCAGAAATCCATTAATTATAATAGTCAGCCCAAAATCCAAAAGGCACGGGTCACGGGTCGGCCCGACCCGTGACTTCGTCTTCTTCCCTGAGACGGCTCCGACCTGAGGAATCTTCCATGCTGAAATTTCCAATACCTAGATGAGGATGGCAGCTCAACTCAATCCCCACACGTTCCTGAAGTTCTAACGCATCGACCCCACCCTTAAGCCTTCTCCTGGATGCACCAGATCATCGAATGGTTACTCGATGGATTCGACCCTACTCACAGTATCTAGGGTTTACTGTGAGGAGTAAATTCTTCTCACAGAGATTACCATTTGACCAGAGCTTGATCCCTACACCATCCTGGTGGTGAGGCAGATTGAAGCCCTCTGGCCATGAGCTTCGGGGTGCCCTAGATCGGTGAATCCTTACTCGAGCTCAACTATGGAATCACGGCGTAAACAAGACGATCGAACAATTAAATTAGACTAACCCAGACCCTATGGACAATCACATTGGGTTTCCTATGTGGTTAAGGCAATCTAGATGACATTCAGATGCTCATCCAAAATCATAAATATAAATTTGAACTCTCTGAGTTCAGTGGGAGAAGTTGTACCTGAAGTCAAGGTCGTAGGCACGGTCGAAGGAAGTTGGGAGTAGCTGGAGCTTCCAGAGGATCTCAGCAACTTAGCAGGGGGTCTGAACACCAAACATGCACCCTCTATCAGCAGCTCGAAGCTTCGGGAATGTTGAAAAATTTTCAAGAGGATGGGGGCTCCAGAGGACTTCACCTGGGGAATTGAGGGTTCACAATGAGCAAAGGGACTCACTGTGAGATCCTGGGTGTATTTATAGGACGAAGGAGGCTCTGGGGGTGGTTTTCAGAGCTTGGGAATGGAGGAAGGCTCGGGCCAACGGCTAGGGGCAATTCAGGGAGATTGCCATCAGCAATAGGTCACGCCAAGGGCAGAAGGGGAAATTTGAGGCTTTTCCCATACTGCCATAGGGGCTTGGAGATGCCAAGCTATCAGGGGGGACCAGACGCAGACGATGCGAGATGAGGGAGATGATCCACAGTGCTCGGGATCGTGTCCATTGTCTGGTGGATCGACCGTTGGTCTTGGATGGCTCTGATGCATTACTTAAGCGGGATGGATTGTAGCCGTAAGATACATACGAACGAATCTGATGCTTAGGATCTAATCTTAACACAGAGGAGATCCTGCTGTTAGATGGAGCGTGCTGAGATGCGTGCTAACCCGTCGAATGGCTCAAATACATGCGCCATTGTCGGGACCCCGCAACGGATCTGCCGCAGTCCCGACAGCAAATCCCGCCTTTTTAATTTTAGTTAATAATTAAATTTAATAAATAAAATTTATATAATAATATATAATTAATCTAATTAAATTCTAGATTTAATTTAGGCTTGAATGAGCTCCAAAGATTCCCAAAAATTCACTTTTAGCTAATTAGGGTATGAGGAATTCAGAATTGAAATCAAATTTTAATTTGGAGATTAATTTAATTTAGGTATTTTCTAAGGTTCAAAAATAGGCAAAAATACCAAAATTCTCAATTTAGCTTCGATTGATCCCAAACTTCTAGGGTTAAGTTTAAATGATCCAATGAGTCTAATGGAATTAAGATCAAAGCTTAGTTTAGCTTAACTAATCTAGATTTAGCTAGGGTAACAACTGGGTTTATTACAAATAAATTAATACTAATTATGATTAATTAGCACTAATCCTAAATAAATATTTTTAGGATGATAATTAATGGGTTAATTAATTTTAAATAGTAAGATAATTAATTAATTAACACTAATTAAATAGTAATTTTAATATTTATTCAAGTTAATTAAATAACAAATTAATTATTAATTAATTAGTAATAGAGAAAATTTATTCTTAACTTTATGAATGATTAGTAAAATAATATAATTTGAATAAATAAATAGTGATTTTATTTAATTTATTTAATTCAAAATCTTTAAAAGTTAATAACTTTTTGTAGGATGATCCAAACAAAGTCAATATAGGTCTCATTTTACTTAGAAAAATAAAAGGAATCAAATGACGCATGCAAAAATTAGTTTCAGGGTACGTATAATGTAGTGACATTTTAGGACCTAAACAAACTCTCAAAACTCTTAACCTAGTTGTCCAAACATAGGTAATATGGGTCTTAAAATACTCAGGAAAATGGCCCTAACACTATAGAAGTATTAGTTTCCCTATTTGGGGCTTAGTTTAGAAAGTGACATTCTTGACCCTCCCTAAAATGACCAAAATGCCCTTATACTATAACTGACCATAACTTAGTCCATCCAACTCCAACTTTAGAACTTCAAAGTACTAACCAGCTTAGAATTTTAATGTCATCAATAAACTAAAATAATGATCTCTATGAGCCCTTACTCTATGGAATGGAATGGCTCTGAGGCGGAGCTGGAGCTGGGCCAGTAGCGTGCACGTGTGCTGAAGCTCAGGGCAAGTCTCCTTTTACTTGTTTTCTGCTCTGATCATAGATCTACTTCCATTGGGAAGATTACATTTCAATAGGCAAGAGAAGAGGTCAGTGTAAGTTTGCTTTGGTTTCAAGCATAGGCTGCCAATTTTAACACCTTGCTCAAAGTACTCGACGGGCAAGAGTGCCGATTGGACTCTAAATATGAAAAAATATACAATAAAATAATTAATGTACCTGTCATCATGATCGCCAATGAGATTCCTTCGAACATGCAAAAAAGGGGACCTATGCAGGAAAGGTTAAGGTTACTTCTCGAGGTATCCTACCCTACCGGGAACTTTTTACTTTCGAGATCACCTCTCCTAAGGGAAAACCAGTTTAGTAGGTTTTGACCCATGTGAATAGTTGATTCAGATCGTCGAACTTTGAAACCCATGGAAAGTAGCAACCCTACGGGCCTTTAGAATGAACCTCTTATGAGGGAAAGAGACTTTAGTAGGCGAATAGTTGAGACGCTAGTCGAACTACGGTAATTTTTTTAGCCAGTCGAAATCGGCTAGGTCCAAGGACCAGCGGGGGAGGCCTTCGCAGCTGCTTGAGTTGCCTGAGCTTCTACAAAATAGATATGCTATTTAGAATCTGAACTCTAGAAAAATCAAAAATTGACCAAAATATCCCTAACCTTAGTTAGGCCATAACTTGACCATTTGAAGTCCAAATTGGGTCTACTCCCTACTAGTACACTTAGTATATTATAAGAAAGCTATAGAAACTGAGTTTACTAAAATTGAACTTCAAACGGATAAGTTCGGTTTTTATCCCCCGTTGATTGTCAAAATTACCGAATTACCCTTATAAATTGAAATAGTTATAACTTAGTCATTTACCTCATAATGTAGTGTTTTTAGACTCTATAGAATCCTTGAATAGTAACCAATAGTAAACAGCACAAAAATTTAGATATCATTCAGTGTAAATTACAAGATTGCCCTTTAGGTCAAAAACCTTAGTTTTGACTTATAGGATCCATTTCTTATCCAAATTGAGCGTACTTACTGTCTACCTTTATGTTAGATAGTAAAAAATCATTTGGCAATAATAAATTCTAATTTGGAGTCCTAAATCAAAAAGTTGCTTTTTAGACCCTTAAGTAGGAGCAAAATGGTCATTTTTCCTAAATTTTAGGCTAAGCATCTATAAACCCTATATTATCTTCTAAGTCAATAAAACTGATATTAGAACTGTACTAGAATCATTCTAAGTGTTAAAATGAACTATTAGGTCAAAATGATAAATTTTCTAAATTATCTCTAAGTCTTTTCTTAGGATTTTACAGCTCATGTTAGGACTATTCCTAAGACTATGATTAAATCATAAGTTAGATTTAACTCATTAAAAAATAGGATTTTTCAATGAATAAATCCTTGGTTTTAATAGTTTTTTATTTTTACAACTTATTTTTAATTCTTTTGTCATTTAACACTAGATTTAGGATAGGAGATTCATCCTATTAAGCTTGATTTGCTTAATAGGATTTACCTAAATCAATAGATCACTTTTAGACCAAAACTTAGATCTTATGTCTTATCCTATTTGGAGTATGTGACTAAGCCCAATCTTATGGTGTTCAATCCATAATATATAGTTTAATAGATCTTGATCAGATCTTAGATAAAATGTCTAAATTTATCAAATTAAGGAGTTATGATTTATTGATTTAAATCTATAGTCATGCTTGATTGAATTAGATTAGAACATGATCAGTTCTAATCCTTTTAACTTATAAGGTCGTGCTTCTAAGTTACACTCAATAGTAGGAATTGGAGATTCTGAACTTGTGTAACTTAGAATTATTAGAACGTTTAAATTAGACAACAATTGATATCACCATGTTTAGTATAGTCCCTTGCTTACTACTTGATTTTGTGCCATGCATTCCTTGTATTTTGTGCTTGTTTTCCTTAGACATATCATATAAGAAAATATTATTGCATAAAAATAAAAACTTAGAAGATTAGGAAAATATTTATATTTGTGTTCAGTTTATGGTGGATTATGGTGCACATTTACTCCAATGGACAAGGGTAAGGAGAGATTAGGATGCTTAACACAACTCATTAAGGAGAGTGTGTTAAGCTTGGGACTCATTCAGTCTTGCAGATGTGCTTGACTCCTCAGCTATTTCTGAAATTATCCATAGAAACCAAAATAAAATAACTAAGAGATGTTTGTATAGTATTATCTGCCTCTTCAACTATACAGTACTATTATTGTGATATGTTTGCCCTATCCCATAAAGGCTATGGGGATATATATATATATATATATATATATATATATATATATATTGGTGCCGGATTGGCCAATTCTTTCTGATATGGCAGTTATATGTTCCTTTTAGTTTTCAGCTTACTATTTATTATGTTGATGATGCATTTTATTTCAGTTAGCTGTATTATCCCTGCTTTACCTGCTTACTTGGGTAGATGTATATATATATAAAGAATGCTAGACTTTACTGCTTATTATATTTATAATTTTTATATTAATGTTTTAGACTAGCAAATATCATATGATCATCAGTATGTTTAAGTTTTGACTTTTCTATCAGTACTTTTACTTACTATATTACATACATATTCCCTACCTTGTTTAGTTTACTTGAGGTGTGCTTTTGCCTCAATTATTGCTTAGTTATAAATATTACATTTATAATTTATCCTTATTCTCTTGTATGCTTACTTGCTCCCATGCTAGATAGATATTTTATTTAATATAGAGTAAAGTGGTGATATTAACAAATGCTTAATAAATTACTTGCCTAAAATGCACTTAGATATTTTGTCTAACAAAAATTTTCTTTTATTGGTTGGGGCCCTAGCATTGTGAAATCAACAATATTAGATATTGAGCAGTTTGAGGATCTTATGCCTGAGGAGGAGCTTTACTTGGAGGAGGTGCAGCAGCTTGGACCATAAAATATTTAGTTCCCTTCATATTTCATAGTGAGAATGAGAGTTATTTAATTCATTTCATAAAATTTAATGTTATAATAATATAAGTACTCGTGACTGTGTTTATTTTTTGCATATTATTATTTTTTGAGCTATTTCATTTTGTTTCATGTCTAATGTATGGTGAATGGATGTAGCTCTTACTTCTCATATGCTTTTGCACTCTGTATGTATGTTAGATTTTAGTGACTGATTTTCATAAAGATTCTATGCACATGCTTACCCTATTATTGGATTGTGGATCATATCTAATCCAATGATAAGTGAGAGATTTGTCAAGGTAACACTCCACTCCCTAGACTAATGATTATGGACCTAAGGAGCGGGGCTCCATAGTTGGTATCAGAGAACTTCCCATGTAATGTTCTCTGATACCAACTGTAAAGGCTGCCTCTAGACTGTTATCGAGTAACACTAACTCAACTACAATCAAGTGGTGACTGTCACTAATACCACAGATAATAGACAACATATATCCATAATATTAATCAAAATGTGAGCAAGACCTTAGTAGAAACATAAGTAAAGTAATGTAGAAAATAAGAAGGAGGCATTCAACATTAATCACATATATCCTAATTTGATCATTTAATATCCAAATTAAATAATCAAATAGTCCATTACACTCACAAAAATATGAGGAATATTATTATGAGATCAAATGTATGTTGAAGCCCCTATATCTCATAGTGACATTTTAACCCTAATTAGATGTCTCGAAAGCCCTAAAATCTCAATGTTGCCCAAAATCGATCTAGTTAGTGTTGTTTTACTCCTTTTGCTACAAGAACTTCATATTTATGTATATTACTTTATTTGGACAATATTTAATAATTTGAGGTTTTTGGCTTCTAAATTAGAGTAATTTTGTTAATTTTTCTAATTTCATAATTTCATGTTTTAGGTATTTGAACTTTAGGGTAGTTAACATGTCACATTAAATTTCTTCCCATGTCAATTTTAACTGCATGAATTGAGCTTAGTTCTCTTAATTCAGGTACTTATATATTTAGCAAATTGATTGATTCAATTTTCAATCTTAGGACAAATACTTTAGATTTAATTCTTTTATATTTGATTTTCATCTGATCTTAGGAGTTGTTAAAGCACCCAAATTAGTGTAGTTAACTTTGAATACCTATGTGATCCTAGAAAGTAAACCAATTAGGACTAGCCTTAAGTAACTAGATTGAATCTTGGCTCATCTCACCCTTAATTCTTAACCCCTCATTTAAGTCCTTTAAGGAGTTGAATTAGTAGAATCCTATTAATTTCATTAACCTCTAACTTGTAGAAATTTAAGAGCTTGTAGCTTTCAATCCCATTCTCTCCAATACACTTAGATCTTCCTCAAACTATTTCAATATAACTATATTAGTAATAGATTTGATTTGACCTTCTAATACAACCTAATTAGATGAGTTGAGCTAGTAGAACCTTAACATCCATCTTCTTGAATTATAATAATTTCATAATCATCCTTTTTCTAACTAGTCTCCTAAGCTATGATTTAGTTAACCTATAACAATATGTGGTTTAGGATAAGGTTAGGATTAATTTCATTTAATATTGTTATATTTATAAATTATTTTATCATCTTATAGAATGAAAATAATCTACTATTTCTTAAAACCCCAGCTACTTATATTACTTATAATTTGACTTGAGATCAATATCTCTAAGTCAATTGGGAGCTCAATTAGCTCCAATCATTAAGGAGATCATTTAAAATTTAATAATTTTGGATATCACATAATTTGAAATTATTGAATTTTCCTTGAATGCTTCCTTAGCTTTGAGCCTATTTCATTTGACACATTCATATAGGACATTGTGCATGAATAAAACTTTCACATTAAGACTATAAGGGTTTATTATTGTTGGTTAAGTCAAAGGTAGGCTAATAAAGAGTAATAAGGAGACCTCACATTCTCAGAGGGAGAATGTGAGTCTTATTTATTTTGAACCCCGCTTTCCTTTACTTATTAGGTCGACGTACTTAACTCCTTGCTTCATTTTGTATTTGCCTGCAGAATGAACATTTTCATAAAATAACTTTAATTAATTAAAATATGAGTTCTTCTACAATCTTATTGATTGTGATGAGTCATCATAGCTTTTAGTAAAATATTATTTACTTGCCTTTTCTGTTAAGTAAGAGAGAGTCTTACTTATTATTTAATTAATGGCATGTAATAACTTAAACTTTCTGCTTTTGTCTTTACTTATTTTTGTGTTGGAATTAGATCTCTTACTTAAATCACTTGGTTTGGATAAATGGATAAATGAATGAATTGCATAAATATCTCATGCTCATAAGTCTAATTATCATACATAATTAATTGTATCTAATCCTACTTATGGCATAATTATACATGTATTTCATATTTCTACACATAAATTGCTTCATGTGAATGTTCACCTTTACTACTACTTGCAAATGCTATGTTCTTGTATGTAATTGTAAGCACTTTAATTCCAATTGTTGATTGTAATTGCATCTATGAACTACTTCATGAATTTTGTAAGTATTTTCTGTTCACATATTTCATTTCTTATATTTATGATTGCATCTATACTTTTATTTTCAAATAATTGAAATTACTTCTTTTGTTACATGATTACTTGCCTTGTACATGCATACAATTATTATTTTTATACATGTATTTGTAGTTACTTTGATTACACGTATTTGAAATAATGTTATCTTGTACATTTCTTTGCTTCCATTTTCTCATCTTAACTTAAGACCCTGTTCATGATCCTTGTCCAAACTTAACATCTATAAATTGCTTAGCTTCCTTCTAATTAGATATTAGATGCTAAGGTGACGCGCCATATTGAGTTTAACTCCTACTCAATATTGGGGTCGTCACAATATCCCTTACATATTATAGGAGGGACTCCTAGTGGTGGCTGCTTCATCTCCTCTCCATATTAGAGTAATAGCTAGTGTATTTTAGCTAAGGAGATAAGCTCTTTGAAACTATGTTACTTCAAGTCTTTATAGTGGAACTTTCTGTGGTGTGGCTTCGTAGTTTTTCCTGTTCTAAGGTTTTTCATGTAATATTTGGTGCTTGGAAGTTTTGTGTGCTATGATCTCTTACATGCATGTGCTGTGATTTTATTCTTGTAACTTTGTGATATTAAGTTGCTTGGTTACCGTTAATGCAACCCTTATCCAAATACAAAGAGAGCGCACTCTATCAAATCACTTCCACTATGGATATTGTGTGCAGGAAATTCTTCGTGCTCAAATCACAAACACCAGCTCACTTCAATCGCTTCCAGATCCTAATTTCTAAGTACCAGCCTTTCCCCGTCAAGCCGTGTGGGCTCGACATCAAATTAAATGCTCTATGATAGTTTTATGATGTCATCTAGTGACAGACCTAAAATACGCTTCTGCGCTTTCACGCAAGTGTACGTGGTCTGAAGTATTAAGTGGAAAGTTTGAGTTTTCGAGATTTATCGAACTACGGAGAATTGGATGCTTTTGTTACTAAGGTGTATCTATTATCACTAATGTTTAAGCTATCGATGTCTTGTTTAAGTTGGTTCCAGAACAAGCACGACAATCACAGTAGTAGAAAATAAGTCAAATAAAAGGAAGATGAGAGTTGGGTTTCTCCCACATGACATGATAGATAACTTATATATTCGGGATTTATCGAACCACGAAGTTAGCAATTTTTGGAACCCTCCTCTAGTCAAGAGGGGAGGTATTTATAGATGAGGGGCTGCATCCTCATACTCAAGATCAAAACTAGCAATGCCTTTTAAAAAATCTGAGTAATTATGGCAAATTCCAATTGATGGGTGAGGTGACCAATATTTTCCATTATTTTATCCTTCTCATCACATCAAAGAGGTTTCTTTCTATTTAAAAATGGAGCTGCAACAGAGGGAATGATGGCTGGAGACAAGAGGCTGGTTGGCGGTCTTGTTCCACCCGCAATTAATACACCTAACAGACAAAAAAATCAGCTGGAGCACACTGTGGCGCACTGCAGCGCGCTGTGGCGGAAACAAATTGTAAAGAGGCCCGCTGCATCCTGCGATCGTGCTGGAAATTTGTAAAATGCTCCGCTGCAGTGCACGATCGCACCCGCGATTCGTAAATTGAACTGCTGCAGCGCGCGATCGTGCCTGCGGTTCACAAATTGAACCACTGCAGCACGCGATCGTGCTCGCGGTTTGCAAACTGAACCGCTGCAGCGCGCGATCGCGCCCGTGGTTGACAAACTGAACCGCTGCAGCGCGCGATCGCGCCCGTGGTTGGCAAACTGAATCGCTGGAGCGCGCGATCGCACCCGCGGTTCACAAACTGAACCATTGCAGCGCGAGATCGCGCCCGCGGTTCGCAAACTGAACTGCTGCAGCGCGCGATCGAACCCGCGGTTCGCAAACTGAACCATTGCAGCGCGAGATCGCGCCCGCGGTTCGCAAACTGAACTGCTGCAGCGCGCGATCGCTCCCGCCGTTCGCAAATTGAACCGCTGCAGCACGCGATCGCGCTAGCGATTCGCAAGATGGCCCGCTGCAGTGCGCGGCAGCAGTTTTCCTTTAGAAATTTTGGAAAATTCTCCAAATTGCTCAGAATTCGTTGGATAGGCATTTTTCCTGAAACAGATAGATAAAATTAGATTAAGGAGTAGTTTTAATATGAGAGATAAATGAAATTTTCCTTTATTTAGGGTATAAATTATGGATTCATCATATCCCACACTTAAATTCATGCTCGTTCTTGAGTAAGCTCAAAATAGTATTTTTCTATTTTTTATGTATGATAGTCAACAAAAGATATCAACTTAGATTTTGATTTGTAATTTAAAGCATGTGCTTAACTAAAATGATCCAAACTATTTGGCATTATATATTATAACCTTGGATATGAAGCAATGTTAATCAGTTAATCTCCAAGTATTTGATTTTTATGCTTGTTACTAGGTAATGAGAAAGGTTCTGTGGAAACCTAGACTAGAGAGGTAGCGAAATACTCAAGAGTTTTGTGCCTTATGTGCTCCTTCTTATGAATCACAAAGATGAATAGATTAAAGGATATATATTTTTCATTATCCTTTTCACTATTTTCATTTGGGAGAGATATTTTTCATCATCCATTTTTATGTTTTTCTCTTTTCATTCTTAGGGAAACGTACTTTTCTTCATCCCCAATTCACATCTTTGTGATCATGAAGTTCTACGGGAGCATAGCACACTCTTTTAGAGTACTCACCATAATCTTTAATCTATAGTCCAATGCTTTCCCCCACACTTAGTTTAGAGCATTGATTTAAATTTTTGGAGATTAGATTTACCTTAATTCATTCTTTAGTTAAAAAGTTTTAATGTGACCAATGCATTTGATCACTTTTTGTTAAGCACCCATTTATTTCATATCATTTTCTTTATCGATATTTTTGTGACTTTCATTTCTTAAAAAATTCAAAAAAATTTATCATTGTTAAATACTAGAAAGATTTGGGAATATGTGAATCTAAAATTTTCATTCCTCAAAAATAAAATAAAACACACTAAAGGGAAAAGTACAAAAATAACTAATATAAATAAAAAGAAAGGATACAACCTATTTATTCATGGGTTTCCTCCTCTTCTTCTTTCTCTCCCACATACGTGACTTCGCATGGGTAGCGTGAGTCTGGAATGGGGGCACCAACAGGCATTCTTGGCAACATGGAAGGGTCCGATCCGCCTTGCAAGCTCTAGTCCTCAAACATCAGCCCAATGGCTTCATGAAATTTGAACTGAAAGTGGCACTGCTGGATGAGTTCTTGTTTAAGGAACTGCATATCGGTGGCCAAGGCCTTGCTAAGATCAGCCTGCTGATTGTGGAGATGCAGCAATAGCTTGTTGGTGAAAGATTGGTCGGACGGAGCAGATGTTTCCCCTTGCTTGCCTCTCCTTTTCTTGGGAAGCTTCCATTCACCAGTCCAAACGTTTAGATTTAAAGGTGTAAGGGCGGTGCCGGGGGAAATGACGGTGTCGGAGGAGAGGATTTTGACCCTTTGGGCCTCACAAATCCCTAATATCAAAGACCCGAAGGCCAATGCAGCGCAGGATCCCTTGAGAGCCTTCCTGAGTTGCTCAAATATAATACTCGAGATGTGGATCTCGCCCGGCCTAACCAACAAGCACAAGAGGAGTGCTCGGGCACGGGTCACTTCAGTCAAGTGACTCGTAGGCATGACAAAGCTAGAAATGAAAACCAGCCATGTACTACTTGTATTCGTTAATTTGAAATGAGGAATGTTGGCTAATCCTCCCTCCCGGTCGGTGTTTTCATGGATGAGTTCCGTAACGAGATCAAGGGGATCTTGGCGAGACTCCAAGACTTCAAGGTAAGAGTAAGAACTTACCTCCTCAAGCCCATAGAATTGCTTGATTTGAGCAATCCCAATGGTGACACCCTTACCTCTACAAAAGATCCTCTGTCTGACAGCATTAATAGCATTGGCATAAATCTTCTGGAGTATAGGTATGTTGGAGATCTCTTGGTCACCATCTCCCTCCATCTCTGAGGGTCAACTTGCTCCATCGGAATGGGCAAGTAGCCGCTAAAGCTCTTCTCCGGAATTAACTTCTGCTGAGAAGTTATGGATAAGAATCGGTGTTCGGCTTCAGCAAAAGAGAACCTTTTTTTATTAAAGGTTCCCCCGGATGAAGAAGCTTCGGCTTCCTTTCTAGGAATCGCCTTCTTGTCGGAAGACATGATGAAGAAATTAGAGGAGAGCAAGAGCTAGTAAAAAAGTGAGGAAACTTACAAGGTGCATGGATAACCCCCCCCCCCCTACCTCCCTTAAATAGCCAAGGAATTCTAAGGCAAGAGCTAAGGCAAGAGAGTGTTTGGTCAATGGGTCTTCCCATGCCATAAATGTGATGATCCATATGAAGGGGGGGAAGCTTTTTTAGCCCACCTTTTGACAGCATGGGAAACCCAAATTTCATAACTTTTTGACTACATCGATTCCGAGGCAGTCAAAATTTCAGCAGCTGGAGCAACCCGCTGTAGCGTGCTATAGCAGAATTTTTGCTACAGCGCGCTGTTGAGGAATTTCCACTGCGGTGCAGAATTTTCGCTGTAGCACGCTGTAGGGCTGCTTCAATTTTTTTTTTTTCTTAATTCTTGGGTTGCCTCCCAAGAAGCACTTAATTTAACATCTTTAGCTAGACACACTAATGATCAAATAATCGGATCCGGAGGTTTCTTCTTCCATATACTAAGGGTGCTAGGGTGAGAACAACCCTCAAGGTGGCTCAAACCCTCACCCTCTCTTTTTTCCCTCATCAAATCCACTCCTTCGAGTTCTAACTTAAGGGGAGTCTTCTTCTTTCTTTTACCTCTTCTTAGTTTTCTTTTTCTCACTCCTTCCTTGCTCTCCTTCTCCAAGAAAGGAGTTGAGCTATTATCTGAATTTTTTTCTTCTAACATAAGATTTCAAGAACATTATCTACCCAAATTCTTTCTTCTCTTATTTTCTTCCTCACCTCTTCTTCCATCTCTCTTTGTTTAAAGACGGTAGGTTTAAGGTTAATTAATTCAAATTTCCCCTTGATTCTTATACTCATCATCCTACAGCTTATGTCAATAATAGCTTTTGTACTCATAAGAAAAGGTCGCCCAAAAATGATTGTGGAATTTTTATTCCATCTATCCCACTCACACACCACAAAATCAGTGGGAACAATAAAACTCCTCAATTCAACTGCGACATTCTTAATGATACCTAGAGGGGTAAAGGATTCTAGATTTGCAAACTCTATAATCACGGAGGTTCACTCCATTCCTCCTACCTTCAGATGTTCATAAATGTGGTAGGGCATAACGTTTACTAAAGCACCAAGATCACACAAGGGATCTAAAAATACTTCATTTCTAATTATGCACGAAATGCTCAACCTCCCGGGGTCTTCACATTTCGGAGCTGTGAGCTTCTTACATTGTGTGCCCCTTTCTCTTTCCCGAGCCTCTAGCTCTTCTTCTATGGCACTCATTTCATCAGTATTAATTCCCCCATATGCCTCTTCCGAATGAATTACACTAACCAGCTCCCTTGAGTTTACTTCGGTAGAACTAGGTAAAGCTCCTTACTGCCGAGTGGTCAGCTGCTTGGAAATCTGCCCCTGTTGGGTTTCTATGTTTCGAAGGGACGCTTCTATCTCTTGGATAGAGGCATCATGGTGAGTGATAGTGGCTTCGGTGCGGTACATGAATTGGATAGTTTCATAATTGAAGGAGTTGAAAGCTCCTTCTAAATTTGGGTGGTGATTTTTATGATTAATTCCATTATTTACTCCCTGTTGGTTTAATGAGCTCCCCCCATATTGATTTCCATTGTTATTATAGTTACTCCACAATAAATTAGGGTGGTTTTTCCACCCTGGATTGTAGGTATTGGAGTAAGGGTTGTTCATTGTGTTATTATTTCTTAAGTAATTTACTTATTCGGTATTTGTTTGTACTAAGGGGTTGTTCAAATTGCAATTCTCACTATTATGTCTCCCTTCGCATAACTCACATTGTATATCCAGAACATCGTTAACATTCATCTTCTCAATCTTCTCATTCAGGGCATGGATTTCTTGTTGTAATGTTGTTATTTAATTGGATTCATTCACCTTCATAGATCTTTTTTAAGCCTTTCATAAGGCCATTAGTATGCATTGTTAGTCATTTCTTCCAAGAGGCCGTAAGCCTCCTCTTGGGTTTTACTACTAATAGAACCCCCGGTGGCTGCATCAATGAGTATCCTTGTAGGAGCGTTCAATCCATTATAAAATGTTTAAACTTGCATCCACAAGGGAAACCCATGATGAGGGCAACACCTTAGGCATTCCTTAAATCAGTCCCATCTGTCATAGAGTGTCTCACCTTCCAACTGAGTAAAGTTGGTTATCTCAATTCACAACCGAGCAGTTTTTGCCGGAGGGAAATATTTGACTAAGAATTTCTTAGCCAAATCATCCTATGTCTGGATCGAATCACTTGGAAGAGAGCTGAGCCAACTCTTTTATGAGAAAATGGAAAAGCCTTCATTTAACCGCATCTTCAGAGACGTCGTTAAATCTGAAGGTGTCACATATTTCAAGGAAAGTTGAAATATATGAATTTGGATCTTCAGTGGCTAATCCCCCAAACTGGTTATTCTAAACCATACTTGAGTGGAAGGTTTAATCTCAAAGTTATTGGCTTCTATATTAGGCCTTACAATTACATAGGGAATTCCCCTAACAGTGGGAAGTACATAATCTCTTAGTGCTCTCCCCCTAGGCACTCCTAATGGCTCTCCTAATGGCTCTCTAAGATTTTCATTATTATTCTCCATAACGACTTGTTGGCTTAATAAAATGTTTTGTTTTCTCCTAGCCTGCAAGTTCTCTCAATTTCAATGTCAAAAAGGTAATTCGTGCAAACTCTTCTACTCATGTACAACAACAATTAGGCTATCAAGAATAAATATAGCAATAAGTTCAAAGATTCAATAATAAGAAAAGAAAGCAGAAAAGTATATTGTTAGTACCTATAACAAAAATAAAATATTAAAAGTAAACACAGAAAAATGCTTAAATCACTAGTTACTTACAGATTATCCTTAATACGAAACAATTTCTAATTCCCTGGAAATGACAACAAAAACTTGACATACCTAAAATACGCGTCTGCGCTTTCACGCAAGTGTACGTGGTTTAAAGTATTAAGTGAAAAGTTTGAGTTTCCAGGATTTATCAAATCATAGAGAATTGGATATTTTGTTACTAAGGTGTATCTATTATCACTAATGTTTAAGCTATCGATGTCTTGTTTAAGTTGGTTCCAGAATAAGCACGATAATCACAGTAGTAGAAAATAAGTCAAATAAAAGGAAGAGGAGAGTTGGGTTTCTCTCATATGACATGATAGATAACTTATATATGATGATTCCTTAAGCGTTTATCTTTCATTTTCTTGATCTTAATCAAGTGCACATTGTCCTTCCTTGAGTTTTATCTCAAAGAATTACAAGTTCAAATCTTGTGCACGAAATGAATACACGGTCAATTCTATTTCAGCATAAAGATTCTTATAACATTTGAGGTTTATAGATTTTACCTCATCTCTTGATCATGGAGATGAGGGTTTTTAACTTTTAAGATCTTATAAGTATTGATTCCACTAAAAGCATCATGTGCATCACACATAGTTGAGATGAGGGATTAATTTCATTGGGCTCAATGACTATGTCACCTCGTTCATGAGCACACAACTATTCTATTCCCTTCCTCAATTATGTTGAGCTACGGAGCTCAATTAGTGGGTCTTAGCATCACATGCATTAATTCTTTGGTTGAGCTTAGATTAAGGTGCACTAAGCTCAAGAATTTTCTCACATAGTTCTAAGAGCTCTCATGCACTCACAAATCTAGCATCCAACCAATGTGAGCTATGGAGCATAAGACAACTTAGTTCTTGAGGTAATTTTTTGGTCCACATTCAAGTCCATAATAATCTTATACATTTCTTTAGCAAGTCATTAAGTTCACAATTTTTATTAATACTTGAGGAAAGCTTCATATATTTTATAGTAACTATCAAAACATGTGGGATTGCCCCAACCCTCCCCAAGGGAGGTTTAGCTCTCCATTACAAAAGAGATGAAAAAGAACACATACATGGATAAAGACCCTTTCATGATCAACTAAGAAGAGAAATTACAAAACAAGAGCTTAGAAAATACTAAGAACGTTCCTTTGGAAGTTCTCCGGATTCTTCTTCTCCTTGCTTGAAGTGCCTCTCTTAGGTCCCTAGTGCTGCCTTTCTCCTCCTTCTCCTTAGCAAGTTGAGCTCCTCCACCCTTGGGGATTTCTTCTTCTCTTCTATGCAGCCCTCTCTCTTTACTTAAGTGAAGTGAGCAATTTTTAGAACCCTCGTCTAGTCAAGAGAGGAGGTATTTATAGATGAGGGTCTGCATCCTCATACTCAAGATCAAAATCAGTAATGCCTTTTAAAAAATCTAAGTAATGATGGCAAATTCTAATTGATGGGTGAGGTGACCAATATTTTCCATTATTTTATCTTTCTCATCACATCAAAGAGGTTGCTTTTCATTTAAAAATGGAGCTGCAACAGATGGAATGATGGCTGGAGACAAGAGGCTGGTTGGCGGTCTTGTCCCAGTCGCAATTAATACACCTGACAGATAGAAAAATTGGTGGTCGCTGCAGCGCGCTGTGGCGAAAATAAATTGCAAAGAGTCCCACTGCAGCGCGCCATCGCGCTGGCAATTCGCAAAATGCTCTGCTGGAGCACGCGATCGTGCCCGTGGTTTGCAAATTGAACTGCTGCAGCACGCGATCCTGCCCGCGGTTTGCAAATTGAACCGCTGCAGCGCGTGATCGCGCTTGCGGTTCGCAAACTGAACTGTTGTAGTGCGCGATCGCGCCCACCATTCGCAAACTGAACCCTACAGCGCGCGATCTCGCTAGCGATTCGCAAGATGGCCCGCTGTAGCGCGCGACAGCGATTTTCCCTTAGAAATTTTGGAAAATTCTCCAAATTGCTCGGAATTCGTTAGATAAGCATATTTCCTGAAATATATAGACAAAATTAGATTAATGAGCAGTTTTAATATGGGAAATAAATGAAATTTTCTTTTATTTAGGGTATAAATTATGGATTCATCATCTAGTTATCCTTAGCATCCTATGGTGATTGTGTGTGTGTTTGAGATTGAAAGATCCCAGTCCAAACAGCAGTCGCTCACTGTATGGGTGACGTTGGGGCTCAGTGAGGTCGGAGTTACCCCACTGAGTTCTAGAGCTCAATCAAGCTCAATTCCACCTTAGACCTTCTCCTCATGACTAATCAAACCTTCCCTGATTGTCATCAGGGTTTAAGCTAACTCTGATCGATCGTATCAATCGATCGAGCTAGCGGCCAAACCAAGAGCTGAGTTCAAGTAAGGACCCAACTATCGGCTACACCCCAGGTCGCATAACTTTGGGGGTTTGACTTGCCTCACCTCATTGATGGTGTAGGGATCAAACCCCATCAGTTTGGTAGTCTTTATGAGGAGAAATGTTCCATCACAATAAACCCAAATCATTCGCACTTAGGCCGTTTTGGTGGAGTAGCCATCCAGCATTCCATTGTATCCTAGTTATGGCTTATAGGTTCAATCATGTTGAATCCCATGAACGTGTAGCGATCGAGATAAGGCGTCGGCATGGTCTTGGCATCAAGAATTTGGCTCGGGAGTGTCGTCCCTCTTCAGCCTATCGAAGGATGGGGCAGGGACGACGACACTATTGCATCAAGCCGGGCCGGCCTAGGCCCACGTGGTGAGACAGTACCGACCCAGTATGGCCTCGATCCGACCCGTGCCATTTGATAATTGCACTGGGCTATTTAATTTAATTATGAATTATTTTCCTTCTGAAAATTCAATTATAAATCCATTTAATTAAATATCATATGATTTGATTAATAAAAAATATTCAAACTAAATTAATTGAATAATTAATTAATTCTTATTCAAATGGTATGATCTAATATACCATTTTGATCAAAAAATTATAAGGAACAATAATATGTAATAAAATTCTAAATCCAATAGTTAGATCTTGTGGCGCCTCACCCCTTAATCCATATGACTAAGCTAAGGGGTAGTGTGTCACTCTGACTAACCCTTCACTTATTATTGGATTAGGATGAAATCCATAATCCACCTAATAAGGGAAGGAGTAAGCACAGAATCAAATATTCAATCACTACATAAGAATTTCATACAGAGAGTGGATGTGATTCAAATAAAAAATATCCAAGCATCATAATATGAACAGCATGAAATATAACTCAGACTAAATAGCATAGTAATCCAAAACACACAATCATGAGTATTTGTATTATTACATCACATTAAAGTTTCATTAATTAAAGGCAAAAATACTCTCATCCTCACTTGTAAGAAAACTAAATAGCAGCTCCTTCTAAAGGCTCCTCCTCTAGATAAGTCTCCACCTCAAGCACCTGATCTTCTAACTGATGGAATCTACCATTGTCGATTTCATAATATAGGGCCCCAGCCAAAAAAAAAGAAAAATCTGGTTAGACAAATTGTCTAAGTACAATTTAAGCTGATAAATTTAATATGTTTTGTAATATCACCATTTAACATACTCTAGACAACAATTATATCAAATAAGGGAGCAACTAGCATGACAAAAATAGAGGAAAAAGCTATAAACAATATTTATAACTTAAGCAAAAATGGAAGCTAAGACAAGCCTCAAATATAATTTTAATAAAGCATGGTATATGAGTATACATAACTATACAAATGCTGAAAGAAAATATTATATCCAAAATATGATGGTGATCATAAGAAGTATGCAAGTTAAGTAAATAAACTCAACAATAATACATATAAATAGTAGCGATAAATCTAACATCCTAAAAATATATATAAGCAAAATAAAAAAATAGCTGACTGAATGAAAATATTGAAGCACATGCAAAATATCAACACTATATAAGAATATCTGTGTACTAATTTTCATATAGAATATCAAAAGGATCTTAGCGTCAACAAGGAGGCTAAGGCACAAAACTATATTCTCCTAGCATCTTCAAGGAGGCATAGGCAGAATATAGGGTTTTCTCCTAGCATCATCAAGGAGGCATAGGTAGAAAATATATAACAAATTTTCTCCTAACATTAACAATGAGGCATATGCAGAAAATATAAGCAAAATCTTCTCCTAGCATCAACAATGAGACATATACAGAAAACATAACTAAGAAGCAGCTCTAACACATGCAATTATTATCTTTAATCATTTACATTAATATTTTCATAAATAATCTAAGGACTCTCCATATTTTTCTAAAATTTTATTCATGCATCAAAGTCTTATATGATATGTTCAAGGAAATATGACACAAATACAAGGAATGCATTGCATAAAAAATTAAATAGTAAGCAAGGGACTCTACTAAGCATGGTTATATCATTTGTTTTCTAATTAACCATTTTAACTATTCCAAATTACACGAGTTCAGGATCTCTAATTCTTACTATCGAGTATAACCTAGAGGTTCGGCCTTATAAGTTAAGAAGGATTAGAACTGATCAAGTTCTAATCTAATTTAATCAAATTCGACTACAAGTTCAATCAATAAATTATATGTCCTAGTTTTATGAATTTTAGATGTCCTATCTAAGATCTGATCAAGATCTATTAAGCTATAGATTATGGATTAAATACTACACGATTGGGTTTACTCACATAATCCAAAAGGATAATACAACGGGTATAGTCTTTATTCTAAAAGTGATCTATTAAGTAAGGTAAATCCTTTTAAGCAAATTAAACTTAATAGGATGAATCTCCTATCCTGAATATAAGGTTAAAAGATAAAATAATCAAAATAAGTTGTAAAAGTCTAGAAACAAATAAAACTAAGGATTTATTTATTGAATAACTCACTTATCTAATGAATGAAATCTAACATATGAGCTAGTCCTAGTCTTAGAAATAGTCCTAATATGGAGTGAAAGATCCTAAAGAAAGGACTTTGAGAAATCTTATGAAGTCTAACCAATTTGATTGAAAAGCTTAATTAAAAGAGTAAAAGATTTGATGAAGGCATGATGGGAGATGAGTCCCCATCATGAATCTTAATACTTATTTAATTTTGTACCAAAAAGAAGATGTGTAATTCAACTCATAATTCTATTATTATTTGATCTTCTATTTGTACTATTCAAACCGCTCATTACTATTCAATCCGCTCATTACTATTCAATCCGCTATTTTTACTATTCAATATGCTCATTAATATTTAATCTGCTATTTTTTACTATTCAATCTGCTCATTAATATTCAATCTGATGTTTTTACTATTCAATCCGCTCATTACTATTCAATCTGCTCATTACTATTCAATCAACTGTTTTTACTATTCAATCCGCTTATTACTATTCAATCTGATGTTCTTACTATTCAATCTGCTCATTACTATTCAATCTGCTATTTTTACTATTCAATCCGCTCATTACTATTCAATCCGTTATTTTTACTATTCAATCCGCTGTTTTTACAATTCAATCTGCTCATTACTATAATCTCCTATTTTAGCATACCGAGCACTTGGCTCAAGCGATGACACCCATAAGCTTATTATATCCTTAATAACAAGATCTTTAATTGGTCTATTCTAAACATCAAGACTCCGATTTAAAATTTACACTCCATCTTTAATATTCTAGATTGAAATGAATCAATGAAACTCTTGAATTTGTTTTATAAGGATATTTTCATATTCAATAAAAGTAATTAAAGAACTTGTCTACCTCTCTTGAATCGTGCTGGACAAACTCTATTCAGCAAACAAAAACAAACAAATATTGAACTTATTCCAGCCATAGTTTAAGTAATTAAATCATCACTCTGATACCATATTAATTGCAAAAGTTTGCCAACATTAAAATAAATATCAAATGATTTAGACTAGAACTAGTAAAGGAGAATCAAGAAACTTAATGAAAGTTCTGAGTGCAAGTGCAAATAAGAAATCATTTGAAAATTAATAGACAGAGGACATAAAAGTAAGGCTTTTCTTCATATTTTAAAATGACTTAGACTAGAACTAATAAAGGAGAATCAAGAAACTTAATGAAAGTTCTGAGTGCAAGTGCAAATAAGAAATCATTAGAAAATTAATAGACAGAGGACATAAAAGTAAGGCTTTTCTTCATATTTTTAGCTCCATTTATGCATGCTCAACAACTTGATTAACAAGATAATGAACTCAACAAATCTAACATCTGATTCTTGACTTGATACGCGCGTCATCACGATACGATACTAACAATGATAACCCGAGGATTAGGTTGAGCATTTGGGTATAGATTAATTAAATTCACTTAAATAATAATTAACCATAAGAAAAACATCAATTTTCCACAAACACAAAACCAACTACTAATACTTGCATCATAAAAGAACTGATACAAAATATATGTCCTCAAATAATAAAAGAAATAATGTTCAATTATAACATAACTCCTCACTGAAGTGGTCATTGAAGCATGAAATTGTTTTCTATATATTGATTTTATAAATTATTTTGATCCTTATAAACTATGTTATTGTATCTTTGATCTTAATACTTAGATGTAATTCAATAATATAAATTTGATTTTTTGTTCAGTTTTTGTTTAAAATTGGCATTTAACCTTTATAATATTGATGTCGCTTAGATGGTGTGTAGGACTAGTTAAATTTCTCTACTTTGTTTAGATGTCGTTAGCACAAATTGGTGAACGAGCAATGAACTTTATGAACGAGCAATGAACTTTACAATATAAATGTTGTTCAAATTTCTAATTATTTCAATCATCTAAATGCTTGCATGTCCCTTAATGTTAGTGGTGCGTGTTGAATTTCAGCATTTAGTTTTCTTGATCCTAATTATTTAAACTCAAAAATTACTGAACATGTCATTGAAAAGAGCAACTTATTATATAATAAAGCGACCACAATAATTTTGTCATTTATACATTGATTATTAGTGCATTTCATTGAAACTCCAACAAATTCCATTGTAATATTTAATTATAGGGTCAATTGATTTTCTATTTGAGCATTAAACATAGCTTATTGAAAATCAACATAAATGATCAATGGGTTTTTTTGATGTGGGCATCATATCCCCATTTGAAAATTTGAACAATTTCTTTATTATCTTTAAATATGTAAATGCTATAAGCTCACTCAATTTTTCATATGGCCAATAATACAATTCTTTTGAGAATAGAGATAGTGTCTTTAATTAAACTAAATTTTTCATATGCACATTTAATATCTTTTATTTGAGATTCATACAAATTCATATTGATTTCTCTATATAAGGTTTCGATAACGTTCTTTAAGATATGCTGTGAGAAATTTTTTTTAAAAAAAAGCATTGAATCTAAGGATAAAACTTTAACGTGGCAATTTGTAGTCAATCAAAAATATAAGAAATACATCAATGGATGATGAGCTTTCCAACAAATGATGAGGATTGCAAGAAAAACTTAAATGGAAGTTTCAAGAGTAGTAAAGTGCAGGGGTACCTTGCTTGACGGCGGAGTTGGGTGAACCGGCGCCAAGAGGAAGAAGGCGGCGAGTGCTTGGAGAAGGATCGGCGAAAGCCTCTCGACTGAGGGAATCGGACGTGGAGATGGAGTGGTGGAAGAGGCAAGGCTAGCACAACTGCATGGAGAAGAGAGGGGTTCAGCCAATGGAGATAACGAGGGAGGGCCGCATGCCTCGCGCCTCTCGACCGGGAGAGTGAAGAAAGTCGGTTGAAGAAATAAGAGGGGCGGAGCTCACTATGCAAGGCGAGTGGCGAAGACTCCTAGATCAGAGGCGTGCGTGTCGCTCGCTCGCGAGGGGGAAGGAGGGATACGCAGCCGCTCGAGATGGAGGGAAGGGTCAGCTGATCGCATGTGGAGAGGAGGAGAGTCGCACGATTTAGGGCACGCGTTAGGAGAAAAAGGAAATTTATGATTTAATAATAAAAGTTTTATTTAAAATTTTAGTTAAATTAGTTTAATAGTTAAATTTCCTCATAATCAAATGATTTTCAAAAAAAATCACGAAATATTCACCCCTAGCTAATTGAGGGGTGAGGAATCCAATGGTTAAGTCAGATATCGATTACGACGGGTATTTTATTTCCTTAATTTGTGGGGTATTTAAATATTATTAAAATATTCATCAAAATTTCGACAACTTCTGATTGACATGAAAACATCACCCCTAACTAATTTGAGGGCAATGAGCACAATGGCGAAGTTTATTTTTTGATCTGAAGTCAAATTAAGTAGGTCAAATTTTAGGGTTTCTAGATTTTCCAAAAATCAAGATTCGATCCATTTGACTCCTGATTTGAACTGGGTCTTAGAGGTTGGCTCCTAATAACTTAATTAGTACTTAGGATTAAGACTAAGGCTGAGATTAGTCCTAATTGACTAAGGTAACAACTTGGATTATTACAGATCTTTTGATTTAGCCTAATCATTTTCTAATCTTAATTAGTGAATAAATAATTCATTTAATGTCCAAGTCTTATGATTAAGATCTCTGATTATTCATAAGATAGAGAAGAACTTAATTATACCTTTAAAAATAAAGAGTTCTAAATTTGTTAATCACTTCTTAATCATCCTAAATCTTGATTAATGATTAATGACCTAATTAATCTTCTGATTTTGATAAACTAAGTTCATATTATCTTCTTAAGTGTATTACAACTTGCCTATGTGTTTAGATTCCCATATTAAACTCTAATTTCCTTAATCACTTTTCTTAGCCTTAAGAAGTAACTAGTGCTAATTAATCTAATCTTAAGTTCAAACTTAAATTTAAGTGTCTCATTTCTCTTATTAATCAATATTAAGCCTATTAGAACTGATTAGAGTTCAATGGGATGCTTTAATCTTAAAATCTCAATTTTAGCTTTAAGAAATGTATTTTAGTTATTTTGACCAAAAGTTTACTTAAGAACCCTTAAACCCTAGAAATATCATTAATATGCTTTTAATCAATAATATAATATATTAAGATAATTAATACAATGGCTCAAGCTAAATCCTTCTTAAGTTTTCTCTCAAGTAAATCATAAGCTCTTAAAAGTGATCTTAATCTTGAATAATGAAATATAATCTTATGGAACCAATCTTAGGTGCCTTATCAAAATTAATCATAATATTATTCTGAAGGAAATGTTATAATGAAAACCCTAATTCTAAGTCAAAACTAAAGTCTTATGTAATTAAGCTTAAGACTTAGATCTTAAATTGTTAGTGATTATTCATAATAATCTAGTTGAATAATACCATCTTATTCTTGAAATTCCTATTTGATTTAATCTTTTTGAATCCTTTTAATGGGTTTAGGTTGATTCAACCTATAGAATAATGTGATTATTTTATAGATTGAGCATAGATCTTAAATTTTTAAGTTCTTATTTGATTATTTTGTCTTATAATTATAGATTTAGCCTTTCTTTAATATCATAGTTCTTAATATTTTAACTTCTAAGATTCTCTACCTTTAGAATAAGGGTGTGTGTGAACCCTTAGATTCTTAGAAGATTAGTACCATAGATTCAAGATTAAATCCCAAATTGGAGTTTAAGCTTAGAATCCTTAATATTGATTAGCTTAATCAAAATTGGGTTTAAGTTATTAAAATATATTAAATAAGTTATTTATTTACTTACTTAACCTTTATAATCATCACTTCTAATTATGAATTAGAAATGTTATGTTCTAATGTTAATTATAAAGTCATGAAATTTATGATTTTATATGATATTTGGATATTAGAGATCCTAAACCTGTACTAACTTAGAATAGATAAAAAAAATCAAATTGGAAAACAACAGATATCACATTTGTCTAGTTGAGTCTCTTACG
Source organism: Gastrodia elata (assembly GCA_016760335.1). Classification (NCBI taxonomy): domain Eukaryota; kingdom Viridiplantae; phylum Streptophyta; class Magnoliopsida; order Asparagales; family Orchidaceae; genus Gastrodia; species Gastrodia elata. The sequence continues at coordinate 20,542,434 of CM028669.1, forward strand.
TACTTTGACTATTATTTCTTTGCACACCTTGTGTTTGAGCCTTTTTCCTTTGGACATATTAGTTGGATACGGGATATTTGATGAGTATTCTATGCTAGAATTGAAATTACATAAACATAATTAAACTTTATTCAGTTCATTCAATTCTCAGTACAATTGAGTGTGTTCTAAAAGTCTGCCTCTTGAGTTCAGCTCTTTGGATATAAAATAGACTCGGGCCTAGCTCTGTGCTTGGCTAGGGGGGTACATGTCTGATTCTATAAGTTCAACTCGGACCTAGCTCTAAGGATGCCTAGGAGGATACATGTTGAACTTTATGTACAGTAGCCTTGTTTTGGCCCATTTTTATTATGATAGTATTAACTTAGGGATACTTCTACTTTTCAGTTCAATTCCAGTTTAACGGCTTGTTTAGCCATATATTTGTATTGCATTTTTAATGTTTTCTGTACGCTTTTGCAGTTCATTTCAGTTCAGTAATTTCAATTCAGTATTTTTCAATTCAGCACTTTATTTAGTACTTGCATATCTAAGATGCTAGTCTTATTCTAGTTTTCTTATGCTTCAGTTCAGATTCCTTTTATTTAAATTAGCATGTATTCATATGATCATAAGCATATTAGGATAATCTTACTTTTAGTATTTTCTTAGTTATTTATATATTTACTGCCTATACTTATTATAGCTTCTGGTTGAGGTATGTTAATTTACATACTTTGATTTGTTTAGTTATAAATGCTTAATTTATAGCCATCCTACTTCTTGTTACTTGTTGTACCTTAATTACTTGTATACTTTGTAAAATTGTGATATCCTAAATGTTCAATTTTATTTAAATAATCCAAAATATGCTTAGACAATTTGTCTAACTGTAAACTTTTTTCTTTTTCTTGGATGGGCCCTGACATTTTAATATCGATAATGTCAAATTCAGAGCTATTCATTGAGGTTGCTTCTAGAGAGGAGCTTGGTCAGGTGGAGGACCTTGCTGCCGCTGTAGCTTAGTTAGATTTATTTTCAACTGTGAGAATGAGTGTTCCTTCTTGCTTTTAAATTTCAGTTTGTAATAATTTCATATTCTATATGTATTTATTTTTCGCATTTTTCATATTGAGCTGAGTTATTATTTCTACTTTCCTTACTATGTTGTGGTGTGGATGTTATGCTCTTGTCTACTTCTACTACATTGATATTTTGATGTATGATCTTCAGTTTCAAGTAGTAAGTCTTTCAGCTAAGGTGGGTTGGGTTTATACTTAACTTGACTATAATTAGGAGGATTGCCACAGTTGGAGACCGTACTCACCGTAATTATGTTAATCTCAATATTAGCATGACCATGAAGGGTACGCGGCCCCACACTTCCTTTCCTCCCCGACGTGTCCCACAGGTAACCGGCTAGGGTGTGAGATTTAGCTGGCTTCCCGGTGATGACGAAACTCAGTCCACATTGTGTTGAAAAGGTCTTGAAGAGGCCTTTCCAATGACGACTAGGCCATTACCGGAGGACTGTGCTAACGATGGTAGCTAACCCTAAACAACTGGACTCGAGCGGGAGGCATGATGGGAATCTACTGTGTAAAGACTCACTTAAGTAGTCATAAGTGAAACTCTTAAACATTGAGGTGCATTTTCATATAACGGTAGAGTTTTTAATAAGAATTTTTAAGTTAAGCGTGCTCATGTGAGAGCACTTCCAGGATGGGTGACCTGCTGGGAAGTTATCTTCTAAGGGAAAAATTATGAGGCCTTTCAGGCCAAAGCAGACAATACTTTGATGCTTAAGAGTTTAGGCTGTTACTAATGGTATCAAAGTAGGCCATAAAGTGTCAGATAGGAGCTAAGTGTCATATAGGGTAAAGTACCACTACATGTGAGCAACCTTTTGAACCTATGATGGTTAAGGTGTTATATAGTTGTGAGTATCTCTTGAGCATGTAGGGATCACCTCTAGTCCTATCTACCCAATGAATGGTTCTTGGATCTATGTGTGGATACTGACGAGGACGTTAGTTACTTAAGTTTAGGAGATTGTAAGGACCCACTTAAGTAGTAATAATTAAAACTATTAAATATTGAGTGTAACAACCTTAGTTGTTACTTAGGTAAATTAGGACTAAAGTAAGTCTTAATTTTGATTTTAGTACTCTAATTAAGTTATTAGGAGTTCACCATAAAAATCTAGTCCAAATCAGGAGTTAAATAGATCAAATCTTGATTTTTAGGAATTTCAGAAACTTTGGAATTTGACCTATCTAAATTGACCTTAAAATGAAAATCTAACTTTATCATTACGCTCATCACCCCCAAATTAGCTAAGGGTGAAGTTTTGAAAATATTTGGAAGTTATTGGATTTTCAGTGAATATTTTAATATATTTAAATATCCTAAAAAAATAAGAAAATTAAATACTCATCAAAACCAAAATCTGATTTCGCCGTTGTGTTCCTCACCCCTCAAATAGCTAGGGTAATTTATTGGAAATTTTTAAATGCATTTAATTAATTAATTCTAATTAATAAAATTGGTTAAAATATTAAAATAATAATATATGTATTATTCACTTAACCAGCGTTGTCTACCGTTTAACCATCGTCACCTTATTCGCGGTTTGATCTCACGGTAGATCTCAACCGTCCGATCAAAAATCGGACTTCCCAGGCTTATCTTCCCCAGTTCGCACTGCGCGTAGCATACGTGCGGCAGCTGCATCCGCCACATGGAGCTCACCACTGCTCTAAGACCCTTCTTCTGCACTCATTTAGGTACTTTGATCTTCCTGCTTCCTCATTTACTCGGATTCGATCGCTACTAAAGATCAAAGTTCTGCTATTTAGCCCTATCGTTTGAACCGTTGATCAAGGTATGTTCGATACTTCTCTGATACTTATTCAATCTGCAATCTTGCATTTTGTTATCTTAATTCATGTATTGGATTGATCAATTATCAGGTTCAATCAGCCTGATCAAACTCGATCAAACCTAAATCGGCTACATCACTACAATAATGTATAATATTAAGCTCTTCTTTGTTCTGTTGAGGGTGAGCTAGATTTGCAATCTACGGTCAACTAGGGTCACCTCCGCCCCTGATTCGATCGTCGGTGGATAGGTCTCGCCTTGTGTAACAACCCGAGTTGTTACTTTAGTCAATTAGGACTAATCTTAGTTTTAAAATTAATCTTAAGTGCTAATTAGGTAATTTGGAGTCAACTACCAAGATCCAGTCCAAACCAGAGGTCAAACGGATTAAATCTTTATTTTGAGAATTTCAGGAACCTCGGAAATTGACCTATTTAAATTGACCTCCGATCGAAAAACGGACACCGCCATTGCGTTCCTTGACCCCAAATTAGCTTGGGGTGAAGTTTTCGTGTCAATCGGAAGTCGTCGAAATTTCGACGAATATTTTAATAATAAAAATATCACGGAAATCGAGGTATCAAAATACTCATCGGATCGAAAATCCAACTGCGCCATTGGATTCCTTGACCCCAATTTAGCTAGGAAAAATATGTTCACAAATTTTTTCTAAAATTTTTTTTTTAAAAAAAAAAATATTATTTTTACTGTAGTTAACGGCGTGCCGTTAACTATTTAAACTTCCGTCAACTGTAGCTAACGGCGCCGTCTATCCAAACGGTGCCATCCGAACCGTTGGATCGGCCCAGATCCAATGGCTGTGGAGTCGTCTTCCTCGACGACTCCGCCCGCGTGACACGCGGCGGCCCGTCGCGGATCCTGGCCAATCCGGCCGCATCCAGACCTCGGCGAGGTCGCCGTCCGGTCTATAAGACCTCGGCTGACCCATAGGCTCCGAGTTTGCAAAAATCGGAGCCCGGATCGAGCCGAAATCAAGCCCCGAAGTCAGCCTTATTTTTCCGCCGATTACCTTCGCCGTCTCGACCTTCAGGTACCCCGATCTCCCTCATTTACCGTTCGGTCATTGCAAAAATTGTAAGATAGGTAGATCAACATGTCCTCTTCACATCCACCGTTCCGATCGGGCTAAAACCCACCCGATCGGGCGCACCAGGTCCCCAAAGCAGGCTGGGTTCGGTCCACCGAACCCCCGGAAGGCGAAGCGTCGCGCTTCAGAGCCGGGCCGGGTCGACCCGAGCCCGACCCGTCCGGGTCGGGTCCGCGTCAGCCGCAGGTGGGGCCCACCAGGCCACGTGGCAGCCTACGGGCCCGCCATGTGTCACGTGGGGCCCACGGCCCGAGCCCGTGCGGCTCTTCGGCTCCCCTGTCGGGCCCACAGCGCCACGTGGCCGCCTCATGGCCCGCCACGTGGCAAGTGGGACCCACTGTCCTGTCGCCCGAGCTGACTCAGCCCAGGTGGGGCCCACAGCGCCACGTGGCAGCCTCTGGGCCCGCCACGTGGCAAGTGGGACCCACTGTCCGGTCGCCCGAGCTGACTCAGCCTAGGTGGGGCCCACAGCGCCACGTGGCAGCCTCTGGCAGTACCACGTGTCAAGTGGGACCCACTGCCCAGTCACCCGGGCTGAGTCAGCAGCCCATGGGACCCACAGTGCCACGTGGCAGCCTCTGGCAGTGCCACGTGTCAGGTGGGCCCACAGCCCCGTCACCCGAGCTGACTCGGCAGCCCGTGGGACCCACAGTGCCACGTGTCAGGTGGGCCCACTGTCCAGTCAGCCGAGCTGAGTTAGCAGCCCGTGGGACCCACAGTGCCACGTGGCAGCCTCTGCAGTGCTACGTGTCAGTGGGGCCCACTGTCAGTTAATTAAAAACTAATTAAATTACTATTAGTGTTAATTAATTACTATTAGCCCTAATTAATTACAGTTAGTCTTAATTAATCTAGGATTAGTGTTAATTACTTTTAAACAGTAACTTTATTTAATTAAAAATAATTAGATGATTAATTAATATTAATTAAATATTAATTTAATCCTAAATAGTAATTAGGATAATTAATTATTTTTGAATAGTAAAACCTAATCAATTATATTTAATTTAATATTAACAGATAATTAAAATTAATTAAAAAGTAATTAGCACTAATTACTTTGCTACAGTAAATTAATTAATTAATTAATATCAATTAATAATTAATTAAAAATCAGAAATATTACATTTAAACTTTAGGAATGAATAGTAAAATAATTCAATTTGAATAAATGAATAGTAAAATAATTCAAATTGTATTTTTGAATAGTAAAACTTAAAAGTTTAATAACTTTTTGTAGGATGATCCAAACATAGCCAATATGGGTCTTAAAATACTCAGAAAAATATTTAGGATCAAATGGCGTAATGTAAAATTTCGTTTCGGGGTACGCATAACGAGGTAGGTAGCATTTTGGGGCCTCTTTAAGACCCCATAACTTTTTACCCGATTATCGAAACATAGTCAATATGGGTCTTAAAATGCTCAAGAGAGAGGTCCCATCACCGTGGTAGTATTAGTTTTCCCATTTGAACATCAGGACAAAAAGTCAACTCTAGAATTTAGAGTTGACTTTAATGAAAAATGACCAAAATGCCCTTGGACTTCAAATGGCCATAACTTGGTCAATTTAACTCCAAATCCAAAAATTCAAGAAGCTACCTAGTTTAGAATTTTAATTTCATCATTTTCATAGAAATAATATTTAGGATTTGAACCCTAAAATTTAGGGAAATGACCAAAATACCCCTAGCTTTATTTTAGCCATAACTCGGTCGTTTCTCGTCCAAATTGGACGTACTTACTGTCTATCTTTAAGTTAGACAGTAAGGAATTAGTTAGAGAAGGGAAAACTCAGTTTAGACCCCTAAATCAAAAGTTAACTTTTTGACCCTTAAAGTAGGGGAAAAATAATCATTTTACCTTAAAATTGGAGATTACTCAACCTTAGCCCTTAATTAAAATCATAGAATACTAGGATTAATAATATAATCATATTAGTACCATATAAGTAAATAAAACAAGTCATTAAATTGAATTCCAATAATTTTTTCTAAGTTTTAAGCATCCCACCTTAAGGACCCTTCTTGAGACTAGGACTAGATCATAGGTTAGTGTTCATTCATTAGGTAAATTGGGTTATCCTATGGGTAAAACCTTGATTTTAGTAGTTTCTAGATATTATTTTATTTTACAACTCATTCTGATTAGTTTATCTTTTAACTTTAGATTTAAGATAGGAGATTCATCCTATTAAGTTTGATTACTTAATAGGATCTGCCTTAACTAGTAGATCACTTATAGTATAAAACCTAAAACTTAGGTCTTATCCAGTTTGGATTATGTGATTAAACCTAAAATTTCATAGTGTTTAATCCATAATCTATAGGTGTAGAAGATCTTGATCAGATCTTAGTTAGAACGTCTAAATTCACAAAATTAAGACGTATTATTTATTTGTTTAATTCGTAGTCGTCTATCTGATTGAACTAGATTGGAACCTAATCAGTTCCAATCCTTTTTAACTTATAAGGATGAATTTTTGAGTTACACTCGATAGTAGGAAAACAGTGATCCTGAACTTGCGTAACTTGGAATAGTTAGCTGGTTAAGTAGAAAACAAATGATATCACCATGTTTAGTCGAGTCTCTTGCTTACTTATTATTTGTTGTTACGCATACCTTGTATTTTTGTGCCTTATATTTTCTTTGAACATATCATATAAGACATTTGATGCATAAATAAAATGTTAAGAAATTATGGAGACTCTTTAGATTCCTTATGAAAATATTAAAGTAAATAAGTGAAATGGTAATGGATTGATGTGATTGAACTGCCTTTTAGTGTTCTTTTGATCATACTGAATGTTGCCCTAGCCGTATCTTGCTAGGAGTTTCCCTAGCCGTACTGTGCTAGGATATTTTGGTATGATAGTTAGTGACCTAACCGTATCGAGCTAGGAGTAGCCCTAGTCGTATCGTGTTAGGGCCATATATGTGACTGTTGTTGGCTTAGTCGTATCGAGTTAGGAGTAGCCCTAGCCGTATCGTGCTAAGATCTTCAGTTTCTTTTGGCGAGCTAGTGTAGCTCTTTTCTGTATGGCAATTGATGTATTATAGTTTTATATGCAGTTGTGATTGTTTCAGTATATTCTTATTTTTAGTCAGTTATTTCTTTGTACTGCTTTATATATATTTAGGATGTTAGACTCTTGCTGCTATATGTATATATCACTACTAAGTTATTCATTTTTAATTGGCATATTATTTTTATTGATCACCAGCATATTTAGGATGTAGAATTTTTCTTCCAGTATTATTCAGTTATATTTACACTCATATGCCTTTCCTTGATTACTTATTATGTGAGGCATACTTCAGCCTCTTTTCTTTGCCTTGTTTATACTATAAAGCATAGTCTATAGTTTGTCTTTTTACTTATGTTGCTTACTGCTCCTGTATTTACACATCATGCTTAGAAGTAAATGGTAAAATTGTGATATTACATAACCTTATTAAAAATTCAGCTTAAAATGTACTTAGACAATTGTCTAACCAGATTTTTTCTTTTTTTGGCTGGGGCCCTACATTGTGAAACCGACAATGTCAGACTTAGAGCAGTTTGAGGAGCCTGCACCCGAGGAGGAGCCTTACTTAGAGGAGGCGCAGCAGTTGGGGCTAGAAAATATCTAATCATTTACTGCCTGTGAGGATGAGTGGATTTTGAACATTTATTTTGTTAAACTTTAATTAATGTAATAATACAGGTACCTGTGACTGTGTGTTCAGATTTTACTATGCTACTTTTCTGAGTTATATTTCTCTTTTTATATATATTATGATGCTTGGATGTTATTTATTTATCACTTTTGCACTCTGTATTTTTATTTATATTGTGATTGCTTGATTGATTCTGAGTTAACCTTTCTCTAATTAGGTGCATTGTGGAGTTTATCCTAATCTAATACTTAGTGAGGGGTTAACCAGAGTGACACTCCACCATTAATCTAAACCTATTGAGGGTTAAGGGTGAGGGTCGCCACACCTTGACCTTTCCAAAGACATGCTGGTCTGGCTAAGCCGCCGCAGTATCCCTCGGTACTGCTCGAAGGAAGAAAGGACCATCGAGTCGGGTTGAGTCGGACCCGACCTGCGTGAAGATCTACAGGCTGACTGTAGCACTGCATGTTCCGCTCACGTACGCGCGGGATTTGAAAGTCATACCCGCGGTCTGTCCCATTGGCGCCCGGTGGACCCCGCAGTTGTCCCGCCTCCAATCACCACGCGCCACGCATCTTGCGGCCCCACCATTGTTGGAGTCTTCAGCTCAGTGGGGCCCATTTTCTAAAATAATTTAAGATAGAATTATGTTAAATCTAAAACAGTAATGTTTAATGTAATTTAATTTGATTAATTAAATTAATTTAATTACTAAACTTTAACCATCAATATCTATCAATCCATAAGCCCAAATATAGTGATATTATACATCATTTTGATCAGTAAAATTAGAGGATCATTATGGTAATGATAATTTTCCATTAGGATGAGTATTTCACCTAGTAATATTTAGGACCACTAATTAATTACCAAAATGCTCCCAAACTTTAATTAGTCATAAATTTGCACACACTCATTCAAATATAACTAATATGGGTCTCATTTTAATCAGGAGATCTTCATGAATTTTTTAGTAGTGTTATTTTCTCTGTTGGGATTATATTTTGACTAATCACTTTTGGGACCCCTCACTAATTACCCTAATTCCATAAAAAACTTTAATTGATCATAACTTAATCAATTTAGCTCCAAAATAAGACTTCCAATTTACCATTATAATCAGGTAAATGTGCAGATTAGTAAACTGTAAAAATATTTAGGTTTTGACGATTAGATTCTTTAGTTAGCCATAATCACCCCATATCTTGAATAATGAAAATTAGCAAAATTAATGATCCAAATTGAGTAATTTAATTTTTGGCAGCTCCTAGAGTAGATTAAAATCTAATGGTGTGGTTGGTTTTGTGATTTTGTGATTTATTTCACTAATCACTCACTAATTACTTTTAACTCTAATTAGGTCATAACTTGATCAAATAGAGTTCAAATTGGGTTTACTCCCAATTAAAGCACTCAGTGGATGATAGGGAATCTATAACCACTGAGTTTGTTGATTTTGAACTTCAAATAGAAAAGTTAGGTTTTTGACCCATTTTAGGAAACCCTAAATTAACATATTTAAACCATAGATTTGTTTTGGCCATAAATTGGCCATTTGATATTAAAATTCAATAATATATGGTTCTACAAAATCCTTAAACAGTAAATAATAATATTATAACTAAATTTTTATGTTTCATTTAGTAAAATTGCTAATTTGCCTTTAATGAGCTAAAATTTTAATTTAGTTCATTATGCTTAATTTATATTCGATTTGGGTGTACTTACTGTCTATCTTTATATTAGACAGTAAGTAACCATTTGCCTTCAATAAATTTCAATTTAGAATCCTAATTCATAAAGTTGAATTTTAGACCCTTAAGTAGGAGCAAATTAGTCATTTTGCCCAAATTTAAATTTAAGTATCCTTAAGCCTTCAAATCTTAATCTGATCTCTAAAATAAGTAATATGACTGATTTGGAATCAATTTAGGATATTTAGACTCATTATATTGTTATTTTAAGAAAAACTATAAAATTTCACCTTAAAATCTCCTAAGTCCTAAATTAAACTTTATATGGTGAATTTAGTTCACCTTATACCTTCCATAAAATAATCATCATATCAGGATAAAATATAATTAATATTAACATTAATGTTTAAATTTTCTATTATCCTAAATCCATTTTTTAGAAGTTCTTTTAAATCCTTAGGATTCTCTTCCTTAGGAATTAGTTTTAGAAATTATGTTAGTTTTTATTTATTAGGTAAATGAGTTACTCAATGGATGAAACTTTGATTTTATAGCTTCTAGAATTTCATCTTTTATTTATGATTATTTTGTATTTTAACTTTAATCTAAGTTTAGAGATCCATCTTATTATGCTTGACTTTTCTTAATAAGATAACCTTAATTTGTAGTTCGTGAGAGTTGGAATTAACATCATACCATTAGTCATAGAACCTCTTAAATTAAGAGGTTAAACCCCAACACTTGGAGTTTAACTCTTAATCTCCCAATCTTGAATTGTATAAATCAAGATTGGTATGGGATTTAATTAAATTCATCAAACTAAGACATATGATTTCTTATTCAAACTTTTATAAGCATCCTTGATTGATATATATTAAAACTTGATTAGTTCTAATTGCTTTAAACTTTATAAAATTGATATTCTGATTTTATACTTGATAGCTGGATATTGGAGATCCTAAGCTTGTATAATTTCAGATTAGTTAGAACAAATTAAATTAGAAAATAAGTGATATAACAAAATTTTGTATAGTGCTATTTACACATTATCTTAAATACCTTACTTCCTTGTTTTCGACCTTTATATTTGTCACACATTAGATGAAACATAGGATGTTTAATGAATGTTCTATATTAAATTTGAAATATTCATAAGTAAAAGAGGAGAAATTAATTTAATGAATTTTATTGTATTTGTGGTATGTGTCTTACTTAATCAGCCATTACAGTGTGATGGCATATATTTGAGATTATATTTATCTAGGAAATTTCTTCTAGAAGCAAAAAATTATATTTGAGATATTATTAATTTAAAAAATTTCTCCTAGATGGTACATTTTCTATGGACATGTTAATTTGGGAAATTTCTCCTAAATGTTCAGAAGGATTTGAGTAACATTTACTGTTTGGCAAGACTAAGTAAGAACATATCCATATGAGATAGCACTTCATTTTATATTCTTCAGTATTTATGTAGTATGTTAGTATTTATAATATATTATGTTATTTTGTGCATATTCAGTAATTTTGTTTATGTCTACATACATATTAGGATGCTAGTCTTTTATTTCAATTCTATTATTTTCATTTTATCTATAAAACTAGTATATGTATAATTGATTATATTTACTTAAGATGTTTCTTGTACATTGCTATTTTTCATATATATTTTGCTTAACATTTTCTGCAGCTTAAGTTGAGGTATGTGCTTACCTCATAATTTACTTAAGCTATAATTGTATGATTATAACTTTTACCACTTACTTTTATTGCTTTATTGCTCCTAAAATGCTTAGGGTATTTGTGATATCATTTATTACATAAATTACTTAGCCTAAAATATACTTAGACATTTTGTCTAATCATATTTTATTTTCTTTTGGCTAGGGTTCTGTCATTGTAAAATCGATAATGACAGATTTCGAGCTATTTGATGTTGTTTAGCCTTCTTAAGAGCTTGTTCAGGAGGAGGAGCGTGCCGGTGCAGACCATTAGTTTCTTTTATTTCTGCTTGTAAGGTTGAGTGTCTAGCTTTTCTTTTATTAAACTTTTAAATATTTTGTAATGATTCAGATTCTATTTGTATTTTCTTTTCCTGCATATTTATTATGAGTTGGATATTTCTCTATTTTATTATGGATGTATAGATGTTAATGTTTGGTATTTTTTCTTCCGCACTCTGATATTCTGGCATACTCATTTAGTAATATCTCAATTTCTCTACTTAGGGCATATCATTCCTTTATCAGTGGATTAGGAATGCTTATTCTTACCCAGTGATGACCACCACTTAATTTTAGATAATTAAGGGATGACCACCATAATTAGTATCAGAGAACTCCATAAGATATCAGATTGGAATTTGTATTCCTATCCACCTAATTAATAGTTTTTCTGTCATACAGTTACTAAATGTATACTTGAAAATATCCATATTACCATAATATAATACTCAAACTAGTAAGAATAAATGAAAATCCTAATATAAGTAAGATAAAATGCTCAAGTACGAAACTCATATATTAAAGACTTTAAGAACTATAAACTACTCAACTGAACTAATAGGACATGATTAAACTTATAGGATACTTAGATACTTGAGAATGTCAGTCTGGGACTACTTCAGTAGATTTGAAGCCATATGGGAACTTGACTATCAATTTGGAGAACATTAAGGAAGGTATGTCGAAGGAGTATCTAAACAAGGAGTACAAGTGCTAGATCGGATGCTTCATCACACCATTTTTAGAGGATTTCACCTTCCTGCTTTAGCCAAGGAGTAGCTAAAGCATGTGAGCTTTACTCTCAAGGTAATAGAATGCCCTGATGATATCAGAGTCACACTAGTATCCCTCTTCTCCAAGACCACACCGAAGACTGGTGGATCATCACCCTTCGAGAACTCACTCGTATGCGAAGAAGAGAACATCGTGAAGTCACTTTTGAAAACTTCTGTTTCGCCTTCGACAAAATATATTTAATGAATATTTTAGTGAATAAATTTATGTTCCATAATGTACTCTTTTCTTATGTTTTTTCTGGAATAAGCAATAAAATAAACTCGTCTATTTTAGCTCTTCTTAGAATTCTCAATGAAGGTTATTTTATTTAAACTCAAGTACAATATAAATCCTAGGCAATCATCTTCAACCCCTACTACATCTAGCAGTACTTCTTCTGAACTCAATACACTTCTAAAAATGGTTAAAACCTTAGTAAAAACTAATGTCATATAATCTAAAAGGATAGAAAGACTAATTATGATGCAAAGTAATCAGTCACAGCATCTATAGCCCCTGCACCCTATTATCCTCCTCAACAACACTATCAGTCAATGGATGGACTGTTACACTGTTTTATCAGATTAAGAACTCCTACTTTTAGTGGGAATATGTTAGCAATAGACACAGCCAACTGGCAGAAGTTGGTTGAGAAATATTTGACAAGCATCAAATGTCCAGACAAAAAATCCATTAGATTGACAACCCACATATTTCAAGATGAAGCCAAATATTGCTGGGATAATATCTGAAATACACTATTTGTCGATTACCATATTGAGGACATTCCTTAGAATTTATTCATGAAAACATTCAGAGCAGAATACATTCCTCCTTCAATGCAGAATACATTCCTCTTTCAATGCAGAATAACCTGGGAGATATTTTTCATAGATTGAAGTAGGGAATCCCCATCCTTGTAATAACCTATGTTATTACCCTTATTAATTAAGACTAATCTCTATCCTAATCTTGATCATAAAGTGTTATTCAAGGCATTATGAGTCATCCACTAAGACCTAGTCCAAATCAGGAGTCAAATAGATCAAGTCCTGATTTTTGAGAAATCCAGAAACTTTGGAAAATGACCTATATAAATTGACCTCATATCAAAATTCAGACTTCACCATTGCGCTCATTGCCCCCAAATTAACTAGGGGTGATGTTTTCGAGTCAATCGGAAGTCGTCGAAATTTCGACGAATGTTTTAATGATATTTAATTCCCCAAAAATTGGAAAATTAAATGCTTGTCAGAATTAAAATCCGACTTCGCCGTTGCGATCCTCACCCTTGGATTATAGCCAATAGTGAAATTTTGGGATTTTTTAAAAGTCGTTGAATTTTCTTGAATAGTTTAATATATTTAAATTACTTAGAAAATTGAAATATTTATTTTGACCTCGAAATTAAAATTTGACTTTGTCGTTGTGATCATCACCCTCAAACTAGCTAGGAGCGATGTTTTGGACGCATTTGGAAGTCGTCGGATTTTCGTGAATATTTTAATATATTAAAAACCTCAAAAAATATAATAATTAAATAATCGTCGGAATTGAAATCCGATTTCGCCGTTGCGATCGTTACTCCCAAATTAGCTTGAGTTGAATTTTTGAGAATTTTCGGAGCGCATTTCTAAAATCAGAATTTTTAATTAATTAAAGGAATAAATAGTTATTTATTCATAATTTTTTTCCTTTTCCTTCTTTCTTTCTCATAGTTAGTTATTCCATTTGGCTGACCCATCTCTCTCATTAATTGAAAGCTTTGATAGCTATGGTATCCATCTTCCTTCCCCCCTCCTTAAAGGCAAGGTTTGATGGCTATGGTCATCCCTCTTCCTTCTCTTTCTCCTAGCTCATGATGGCTTTCCCCCTTCATTCTCCTCCTATAAATGGAAGCTCAGCTCTTCCTCTCCATTTTTAGTTGTCAAGATAAAGCTCTCAAGTTTCCACCCTTCCCCTCATTGTTGAGCTTTGTGCTAAAGAAGAAGAAGAAGAAGTTCATTCTCCAAGTTTTTCAAGGTTCCTTCTTCCTCTTCTAAAGGCTAAGGTACATATTTGTTCTTCTTCCTTAATCATTTCATTCCTCTATTATGCTTATTCACATATTTAGACATCCATGATTAAGAATGGAAGCCATTATAGTTCTTCAAAGTAATATACCTCAGGCTCTATTTTTTGTCCATTATGCGTACCCCTACCTTTATCACCATTGTTCATATAGTTAGGATAATCTGTTTGTGCCAATTTTATTGTCAATGGAAAGGTAACGAAAAAACATTTCCATTGATATATGAACCGCTCATGAAATGCTCTGGATTGAGAGTATTTGAGCTCGAAAGGTAACCATTCACGGTTTCGCACAGGCGAAATTACCGTCGGGCGCTACAACGCGCCGTAGCATCCAGAAAATTCATTTGACCATATCTTAGTTATTTAGACTCTAAATCCAAAAATTTAAAGTGCTAGAAAGCTTAGAATTTTAGTGCCAACAATAATCTAAAATAATATTTAAGTTCTAAACCCTAGAAAAATTAGAAATGATCAAAATACTCATAATCTTAATTAGGTCATAACTTGACCGATCGAAGTCCAATTTGGGTCTACTCCCAGTTAAAGTACTTAGTGTGGTATAGGAAAGCTATAGGCACTGAATTTGCTAAATTTAGATATCAAATGAAAAAATTAGCTTTTTGACCCCTTAGTTTAAGAAATTACCAAATTGCCCTTATGATAACTCTTGTGTAGCTTTTTCGAACAAGTATTTTGGCTGATTTTCTATTTTCTTCTAGCTATCCATAGTAGTCATAGTATATTCATTTTCAGTTTTTGATCATTATATATTTATTGAGCACTTTTCTATGATTATAAATGGAAATCAAATTAATGAAAATTATTTACTTATTTCCAACAATGTTATTATAATGATTATTATTATTATAAAATAAATGATATCACTTTTCATTTAATTATTTTGTTCGTTATTTTTTTGAACAACTATTTAACTTTACTCAATTTAAATATTCATATGAATTTTCTTGCTCAAAATTTGAAATAAAATAAATAGAAATAAGTATAAATAATATGTTAAATTATGATAGACTGATATCTAGAGCAATAAGAAGATTACACATAACTTTTAAAGAAAAATATATAGTTAAATCAGAAACTCAATATTTCAATTAGTTAAATAGATATATCTAACTTATCATTTGTTCTATAACTTTGTCCAATATAATAAATATTATATATAATCTACAAACTTTATTTAAACCGTGTCTGATTAAATATTTTTATTTTTTTTTATTTTTTTTTTGATTCATCATGTCATATATATATATATATTTGACAGACCACATGTAATCTCTAGATTAAGTATCTGAAAAGAAGCTCGTACATAATGGAATCGTAATTTGATGCAAACTTAATAATTATTTTACTTAGTGTTAAATTTTGCTTAGTGTGTAATCAAAATTTTGTAAAATAATTATTTATTTATATTTTAAATGCATTATTTTATTATTCTTAAATATTGAAATGAATGTAAAAAAAATATGTTTTTATACGTCCTACTACACTATTATATTAAACCTCAATAAATCCTTATATGTGAGCACTTAACACTGGATTAATTATACTAAATCCAGTGACAGATCCCCACAAAAATAATGAGCTATCTTCTAATATCGTCATCAAGCACATGTATTGTAACACATAGATGAATATGCTTTATAACAATAAGTTGTCAATCATTTGGAATGCTAATTAAAGTACCATCTGAAATATTTTGCACATATATTGTAACACATGTATATGAACTAATCATGATTTATTTATATATTGCATCATATATTCTTACTTTATTCTAATTCATATTTTTATAGTTAAGAAATATATTCTCGAGGAGTTATATTTGAAGAAAACATGAAATTATCAACAGTGCTATTAATTTTAAAATATATGATTTTTATATTAGTATTTATTATTTTATTTGAGTTTTTATTGCATTTAGAAATATCCCAATTTTATTTCTATGTATAATGAAAAAATTAATAAATTAAATTATTATTATTCTAATGCAAATCACATAATTCATAAATAAATTATATTTATACTATTAGCCATATACAATTAAATAAAAATAAAATTTCTTAAAATTTTCTTAATTTTTATTCTATAGATCTCTATATTTTGTAAATATGAAATTATTAAAAAATTAAAGGAATTAGTGTTAATAATTAGGATTGGTATGTAGTCGAGTTAATCCTAACTCAAATTTGTTCGAGTTCGAGTTTGAGCTGAGTTTGAGTCAAGTTCGAGTTATTTTGAGTCATTTTAAATATGGTTCAAGTCAAACCGCTTAACTCGAACTCGATTCAAAATTTTTCGAGTGAAGTGCTTTTAAATCATATATCTATGATGTTTGTGTATAATTTATCAACTATGCATATAATAATTTGATTAATATAATTATGATGTTTGTTGAAAAAAAAATATATTAAATTAATTAATATTTTGTCAACTCTATATATATATATATATATGAATTATGTTCAAATCTATTTTGTAAATTTTATTGTGTACTATTATTTTAACTATATATATATATATAAAATATCAAATAATTAATTATTAATTAAGTAATTGGATATTAATTCATAATTACTTAAAACTATAATAATAATATATTATTAATTATATACTATATAATAATAAAAGGCATAAATTAAATTCTATTTAAATTAAAAAAAATAAACACAATAAAATAAAAATATTAAAAAGAAACTTACCTTTCACTAAAAATATAAAGCGATCGTTTTCTTCCCGTCGACTTAGGTTTTCATTACATCTCCCCCCCTATCTCTTCACAAAAAAAAAAAAAAAAAAGAAACCTTCGAATGGGAGGAATCTCTGAATGGGAATCTCTTTCTTCCCTTCGTCTCCCTCCTATCACTTGCTTAAGTTTACTTCTAAAACCGTTTAAGGTGCAGATATAAATATTAGGTTAAATACCATCAGCCTTTTTCTTCCTTTTTGTGGGGATTATTTTCTATGGGTTAAGCAATGAGGAGAAGAATAGGCAACGGTAGGCACTGCCATTATTTGGTAGGATTTCGTTCCGACCTGGAGGAAAATTGAAGGAATAGCACCGTTTTATTTTTGCGACAGCATTTATACTTTTCTTGTTGAGAACTTTGCGATGACATTATTTTTTCTGAAATGTTTTGTAAAGACTTGGTTGCTATGCACGTAAAACCCTTATGATGATGTCTACACATCATTAAAAAACTTTGTTGTATTCACTTCTCTTTTATTATTTTATTTTGAAGAAGTCCCACAACAAAGATTATAGCATTGTTGGCGCTTGCTAAGTATAAAATTGGAAGCACACCACAAGACTGATAGTTTGATGCGTATAGAAAAAAAGTAAGAAAACATTATCATTTTTAATTTGCTGAATGAATTACTTTGTCTAACAATTCATATAGCAATGGCTTGCACAACGGATGGCCTGAAAATTTCTCAGGCAACCTATGCTATTCTTGTCTTTGCTTTTAGGAAAACTGTTTTTTGAAAGTTCAATGTAATGCTTTTTCATGATTTACACTGAAGTGATAATGATGTTGAAGGCGATTATATGAATGATAATGCGAGGACGTTCTTGTGGTTTTTTATATATAGTATATAAATGATCAATGTTGGGGTTGTTAAAAATCATACAAGAAATTATGACTCCATGTATAAGACTTTCCTTTTCTCTCTATTTTCTGAGCAGCTCTTTCCCATATTTGAAGTTTCATTTTGTTACCTTGATAGAGCGTTGCATGCAATTAACATGATATTGTGCATAAACATGTTAGCATTATTTGTGAACAATTTATTTTTTGATTTTGTCATTCCATCTATTCATTCTGCAGATGGACAGCAAGTGATGTGTTTATTTTTGTATTTAAATAATGGCTTGACCTTGAATCAAATAATTTCTTAGTATAGTTAATTTAAATCAGCTTAGTCATAATATTTTAGCTTATGGAGAAGATTTTTTCTAATGGTTTCTTCCTATATCTTTTTGGTTTTCCTTTTCCTCTTTCTCTTTTAATACAAGAAAATTCATAAACTCAATTTTTCTTGCATTGGCATTGAACGATCTACGTTGAATATGTTAAAACCATTTAAGGTGGCATTCCCTAATCTTATTCACTATTAGAGCCATTCCTACCGATAAACTCATTTCTCATTCTATTATTACGAGTATACCCACTCATCTACCTAAGCATTCTCAGCTCTTAAACACGTATTTTAGTGCTAAATTCTTACTTTGTTGGTCAACATTTAACCCCATATAACATAGTTGGTTGTATTAGCTGATATCTTGGTTCAATTATTCAAATATAATAGTGAAATAGAGAGCAATGTGATTAATAAGATTCGACATAGTGATGAAATGGAGAAGCACTTTAGAGTGCTGTACGATTGGAAAATTTCACTCAAAATTAGAGAGCAATGTGATTAATTGACCAATCATGTTAGCTAATGACCAATAATAATAACATTTATTATTATTATTATATAATATTATTAATAATAATAGTAGTAATAGTAGCAGTATTTCAATATGTTTCTTGAAAGAGAATTAAGGCGAGTTACTATAAGCTTACAAAACAAATTTATAGCATTATTTGTTACGTTTTTGAAACAAGACTGCCATA
Organism: Gastrodia elata; assembly: GCA_016760335.1. Lineage (NCBI taxonomy): Eukaryota > Viridiplantae > Streptophyta > Magnoliopsida > Asparagales > Orchidaceae > Gastrodia > Gastrodia elata. The sequence continues at coordinate 20,561,248 of CM028669.1, forward strand.
CTAGTAATTATAAAGATCATCTTTCAAGGTTGATCTTTAAACATATTTTTGGTCTGCAACATGGTGTATAATATTGGATTTTGCTCCATTGGTATAGATGCTTATCTTTCACTGCATTGGATAACTATGCTGTTTATATAGCATATCTTTCATTACATTTGTTATTATATTCAATAATATAAGATGTATTTAAAAAGTAATAAAGCTTGCATGCGCATGCAGAAAATTGACATTAAATTTCAGCGTGGTTGCGTTTTGGAGGGATGGAGGATGAACTTGAAAAAATTAGTCATTGCTATTGTATGTATAGCAATGATAGTGTATGTTTGTGGCTGAGATCTTTGTGAAGGAAATGAACTTTTCAAATCATTCATCTTTACTATTATTATCATCATCATCATCATATTCTTGATTATTCTTTATATTATTTTTATTATTTAGAGAAGCCCCAAAGAAAAAATCTTGATATTATTTATGCTTGATTGACTACTTGTACAGAATTTGGTGCTATGGATTTTTTTTTTTTTAATTATTGAAATTTTTTTGATATTGTTGGGGCTTGATAAAATGGTTTGGAGTGTTATGAACGGCTTTAAGAGGTAATGGGTGCAATTTGCAAGCCTTTCAAGAAATCAGGGGATATATCAGTTGAAGCTTGTCCTCTAAACATTAAATCCTTGCAACCAAACAATATCATAGTTTCTGTTTTTCTTTTATAATTTTGAATTTCCATCATTTGGCATTCTAATTCTTGACACAATGGCTTGGCATCAATTATAGCCATAAGAGGCAACCGGTGCAACAAGCAAATGGAGTAAAGCTAGCTTTCTACTTACTACTGGTTAAGTTTTTCTTCTATGCGGGCTTTGCATGTCTGTTGAGGGTTTTTCTATGGAATTTTTGTTCTTGTGCTGCATGCATTAAATAATGAGAGAGGTTTTGTAAGTCTGTATATTCTAGATATCCAACAAATCAACAAAAAATTTGCATGATGTTTGGGCAATAATAGCAGGGTAGAGATATATGTATTTTGCCCATATTGAACTCTTTTTTGGATATGATTGCTTATATCTTTAAACTTTACCTAGGACTTTTTTTTAATTGCATACTAAATCAAAATTTGTGATGCTCATAAAGACTTTTATATAATAAAAAATATTGACGAACCTTTTTTGGGCTCTTTATGCTTTGCATTTCTTAGAAAATTTAGACATCTTTTTGTAAACAAAATAATTGCTCTCATAAAGACTGTAATGCCACTTTTTTTTAATTGCATACTAAATCAAAATTTGTGATGCTCATAAAGACTTTTATATAATAAAAAATATTGACGAACCTTTTTTGGGCTCTTTATGCTTTGCATTTCTTAGAAAATTTAGACATCTTTTTGTAAACAAAATAATTGCTCTCATAAAGACCGTAATGCCAAAGTTGATATTGAGATTGTTACTGTGTTGATATCTTGCATGATCTACCTGGTAATAGAGGTGATTTATTGGATTTGTTATACCCTTATACTTGTTACTGTATGTTTTTTTCTTGCTTTGTTGTCCATTGTATTTTTCTTCTTTTGAATTGCTTGATTTTAAAAATTTGTTTTACATGGTGAAGGTGGGATCTACATGGTGCTATTCATTTCTCAGTGGCATGCTTTGAGTTTGGTGGTTATTTATTGTGTTGCTATCAAATATCGATGACTGGTGCACTTTTACTTTAGAACGTATGGGTAGTTCTGCTTCTGTAATGTTGTGTGAATTTGTTGGATCTATGCTTGTTGAATGAAATGTAGTTTTTTAGTGGTGCACATCTATCAAACTAGATGAAATTGTGGTGGTGGTGTTGTTCAGCTTATATTATATTGTTGGGTTTTCTTATCCTCAATTCAAGAATGAAGAGACATCAAAGATGGCTTGATTTTCTCTAGCAATTAACTGAAGCTACTTTTTTTGGGGCTTAGGTTAGAGCAATTAGCTGATGATATAGAAGATTTCAGCAAGGATTTTCCAATTTATCATCTATTGTTGTTATATGGATGATAAATATGGTTTGCCTTATTCTATGCATACCACAGAGTGTTATATATATATATATATATATATATATATTATGGAGATGGAAGTGCATTACAAGGCCATTAAGATGGTCTTTTTTTTACCTTTTTTGTTCTTTTATTGCTGTCCTTTACAACATACTCATGTAAAAAATTCTATGCTACCATGATTCATACATAGTACATTCAAATTTGCTTCGTTTGTCCCATGATTATATACATACCCTGAAAAATTATTAGGCACCTATTCTATTTTTTTCATTTTCAAAACAATAATCTCTTAATTTTCTAATTGAATTTTCAACTACATCTCAAGGTTATTTCATGCAAACGATCATGAATATTTTTGTTGGGTTGTAATGAATAATAAAATATTGAGATATTTTGGTACTTATTTCTTAGAGCAGCTGTACTACCTATATGGGGTTGAATGTTGGCCAACAAAGAAGAAACTTACTGATAAAATGAGTGTTACAGAGATGAGGATGCTATGGTGGATTAATGGGTATACTCGAAAGAGTAGAATGAGAACTGAGTTCATTTGTATATAGCCAAGTTGGATTGGCCCAATAGTGGATAAGATTAAAGATTACCGTCTTTGAATGTAGAAAAATGTCTTCAGTGGCTTAGGATGAGGATGCATAGCACCAAGCATCACTCTGTATTATATCAAATTACAGACTAGGTTTTGAAGGCGATTTGGTGGACAGACTAAGGAGATGCCTGGTCTTTTTCCTTTTCCTTTTATTTTTGAATCTTATGCGTGGCCAAATATATTATGCTGCCAATGGTTCTTATTAGAAATGATAGCACATGGTTTTGGCTGAGATCTTTGTGAAGGAATGAAAATGTTCAAAGGATCCCAAAGAAACAAATTTGATATTATCATGTTGATTCAGTGCTATGTAATCAAAATCTGATTATCTAAATCATTTTGATATTACTTAGTTTGATATAGTGGCTTGGCATCAATGATGGCCATAAGAGTCAACAGGTGCAAAGCCGTTCAAGGCATCAGGCGATAGAACAATGGAAGCTTGGTCTCTACCTGGCAATGAAGTTTTATATGCATTTCACGGCATCAAGCGAGAGTTTCTTATGCATTTCTAATAAGAACAATGGTTCTTATTAGAAAATGATAGCACATGGTTTTGTCTGAGATCTCTGTGAAGGAATGCGAATGTTCAAAGGGTCCCAAAGAAACAAGTTTGCTATTATCGTGTTGATTCAGTGCTAAGCAAAAAAAGTATTCTGATTATCCAAATCATTTTGATATTACTTAGTTTGATATAGTGGCTTGGCATCAAGGATGGCCATAAGAGTCAACAGGTGCAAAGCAGTTCAAAGCATCAGGTGATGGAACAATGAAAGCTTGTTCTCTACCTGTTAATGAAGTTATATATGCATTTCACGGCATCAAGCAAGAGATTTAGTGAAAGCTGTTCTCTATTCATTGTATATTTTCTTGAGAGATGACTTGTTGAATTTTGTGCTATATGTGCTGCATGCATCAAGCGACAAGGTGTATTGTAAATATATATGAGAGTTTGCATGAAAGCATTGGTTTTCTATAATTAAACAACATTTTTCAAAGTCAGCGTAGTTCTGCCCCTTGTTTGTAATTTTCATATTACATTTTTATATAATTGTTAAAGTGGCATATCTACAATTTATATTTTTAATGGGAAATGCTAGATGTTCCAGCAAAACCAACAAAAAATTTGCAGAAGTTTAGGCGATAATTTAGAAGGTAGGGAACAATATAGCGTGGCCCACATTTTCTTGTGAAATATATCACCCACATCTTTAACATTGTCTTGGATATTTAATCTACAATGCACACCAAAATAAAAAATTATTGTGCTCATTTATATGCATTCTTAAGGTGATTTATTTACTTATCTTTATGTTATCTTATGCTTCTCCATTAATTGTTTTAGTGCAGATGGCTTTTGCAGTAGAAAATCAAGAGGCGCTTAGACAAGATAACTTTTTCATAGAGGTGATGATCATGACTAATGACCATATTACTCATTCCTCAGTAAAAAGTTTTCTTATTAGGCTGCTGCATATATCTTTCTGCTATGAAATGTTATTAAGAGGGCATAATAATTTGATTAGTATCTAGAAATGTGATGTTCATTTAATTACACAATACAAATTGCTGTGATGATGACTCAATGAATTCTATTTTATGTCCTAGTAGGATTTTTTTTATATAGTTGTTGAGAATGCACATTTGTAGTGAATAAACTTGCTGAAGAAGCACAAGTCATACATTTTAGATCATGTTATTCATTTTGTTTTGTTGCTCTCAATTATTGAGTATTATTGCAACTTTAGTTTAAAACGGCTACTGTAATTGTTATCATATTCTAAATGTAGTTGTGCTTTTGTAGTCAACGTTCAATGGGATAGAATGTTGACTTGCAAGGCAAATACATGCTTATAAAGTTCTAATAAAGTTTTACAAGGCTAAAGCATTCTTATAAAGTTCTGCTTCGTATTGCGTTTGCTGCATTTGTTACATTATAGGTCATACTAGCAGCAACAACAACAACAATAACAATAACACCAACCCTAAGCCCACTAGATGGGGTTGGCTACATGAATTCTTTGTTTCCATTGTGCACGATTAAATAGAAACCACTTCCTAAGTTCTAAATAGAGAAGATCCTTTGTAATGTTTTTTTGGTCTCCTCTTTATTATATAGGCGAAGTTCATAAACTCAATTTTTCTAGCAAGGGCATGAATGGTCTACGTTTAATATGCTCGAACCATCTAAGACAACATTCTCTAAGCTTATCCACTATTAAGGCCACTCTAACCTTGCTACATATAAAAGCCATCTCTCATTCTATTTTTACGAGTGTACCCACTCATCCATCTAAGCATCCTCATCTCTGTGACATTTGTTTTATTGGCAAGTTTCTTCTTTGTTGATGAACAATATTTAGCCCCATATAACATGGCTGGTTGTATAGTTTCATTGTAAAAATTTTCTTTAATTTTGAGCAGGATTTATTGATCACACAGCACTCAAAAAGCTCTCCTTTGTTTCACCAACCAGCTTGGATATTCTTAATCACATCGCTCTATATTTTACTATTATTTTGATTAGTTGAACCAAGGTATTTGAATTGATTATGTGATTCTCAATATTTATGCTCTCAAATTAAACAATGTACTAACAAAGCATTATATGCCTTAGTTCGACTTGTCTCATACCAATCCAAATCTCATTTGTTTTATCATCACCAGTTAATTACTTATTGGGTGTTAGTTTATCCTTGGAATGTTCCACTAAGAGTGCTCAACTTTTGGTGTTCTTCTTTGAAAATGTACTTGTTGTCAAATAGGAGGAATTTCAATTACAAATATCATGCACAAGGTAGTCTTCTTGTGAATGTATTCAGTTAGAAATTTTCTAATTAATGCAAATTGATATAGAGTAAGAGTTGGCCTCCGATGCAATTCAATTGTAATTGGAAAATCATTATATATTACTTTGTGACCGAACACATGTAATAGCCTCACTGGGTTATGTCAACATGGAAAATTTTATCTGGTTATGAATGCATATCTATGTATCAAAGAAATCGTTAGTGTGATTTTCCAAGAAATAGGAGAGAGCTTTACTAGTGTAGTAGAAAAAGGTATAGTTTGTACAATAACCAATCTTTATGATTTCACAAAAAGCTCCCAAACTTTTTTGCTTTTCAAAAAATCATCTTTTATGGCTTTATGTTTTCATCTCTGCTTGATCTAATGGCATGACATTAAGAATATATTTTAGTTTTCTGTTAAATATACAAAATATATAATTGGAAGCTCACCTCGAGACTGTTAAAGATGGTAATTTTAATGCATATAGAAAAAAGTGTAAGAAAAATGCCCTCATTTTCCCCTCAATTATTTTTTATTTTACTATCCTCGGAAACCTATTCATGGATATGTTTATAATAGAGATGTTCTTTGATTTCTAACGGTTCATTTATCAACTTTGTCTAAATTTTATTATGTGCATGTCGTAAATGGCTTGCATAAAGGATAGCCTGAAAATATCTCAGGCAATTTATGCTATTCTTATCTTTGTTTAAAATTATCAGATAAACTATTTTTAAAACTTCAAAAAGATGTTTTTTCACAATTTACAGAAGTGATAATGTGCTGATGATCCTGTGAATCTATATATAGTATATAAAGGACCAATGTTGGGCTGTTAAAAATAATATAAGATATTTTTTTTCGCCTCAATGCTAGGTTTCTTTTAGAAGGATATCAATGAACCTCATTATTCCTATTGTTTTTTGTTAGATGTTGGTGGAAATTCGGAGCATTTTTTTTACTTCTTTGGAGCATGGTGATGAAATGTTTTTGATATTGATGGTGGTGATTGTAACCTATTTCAATTATTAGAATTGACTGGTTGATACTGTCTTCATTCGGTGTAGCATAAGGACCGCTTTATACGACATTTATTATTATTATTACTATTATTACTATTATCGCTATTATTGGTGTTGTTGCTGCCGTTTGCTGCTGTTATACTTTGGAGGAGTCTCAAAGATTCAAATTTGGCATTGTCAGTGAGTGATGTGTGAAATTTTATAGATTTTGATGTAATGCAAGAAAAAACATCTTTTCATTATTAGAAATCATTTTTGACTTGTGGGCTTTTCCTCACTAGATATGATGGCATGGGTATCAATAGCTGCCACTAATAACAACTCGGGCAATAGAGAAATCCTTCCCTTATTTATAAAAGGATAATGCTCAAGTGCCCTTTCGGTGCCCTAGCTCTTTTTCTGAGCATTTAAGTCTCTTTAATGTTTATAACCATGATTTTGATTAGTAAATTTCTATTATTATCAGTTTAATACTAGGTTTATCCAGCAGGGAACTATAGTGGCATTCATTATAAAAGATAGATCATGTATATCTTCAACATTGCTTTGGGCATTTTCTTAGTTCACACAGAATCAATGTTGTTAGGAGGGCTTAAGATAATGAAAATAACAACTTTTGCTGATCTCATCTTCACAATAATTATCAGCTGCTCCAAGATAATGACTAGAATGTTATTTTTTGTAACAAAAATGGCACAGGAGCTCGCTTAATTTTTCAAATATATGCTTATTGTGCAGGTTATGCTTAAAATTTTTTCAAATAAGAATTTACCGGTTTTAATATTGATGGAACTAAAATGTTTGACATTGAAATAATTAATATATCTAGATTATAATTATCAGTTATACAAGCACGAAAAAGGAAGCAGTTCCTACATTAGGGAATCAAAACAATGCTGAAGCTCTCGATATAGCACAGAAAGAGAGTATTAGAGAAAAAACGGTGGATGATCTTATCTTCACGATAATAATCACCCGCTCCAAGATAATGACTAGAGGTATATTTTTTTTAAGCTCTGTATAAACAAAATTAGTACAATACAATATAGAGATAGTATAGCAATAGTCACGTGTGCAAAAGAATTTTACTTGTAGTAACATTAATTATTATGAATTGGGGCAAAGTGCACATGTAACCATTCTAGATATTCATCAAATGTTTAACATTAATTTTACTGGTGCACTTTTACTTGTAGTAACATTAATTTTAAAACATTTCTCATATTATTGTATAATAACAAATTTACTTTAAATAGATTGATACAATGCAGTGATATGAATATCTAGAATGGTGACATGTATGCTTCACACAACTGAATCTCTTTTTGCCACATTCATTAGTAAGAATGAATTGGGGGCTATATGATGATTATTTATTGAGTTATATATTATGTTCAAGTAGCTGTTTTTGCACCATGTTATTTATTTGTTTTTGTTGAAATCAAATATCAATGATGTGTGGGTGCACTTAAGAACTGTTGTTGCAGCTATATTATTATCATATTTAAATGATTTTGGTTATCTTGGTAACTGTAATTTTGCGGTGTTGTGCGGTTAACAGGATCAATGCATGTTAGATGAAATGGACCCCTGCTCTTTTAGGGCGCCCTCCTATTGAAGTTGGATGAATAGAGGAGGATTTATGAGTGCTGTACAATAATTCTACCTCAAGTTGAAGTTTTGGTGAATAGCTATCAGACCAACACTGTTCTGTATTTAGAATGCTGGCTTGCTAAGTCAAGCATGCTAATAAAAAGCAAGTGCTGTTTCAATTAGGAAGCTATGGTGAATGAGCGGTTGCACATGAAATCTTATTCTTACTCTGTTTTAAAAAATTTGTTGTAATTAATTTTTTAAAACTTGACTAATTATCATCTTAAATAAATGTATGAAGTTTTTTAACACTTCAAAATAATTTATGAAAACAAATAGGTGCCGTTAATTATTGATGGTTGACTTAATAGCACCTGGTGCCATAATGGTGTAGTCTAGGTTTTTGGCATTTCAGGGGATATAGACTTGACCGCATAGTATTTTTCTTCGTCTCTTGTAATTTGGAAACCCTCTCAATTTTCTTAAACTTTAGTGCTGCTGATGGTTCTTCTGTGCAAGCACGAAGGTATTCTTGAATGATTAATAATATTAATAATAACAATAATATTAATAATTATTATTATTACTGCTGCTGTTGTTGCAATTATTCTTTTCAAAATAATGTGAATCCACATGAGTCTATGGTAATGGCTAGTATCATTTGGAATTATTATTGTGTGTTTGTGCAATGTAATATTTGGCATTCTATCTAATTACATTTGTCCAGGTTTTTCTCTTGACCATCTTGTAATGGCATCCAGTGCATCAAAAAGGATGTACTGAAGGTTATCAGACAACCGATGCTATTTTCTTCATTATTTAAGTTTTGAGGTGTGAGAGCTTTTAGAATTTATAGTAAGGTAAATCAATATTCCTTTAGCAAGCAGAGTAGTGCGATATTTTGAAAGAGAGAATAACTATTGAGGGCCATGTGATCAAGAAGAACAGGAGATTCAAATTCCATTGTTCAGTTAATCAAAATGATTGTAAAATAGAGAACTCTGTGATTAATAAGTTTCTAACTGGTTGTATGAATGTAGAAGCGTTTTTGAAGTATTATGTGATTGAAAAATTTCACTCAAAATTGATATGGGAAGCAACCGTATGGGAAGAAACCATTTGAAGTGATTGTCTCTATTTAGAACTTATGGAGGGGCATGTAACCGAATTCATCTTGAGGTATTCAGGTTTGGTGGTGGTGGTGTTTTTTTTGCTGATATTATGCTATTTTCTTATCCTCAATTCAAGAATTAGGAGATATCAAGGAAGGCTTGATATTCTCAAGCAATTAACTGGAGTTTTTTTTTTCTTGGGGCTCGTGAGGGAAACTAACTGGATTTCTTTTTTCTCCTATACAAAAAGATTTCAGCAACGATTTGCCAATTTATTGTCCTATTTTGATTGGTGTCTCTATTTAGAACTTATGGAGGGGCATGTAACCGAATTCATCTTGAGGTATTCAGGTTTGGTGGTGGTGGTATTGTTTTTGCTGATATTATGCTATTTTCTTATCCTCAATTCAAGAATTAGGAGATATCAAGGAAGGCTTGATATTCTCAAGCAATTAACTGGAGTTTTTTTTTTCTTGGGGCTCGGGAGGGAAACTAACTGGATTTCTTTTTTATCCTATATAAAAGATTTCAGGAATATTTATTGTCCTATTTTGATTGGAACTACTCTATTTTCTGTTGCAATCTCCTGTTAAACATTCATATTTTTGCGGTGTTGTGTGCAGTTAGAGGAGCTTTTATGAGTGCTCTACAATAAAATATTCTACCTCAGATATTTGGTGAATAGCACTAATTAGTGATAAGGACTTAATAGCACCGGGTATTATAATGGTGTAGTCTATATTTTTTGGCATTTCAGAGGTTATATACTCTTGTGCAAGAACGAAGGTATTCTTAAATGATTAATACTATTAATAATAACAATAATGAGAGTAATATTGTTTTATTACTGCTGCTGCTGTTGCAATTATTCCTTTATTCGGAAGTCTTTTTTTAGAGTTTCTATTTAAAGTACATTTGTCCAGGTTTTCTTTTGATCATCTTGTAATGGCGTGCGGTGCATAAAAAAGGATGGCCTGAAAAATGTCGAGCAACTAATGCTTTTTTCTTTATTATTTAAGTTTTGAGTTGTGAACTTTTAGAAATTATAGTGTACCATCAATACCCCTTTGATCAAACATTCTAAACGTATTTGCCTATTATTTTAGCAAGCACAGAATAGTGCGATATTTTGAATGAGAGATAACGATGATTTATTGAGATTTTGTTACTATGTTGATTTTTTGCATGGTCTATGTTGGTAACTCTTAGAGGTGATTTATTGGATTTGTTATACTTGTTGCTGTAGGTTTTTTTGTTGCTTTGTTGTCTGCTGTAATTTTATTCCTTTTGGATTTTCTAATTATTAAAAAAAGCTTACATGGTGATTGTGGGATCTACATTATGTTATTCGTTTCTCAGTGTCATGCTTTGAATTTGGTGGTTATTTATTTTTGTTGCTATCAAATATCGATGGCTGGTGCACTTTTACTTTAGAACGGTTGTTGTAGCTGTAATCATATATAATTGATTGTGCACATATGGGTAGTTTTGTTCTCCATTTCTTAAGTGTTGTTGATAAAAAATTTTACTCAAAATTAAAGCATATCACCTAAAAGATGGTTCAGACATTTTGAGAATAAACTGTTTATGCTTTTGTTAAACAAATTGAGTGAATTTTGCTCATGTTAAAAGAGGAAGAGCAAAGAAAAAGAAAGGGAAAAAAACCATTAGAAGCAATCTTCCCTTTAGAACTCATGGAGGGGCTTCTATTTTTGATCATGCAAAAGATTAGTGTAATCGAGCTCATCTAGAGGTACTAAGGCTTGGTGGTGGTGGTGTTGTTTTAGCTGATTTTATGTTGTATTTTTATCCTCAATTCAAGAATGAAGAGACTTAAGGATGGCTTCATATTTTCAAGCAATTAACTGAAGCTACGTTTTTTTTCTTTGGGCTTGGGTTAGGGCAACTAACTGAATTTGCACTCCTCCTATATAGAGAATTTCAGCAACAATCTGTCAATTTATCATCTTTTTGTGTTATATGTATGATAAATATGTTTTGCACTTCATAATTTTTATTCTTGTTTCTCACTCTTCTTGATCACATGATCTTCATTAATTTTTTCTTCACTATTATGGCTTTTTGTCTGATTAAACCCACACTATTTTCCCGTTTAAGATCTACTAAGATAAATTGCCCTAAATTCTAAAGTGGTGCAAAGAACTACTGGTTTGAGAACTTTGATGTAATACAATAGTAATTGGAAAATCATTAGAAAAGCCACATTGCTATTGACACATGCAATGCTCACAAACTTTGATAGTTGCAAATGTTGCTGCCATTTTTTTTTTCGCTACGTTGAAATGCAATTTGGCACAAAATATACACAAATGCAATGAAGGTTGTCTCATTTATTCTTAAGAATTGACATGGGGAATGATGATGATGTGTATTTTATTTTTAAAATTTTCCTTTTGAATTCTTTGTAATATTTCCTTGTTCAATATTTCAGTTGTCAATCCTTCATTGGCCTGCAGGGCAACAATACAATCTTCGAGCATATTACACATTATATTTACCTCTTTATATATATATTTATGATTTAGGGGTTAGTAGTGGCAAGGTCATGTGAGACATGTATAGTAAATGACGAAAGGTACATATGGGGTCTGTGCTATGTCACTAGATGACTTTCATGTGGAGAATTTAAAATCATACTATAGATTGCGTATTAATAATATCTAGAACTTTGGAGGAAGAATATCATCATGGTTTTCAATGTACATTTAGTTTAACTTGTATCAAACTTAAGTAATTATATATTATTAACCAAATCGATAACATATTATTTCTACATTGATAATTATATATTCTTTGTGCATTTAAAAACTTAATAAAGAAGATAAAAAAAAACATATTGGTGAAATGCAGTATACAAATTCGAATGACTACCAAAGCAGACGACACATTTTACACATCATACACATGCATAGTGTTGACACATCACAGAAATGAGCATTCCGTCACTCTTAAAAATGATACTGTTGACACATCACAGAAATGAGCATTCCGCCACTCTTAAAAATGATACTGTTGGCACGCATAATTTTCTTTAAATACAACCAAGCAGATTACCACCAAAAACTTCAAAAACAGTATAAACTTCTAGGCTAATTGAGCCAAAAGCATAAAACTTGAGAGAAACTCTTGGCAAGTTTCTAATAATAATCCAGTAAACCAAAACTACAAACATCAAAAATTGCTATAGGGTGAGACAATTTTTGAACAACATCAACCTAAAGAGAATCCACAAAAATACAATCCTTGTTTATTACAAGTCACTTAAAAGCAACAAATTTGAGTTGATATTTCTGCTTAGAAAATTTAGCAAATAAAATGTGGTTTGGTGCTAGCACTTACATTCACAAGGAGGAAAGCAGATAAGATTTTACTATTGGAGATGAGATTACAATGCTTTTAAGATTTAGAAATGAAAGCATTTTTCTGAAAATTTAGCATTTTTTTAATGATTTACTTCTAAATCTTTCTATATCAAATTCGACACTAATTCTTTCTCAAAATAGCTTGTTTTCTTCTAGGAAAATGAGTCCCATTTTTCAATTGATTGAGCGTCCACTGTAGGTCAATGTGCAATGACAGCTTAACCTCATTATGATGGTGTGCATCAATGCAGCAAAAGAAGCACAATTAGGTTTCAATACACCTCAATAAGATGTATTTCAAGTGAGTCCACTTTCGTTTCTTTCTTGGGGGACACAGAACAAAGTATTTCGATGTTTGCACAAATATCCAAAGCTGTGTTAGTGATGTCACCATTATTCTAGTTTTTGCTTCTATTCTAACTTGTCATGCATCGATGACTGTCAACCCCAGGATATATCTGCTCTTTTCACTCTGTGCTGATCCTTCTCTATTACACTTGACATTGACTTTCAATACTTCTCCAGTTTCTTGTTTTTCTTTGTATACATGTATACATATACCTATATAAATATACATATATACATATACACATATATATACATATATTCATATATCTGTATATATACATATATACATATATACATAAATATACATATACCTATATATATGTGTATATATATATATATATTTGCCAACATCTTGCAAAATTCCCTAAATCCTCTTTCTCGTTGATTTTAGGTTTTTTTGTTGTTCTTCCTTTTGTCCATTGTTCTCTTCTTCACTAAAGCAATTACGTCTATTATTTCAAGATTCTTCTCATCATCGATTTAATATAGGGGTGGAAAAGAATAGCTTGCTTGTCTGTTTCATCTCCAACTGTGTTGATAATCCAATGTTTACTGTTGTTGATAATCTCTCCACTCATGTTTGTAATTTTTTTTTAATTTGTGTTTAATGGAGTTGCATGCTTAAGAAACAATCAATATTGATGATTATTATTTATTTAAAACATTACTTCCTCTGTCATACTATCTCAAATTTTTTTCCCCAGGAATTTTCTAGTCTTTTTAATGCAGAAAACGACTTGAAGCATAGGGAGAGGAGATTTTATTGCAGCATGGTGTGCCATTATGATAGACTAGGTTTATTGGCATTTTGTAGGGATGAAAGGGTTGCTAATGGTTCTTATAAAGTCGTTTTCTGCATTAAAAAGACTAGAAAATTCCTGGGGAAAAAAATTGAGATAGCATATTGTTTAACTGAGATCTCTGTCATGGAATGAAATTCTATAAACTTAAGCGCATTGATTCGAAGCTTTAGATGAATATCTAAATGGTAAAGACATCAACTGCTTCTAATATTGACTTGAATCAAACACACTTGGTCAGTCAGTCAGGCAAAAACTCTATGCAAGCATGATGGTTTTTGGGAACATTTATTATTATTATTATTATTATTATTATTATTATTATTATTATTATTATTTTTATATGATTATTATTATTATTATTATTATTATTGTTGTTGTTGTTTTTATTATTGCTGCTGCCATTGTTGCTATTATACTTTGGGGGATCCTCAAAGATACGATTTTGGAATTTCAGTGATTGATGTTTAAGCTTTAAAGATTTTGGTGCAATGCAATAAAAATTTCTTTTCATTCTCAGAAATCATTCATGATTTGCGCTTCTCTCCACTAGATATGATGGCATGGTATAAAGGATGGCCATAAGTAACAAATGATGCAATAGGAAATTTATACATTGTTATTTATAAAAGATAAATAAATATACTTATACTAGAATGACAGCTTTTTTTTTGTTGCTTATTTCTTATCTCTACTATAAAATGCAGTTAGGGACAATATGACAATTATCTAGATTAGTAGTGGGCACAAAGCTTATACAGTAATAGTGACAATTGTTTCATTTATTCGTATGAATCTACCCGAGGCTATGATGATGATGTGCATTTTAATTTTGAAGTTGTACTTTTGAGTTTTTTGATGTGGTATTTAGCATTTTATTAATATTTCATTGTTAAAAATTTCAATTGTCAATCTTTTAGTGGTTTGCATCAAGGATGCAACCTTTGTTATTATTATCCTTGATTAAGCTTTTTTTTGAGGTGAGAGTTTTAGAAAGAACAGTAGTACATAAATCAATATCTTTTTGATCAAATAATTTTTACATATCCACCAGTTATTTATCTAGCACACAATTGCAATTGCAAAGGAATTCATCTAAACATTTGTTGTTTCATTTTTCTGGAGAAATTCATAAATGGTTCTTCATGATTACACTGGAAGTATTAATTGTGCAGTTGAAAAAATATCATACCATCACCCAAAAAAATTATATGAGAGAGAGGCTATGATGATGACATTTCATCATTAGATTCTTATGGAATACTACTTCATGATTTATTTGACTTTGTCATCCCATCATTCATTCTGCAGATGGACAGCAAGTGATGTGAGTAGTTTTATCGAGACAAGGCCCGTTCTGCTTCGCACCCTCTTTTCGAGTCAAGCCAAGCTTACACCTTTGGTCAATGGATGGAAAGGTCTTGCTGTTACGGTTTAGAGTGCTCTGGAAACTTTTCATTAACATCAGAACTATAACAAATTACAGTGCAGTTGCTATAATCCATATTGAACCGGTATGTTCAGGGCGTGTAACGAACAAACAGTAGACTTCAATTTCTTCTTTGGTATTTTGTTGGAAGTTTTAAAAAGGCGGAAGTTAAATTTTTTATTCAGGATCATCTGGAAGATCTCTATTCTCATTCATTAAGGATGATATTTTGGAAGGTATGCAATGAAAATTTATTGAGGTTTTAGCATTGTACTAATTCCTTGCATTATTAAGGGTGATATTTTGAAAGAGACAATGTTGATTAATTATAATTTATTGCATGAATTATGTTATTTAGGTATTAAAAGTCTTTTAAGATGAATTATGAATTATGTGAGATTTTGGCGTTGAACGGTCTTCGCTTAATGTCCAAACCATCTAATAAGGCGGTATTCTCTAATCTTGTACACAATTACGGCCACTCTAGCCTTGCTATGGATAAGCTTATTTCTCATTCTGTTCAATCCCATATAACATAATTGGTCGTATCAGTTGATATCTTGGTTAAATTATTAAAAAACAAAGGTGAAATAGAGAGCGATGTGGTTAATATGATTCAAGATAGTTGGATGAAATAGAAGAAATTGGGTTTATATAATATCTCATCATCATTTGAAGTTTAAAGATTGGGTTTATACTTGTAAAAATATATATTCTTTGTTGAATTTGTTACTTTTTTATGGCCTATAAGCTAATGATGATGAAGATAGTTATAATAATGATGAATATTCTTGTTGAGATCTTTTAAATTGTGTATATGTTGATTAAAAAATAAAATAAAGCAAAGAGAAATCACATGCAAATATAATCACAGCATAATATAAGAGATTTATGTGGTTTGGTGCTAGCACTTACATTCACAGGGAGGAAAGCAGATAAGATTTTACTATTGGAGATGAGATTACAATACTTTTAAGATTTAGAAACCCTTGCACAAATTTTAGGAGCTTTATTCTCCTCTTTGGAATAGCCACCATACAACTTAAGAAACTATGGAAGCCTCACACTATTGTTATTAACCCTAAAAGGGGCTTAGAAAATACTTACAATTCATCACAAAACGGGCTTGCCGAGCCGCATGCGCCACGGCGCACTATGGTGCCCTCCTTTCGAACTCCCAGGTGTTGCGACACGTCGTTGCGCGTTTTTGTCGAACGCTTAAGCGCTGCGGCATGCTCTGACGCCAGTTTCTTGAGCGTCTAATAGGCGCCATGCTTTACGGCGTGCCCTGGCGCCTTTCAAGCATGTTGTGGCACTCTGAGACATGCGTTCATAAAGAACTTCATTTAGTCAACAATTCTTAGGTTGTGTATCATGTGCAAGCATAGAGGTTAGTTTCGATTAGTCATTGAAGCTGATCTAAATTGTACTTTCGATATGCTATATTTTAGGTTTTTTGCAGGGTTGAGGTGGTTCCAATGTGATTTAGTAATATCTACATATAAATGAATATATTAAAAATATTTTATGCTCGCATTGCTTTTTTTATTTAATTTACGTAAGGCTGATGCCATGTTGCTAGAATGGGAAACATAAAAAAGTTGAGCTCTATCTCTCATTGCACATAAAATGCAGATTTGTTGGTATTATGTCTTTCAATTGGGCTGGTGACCACATTAAATTATAGGTGAATTAAATTAATAAGTTATTCATTTTGAAATTTTAAAGGTGTACTTGAATATATATTAGAAATGGATATCCACATTTGCTTGAATTATGGATGCTCTTAGTTCATTTGTTTTTGTTATAATTATGGATGCTTTTATTAAATTGATTTAAGAGGGAAGTTACTTGTGCATGCTATTAGGAGATGATGTTCACTTATTTGATTAGATTAGGGATGGAACTAAAGCAAAATTTGAGATAGGGAGGATTATTTTAGAATTGCAAATATTATCAATGTACGGTATCTCATCGTCGTTTACTGATTAAAATTCAAATGCACTAAATTTTATTGAAATTTAAGTATCTGAACTTTGTATTTATTGATAAGAATAAGAAAGCTTGAGAAATTGCATATTATTGAGATATATTCATTCGTTTACAGAGATCACATACAAATTGTAGAGTAGTGTTGTAACACTTCGAGGTGTCGAGGAGAGGAACTAGTGAGTTTGGATCGTGTTGAAAAAGGTTGTAGATAGGTGCTTTGCAAGAATGTTCGCTATTTGCTCTTCGGTGGAAATGTGTTGTTCAATTGCATGCTTCTGAATGCTGTCACGAATGAAGTGATAGTCAACTTTTACGTGTTTTGTTCTTGCATGAAAGATAGGGTTCTTGGCTCGTGCTTTGGCAGAGAGGTTGTAGAACAGAGTAGTTGGATTGTTTTGTGGGAAACCAAATTCCTAAAGTAGGCTGTGTAATCAGATGATGCTTATGATTGTTGTTCAAGTGCATGGTATTCAAGTAGATGAGTTAGTGTTTTATTTTTTTGTGCTCCAAGAGATGGGAGTATTTCCCAGGATGATATAATAGCTCGTAGTAGACTTACGATCGTTTGTGTTGCCCAATCTAAGGTGGCATAGACCTGAAGATACAAGTTTCTTGGATCAATTAGGAGCCCGAGGTTGAGCTCCCTTCACGTACCTAAGTAGTTGTTTGACCTATTGAGTGTTAATTGGGATTCGGTTGGGAGATAATGACTGTGGTGATGATGATGGGGTAGAGGAAGTAGAGTGTATGGGCAAATAAGGTGGATAGTAGACGAGTTTGGCTTTTTAGGAGAGATTATGTTGGGAGTTTGTATTTGTATAGTAGAATATGATGTTGGTGCAAGAGTTAAGAGTAGTAAGAGAAGTATGAGGAGATTGGGAGTGCATGGGCGATGTGGGAGAAGATGAGTAAGCTTAGGATAGGAAAATTTTAAAAAATTGCATTTGTTGTGAGATTAGAGTGGAGGAGGTTCTTATAAGTTTGGTGGTTTTGTTGGTAGGAGTTAGGAGAGATTATGTTGGGAGTTTGTATTTGTATAGTAGAATATGATGTTGGTACAAGAGTTAGAGTAGTAAGAGAAGTATGAGGAGATTGTGTGCATGGGCGATGTGGGAGAAGATGAGTAAGCTTAGGATAGGAAAGTTCATTTGATGTGAGATCAGAGTGGGAGGTTCTTAAGTTTGGTGGTTTTTGTTGTTAGGAGTGGAAAATAGAGTCAGCCGAACATGCGAAGATGATATTCAGAGATGGTTTGATGTAGAAGTTGGTAGGGTGAGATATTGTATATATTAGAAAAAGGTAGATGGATAATGAGATATGAAGATGTGAGGGCTGCATGAACCCATAAACCTTCGTGCAGTTGAGTTGTGTGGAGGAGAGCACAAGCGGTTTCAAGTATATGGCGATGTGTGCGTTCAGCCAGTGGTTTCAAGTGTATGGCGATGTTTGCATTCAACCACCCCATTTTGTTGCGGAGTGTATGGGTAGGACATTTGGCAATGGATGCCTTGATTGTTGAGTAGATTATGAAAAGATGTGGAGTTGTATTCACCACTTACATTAGTTTTGAAAAATTTGATGTGTTTATTATATTAGTGGTTGATGAATTTTTGAAGATGGATAAATTACAAGTAGTGCTAGGAAAAGAAATTTGTTGTTTAGACTAGGAGTAGACTTGCAAAGAAGCTGATGGACTTGTCGACTTGATGTCTGAGTTGCAAGTGTTAGTGGAGATTGGTGGACGTTGTAGTGGATTGTAGGATGGTGATAGATAGAGGTGGTTCTGGAGATGGTTGAATGATGTCAGACTATTGATGCAACGACCTTTAAGAAGCAAAGTATTTGTTTGGAGGTCATTTATTGTGAAATTATGTGGATCAAATAAAATTGTGTAAGAGTTATCGATAAGTTAATTTATGTATGGAAAGAAGATTGTATTGGCATTGTGGAATGTGGAGAAGATGAGTTAGATGGAACTTACGATTAGGGGTGTGAAGGATGTCGGTGTCAGTGTTGGAAATTGGAAGAGATTGACAGTTGCTAATAGTCACCCGATCGTTGCCTTGATAGGTTTCGGTGGTGTAACAAATCGAGTTGTTACCATAGTTGATTAGGATTAATCCTGAGTCTTAAACACAATTATAAGTGCTAATTAAGTCAAGTGAAGTCAACTTCTGAGACCTAGTCCAAATCAGGAGTCAAACGGATTGAATCCTGATTTTTGGAAATCCAAAAATCCTAGAAAATTGACCTATTTAAATTGACCTTCGATCAAAAAATAGACACCGCTATTACGTTCATTGACCCCAAATTAGCTTGGGTGAAGTTTTCGTGTCAATCGGAAGTCGTCGAAATTTCGACGAATATTTTAATAATAAAAAATACCCAGGAAATTGAGGTATCAAAATACTCGTCGGATCGAAAATCCGACTTTGCCATTGAATTCCTTGACCCCAAATTAGCTAGGCAAAATATGTTCAAAATTTTCTGGAAAAAAAAAATATTATTATAATACTTAACGGCGTGCCGTTAAGTATTTAAAGTTACCGTCAACTGTAGCTAACGGCGTTGTTAGATCGGACGGCGCCATCGCAGCTGTTGGATATGGACCAGATCCAACGGCTTCGGGGCCGTCTCCCTCGGCCCTGTCGCCCGCGCGTGACACGCGATGGGCCGTCGCCGTTTCCGACCAATCCTGGCCTTCCCCGACCTCGGCGAGGTCGCCGGCGGGTCTATAAGACCTCGGCCGACCTCTGGGCTCCGAGTTTGCGAAAATCCGAGCCCAGATTCGAGCCAGATCAGAGCCCCGAAGTCCAGCAACCCGCAGCCGTCGACTTCAGGTACCCCCGATCTCCCTCTCTCGTTCTCCTTTCGCCGTCGCCTAACCTTAGAATTGTAGGTTAGGACTTAGATCGACAATCAACCGGACCTGATCGACCTCGATCAGGTCCGGCTAGCTCAGATCAAGGCTTGAAGCCTCGGGCCAATTTTTCGCAGCTGCTGAAACCCTAGAAATTAGGGTTTCGATTTGCCGGCGATCCCGGCCACCTCCGGTGAAGGTCCGCCCACTGGCGTGTAGCCCTCGTCGAGGGCTACCGTCGGCCGTGTGGGCCGAGGTGGTCCGGCGTCGGGAAGGCCGGCAAAAGCCGTGCCCTAGCCCGGCGCCCTTGGCCCGTCTCCGCGAAGGAGACGAAGTCCGGGTTGACCCGAGCCTGACCCGCCCGAGTCGGGTTTGCGTCAGCCGGGTGGGGCCACCAGGCCACGTGGCGCCTTCTGGGCCTGTCACGTGTCCAGTGGGACCCACCAGCCGGGGCCCACAGTGCCACGTGGCAGCCAGCCGGCACGCCACGTGTCACGTGGGGGGCCCACAACCCGAGCCCGCGCGACGGTTCGGCTCCTAGTGGGGCCCACAGCGTCACGTGGCAGCCTCTGGGCCCACCACGTGGCAAGTGGGACCCACTGCCCGGTCAACCGCGGTGGTTCGACTTCCCGTGAGGCCCACCGTGCTACGTGGCAGCCTCTGGCAGTGCCACGTGGCAGCCTCTGGTAGTGCCACGTGTCAGGTGGGCCCACTGCCTAGTCACCCGAGCTGACTCAGCTCCTGTAGGGCTCACAGTGCCACGTGACAGTCTCTGGCAGTGCCACGTGTCTAGTGGGGGCCCACTGTCTGTTAATTAAATTATTAATTAAATTATAGTTAGTGTTAATTAATTACTGTTAATGATTAATTAATTATAGTTAGTGGTTAATTAAATTAGGATTAGTGATAATTACTTTTGAATAGTAACCTTAATTAATTAAGTATAATTAGAGATTAATTAGGGTTAATTAAAGGTTAATTAAACCTTAAACAGTAATTAGGATAATTAATTATTATTAAACAGTAAAGTATAATTAATTATTCTTAATTAGATATTAATAGGTAATTAAGACTAATTAAATAGTGATTAGTACTAATTACTTTGCTACAGTAAAATAAATATAATTTAATAATAAATTAATTAATGTTAATTAATAATTAAGCCTAATTAATCACAGATTAATTAAGGATTAATAATTTCAGAAATATTATATAAAAATTTTAGGAATGAACAGTAAAATAATTCAATTTGAATAAATAAACAGTAAAATAATTCAAATTGTATTTTTAAATAGTAAATCTTAAAAGTTTAATAAATTTTTGTAGGATGATTCAAGCATAGCCAATATAGGTCTTAAAATACTCAGAAAAATGTAAGGAATCAAATAACGTAATGTAAAAATTTATTTTGGGGTACATATAACGAAGTAATATTTTAGGACCTATTTAGAGCCTCATAATATTTTACCCAGTTATCAAAACATAGTCAATATGGGTCTTAAAATATTCAGGAGAGTGGTTCCATTACTGTAGTAGTATTAGTTTTCTTATTTGGACATCAGGACAAAAAGTCAACCCTAGAACTTAGAGTTGACTTTAGTGAAAATTGATCATAATGCCTTTGGAATTCAAATGGCTATAACTTGTTCAAATCAACTTCAAATTCAAAAATTCAAGAAGCTATCTAACCTAGAATTCCAATGTCATTAACATGCTGAAATAATGTTTAGGATTTGAACCCTAGAAATTCAGGTAAATGACCAAATTATCCATAGCCTTATTTTAGTCACAACTTGACCGTTTGAGGTTCAATTTGGACGTACTTACTGTCTATCTTCAAGTTAGACAGTAAGAAATTAGTTGGAAAAGAGAAACCTCAGTTTTGACCCTCAAATCAAAGGTTGACTTTTTGACCCTTAAAATAGGGGCAAAATAGTCATTTTGTCCTAAGATTGGATTAAGCACCCATAATCTCTAATCTAACATTCCAAAACATTAAAATTAATGTTATAATTGTATTAGTGATATTTAAGTGAGTGAAATTAACTATTAAGTTAGATTCCAGTAGTCTCTCTAAGTCTTAACATTACACTTTAAGGATTTTTCCTGAGATTAGGACTAGATCATAGGTTAGAGTTCATTCATTGGGTAAATTGAGTTACCCAATGGGTGAAACCTTGGTTTTATTAGTTTCTAGATTTTTTTTTATTTTACAACTCGTCCTGATTATTTTGCCTTTTAACTTTAGATTTAAGATAGGAGATTCATCATATTAAGTTTGATTATTTAATAGGATTTGCCATGACTAGTAGGTCACTTATAAAATAAAACTTAAAACTTAAGTCTTATCCTTCTTGGATTATGTGATTAAACCTAATTCTTGTAGTGTTTAATCCATAATATATAGGTTTAGAAGATCTTGATCAGATCTTAGTTAGAACGTCTAAACTCACAAAATTAGGACGTATGATTCATTTATTTAACTCATAGTCGTCTATCTGATTGATCTAGATTAGAACCTGATCAGTTCTAATCCTTTTTAACTTATAAGGACGAATTTCTAAGTTACACTCGATAGTAGGAAAATGGTGATCCTGAACTTGTGTAACTTGGAATAGTTAGTATGGTTAAGTAGAAAATAAATGATATTATCATGTTAGTAGAGTCCTTTGCTTCTATTTGATACTTTGTTGCTTACGCATTCCTTGATTTTTGTGCCATATTTCCTTGAGCATATTATATAAGACATTTGATGCATGAATAAAATGTTAGGAAAAATATGGAGACTCTTTAGATTCCTTGTGAAAATATTAAAGTAATTAAGAAGAAGATAATGATTTGATGTGTTTGAGCTGCCTCTCAGTATTCTTTTGCTCATAACGATTGTTGCCCTAGCCATATTGTGCTAGGAACCGCCCTAGCCGTACTGGTGCTAGGATCTTTTGGGTATGACTGTTGGTGACCTAACCGTATCGTGCTAGGAACCGCCCTAGTCGTACTGTGTTAGGGCCTTTTTCGTTGACTGTTGTTGCCTTAGCCGTATCGTGCTAGGAACCACCCTAGCCGTACTGGTGCTAAGATCTTCAACCCTTTTTGGTGAGCTAATGTAGCTCTCTTCTGTATGACAGATTGTACACGTATGGTTTTATATGCAGTTGTTGTTATTTACCTTTCAGTATTCTTATTCCGTCAGCTATTTCATTGTACTGCTTTTATATATATTTAGGGTGTTAGAACCTTGCTGCTATTTATATGTACCACTGCTGAGTTGTTTATTTTAATTGGTATATTTTCTGTTGATCACCAGCATGTTAGGATGTAGAACTTTCTTACAGCACTTGTTTAGTTATGTATATTTATATGTCATTTCTTATTTAGTTTGTATGTGAGGCATGTCTTAGCCTCTTTCCTTTTCTTTACTTAAGCTATAAATGATGGTTTATAGCTTTTCCTTCTCTTTGGTACTGCTTGTTGCTCTTTTACATATATATATATATATATATATATATATATATATATATATATATATGTTGCTTAGATGTTGTAGAATGGTGATATTACTTAACACATATAATAATTCATCAGCTTAAAATGTACTTAGACAATTGTCTAACCAGATTTTCCTTTTCTTTGGTTGGGGCCCTACATTGTGAAACCGATAATGGCAGATCCTCTTCAGTTAGATGAGCAGGAGTTAGGAGTGGAGCCATACCCAGAGGAGGAGCCCGTAGAAGAAGCCACTGTTTAGTTATTTATTTTATATGTGAGAGTATTTGCACTTTTTTATTTAAATTGTTAATTGTTGTAATAATACAAGTACATTGACTACGTATTTGGATTGTACGCTTATGTTCTGAGTTCTATTTTTGCTATTTATATTGTGATGCTTGGATGATTTGTATTTCCTTAAATCGCTTCCGCACTCTGTACGTTTACTTACATAGTGATTGTTAGATTGATTTTGTGTTAATCCTTTCCTAATTAGGTGGATTGTGGAGTCTATCGTAATCCAATGGTAAGTGAGGGATTAGCCAGAGTGACACTCCACCCTTAACCAAATCCTTTGGCGGATTAAGGGTGGGGGGATAGATTGTCGAAGTCGTTGGTAACATGATTAGAAGATCTTGAATCCAGATACCAGTTGCAATCAGTTGTTCTATCCATATAGAATGTGGCTGAGGGATGTGACTGGGTTGGAGAATTGCTGAAATTGCATTCATTATATGCTAATAATCTCTTGTTGAATGACCAAGTTTGTTGCATATCAGACACACAATGTGTGAGAATCAGTATGGTTGATGTGCAGGTGGTGCTCCTCGAGTCATTGGTGGTAATCGACCACGACTCCGACCAACTCTGCTTTTACCATGAGATTGTTCGGAGAAAAAGGAGAAATGTGATTGTTGTGGTGGGTGAGTTGGAGATCTGGATTTCATTGTGAATATTGTGTACATTGGTTTCTTCACTACATATGAGAGAATATAGGTTGTCAAGGTTGATGGGTGTGAGGTTGGTTTGGATGTGTAATGAAAGTTGTTACTATATGACCATTAGTACTAAATTTGAATAAAAAATCGATACCCCAAGTGATTTTAAAATTATGGCTAATTAAAAATATCATTGGATATAGTATATTTTTATAATCGTAATGCCCAAGTTTGGGAGCAATCTAGATAACAGATATTTCTGAATTAATTTTTAAATTATTTAAATTAGAAAATTTGAAAAATTAAATACAAATCTAAATTTAGCATACCATTAGATTAAGAATATTATAAAAATGCTATAGAAAAAATATTGTTAAATTTAGAGCTCAGGATTAATCATAATTAATTTTTGAAATTTTTATCTTCAAAAATTAATAAAAAATTAAATATTGCTCCAAATTGAAAAAATTTTGTGCGTGTTTTTCTCATTAAGACACTTTCGTGTCTTGTTTTGTTATTTTTTGGAAAAGAAATGGAAGAGAGAGAAAGAGGAGAGAGAAAGAAGAGATAAAGAGGAAGAGAAGATTAAATTGAATATTCTAAATCATGATAAATTTTTTCTTATTTGTCTCATTCAAATAATGAATGAGAGAAAATAATTAATTAAAAAAATCTTATAAATATACCCTAGCTCTCATTTTTTCATCCCTACCCACTTCTCTCCTCCCCTACTCCGCCCACACACCTCTTCTCCCCTCCACTTCATCTCTTTCTCAGACATCACCGATTCCTTCCATCGACCTCCAGTAAAGGCTCATCAACGTCAATATAGGGTAAAAATGAGAAGAGATGAAATATTT
This sequence comes from Gastrodia elata, assembly GCA_016760335.1. Lineage (NCBI taxonomy): Eukaryota > Viridiplantae > Streptophyta > Magnoliopsida > Asparagales > Orchidaceae > Gastrodia > Gastrodia elata. The sequence goes on from CM028669.1 coordinate 20,586,512, forward strand.
TTTATTCTTTTTATTTCTTATTCTTCTTTTCATATTAATAAAATTTATAATAATATTATTATAATTATTGTTAATATTATTATTATAATTATTATATTTTCATTTAGGTTTTTTTTATTTATATGAATATAATTTTGAATTTTTGTCATTTTTTTTCTATAATTTTATATATATATATATATTTTCTAATTTTTGCAATTTTTATTTTTTTCATTTTCTTTTTTTCTATATATATATATATATATATATATATATATATATATATATATACTTTCATTTGATATTTTCATTTTTTCTATGTATATATATATATATATATATATATATGTATTTGTTTTTTTTTTTTTTTTTCTTATGTGCTATTGTTGGGATTTGAATTATGATTTGAGATAGCAAATCATGAGTCTCAACTACTGGGCTACAACACTATTCACACACACACACACACACACACACACACACATATATATATATATATATATATATATATATATATATATATATATAATTTTTGCAGCTTTCATTTCAGTTATTTTTTTTAATATATATGTATATATTTTTTTATTTTTTATTTTGTTATTTTCATTTTTTTTATATATATTTTAATTTCTGTAACTTTCAATTCAATTATTTTTCTTTTATTATATATATATGACAGTTCAGGAATAATTTTTGAATAAGTCTTTTTGGTGGAGTTGATGCATAATGGAGCAACATAGATGCTGATTTTCTTAAAAATTAAATTTTTTGCTTAGTGTAATAAATTTTGTAAAATAATTATTATTTTTGTAATGAATATATATTTTCATTTATTATTATTGTATTTCTAAATATTGCAATGAATGTGAAAATGTATATATTTCTTAATTTCTGTAACTTTTATTTTAGTCATTTTTTTTAATATATATATATATATATATTAATTTTGTAATTTTCAATTTTGTTATTTTTATTTTTTTATATATATATTTTTAATTCTGTAACTTTCAATTCAATTATTTTTCTTTTATTATATATATATGACAGTTTATGAATAATTTTTGGATCAAGTCTTTATGGTGGAGCTGATGTATAATGGAGTAACTTAGATGCTAATTTTCTTAAAATTTAAATTCTTGCTTAGTGTGTAATAAATTTTGTAAAATAATTATTATCTTTGTAATGAATATATATTTTCATTTATTATTATGGTATTTCTAAATATTGCAATGAATGTGGAAATGTGTATTTTATACGTTTTTAAATACACTGTTATACTAAACTTGATATGATCATGAGGAGTGAACACATAACACTGGATTAGTTTTGCTGACCTATTGGTGAAATGTCACCAGTTATGCTGACCTAGCACAGAGCAGGATTGAGAGAAAATTAATATGTGTATAAGTCATTATTTATGCAATTGGAATCTCAGAATAAATAAAAGAAAATATATATAATGTAAGAATTTTCAAAATCTATATAAATCAAAAAGAGAATAAGAGAATAGATATATGACCTAACTAAAATAATATACTTTTAATTATTTTATATTTTATTTTCTAGCTAATAAGAATATTTTTATTTTCATCTAATATTTGAAACATCGCGATAGATAGATAGACTACTTCAAGCTTTCTTAAGACTCCAACCACCAGTATTTAATGGAAGTGCTAACTCAATGGATGCTGAATATTAAGTATGTACTAATTACCATCTTTAGGTTTGTAATAATCCTAGTGTTGTTACCTGATAATTTATAGCCAAATCAACTTAATTCTTTTTCAATTACACATAATAGTGTTAAGAGTATTTACCTCAAATTTCATGAGATTTGGAGATTACTCGAGACTTTCCGACATTTCTTGATTTTTTGATAATTCTGAGAATGCCTATTTTATATAGACATAAAAATAAAAAATGGAGTCCGTTATTGGGCTTATTACTTCCAAATTAATTAGGATTGGTATTTTAGAAGTGTTAGAAGTTAAATTTTTCATGATTATTTTAATAATATTTAAATACTAAAAAAATTACGATAATTAAATTGACCTCTGATCGAAAATTCGATTGCATTTTTAAGTTCCTCACCTCTTAATTAGTCAGGATAAAAAATTTAGCATTTTTCAGAATCCGTTTGCATATTTAAATTTAAGAAAATAATTAGTATAATTAAATATTATAGTATTGCAATTAAGATAATTAATATAAATGCATATATTAAATATTATCCAATGACGATTTATAGAAGACAGAAATACACTGTTTGGATCAAAACACTAAACATCAAGATCATGTTTAGGTTGGTACCGTCGAATTGTTGATAGGATCCGACGGCTAGGATGCTCTCTACTGTACATCCTTCTCAGCCATGATCGCCTCGCGCCAGAGGAGGATAGTCCTGCTCGCCAGCTGCCCTTCCCTACGACCATTAGGCCTCAACATACCCCTCTCTTCCTCCATTTTGCTTTCCTTTTGCATAGTGGAGTTGCTGAGGAGATTTCAAGCTGGGAACCTGCTGAACACTTGCGGTGACTGTCGGCTGAAGCTTCACCTTGAATCCTTGCGTCCCTCTTTTTCGACAAAGGAAAAAGTACAACCTTCAGTCTTTACCTGTTAACTTTTCAAATTTTAGTTTTCAAATTTTCTTTAAGCAATAAGATAATCTAAATAGCTGAACCGAGCTTAAAAAAGCTCGATTCTTATGTCATTAGTGTAAGATCCCCTAAATAATTACCATTTAGTGATGTACCTAATGCTTTCGTTTGATCAATTCCTGTGATTATTTTTATTGTCCATTAGAGATGATATAGCCCGATTGAGCTCAAGGAGATGCTAATGGCATATTTTTGTTCTGCACTTATTTTTTTTATAAATCTTTGTGAACCTTTTTATGTGATCTCAAATAAAAATCAAATATGTTATGGATTAGAGCTAGACTTTATCTTCATTTGATTACATATTAATCTCTTCGATCCCTCCTGCTTGCATTTTTTTGTAGCTGTCGAATTTTGTGTGTGCGTTTCAGAAATGTGAAGTTTTATGGGCCAGTATATCATGGCCCATTAAATTGGCTTACGTACCCCAGATACGGCTCGCTTGTTCTAGCACGTTAATAATGGCGTGCGGCCCACTTAATAATGCAAACATAACTCTGTAATATGAAATAAACTGTTAGCCGCATTTTTCTAATAATTTGATGTGAATTAATTTCCTAATTGAATGATTACTAATAATATCATTAATGATTATTAATGTAGATTTTTAATTAATTATATCATGCAAATTACATATCCAAATTATACAAATTCATATATAGTTTCGATCAGAAAAACGTGTACAATAATAATACATCATTTAATTTTTGTTTCGCTATTTAATTTCATTAGGGTTTAGATTAATTAATTTATTGTAACTAATTCCTAAATTTTACATGTGGCTTAATTAGATCAAATGATGTTCAAATTTGACAAAGCAATAGTTCATTTCAATCACAAAAATATGTAGGATAATAATATGATATCAGATTTAGGTTTTGAATCATAAATCTCATAATGATTTTTTAACTATAATTAGGAGTCCTCCAAACTAAAAAAATTCCAAAGTTATCCAAATTCGACTTAGTTAGTGTCATCTTTTTCTTAAACTATAAGGATTCTATATATATGTACATCATTTCATTTGGACAATAATTAGAGATTTTAGGTATTTGACTCCTCAAATTAGGTAATTTTGTAATTTCATGTTTTACATTCATGCTTGTTTTAGATATTTAAACTCTAGGACAGTAAATATATCTCACTTTACTTCACATATATTTTCAATTGTATGTTTGAGATGTGAATTTTCATATTTTGATGATTAGAATACTTATGAATTTAATTGAATTAATTTTCATCTTTAATAAAATTACTATAGGATTGAATTAAATTCACGATTTGCTTGTTATCTTTAGAGCTAGATATCAAATCTAATTAGCGTTGATAACATTAACACTTATATAATTGTAATGTTATGAAGCTAGTTGGATTAGTTCATATCATATTCTCTAGATTTAATATTCCTTTATAGAATACATCACATGGAATTTAGGAATCTAGCTTGTATGATTTATTTTCACAATCTTAGCTACCTATTTCATAATTGTTGATTGTGTAATAGCGTGCCTTCTTATCATGTTATATTTTTCATTAGAACTAGTATCCTATGTTTTGATTTAAACTTAGTGATACTCCCATAACTTCTAGATTTTTATATTAAGTCCTCTAGTAAGTTGAGAATTAGTATGCTAGTAGTATACTTTATGTCATTAAGTGATCTTAACAAGATTATTGCCCACTATTTAGAATGGATTTGTAAGACTCATTTTCCTTAGCTAATGATCTTTTATCAAAGTTCTATGGTGATTGAATTAGAGATTCATTAGTTTCCTATATTGATGTAGAAGAATTGTAGATTCCCTTAATTTTCAATCCATAGTAACATAGAGCTTGTAACTTCTAGTCTTACCTCTTCCTTACACTTAAACACTTCCTACCAATTGATCATAACTATATTAGAGAATAATTTGGTTGGAAACCTTTCATTCTATATACTAATTAAATGAAGCTAATAGGTTGTTCATTAGCCTTCATTTCCTTTAGCTTAGTAATCCATAAGAATTATTCTTTCATGCTAGTTTCTTAAACATTAATTATTAATCTAATTGATTTAATTAATTTAGGACTAGTATAGAATAATTTTTTTTTGCATGAGTATACTATAAATTACTTTCTCATTTCAATAAACTAAATCAGACTATTATTTTTCAAACTTCTACACTTTTGCTATTACTTACAATTGACTTAAAGATAAATATCTATAAGTCATTAGGAGCTCAAATAGTTCTAATCATTAAGTAGATCATTAAATATTAGACAACTTTTGATATCATACAATTTACAATTATTTGAATTTTTTTGATTGCTTGCTTAGCTTTGAGCCTATTCATTTGAAGCATACATATAAGATTTTGTGCATAAATAAAAGTTTTATGAAACTTTAGGGGTTTTATAATGGTGGATAGCTAAGGGCACATAGAGCCTTTTGAAATGAGTGGTTTTCTATAGTGCTAGGAATTGTGAAACTCCCCAGATATTTCCTTTTTATGGGGATTTTTTGCTGAAGAATGACACTACATTCCTCAGTCAAGGCTACTATTTCTTTCTCATTTATATTTCTTTTCTTTGATAAGATGTCCTTCATGAATTTGGCATAGCTGGGAATTTTGCTCTAAGGCTTCAGCAAAAGGTATGTTTATATTAAGGGTTTTAAAAGTTTCTAGAAATTTTTGGAATTCGATGTCTAATTTTTCCCTTGCCATTATTTGCGGGTAAGGAATGTGAGGGGTGTATTCAGATTATTTAGTTAACTACGTTTGAGCCCCCTCCTTCACTTCCTTCTCTTTTTTTTTTATTAATTTCCTTTCCTCCATTGATTTCTCTCTCAAAGCTTTAAATGCATTTTCAAAATTTTTAAGCATAGCAGATTCTATAGTTTTCCCACTTCTTAATGTTATAGAATCTCGTGATTCATTCCCACAGTCTCTTATTGCTCCAACTAGGATAGGTTTATTTAATTGGCTTATTATTTTCTTAAATTTCAACTCAATTCTTTTAACAGTTTCCTCTTGGCTCAAAAGAGCGTGTTCATGCTTATTTAATGTTCCATCAGTTTTGTTCATAAAATCGATTGTGGAAGTTCTAAACTCTTTAAGGGAGTGCTATAATCCTCTTCTATCATCACCTTTTTGATTCCTATAGTTTAAAATAGCATTGACACCTTCAGTTTCTCTATTATGAAATGAATTTAGTTGCATACTCTCAAGTTTTTGGGTTAATTGGGAAATTTGATTTCTTAATTCAAAGATCTGGTTAACTTCCCTTTTTTTATGGTTGATTCTCTCACTCATCCATTCATAGGCATTGCTGGCCATCTCTTCTAAGAGATCATAGGCTTCTTCCTAGGTCTTGCTACTGAGTGACCCTCCGGCAGTTGCATCAATGAGTGTCCTCGTTGGTGCATTTAAACTATTGTAAAAGGTTTGAAGCTGCATCCATTCAAGAAACCCATGATGTGGGCATCGCCTCTGGCACTCCTTAACTCTTTTCCAGCTGTCATACAAAGTCTCCCCCTCAAATTGGTTGAAATTGGTTATCTCAATTCTCAACCGGGCTATTTTTGTAGGCGGGAAATATTTGGCTAGAAATTTTCTAGCCAAATCGTCCTAAGTGCGAATAGAATCTCTTGGAAGTGAACTGAGCTAACTCTTAGCTCAATCTCTAAGTGAAAATGGGAAAAGCCAGAGTTTAACAACATCTTCAGAAACACCATTAAATCTGAATGTATCACAAATCTCAAGGAAGTTTAAAATGTGTAAATTAGGATCTTTTGTGGCTAGTCCACCCGAATTAGTTATTTTGAACTATGCTAAGCATTGAATGTTTGATCTCAAAGTTATTTGCTTATATATTCGGTCTAACAATCGCATGAGGGATGCCTCTAACTGTAGGCAACGTAGAATCTCTTAATCCTCTACCCCTAAGTTCTCCTAACAATTCTTTAGAATTTTCTTCTATGTTTACTATTTGTGCCCTGCCCCGGTGTTCTCCCAAATGATTAGCTTCTATATTATCTATTTCAAAGTGAAATTGGTTAAGAATTGCTCATTCTCTTTTAGCTCTCAAGTATGTTCGCTCAGGATTAAACAAAATATTAATGTTTTCTCTCCTATTCATGCAGTTCTTAAATTCAGCTAGACAAAACAATTACAACAATCACAATGAATATTTTAACAATTCAAACACTCTAAGAAAGTGAATAAGCACTACAATTCCAATTCAAACAAGCACTGTAAATAAACTAAATTAAAAATCTAAGTTACACTACAGTTAGCACAATGTGATATGATTACAAAAAATAAAAATATATGCAAATAAGTAAAAAGTCTAAATCATTATTTACTTAAAGATTGTACTTAATACAAAACACAACCGTTCCCGGCAATGGCGCCAAAAACTTGATAGACGTAAAATACATGTCTGTGCTTGCACGCAAGTGTACGTGATCTGAAGTAATAAGTGGAAGTTTAGTTTTGAGATTTATCATTCTCTAGGAATGATAGTTTTGATACTAAGTTATATCTTCTTTCAATAATATTTAGAAGATTTGATTTTTTATTTTGATTTGATTCCTAAATTATCAATATAAATTTTCTTGATTTCCTATGTCTAGGTTACCAAATATTATCTTTTACTTGTTAGATCTTACAAACATGATTTCTATCAATTTTTGTCATGCGCTGACACATGCGGTTTAGCTAGATGAGAGGATGCATTGGATACAATAGACTATGTCTCATCATCCATTGGGTTTCCAAGGTCCTCTCATCCCTTCTACTTTGTTGAGCCGCAGAGCATAAATTGATGGGAACTTGATTCACAAGCATCAAATCTCTTGGTAGGGCTCTTAAGGAAAGGTGCAAGTGAGCTTGAGAACTTATCACATAGTTCTCAGCTCTACTTGCACTACCTTCCTTGCTTTTGTCCAATTGATGAGCATGGAACTCGAGTTCTTTTCTTAATTGATAATTCATTCAAGTTTTATTTTAGCAAAATTATTTGAAAAATTTTCATCCATGCATTATTTATAATGATAATAAACAATAAAATAGAAATCAATTTTTATTTATTCAAACATCTTTGTTACAACACCAATACAACTTTACATTTTTCTACAACTATATCCCAACTCTCTCCAAGGGGATTTAGCTTTTCATTACAGAATAAATAAAAACATACATGCAAAAGAAAGTAAGCCTTAACATCAGTTTACAACAGAAAATAGTAAGTAATGTTTAAGAAGAGTATTAGGAATTACCCTGAGGTTTTCTAGGGTTCTCTTAATCTTTCTCCTGCAGTTATACTTGACTTCTTCTCCTTTCCCTTGAATTATTCTAGTGATGCTGATGAAGCTTTAATTAATCCACATTTAATAGTAGTTCGTTGTGTCTTAACTACCCCCCAAACCACTACATATTGGAAACAAACAAATATCTTTCACACGTTAAAAGTGGAGATAAGTAATAGTGGTAGCTACATGAATGTTGTCTCAACTAGTGCATTAGTAAGAATGAAACTAAGCCTGGAGCCTCATCCACAACCATATAAGGTTGCATCAGTAGATAAGACTAGTATCTCTATTACCCAAAGATGTCTTGTTCCCCTCAACTTAGCAGCCTATTCTGATCGCATTTGGTGTGATGTTCTCCCTATGGACATTGCACATGTACTTTTAGGGAGACCTTGGCTATATGACTTAGACGTTACTCACTTTGGACGGACTAATACTTACATCTTTATGTTTGGTGGAAAGAAAATCATCTTAAACCTGGCAAAGCCAAAGGAACTTTTGATTGAGAATCCAAGAGACTCTTCTTCACCAATAGAGAAGCGACCTTTAACTATAATTAGTAGGCAAGAGTTTGAGCATTCTAGTGAAAATAATATTGTTTATGCACTTATTGTTATGGAATCTTTAAAAGGGAATGAAAATTCAACCCAATCCTATGAAGTCACTCAAGTCTTGACTGAATTTCATGACTTATGTCCTGAAGAACTTCCTAGTGAACTACCCCCATTGAGAAACATACAACATGCTATCAATTTGGTACCTGGATCTACCTTGCCCAACTTGCCACACTATCGAATAAATCCAATTGAGCATGCTAAACTTAAGCGCCAAGTTGATGATTTATTACACAAAGGATTCATTCATGAGAGCTTGTCCCCTTGTGCTGTTCCAGCACTTCTTACACCTAAGAAAGATGGAACTTGGTGCATGTGTATTGATAGTAGGGCAATTAATAAGATCACCATTAAGTATCAATTTCCTATTCCAAGGTTGGATGACATGCTTGATATGATGACTGGATCTGTAATATTTTCAAAGATTGATCTTCGAAGTGGATATCATCAAATTAGAATGTGTGATGGTGATGAATGGAAGACTGCTTTTAAAACATAAAATGGCTTTTATGAATGGTTAGTTATGCCTTTTGGTTTAACTAATGCTCCTAGTACATTTATGCGCATCATGACACATATACTTCAACCTTATATTGGGGTCTTTTTAGTTGTGTATTTTGATGATATTTTAATATTTAGCAAGACCCAAGAAGAACATCTAAGTCATTTAAGAAAAGTATTTGAACACTTCATCGAGAAAAATTTTATATTCATATGAAGAAATGCTCTTTCATGACTTCGTCTGTTATATTTTTAGGATTTGTTGTTTCAAACCATGGAGTCTCAGCTGATCTTGAAAAGATAAAAGTAATTAAAGAATGGCCTACACCAAGATCCATTCATGATGTTAAGAGTTTTCATGGGTTGGCCACATTTTATAGAAGGTTTATTCGTGGATTTAGTACTATCATGGCACCTATCACACAATGCCTAAAAAAAGGTAATTTTAAATGGACTCCTGCAGCAACTAAGGCTTTTACTGAAATAAAAGAGCGTCTCACTAGTCCACCAATATTGAAGTTGCCAGACTTTGATAAAGTTTTTGAAGTTTCATGTGATGCTTCTGGGGTAGGAATAGGTGGAGTGCTTAAACAAGAAGGCCATCCGATAGCCTTTTTCAGTGAGAAGTTAAATGATGTCCGCCAAAAATATTCCACATATGATCGTGAGTTTTATGCAGTCATTTAAACTCTACGGTACTAGCTACATTATTTTTTATCTCGTGAATTTGTTCTCTACTCTGATCATGAAGCCCTTAAATACTTAAACTCTCAAAAAAAGTTAAGTGCTCATCATGCTAAATGGGTTCAATATTTACGGAATACACTTTTATTTTAAAGCATAAGGCTAGTATTGAGAATAGAGTCGCAGATGCTTTGAGTCACATGTTTCTCCTTTTACATATAATGAAAGTAAAAGTAATTGGGTTTGATAAAATGATTTTTGATTACTCTGCATGCAAAGATTTTGGTCAAATTTATTCTTAATTATCAGAAAAGGGGCGAGTTATTGATTCAAATTACCAATTTCAAGATGGATATCTTTTTTTATGGCACTTGTCTTTGCATTCCTAATTCATCTCTTCGTATTTTTCTCATTGATGAGCTACATGCAGAAGGAATTGTAGGACATTTTGGGTGTGACAAAACTATTGCAATGATTCAAGATCGATTTTATTGGCCAAGTCTAAAGAGAGATGTTGCTCGTATAATTTCTCGATGTCGTGTATGCCAACTTGCAAAGGGAAAGTAGAATAATTCTGGACTCTATACTCCTCTTCCTATTCCTCATAAACCTTGGGAAGACATAAGTATGGATTTTATACTAGGATTACCTTGCACAACATGACACTACGACTCTATTCTTATAGTCATTGATCGATTTTCTAAGATGGCACACTTTATTCCATGCTATAAAACTTCCGATGCATCTTATGTTGTGACATTATTTTTTTGTGAAGTAGTCAAGTTACATGGTTTACCTAAAATAATTGTGTCTGATCGAGATGTACACTTTATGAGTTATTTTTTGGAAGACTCTTTGGAAGAAACTAGGCACAAAACTTCATTTTTCGACAGCATATCATCCACAGACATATGGTCAAACAGAAGTGGTAAATAGAAGCTCAGGAGATCTGCTTAGATGCTTAATCTCAGACCATTCTGCTAGCTGGGATCTTATATTACCTACTACTGAGTTTGCTTATAATAGTTTAATTAATATATCTACTGGTAAAAGTCCTTTTCAAATTGTAACTGGTTATGAGCCACAAAAACCAATCGACTTAATTGATCTTCCCATAACATATAGAGCTAGTGAGTTTGCATCATCATTTGCTCAAAGCATGCATGATCTCCACCAAGAAATTGAACAGAAATTAACCATTACATACAATAAGTATAAAATTAATGCAGATAAGCGAAGAAAATTTGTTGAATATCAAGATAGTGACAAGGTGCTAATAAGGATGAGATCTGAGAGATTTCCAATAGGAACATTCAAAAGGTTGAATGCTAGGCGAGCAGGACCTTTTAAGATATTAAGGACAGTCAATGAAAATGCTTATGAAGTTGATCTTCCGAATGATGCTGGAATATCTCCAGTTTTCAATGTGGCAGACCTTACATTGTACCATGATTATGCTTCTTCCGATATATTGGATGCTTCTACTTGTATTACTAACCTGCAAGAACCACAAAACAAAGAACCAGTATTACCATTGCCACTACTAACTCGTCGCCTCCGTTCTCATCATCCATCCCAAATACTTGATGATCAAATAATTACTAGTACTAATGGTGGGGTTCAAAGATATCTCGTTCGATGGAAAGGCCTTTCACCTTTAGAAGACTCTTGGTTGACGCATGAAGAACTACAACAACTTGATTCAGATCTACTTCAAGAATATAATGAGCTTCATTCACCAGAGGTGAATCCTTCAAAGCCAGGGAGTGCTGATGCAGGGCATCAACGAAATCATCATCGACGTGCCAGATCATAAATTAGTTTAATGGTACTATGTTTTATTTTTCTATTTTGAGTCCTATGGGCTTTTGTATTTGTTCCATAAATGGGCCTTCATCCTAGCCCATATATTGTCATGTGAGTTTTTTTTATAAAATGACACTTTAGTCCTTCATGAGAGAATTGGTTTATAGTTTATTTAGTCATTGTGTGAAAGGACATTTTAGTCCTTCATGAGAGAGTAAGTATATGGTTTTTTTGGTCTTTTAGAGGAAAGGACACTTTAGTCCTTCATGAGAGGTTGGTTAAGGGTTTTTATGGTCATTTGGTATGTATTTTATGGCTATAAATTGGCCACCCTCACATGTATTATGGCATTGCAAGTGATATAAAAAATACACTCTTCTTTTTTGTGTTATGTGAGCTTCATTCTCAAGAGAAGGACTTATTGAGGTGTGGTTTGCAATTCTTGGAGAAGGACTTCCAAGAAAAAAAAGTTCGATCTGCGACGAAGGACTGCTCGTAGAAGTTAATCTTTTTTATCGTAAGCGGCCTATTCGGTAATAAGGCTCCCATAAGATCTTCTCCATTTATTTTTATTTTCTTTCCTCCTACCTTACAAGTGTGCTCGTTTAATCCTAGCTCTTATTACGTGTGAACGCTTACAACACTTCTCTTTATTCTCAACAAGCGACTCGCATATCTTCTAGTAACTTAAATATGCAAGGTTAATTTCGTTAATTAATTGGTGGATTTGATTATATTACATGTCATCACCCCCATCCTACATCACATTAGGCTTAATTCTTATCCGATTTGGTTGTACTTACATCTATCTTCATATTAGACAGTAAGTAACCTTTTGCCATCAATAATTTTTACTTTGGATCCCTAACTTAAAGTTGAATGTTTAACCCTTAAGTAGGGACAAAATAGTCATTTTGCCTTAATTTAGGTTTCTGTATCCGTGAGCCTTAAAATCATAATTTAATCACTAAAATTAGTATTATAACTGATTTGGAATCAATTTAGAATGTTTAGACTCATTAAATGTCATTTTAAGAAAAACCTTAAAATTCACTTAAAGTCTCCTAAGTCCTAAATTAAGCTTCATAAGGTGAATTTAGTTCACCTTATGCCTTTTATAAGATAATCATACAAGAATAGTATATAATTAAGATTAACATATATGCTTAAATCTTCTATTTATCCTAAATCTTAATTTCTTAGGAATTAGGAATAAAAATTAGGTTAAATTTTATTCATTGAGCAAATGGGTTTTACTCAATGATTGAAACTTTAGTTTTATAGCTTTCTAGAATTTCAACCTTTATTTATAATTATTTTGTAAATTAACTTTAGTATAAGTTTAGAGATCCATCGTATTAAGCTTGACTTTGCTTAATAAGAAAACCTTAATTTGTAGTTCGTAAGAGATGGGTTTTACCTTATACCATTAGTCTTAAAACCTATTAGATTAAGATATTAAACCCCATATTTTGAGTTTAACTCTTAATCGTCCAATCTTGATTTATATAAATCAAGATTGACTTGGGATTTATTAAAATCATCAATTTAGGACATTTAATTTATTAATCAACTTATATAAGCGTCATTGATTGAAATATGTTAGAACTTGATTAGTTCTAATTGCTTTGAAATTTACATGACCGATGTTCTGAGTTTATACTTGATAGTTGGATATCGGAGATCCTAAGTTTGTATCCTCTCAGAGTAGATAGAATAAATTAAATTAGAAAATAAGTGATATCACAAAGTTTTATGTAGTGCTATTTACACATTGCCTTGAATAATTTGCTTCCTTGTTTTAAACCTTTATATTTATGATATATTAGATGAAACATAGAACATGTGATGATTCTGCCTTCAATGGTTCTGCCTCACCTATCGAGGCAGCCAACTGGTTTAAATTAGTGGAGAAGCTCTTAGTGAGCATTAAATGCCTCGAGAGCGAGTGCATCTGCTTAGCTACTCATCTTTTCCAGGAGGAAGCTGAGTATTGGTGGGACAGCAAGCTCAAGGCTCACTTTTTTAAAACTTGTGTGGAAGATATTTCTTGGGAAGAATTCGAGCAAGTCATCCGTGATGAGTTCATCATTCCTTTCGCATGGACTATTATAAAGGACGATTTCATGCAACTAAAGCAAGGAACTGTTCTGTCCATGACTATGAGATGGAGTTTAGGAAACTCTCTGTGGGGCCCCACATTCCCTGTAGTAATGCTAATACTAAAACTAATATGATTACAGAGAATACGATTCCTGCATGATAACCCTCCCAACTATAATCGAGTCAAGTATAAACTGAACTCGCCTTAGCTAAGAAGCTTGCCACCTGAAACTAGAGGTCAAGCATCAACATATCAAAGTAGCAAAAGCATATAAGAGTATAACATCCACATCACAACACAGTAAAAAGAAAAAAGATAGTAACTCAGCTTAATATAAAAATGCAAAAAAAGAAATATATCTAGAATATTTAATTATTACAAACAAGCTTAATGAAAGGGAACTCTCTCATCCTCACAAACAAAAATAGAAATTAGCTAAGCCTTTGTAGTAGGAAGATCCTCCTGACCTAACTCATCACCTGAAGCAACCTTAATGAACAGCTCAAAATCTGACATTGTCAGTATAACAATGTCAGGGCCCCAGCTAAGAAAGAGAAAACTTACAGTTAGACAAATTCTCTAAGTACATTTAAGGCTAATTAAATAAGACTAAATATTAAAGATATCACATTTTACTAAGCATGCAAATAATTAAGGTGCAACAAGTAACATAAGCAGGATAATTATAAACTAAGCATTTATAACTTAAACAAAACAAAGTATGTGAATTAACATATCTCAACCTAAAGCTGCAACCAAGGTTAGGCAGTATATATATGTATATATATATATATAATAACTGAAATAACTGAAAGTAAACTCATCCTATCATGTCTATGATCAATTAAATACATGCTGATTTGTATTAAAAAAAAATTATACTGAAGCATAAAAGAACTGAAATAAAGACTAGCATCCTAAAATATACAAGTACGGAACTGAAAAGCACTAAACTAAAATAATTGTACTGAAACGAACTGAGAACAGAAAATATGCATAACTGATAATATATATATATATATATATATATATATATATATATATATATATATATAACTCAGTTAAACAAAGTTGCTGAACTAAAAGAGAGTATAACAAATACCATCCAAGCCAATTATTGAGCTAGGCCTGGTTAAACTTAAAAGATCATAACTGAGAACTATATCTAAATGCCATAACAAAAATGGGCTAAACAAAGCCACTAAACTAAAAATTTGAATGAATACCATCCTAGCCAACTATAGAGCTAGGTCTGGTTAGACTTATAGAAATAGATGAATACCATCATAGCCAGCTATAGAGCTAGGCCTGGCCTGCTTATTACAAAGGCACTGAACTAAAGAGGCAGTCTAAATAGAATACACTCTAATAAACTGAGCACTAAAAAATTGGATGAACTGAATAACTGAATTACTGATTTAAGTAATGAGGTATTATGCATTCAAGACTGGCATAGGATATTCATCAAAACATCCCATATTTGACTATTATGTCCAAGGTATAAAGCTCAAAATACAAAGTATGCAAAGCAATAATAAACAAAGTGAGTAAGATACTCAACTAAACATATGTGATATCTGTCATTATCTAATTTAATTCATTCTATCTCCTATGGATAGTATAAGCTTAGGATCTTCAATATCTATCTATCCAGTACAAACCCAAATTTATGACCTTATAATTAACATTAGAACTTAACAAGTTCTAATTTATAATCTGAATGATGACTATAACAGTTGAGTAATTAATCAACGCCTTAATTATTGTATTTTGATAGCACAAACACAATATTGATTATATCGATCAAGATTTAAGAATTCTGGGTCCAAACTCCAAATTGGGGTTTAAACCTGAATTTTAAGTACTAATCTTCTAAGGATCTAAGGGTTCACACCCACACTTATTCTAAAGGTAGAGGATCTTAGAAGCTGAAAGATTAAAGGAACTATGGTCTTATAGAAAAGCTAAATATAATTGTCATAAGATAAAATAATTAAACAAGAACTTAATAATCTAAGATTTAAGTTCAATCTATAGAATAATCTCATTATTCTATAGGTAGAATCAACCTAAACCCACTATAAGGACTTCAAGGCATTCAAATAATTAAGAATTTTGAGAATATAATAATTTAATTCAATCTGGATTTCTAAAATGATGAACTTTTAAGGATCCAAGAGGTTAAGGTTAAGTTAAGATTATAAATCACATGAATTATTATAAGATTTAAGAACTTATAGTTTACTAGTCTATACTCAAATGTTAAAATCAGTAAGAGTTGAATGAATTCATATATATTAATAATTTCTAAAATAAGAACTTTAATTTAGATCAACTTTCTTTTGAGTTTAATTGAGGTTGATTAAGGTCAAAATAAATGTTGCCTTAAGAAATCTAGATCACATGATAAATTAACAATATTAATTAGAAAATGAATGCTACCATTAACTAATTATGTCCAAAAGCAATTTGTACTTTAATTAATAATTCAAGGAATTCAAAATTTAAATCTAGTTAAACAAATAAATTTCTAAACATTTTAAGCATAAATTTTAAAATCTCATCTATATTTATTCAATGCATAATTTCATTATAATCAGTTTTGATAGTATATTTTTATATTATTATGGTTCTAGAGTCATTAAAATGCAAAAAATCTCTAATATGGGAAATTCTGGACAGTTATGGGTGCTACTGTGCGCTATAGCGCCTCCTAGTCGAGAGCCAGGTTCTACGACGAGCTGTGGTGCTTGTTTTCTCGAGGAGCGGGTGCTACAGTACGTAGCAGTGCTTTCAGGTGCTGCAGCGCGCTACAACAGATTTCAGTGTTGTGGCACGCTGCAGAACTTTCAAGCACTACGGCGCGCTACAATGCCAAATTTTCTGAGAGCTGGATGCTTTGGTGCGCTGTAGTGCCACCTGGCCAAGAGCCAAGGCTACAGTGTACTGTGATGCGCTATGACATAGTCAACTCGAGACGCGGGCACTACGATGTGCTGTAGTGCCTTCTGGATGAGAGCCATGCTCTACGGCGTGCTGTAGCACTCGTTGATGATTCTGCCTGTGCAAAAACTAAAATGTGTCCCCTTTCACACTCAAATGCTCCCAATTTAGGGTACCTCAAGTGTGGTGCCATATATCGATGGAAAGGTCTTTCCAAAACCTTTCCATTGATATTAAAATTGACATTAAATGATTATTTTAATAATACAGATAATGAAGCTAAATGTCCAGGTACACATAAATCCTATTTGCAGAACTGATCATCTACCCTAAAATTATAATCTTAATGAGCTCTAATGAACTCCATATTTTAACCACATGTTCTTAAGGATGCGGAATAAGCATAAGAACAAAATGAAGTAGCCATTGAATCAAATCAATAGGGGAAAATGGAGGTACCTTGGCTTGCAAATGAAAGTTTCTTCTATGGATCATTAAGAGCTTGAGAGCTTGAGAGTTCATTCAGCAACTTGAGAAAAATGGACAATGGAGGCTGAGGGGGCTAGCTTTAAGAAGAAGGAAGGCATGGCTTTGGATGGGATGAGCTTGAACCATGGGGGAGCAGGACTTCTGCAAAAAATGGAGAGGAGAGGGGCCGAGGCCCCTTTGCGTGCATAGGGGAGAAGAGGGGTACGTAAGAAAGGAGAGGAAGAGATAGTGGGTCCCAGCTCAGGGAAAAGAAAAGAATGAAAAACAAAAGGGATTTTGATAATTTTAATTTAATTTATTTAATTAATATTAGCTTTAAAAAAATCAGATTGATAGATAAGCTCCAAATAATCCCAAAAATTCACCTCCAGCTAATTTGGAGGTGAGGAACTCAACGACAAAGTTGGATTTTAATTTGGAGATCAATTTAATTATCATAAAATTTGGGATATTTAAAATACATTAATATATACATGAAAATCCAATGACTTTCAAAAACTTCCAAAATATCACCCTTAGTTAATTTAGGGGTGACAAGCGCAATGGCAAAGTCAGATTTTAATTTCAAGGTCAAATTAAATATCTCAATTTCTTAATTAATTTATATTAAAATATTTCAAATATTGGATTGAGCTCCGAATTACTTCAAAATTTTAGAATTTTGTTCTAATGACCAGATAAGCTTAATTGAATGAAGATTAGGACATGATTAAGCTAAAAATTCAGCTAAGTAACAACCTAATGCTGTTACACTCTCTCACTTTGCTCTAGATCTAGTTCATATAGAAGTGGTTATATGTAGTAGATTCTCGAATGGCTTGAGGAATTCCATTAAATGTCATTTGATGTCCTTACATCATGATAATTTCCCAAAATTATTGGAAGGTTCAAGGATGATAGAGCACCATAAGGTTTAATTTGAGATAAGTAAGCACCCTCATTCCTAATATTTGAGGTCTGAGCCCTTCAAAAGAAATCGTCCTTAGGGCCCCAAGATCTTCCACATTATGCAAAATAAAAGGCAACAAGGAAGACCAGCCTCTAAGTGTAATAGGCCGCACCCATATGGGAAGTTCTATCACACTGGTAATTGGTGTTACATTTGATTTAGAGAAAACCACCACCACTGAAAATGCCGTGCTAATTGAACAATTGACAAAATGAAGATCAACCATCAACCTTTTGTCCAAAACCATACTCCTTATAATTCACAAGCACTTCTTTCTGCTCTTATGCCTCCCTCATCAAGTGGTAACGCTCGTGATTATAAGAGAGCATCCTCACAAGCCCAGAGGCAAGGGCAGAGTAGCCGTGCCGACAAGGGCAAGGCAATCACATAATTCCTAGCTGTGCTCAGAGTGTATGCACTTTCTGCATCTATTGCTAAGGAAGAAAGCGACGTCATAATTGGTAGGTCTTACATTTAATTTTATTTATTTCAGCCTTTCAATTTCAGTGCATTTATTTCATATGCTACTTACTTTAAATTTTATAGGTTGCACTTGAATTTTTTTCCTTTTCTCTCCTGCCATAAGAACACTAATAATTAAGAATCAACTATGTGACACTCTCTTTGATACGGATGCTAGTCACTCCTTCATATTTGAGAGCTGTGCATCTTCCTTGAACTTCCAACATTTCAGCCTTGGTTATGCCTTGAGAGTGCAGATGTCATCAGGTGCTGAAATGTTTGCTAAAAGGTTCTATTTAGTAGACATCTCAATCAGTAACCAACTATTCCCATCTACATTAAATTGTAAATTAGCTTGTGATATTTAATTAAATTTCTAAATGATTAGCTAATTTTAAAATGTGCTTAGATTATTTAGTTTTAAAATATGCTACTCTTTTTCTTTTTTTGGCTTTACGATATCATATTTTAAATACCAAAAATATGATAGATCAGAAGTAATATAATACAAGTGGAGCTGAACCTAGTTCTTGAAGGATCTTATAAATCTGCTTCCGCTTATTTCATTTGCATTTTCCTTATGTGCTAGAGTGATTTTATTTCCTTACTCTTTCATTTAAAATGGTTTGTAATAACTTAAAAATTTTGTGATGTTTTTCTTTATTCTGTGCTGGGTTTACTTACATTATAAATGCTTGGATTGAATGAGAAAGTTTAATGGGCCCATATATCACGGCCCATTAAATTGGCTTACGAACCCCATATACGGCCGGCCCGCTTGTTCTGACCCGTTAATAATGGCATGCGGCCAACTTAATTTTCTTAATGTAACCCATTTACATATTAAAGATGGGCCGGCCTAGTCGCCACTCAAGGAATGAAGGTAAACTTAAGCATCTTAATTAAAATGGTATCATTTAATTTAAATGCAAACTGAATTCTGTAATATGAAATAAATACTGTCAGCCGCCTTTTTCTAGTTTTATGTGCTTAACAGTTGGATTAATTAATAATCTGATGAGAATTAATTTCCTAATTGAATGATTAATAATAATATCATTAATGATTATTGATGTAGATTTTTAATTATTCATATCATGCAAATTACATATCCAAATTATGCAAATTTATATATCATTTTGATCAAAAAAATGCACAGAATAATAATACGTCATTTAATTTCTGTTTCGCTATCTAATTTTATTAATCACTGTTTAGATTAATTAATTTATTGTAATTATTCCTTAACTTTGCATGTGACTTAACTAGATTAATTGATTCAAATTTGACAAACTAATAGTCCATTTCAATCAAAAAATATGTAGGATAATAATATGAAATTAGGTTTAGGTTTTAAACTATACATCTTATAATAACTTTTTAACCATAATTAGGAGTCTTCCATACCAAAAAAATCCCAAAATTGTCCAAATTTGACCTTATTAGTGTCATCTTTCTCCTTATATTTAAGGATTCCATATTTATGTATATTATTTCATTTGGACAACAATTTGAGATTTTAGGTATTTGGCTCCTCAAATTGGGTAATTTTTTGATTTTATGTTTTACATTCATGCTTATTTTAGGTATTTAAACCCTAGGACAACAAGCATGTCTCACTTTACTTACACATATACTTTCAATATTATGTTTGTGATATGAATTTTTTATATTTTGATGATTATAATACTTAGGAATTTAATTTAATTAATTTTCATCTTAAATAAAATTAGTACAAGATTGAATTAATGTCATGATTTGCTTGTTATCCTTAGAGCTAAATATCAATTCTAGTGTTGATAACATTAACACATGTATAATTGTAATTTATGAATATAGTTGGATTAGTTCATAGCATATCTCTAGATTTAATGTTCCTTCATAGAATACATCACATAGAATTTAGGAACCTAGCTTGTATTATTTATTTCCACAATAGCATGCCTTCTTGTCATGTTATATTTTTCATTAGAACTAGTATCCTATGTTTTGATTTAAACTTAGTGATACTCCCATAACTTCTAGATCATTACATTAAGTCTTCTAGTAAGTTGAGAATTAGTATGCTAGTAGTATACTTCATTTCAATAAGTGATCTTAGCAAGATTAGTGCCCATTATTTAGAATGGATTTGTTGCACTCATTTTCCTTAACTTATGATCTTCTATCAAAATTGTATGGTGATTGAATTAGAGATTCATTAGTTTCCCATATTGATTTAGAAGATTTGTAGATTCCTTTAATCTTCAATCCATAGTAACATAAGTTGTAACTTCTAGTCTTACATCTTTTTTACACTTAAGCATTTCCTATCAATTGATCCTAACTAGATTAGAGAATAATTTGGTTGGAAACCTATATACTAACTAGATGAAGCTAGTAGTTTGTTCATTAGCCTTCACTAAGCCTTAATCATTAATCTAATTGATTTGATTAGCTTATAACTAGTATAGAATAATTTCCATTTGCATGAATATACTATAAATTACTTTCTCATTTCAATAAACTAAATAAAACTACTATTTTCCAAAACTTCTTCACTTTTACTATTACTTACAATTGACTTATTGATAAACATTTATTAGTCAGTAGGAGCTCAAATAGCTCCAATCATTAAGCAGATCATTAAATATTAGACAACTTTAGATATCACACAGTTTACAATTATTTGAATTTCCTTGATTGCTGGCTTAGCTTTGAGCCTATTCCTTTGAAGTATACATATAAGATTTTGTCCATAAATAAAGGGGTTTAATAATGGTGGATAGCCAAGGACAAGCTAAATAGGAGATATAAGAAGACCTCACATTCTCAAAGGGTGAATGTGAGTATTTATTTTCATTGAGACCCCTTTTTCCTATACTAGTTAGGCAGATGATATTAACTCATTGCTTCATTTTACATGTGCCCGCATAATGAGTAATTTCATAAAACAACTTCAACTAATAAAATATGAGTTCTTTTACAATTTTATCGATTGTAAGATCTCATCGTAGCTTACTAGCTATGTTACTTTCCATAGTCCTAGGCCATGTGTATTCTTAATCCATGAGATTAAGAGTACTGTGTTTTACAGTTCATATAGAATGCAGTGTATGTTGCTTTAATTTCATTTAAATGCTTCACTGCTTTTCTTTTGCTTACTTAGCATAATTTCTATTGGACATATATATGTTTCTATTTCATTTACATTCAAATATGCTTTAGTAGTTTCTAGCCTTATTCAGTATGCTTTTCCCTTACCTTTTTGGTTGCAGGCTAGAACGCATGTGAGTATACTTGCTCATCTTACTTTTAACTGTTCTTCTTTACAGTTATGTTTATTTTTCTTCCATACTTGAATGCTTTCAAATGCTCTGTTGCTTATATTAAATTGTAATTTAGCTTGTGATATCCAATTAAACTTCTAAATGATTAGCCAATTTTAAAATATGCTTAGGCTGTTTAGTCTAAATACTCTTTTTCTTTTCTCGACTTTGCCCTATCATATTTTAAATATCAAAAATATGATAGATCAGGAGCAATATTTAAGTGAAGCTGGACTAGTGCTTGAAGGATCTTATAAATATGTTTCTGCTTATTTCATTTGCATTTTTCTTATGTGGGAGAGTGATTTTATTTCCTTACTCTTTCATTTATAATGGCTTATAATAACATAAATTTTCTATGATGTTTTTCCTTATTTTGTGCTGAGTTTACTTACATTATAAATGCTTGAATTGAATGAGTGGATACCTTACATATTTTACTAGTTCTTGCTCCATAACTTTCATAGTGCTTTCATTATAATTTTCTTAACTTAGCACCCTCACAAAGATACTTGGCCATACAGCACTTAGTATTGGGTTAGCATTCTTCTAATTCAATATTAAATGTTGTGGTAATGCTCCAATGTTGGATTGAGTTCCTATTCAATATTGGGGTCGTTACAAGGTTGGAAGAAGAAGCGAAACGCTGGTCAGAAATTATTGCAAGCTTACAGTTCGTAGGCATAGATACTGAGAATATCCAATGGAAAGAATTTGTCAAAGCCTTTAGAGCCAAATACATTCCTCTTTCTACTCAAGCCATCATGGAAGATATGTTTATGAAGTTATGTTAAAGCAACCATAGCGTCACTAAATATGAAATTGAATTTAAAAGGATATCTTGTTATGCACCATTACTAGTGAGCACCGAGTCTGCTCGATGCAACTGATTTTTAAAAGGATTGAAACCTTCTATCAAGAAAATGCTTATGGCTCTTTCAATATCAAAATTCTTAGACATGTTTGAAAGTGCAAAGATATTAGAACATGGGGAATAAGAGAAAGTTGAAGAGCAAAGAAAAAGACCCCCATCTGTACATGTACTTCAAATTTAATACAAAAGGTTGAAATCACCTCAAGCCAGGGTTTATCAAATAGCTCAGCAAACACATATTGGGAACTACAATCAACTGCATCCTTGCGGTAATTATTATCACATGAGCAAAATATGTTATACGTGTAGACGACCTAGTCACAACTTTTGGTAATTTCAAGCAACTCGTACAATGGACAGTCTGTGGATCACTCATCTTTCTCAAATGTAATGACAAGCACCCATACCTACTGGAAGGTAAGAACTCACACTAGCAACCAGACCAACTCATGTACCTATAGCTGCACAAATGCAAAGGAGAGGTCCACCCATTGCCTTAAAGGTACCAACTGCTAATCAAAGGGAAAGACCAATTGCTCCTCAACAAGCTGCATATGCGAGGATCTATACCCTCACCCTAGTTCTAGCCCCAGAAGATAATGAAGTAGTACCAGGTACCACATTTTTTTTAATAAATGTCTTTCACATTATATTTAAATAAAGCATAAAGTATCTTTCATTTTAAACCCTAGGCACCTTACATTTCAATGACAAATCTTGTGGCACATTATTTGACACTGGTGCAAGCCATTCGTTCATTTCAGAAAGATTTGTCAAAACTCTTGAACTATCATATTATAACTTAGCTAAAGCCTTTAATATCGAGTTACCATGTGGTGTCTTCATAAGTGCACAAAAATATTACGACTATAACATGCCAATTAAAGGCAAGGCTATAAAGCAAACTTGATAGTATTACCTATAGTAAATTTTAATATCATTCAAAGAATAAATTGACTCAGTAAGTATAAAGTTTTGATTGATTGTCAAAGAAAGAAGTCATTATCAAAGGTGGGAGAAAGCCTGAAGTATTTATAGGAAAGTTAGGCATTTCAGCATCTTTAATCAACGCTTTGCAGGTAGAGAAGTTGATTTAAAAAAGATGTAATGCATACTTTATAACGATGATGGGAGAAAATATAAAATAAATTACTTTAGAAGACACTCAAATTGTAAAGGAGTTTGAAAATGTATTCCCTAATGAATTACCTAGATTACCACTAATAAGAGAAATCAAAATTTCAATTAAGTTAATTCATGGCACTCAACCAATATCAAAGGCATCTTGCCGCATGGCACCCAAAGAACTGCAAGAGTTAAGCGAACAACTGCAAGAGCTGATGAACAAAGGTTTTATTTGACAAAGCATGTCACTATGGGGAGCCATAGTGCTCTTTGTAAGGAAGAAAGACGATTCTATGTGAATGCGCATCAAGTATTTTGAACTCAACAAGGTAACCATTAAGAATAAGTACCATCTACCACGTAATGATGATCTATTTGATCAATTAGCTAGAGCTATGATAATTTCCAAGATATATCTAAGACCAGGTTATCATCAATTAAGAGTAAAAGATGAAGATATTCCAAAAATAACATTTAGAACTTGTTTTGAGCATTATGAGTTCATGGTCATGTCATTTGGTCTATAACCAATGCTCTGTCCATCTTTATAAACTTGATGCAAATAATTCTTAGACTATATTTGGATAAGTTTGTAATTATATTCATCGATAATATTCTAATTTATTCTGAGAGCAAGGACGAACATGAAAATCATCTGAGAGCTGTTATAGAAACTCTAAGGCATCATTGGCTATACGCTAAATACTATAAATGTGAATTTTAGCTAGAATTTATAGCTTTCTTAGGGCACGTAGTGAATAATGAAGAAATCAATGTCGATCAGAAAAAGATAAGCGCCATTGAGGAATGGCCCCAACCAAAGACAGTGACTGATATTCACAGTTTTCTCGATTTAGCTAGATATTATCTAAAATCTGCTAAGAGATTTTTGTAAATAGCTGTACCTTTAATCAAATTAATACAAAAAGCAGTTCCATTCATTTGGAGTTAGCAATGCAAGGATTCTTTTCAATAGTTAAAATAAGCATTAATAACTGCCCTACTACTAACCCTACACAAGAGATAAGAAATTATCAAGGTTATATTAATGCATCCATAGTAGAGCTTGGATGTGTTCTAATGCAAGAGAAGAAGGTAATAGCATATGTATCTAGGCAATTAAAAATTCATGAAAGGAGTTACTCAGTTCATAATGTAGAACTAGCAGTAGTAGTGTTTGCTTTAAGAATATGGAGGCACTACCTATATGGAGTGAGATGTGAAATTTTTACTGATCATCAAAGTTTAAAATATATTTTCACTCAGAAAGAGTTAAACTATCGACAAAGGCAATGGTTGGAATTAATCAGCGACTGCAACTTAGATATACAATATCATCCTGGTAAAGCTAATGTGGTAGTTGATGCCCTTTGCAGAAAAGTAGACCTAAATGCTATAATGGCAAGTTCATTAATGGAAAAATTTAGAAAGTTAAGTATAAAATCTATTAATGGAAAGTAGTTAAATAATTTACTTGAAAATAATATTACAAAGCCTACGTTCATGCAGCATATAACAATTTCTCAAGAGAATGATAAGATATTTCAAGTTAAAAGCAGACAACAAAAATGATCGCATTACAGACTTATATTTGTAAAAATGAGTTTATATTTATCATGGAAAAAGGATTTGGATTTCAAATGATTCATACACTTCTAATTGAAGTTCACAACTTATGGTACATAATTCACCCTGGAAATAATAAAATTTATAGAGATTTGAAAGAGTCCTTTTGGTGGCCTAGACTAAAGAAAGGTAGCCAAATTCATTGTTAAATGTCATGTCTGCAATTTGGTAAAAATATAACATCAAAGGCCAAGTGGACTACTGCATCCATTAGATATCCTAGAGTGAAAATAGTCAGATATTTCTATAAACTTTGACTTGGGATTGCCCAAAAGTCGTACTGGAGTAGATGCAGTTTGGGTAATTATAGATTATCTAATGAAATTAGAACACTTCCTTCCGATTAAGCAAATAGATTTGGTAGAAAAGATGGCCAAGTTATATATTAAAGAAATAATCAAGCTTCATGGAATCCCTAAAACTATTATCTCAGATCATGATGGCAAATTTACCTCTCATTTTTGAAAGGTAGTACATCAAGATTTGGGGACAATATTGGCTATGAGTATAGCATTTCACCTTCAAATAGATGGTTAGACCGAGAGAGTAAACCAAGTACTTGAAGATCTTCTTCGGTTAAACATATTAGACTTTGATGGTAGTTGAAAAGATCACATTCCATTAGTGGAGTTTGCATAAAACAACAACTATCAGTCATGTATACCGATCTGATCTAATTGAGGAGATTATTAAGAAAATTCATCTGATAAAGAGCAGGGTTGCTATAACTCAAGATCGGCAAAAAAAAATCATGATGTTAAACATCAAATGATATAATTTCAAATTGAAGATATGATGTATTTAAAAGTTTTGGCATGGCTGGTAAGTTAAGCCCAAGATACGTTGGACCTTTTGAAGTATTAAAGCAAGTTGAAAATTTTGCATACAGGTTAAGACTTCTAGAAGATTTGGCAGTAGTACACAACATATTTCATGTATCATCACTCCGTAGATGTTTACAAAATCCATCCCATCAACTATCCATACCTTCTGTTGAAATTCAGTCAGACTTATTATTCATAGAAGAACCTATCAAAATTTTAGGTCGGGACAATCGTCAACTAAGAAATTGAAGCATACCCATGACAAAGATTCAATGGAAAAATTATAGTGCCAAGGAAGCCACTTGGGAAAGAGAAGATATTATGCAAAAAAAGTATCCTACACTATTTAAGAACCCAGGTAAATTCGATCTCCTTATTTTCTTTTGAACTTTTATCTATAGTGTGATGTCGAGGAAAATATCATTTTTAAGTAGGGGAGTCTGTAACTACCAAAGGCATTACTATGACCATTAGGACTAAATCTGACTAAAAAATCAGGACCTTAAGTGACTTCAAAATTATGGTTAACTAAAAATACCATTGGATAGAGTATATTTTTATGATCATAATGCCCAAGTTAATCTAGATAGCAGATACTTTTGAATTAATTTCTAAATTATTTAAATTCAAAAAATTGGGAAAATTAAATACAAGTCCAAATTCAACAATTTTAGTATCGTTAGATTAAGAATATTATAAAAAAACTACATAAAAAGTTTCGTCAAATTTAGAGATCTTGATTGACCATAACTAATTTTTGAAGTTTTTATCTTAAGAAATTAATAAAAATTAAAATATTGCTCCAAATTGAAAAAATTTTACGTGAGTGTATTTTTCTCATCAAGATACACCTCTGTGATAAGTTTTATTATTTTTTGGAAAAGAAATGGAAGAGAGAGAAAGAAGAGAGAAAGAAGAGATAAGAAGAAGGAAGAGAAGATCAAATTGAACACTCTAAGTAATTATGATAAATTTTTTCTCATCCATCTCATCCAAATAATGGATGAGAGAGAAAATAATTAATTAAAAATAAATCTTATAAATACACCCCCCCACCCCCATTTTCTCATCCCCTCCCCACTCCTTTCTCCTCCCCCACTCCCATCCCCTCTCCTAATCCTCTTCTCCCCTCCACTTCCTCCCTCTCTTCCTCGACCACCATTGATTCCTCCCGTTGACCTCTAGCAAAGCCTTGTCAATACCATTATAGGGTAAGAAATGAGAAAAGAGATAAAATATTTTTTATTCTTTTCATTTATTCTTTTTCTTTTAATAATAATATTAATGATATTATTATTATTATTATTATTATTATTACTATAATTATTATATTTCCATTTATGTAAATTTTTTTTTTCTTTATATGTATATATTTTCTAATTTCTACAACTTTCATTTTTGTAATTTTTTTTTTTCAATATATGTATATATTTTCTAATTTCTGCAATTTTTATTTCTATCATTTTCTATTTTTTTATATATGTATATATTTCCTAATTTTTGCAACTTTCATTTCTATCATTTTCTTTTTTTCTATATATCTATATAGTTCTTAATTTCTGTAACTTTTAATTCTATCATTTTTTTTCTATATCTGTATATATAGTTCCTAATTTTTACAACTTTTATTTCTGTTATTTTTTTTATATAAATATAAATATATATATATATATATATATTTCTTAATTTCTGTAATTTTCATTTCTGTCATTTTGTCTTACATATGTAAATGTTTCCTAATTTCTGTAACTTTTATTTATGTAATTTTTTTATATATGTATATATTTTCTAATTTCTATAACTTTTATTTTTGGCATTTTCATTTTTCTATATATTTTCTAATTTTGCAACTTTAAATTCAGTTATTTTTTTTTTAATTAATATATATATATATATATATATATATATATTACTTATAATAATAAAAATTGTTTTATAATATATAAAGATAAATAACTAATATAATATTAATATTGATATTTTTACTAAAATAAAATGAAATATATTATTCTTTTCATTTAATTATTTTTTTTGTAGCTTTTGCATCGCTATTAAGTTTTGACCCACTTTGATATATTTATATGCAATTTTATGCTCATAACTTGAATAAATGATCAAAAATCAGTATCATGGGTTCATTCAAATCGATCTCAGGTTTGTATAGACAATATGTTAGACTAGGACAAGCTGATATCTGGAGAAATAAGAAGACTGCACATAGCCTTTGAGGGGGAATGTGTAATTAGTCAGGAACCCACATCTCAGATATTTAGATAGACGTATCTAACTCTTTGATTATTCTGTAATTTTGTCCAACAAAATAAATATTATATGTTGCTATATTTTATTTTAGAATGAACACATATCTTAAATATGTATATTGCATTCAAAATTCTGACAATTTTGCAATCATATCATACTTAAATATCACATTCTATTTATATATGTTTCTCATGTAGAATCATGCATCTTAATATTATATACAAATTTTGATATTTTGCAAACCTTATACCTTTATGTCTAATTAATTATTTTATTTTCTTTTCTTTTTCTTGATTCGCTCTGTCATATATATATATATATATATATATATATATATATATATATATATATATATATATATAGATGGCAATTTAGGAACAATCTCTGGATCAAGTTTTATGACGAAGCTGATGCAAAATGAAGCAACTTATATGTTGATTTTTTCAAGTCTTAAATTTTTGCTTACTGTGTAATAGATTTTGTAAAACAATTATTATCTTTATAATAAATATATTTCCTTTATTATTCTGGTATTTCTAAATATTGTAATGAATGTGAAAGTTTTTATTTTATACGCCTCTAAATATACTGTTATACTAAACTCGGATATGATCCTGGGAGTGAGCACCTAACGCTGGATTAGCTATGCTGACCTAGCATTAGGATGCCACAGGATTGTAGTTTTGAAGGCTTAATATGTGGAAAGAAGTTCATTCAATGGGTAGAGTATCACATCCTCCGGATATATTTTTGAGCCTTCGACATCGATTCTATATACTGAGAAATTAGTTTCAGACAAGTATGTGCTACTGGACGGATTCTTGAGAGAGATTTTGTGGAGTTTATTTTTTAGTTGAATGACTATGAATGATTCTTGAAGACATTTTTTGAGGGTAAGCCATATTTTGACACATTTTTCACTTCCATAATATAAGGGAGAATGGATGGAGAAAATGTGCAGTATAGAGTGACAATCAGATTTTGATTGGTGTAAATCTAATGATCGTGTATTTCATTATTAGTATAGGAGGTGGAGTTGACTCCATCCAGATGATCATAGAGGTTATGTATTTTGAATAATTATGTTACCTAGGCTCTCTATATTAGTAAGTTCTTAGTTGTCAAGGAATATGAATTAAGTTCTTGATGTTAGACATTAAAAACTTAATATCTTTTGAATCATGTTTAAGACTGGTACTATTATGCTGAGAATTGATGTTGTCGTGGGATTAAGAGTCCACATTGGTGGAATCCATGTTGAAAAAGTGGTGAAAAAGTTGCACGTGGAGAGGGGGGCAGATGTGGCACCCCGTCCCCTTACTACGATGCAGTCAGCACGGTACAGTTTCTCACTTTTTGTTAGATTAGGTTTTCACCCTAATCCTCTAATGAGGGAAGGATATGCTATATACTTAATTGAATTCTTCACTAAATGATCATACATGAATAACAGAGTGCAAAAATGTAATAACCCAAGTTGTTATCACAGCAGTTAGGACTAACCCAAGTCTTAATTTTTAATTTTAGTACTCCAATTAAGTCATTAGGAGTTCATCTCGAAGACATAGACCAAATTAGGGGTCAAATTGATCAAACTCAGATTCTAGGAATTTCAGAAAACCCTATAATTTGACCTAATTATTTTGACCTCAAATCAAAAATTAAACTTCGCCATTGCGCTCATTTCCCCCAAATTAGCTAGTGGGTAATGATTTGGTGGCAATCAGAAGTCATCGAAAATTCGTTGAATATTTTAATATAATTAAAATATCCCAAAAATTAGGAAAATAAAATACTCATCAAAACCAAAATTCGACTTCGCTGTTACATTCCCCACCCCTCAATTAGCTAGTGATGAATATTTGGTAATTTTTGAAAGTCATTTAAATAATTAAAATTAATTATTAAAAACATAAATTAAATTATTAATTTATTTAAATTATCATGTCTAATTAATCCTTATCAAGTCAGATCCCTATCACCTTATTGGGTTCGATCCGTTAACCTAAGAGGATCGATCTGTCGATCCGTTCTGCATCGTTCGTTCGATCAGGTTGGATCGAACTATCGGGAGATCGTCTCCCTCGATCTCTCCACACCCTCCACATGGCGAGCCACCGCTCGCGCAGCCAACTTGTGTATACCCCGGCCTCGACTGCTCTACCCAGCTACCCTTAAGGCCCATGTCGACACATAGGGCTCGAGAATTTTGTAGATCGAGCTTGGGCCAACTGTGGTGCCCCACCCCTTAATCGCCAACAATCAAGGCTAAGGAGAGGTGTGCCACTTTGGCAAATCCCTCATTATCATTAAATTATAGTGTAATTTTTCAATCCACTAATAAGGGAAGGATGTACCCTGGATAATGCAACTGAATCATTCACTAAGTATATATATTCATCAGAGTACGGAAGCAAGATAATAAAATATGCTACATTCAATCCACCACAATACAAGTAAGAAGTAAACATGTAGCTCATAATAAAATAGTACATTAAAAGAATATACATAAATATCTAAATTATTATAAACATTAAATAAGTCTTAATGAAAATGATAAATCTCTCATCCTCACAAAAATAAAAGAGAAGCTAAGCTAAGGATATTCAGTGGCAGCATACTCATCCTATTGAATCTGACCTTCATAAGGCTCGACTACCTCAAATAACTTAGAATCTGCCATTGTTGATTTCACAATGATAGGGCCCAGCCAAAGAAAAGAAAATTTTGGTTAGATATATTGTCTAAGTATATTTTAGGCTGTCATATTTCATGAATTTTATGATATCACCATTTTACTTAGACTATAAAATAATAAAGCATAAGGGTGCAACAAGCATACAAAGGGATATGAAAAGTTATAAATACAACATTTATAACTGAGCAACACATGAGGCGAAATACATAAAAATGATTACCCTAAAATGTACTTTGACATTTTGTCTAACTAGAATTTTCTTTTGTTGGCTGGGGCCCTACCATTATAAAACTGATAATGGTAGATTCTGAGCTATTTGAGGAGGTTGACCCTTCTGAGGAGCAGATCCAAGAGGAGGTTCAGGTTGCTGAGGATCCATAGACTACTTGCTAGTTTCTTTATATTTCTGCATCATGAGAATGAGAGACACTTTATATTTCAATCTTTAAACTTTAAATGTTTGTAATAATAATACTGGTGTAAATCATACTTTCTTTTCCTACATTTATGTTCTGAGGTGAATGTCTTACTTTTCATTATGGATGAATGGATGTTACTATAGTTGTTCCTTTTCCTTCCACACTCTGATTACATAATATACTCATTAAGTGATTGTTCTTCTTTGCTCTATTTAAAAAGGGCACATTCTTCTCTTAAGATTGGATTAGAGTCTTAATCTTCTAACGTAATGTTAAGCAAAGGATGTGCTAAGTGACGACCACTCCTTAATCCAGGTTATTTAGGGGTGGCCACCACAGAGAAGGAGCTGGAACCTATCAGCTATAATGAAATTTGACTCACCGAGTGGAAATGAGGGTTGCAGACACTCGACCGCTCGAAGAAGGGACCATCCATGAGGAAGGTTGAGCAGTGCGAGCATGCAGCAATGGATAAATATAGCTTTCCCTCACGAAACTGATCTTGATCCAACTTAGCTTTGAGGTCATAATAACGATGGTGACTAGCGCAGTACTGAAGAAGAAGCATAATAACACTGTGCTCAGGAACAAGGCGCTGCTTGTCAACTTCATCTTCTCCAGGACCTCTCAAATCATGAACTCCAGCAACCATACATAAGTGAAGCCCTTAGCCGCGTTGAAGAAGCAGAGTTGAAGGAAGAGCAGCAAGACATAAGGATGGTGGCCAACCTCTCTCTGCCTCATCACCACTAGCGCGGACGTGGACCTTGTGGCTGAGTCGAAGGGCAGACTGACTCTCTGCAGGCTTGAAATCCCTCAGGTGCTCGATGGAGGGAGGAAGGAACGTCAACTTGCATTTTTTTTTCTATAGGTCTGTCAAATGGAAAGGATAAATTGGTTGAGTGCTTTTAAGTAAGGGCTATTATAGTGAGTTATATAAAGCCAAACTCTAATCAAATTCAGCTATTAGATTTAAATCATATGGCTAAAAATTCTTGAGCCCTGATCTATAGCCATTCAAACTCTAAAATTAAAAACTAAGTACTGAAACAAGCGTCTTTACGAGACAAACACATGCGTCAAGAAATTATTGGGATTGGACGAGTAATTTATTTTATTGTAATTTTTAAGTACAAAACTTTGAAAATTAATTATGATAAATCGGAAGCTCAAAAATTAGTAAGACTTAAAATATAGCATTCTTAATTGATACTTAACTTAAACATATAAAAATTTCTATATTTTGATTTATATTTTTCTTATTATTAGACTTTGAAGTATAAACTTCATAAATTTATTTAGGATAATCCGGGATCCCAAATGCGCTCCAACTTTCGTAGTAGGATCCCCTTAGTAGGCATTGTTTGAAGATATTTTTATTAAATTTTTATTTGGTTTGAATAAGGATCCTAATTTTTACTTAACTTTTAGAGCACTCAAAATACAATAAAATATTCAAGAAATTCGACAACTTCTAAAATTCTATGAATATCACCCATAGCTAATTTGAGGGTAACAAGTCCAATGGTGAACTTTATTTTTTATTATGATGTCAAATTAAATTAAGTATTTTTTAGGACATTTGAATTACCTAAAAATGAGCGTTGAAAATAAAAGATCTCTAAATTGCACCAAATTTCAGGTGCAGGCTCTTAACGCTAATAGAATTCTACTGGCAAAAGTTTTAACCTAATTTAGTTGTTTGAAATTGAGTAACAACTCTCAGGTTTTACAGACTTCCCCCCTAAAAGAGGTGTCACCCTCAACACCCTAATAATTAAAATAACTATAAAGATTAGATCATAAATAATATTCTTCAATCTCAAAATCAAGTCAATTAAACTACCTGATTTGAAACTTTAAGGGTTGGTGGCGAGAGCCGCGATAAATTCTTGATCCATCATGCACTTCCAACCAAACTACACATGATCAGAAGGACTTTTCTGTCTGTCACTTTGACCAACACAAAAATTCATAAAGCTGAGTGTCACTGTGCTGGTTATGGCCACATGAGTATCGCATATCTTGCCAAAAATAGCTGCAAAATGAGCCTTACTACTATTGAACCAATAACTATAATTGTAGGCGAGCTCGATTAGGGTGAGGTGACCTTCCCAAGATCCACCAATATTTAAAGCGCAGAGGCACAGAAGATATTCTAGAATTTCGATTCAGCCACTCAATTTGATCATCAAATCTGGGGATGTACAGCAGTACTTATAGCAGAGATGGTCCCAATGTCTTGTTGAATAGCTTACCAAAAATCTAAATGTAAATCTATCATCCCTATATGAAATATTACAATTTGTTGTCTCAAGCAGATATACGATCACTTAGGAATGGAGATTGGCTAACCTTCCTACAGAGTTAAATTGGTGAATTAGAAGGAAAAGAGATGACTTAGAGAGTCTATTGACAATCACCCAAATCATAATGGCTCTAGGTTTACCCTTTGGTAAACCTAAAATAACAAACATGGAAATGTCAAATCATTTCCATTCTGGGATCCTAATTAAATAAGAAATCTACTAGGCGTCGGCATTCAGCCTTTACCAAAATATAGGATAGGCACTTAGAGATAAATATAGCAATGTCTCTTTTAGTGCCCAACCACCAGAAGGACTTCCTCAAAAACTAATGCAGCTTCTTGCAACCCAATAATATCAAGAGAATAGATGCAAATGCAGTTTTTATAGACTTGTCTACAGCCAAATTTACATATTCCATACTTGTCATTCACTTTTCAATTATTGGTGATACTATTATTCTAAATTATGCTGGGAATACATGCATTCAGGATTCACAAGATCCTACTATCCAATGTAAACTCAGCTGAACGGTCTTATACAAGTTAAAGCATTAGAACTTATCAAGTTCTAACTT
This sequence comes from Gastrodia elata, assembly GCA_016760335.1. NCBI lineage: Eukaryota > Viridiplantae > Streptophyta > Magnoliopsida > Asparagales > Orchidaceae > Gastrodia > Gastrodia elata. The sequence goes on from CM028669.1 coordinate 20,621,012, forward strand.
CAATCAATCAATATCGCCTAATGAAGTTAAATGGTTTAAATCGATAGCCTCATTTACACTATAACCCAACCTTGAGATAATCTATCAAGATTATGATTCAAGAGATCAAACTCCAAATATAGTGTTCAAGTCTCTTAACTTAAGATTCTAAACATGAGAAGGTTAGGATTTCTAATCACTTAAAGACTAAAGTTCTAACTATCAACTTATGTAGGAACTTGACAAATTAGTTATATTAATGCTAATAAATAATACATAGTCACTATGGCATCCTCTTATGACTCTACCTAAGTAGAGAATAAGCTAACTATCTTACTTCCAATAAGGTCTGATTAGATGTTATGGCGATCCTCTCAAGATTCCCCCTAAGTAGAAAATGAACAAGGTTTCTATCTAAGTCCTGACTAAGGAACTAGCTTAAGTTTTAATGCTACAAAGGATAAGATTACGAAAAGCTAAAATAGGAATGAGTGGAAGTTTTAGGAGAATAAATTGCAAAGATGCCTAATGCAGCCATGTTGTCTTCTTTGGTAACAACTGGGTTTAAAGCATGCACCCTAGGTAGTGTAGCAAGTGGATTGTCTGCTTTTCCATTTTGATTGATCTTTGGAGTAGGAACTTGTTCTGCCACAGGGGAAGGCATGATTACAAGAGCTTGAGCTAGAGATCTAATAGGAACATGATTTTGGACTGATGAATGATGGGAGTATTTGATTAATGATTCATCTTACTAGGAAGGATTGGCAAAAGTTGAATTGGAATAGATAAGGTATTAGATAGAACAAACTAAAACGATTGATCTATTTATAGAATGCTATTTGTTGCCGCTTAAGTTATTAACTTATCACTAAAGTGAATTTGCTATCTTGAGTTATTTTATGTACATATTTTATATTTTTGTGTTTATTTGTATGATTGGAATAAAATTTTGGTTATACTTTTAATCTCCTTTTTTCTTCAAACCTGCTCTGATAAAAACTATAACGACCACAATATCGGATCATGATCCCAATTCAACATTAGGTGTTACTATAGTACCTAATACTGGATTAATGAGTTTTAATCTACTATTAAGCACTATGGGGAGCCAAGACTCTCTAAAGATGGAAACTAGAAGCATAGACATTAAGTATATAAAAAATATTCCAATTATTACAAAAAAAAGAAAAAATATAGTACAGAACAGTAAAGTAAACATCCTGAGTTAATTAAATTATACTAATATTTAGTCATAATGACACTCATCTTCATAGGATGCATAGAATAAAAATAAACTGCAAAATGAAAAAGTCATCTTGGTTGCAATAATGAGATATGATCTACCTCAGGTACAAGAACCACTCCAAGCACCACTATCTAGAAGATGCTTCTAATCTGCCATATTTTAGTATTTAAATATGGTAGGGAACAACCAAAAAAGAGAAAATAAATGGCTAGACTTAAAAAGTTTACATATATTTTAGGATTTGACTAAGCCTTAATTAAAGTTTAGTTGGATATTTGTAGTGCCCACCCCAAGCAGGTGGGGTGGTCGTCATTAAGCAACCCCTCACTATATAAGTTTAAATCATTTACTAAATAACATACATGATTATCAGAGAGCAAAAAAAATAAATAAGTTACATCCATGGAACCATAATGTTGAAATAGAACAACATACAGTTCATAATAAAGTATGCAATATAGGAAAATATAATGAATATATGTATTATTACAATAATTAATTATGTTATAAGCAAAAAGAAATATGCCACTCATCCACACAGAAATAAAAGACAACTAACTAAGGCTCCTCAGCTCCCAGGCATTCTTCCTGGTGAATCTGGTCCTCCTCAGATGCTACCTCCTCTAAATGCTCAGAAGCTGACATTATCGGTTTCACAATGCCCGGGCCTAGCCAAAAAAAAGGAAAAAAACTAGTTAGACATATCGTCTAAGTATATTTTAGGCTATTAATGATTGCATTTTTTGATATCACAGACATCACAAGCTTTTTAGGAGCAACAAAGCAATAAAAAAATGGTGAAAACTATAATCATTCATTTATAACTTAAAGCAAAATGTGAGGTAAGCAACATACCTCAACCCAAAGCTACATAAAAGGTTAAGCAGTGTAATGTAAGAACTACTAAGTACAAAAAACATCCTAAGTAAATATGATAAACTCTATTCTATTGATTTCTAGAATAAGAGCAATATAAACCAAACTAAACTGAAATATAGCATCATAACATGCTTGTATATAAAACCAAAGCTGAAAATACTAAAATATCAAAAATGCTGCAAATACTAAAAAGCGCTAAAAATACTAAAACTGAATTGAAAGCAACTAAAACTGACTAAAAGCATTCATTATTGGACATGTGGCTATATTAGAACTGTCATAACATAAAAATTGGCTAAACTAGCCATCGAATCCAATACTGAAGCATCTAAGATACTAAATCCTAGTTCAACAGGTCCACCAAAACTGAGTTGAAATTATTCAAAACACTAATACTTGGGTACTGAACTAAAATCATCTAGAACACTAATGTCTGGAAACTGAAAATACACTATGAAACCAGACTGTAGAGGAAGTCTAACTGTAACACATTCCACTAAACTGTTATCTTATTTACTAAATTATCTGATTTTTGTCTATTACATCTAATCATCTTATGAACATGACTTATGCAATTTCAAATTTAACATAGAACATTCATCAAATTCATATGTTTCACTTGGTATGCCACAATATAAATACTCAAAACAAAGAAGTAAAGCATACAAAATACAGTAAAAATAGTACTACTCAAAAATATATAATATCAGTTATTTTCTAATTTAATCCATTCTAATTAATCTGAGATTATACAAGTTTAGGATCTCTAACATCTTACTATCCAGTATAAACTCAGAACTACAGTCCTATAAGGGTTAAGCAATTAGAACCAATTAAGTTCTAATATAGTTTAATCAATGACTCTTAAATAAGTTAAACAATAAATCAATGTTCTTATTAGTAAATTAATTAACCCAAAGCCAATCTTGATTAATACAATTCAAGATTGAGGAATTAAGAGTTAAACTTTAAATATTGGAGTTTAACCTCTTAAACTAATAAGTTCTAAAGACTAAGGATATATGGTTAAGCCCAATTCTCACAGACTACATGTTAAGGCTATCTTATTAAGCAGAGTCAAGCTTAATAAGATAAATGTCCAATCTTAAACTAAAGTTTAAATACAAAATAATCATAATAAATGATAAAATCTAAGAACTAATAAAACTAAAACTTTTTTCATTGAGTAACCCATTTACCCAATGAATGAATTCTAACCTAAATCTACATCTAATTTCTAGGGAAAATTCTTAAGATTTAAGGAAGAAACAACTTAAGAGAATGATTAAGATTTGCTTTAGAAAATAAGTTTAATAAGCTTAATGAATTAATATTGATTCTAAATTACTTATTTTACTAATTTTATAAACTAATTCAGGTTTCTAAGGCTTAAGAATGCTTAAACCTAATTTTGGGCAAAATGACCATTTTCCCCTACTTAAGGGTCTAAAATGAAACTTTTTGATTTATGGTTCCAAACTAAAATTTATTAAATTCAAATGGTTACTTGTTATCTAATATGAAGATAGACAGTGAGTACATCCAAATTAGCCATGGATTAAGCCTTGTGAGCTCAAATTAAAGTTTTAGCTTAGTAGAGGCATATTAGTAATTTTACCTTGGCAAATAAAGATTTTCTCTTTTACTTATATTTTTTACTATCTAAAGATTCCATAGAGTCCAAAATCATAATTCTAAGATCAAATGGCCAAGTTTTGGCCAAAACAAGATTGGGGTCAAAAAGGGTAAGTTATGAAGTTTTAGGAATGGTTCAAAAACCTACCTTTTCCAAATATTGTCCAAATTTGGCAAACTTAGTGGATATAGATTCTCTATAACACACTGAATACTATGACTATGAGTATTCTCAATTTAGACCTCAGTTGCTCAACTTATACCATAATAAAGGTTTAATGTGATTAGTGGGTGATTAGAGAAATTAATCCCATAAATAGAAAATTAACTTTACTAAGGTGTTCTACTATACTCTAGAAGTCTATAATAACTTAAATTTCTAAATTTGGATAATTAATTATGTTAATATTCACTAATCAAGTTTTATAGTAATTAGTGATAATTAGAAAATCTAATTACTAAAACTAAAATATTTTTGTAGTTTACTGTTCTTTAAGTTCTCTTGATCAGAATGGTATATTGGATGACCTAATTTAAAGTCTAAATAATCAAGTTATAGTCAAGTGAATTTCTAAGGTTTAAGGGTACAATTATGGATAGGTTATAAAAATCATTAGTCAAATCACACTCCAAAGAACAAAACTAATACTACTTAAATAATCTTGGCATTCTCCTAATCAAATGAGATATAACTTGAGTATATTTTGAGCTAGGACTGCAAAGTTATGACCAATTGAATTTTTATGATTAACTGGGTCATTAGTGAAGGGTCCTAAATGTCATTAATAGAAATATGCATCAAACAGAATAATTGATACCACCATAATATTCCTCATAATATTTTAATTAAAATGAGATACATATTTGATGTATTTGGATGAGTGGATTAAGAGTTATGAGGGTTTGAAATTCTGTTAATTAATTTATTTAAATAGAATTTAATTAAATTTTATAATAGATTTAAATATTTAATTCCTAATCCTTTGGTTGGATGTACAGTGGTGGGCCCCATGATAGAACAATGCGCGACTCATGGCTCGACAGCTGAGCAAAGAGGGGCCCCACCATATTTAAATGATTGAAACGACGCCGAGACCCACAGTTGCACAGCAGCACTGCGTTGGCAGGCCCACAGCGTGGCAGAGGCCGATGCATGACGACCTGGCCCCATGCGTGCAGGATAGAACTGACCCGAACCAGCCCACCCGCAGGACTTCTTCTCCTCGGGAAGATAGTACGGCGAAGCTAGGGTTTAGGCTAGAGCAGCACACGGAGCTCCACGGCACTTGACTCACATTCCAATCAAATGGGGCTAACCCTTCCCAATGAACTCTATATCTTAAGTTTTGGAGCACTCCAACTCCTCTAGACATGATGCCCTAAATCAGTGAAGACAAAAATCGCATACTGTGGTGAACTGTGGATCATTGTAGTGAACTGTGGATCACCCGTGAAATTTGTTCGATTAGGTTTGATCTAACCCAATTGAATCGATCAAACCTCAATCAACATCATGCAATAGTAATACGAATTGATATATTGAAATTTCAAAATGAGATTTGAGGGATCGAAGCGTATTTGATTAACGGCCGAGAATGCAAGTAGGAGAAGGATAGCTTCAAAGACTTGGAGGACTCATAGATTGAGAAAAAAGACCTAAGTCAGCTACTGGATAATAAAGGAGGCTTGGCGAAGGCTTCTAGGGCAGTGGATGACGCACGTCGGCGGCCCTGCAAGCCACGTGCGGGCCTGCGCGGCACGCGTCGCGCAGATGCATTCCAGTGGAGAAGACGGAGCGGGGACCATCTGATCTAACGATCGCATAGCTCAGAAGGAGCTGTTAAGATAGACTGTGAGAATATGAACGGGGTGACGGCGCAGGTTACGGAGCCGATGCTTTAATTAATGTAATATTATTTAATTAAATTTTCAATTTTTATTTAAATTAATTATAAAATGGCTTTCAAAATTTTCTAATAATTTACCCCTAGCTAATTGAAGGGTTGGGAATGCAATAACAAAGTTAAATTTTGATTTCAACAAGTATTTAATTTTCCCTTTTTGGAGTACTTTAAATATATTAAAATATTCACTAAAAATCAAATGACTTCAAAATTCATCCAAAATATCACCCCTAGCTAATTTGGGAGTGATGAGCGTAACGACAAAGTTGAATTTTTTATTTTAGGTCAATTTAGATAGGTCAAATTCTAGGGTTCCTGAAATTCCCAGAATTTGGGTTTAATCTATTTAATACCTGATTTGGATCAAAACTTCAAGGTGTGGTCCTAGTGACTTATTAAGAGTGTTAGAACTAAAATTAGAATATGGTTTAGTCTTAATTAATTATGGCAACAACCTTGGGTTGTTAAAATATTACATATAAAAATTTGCAATTAAAGATTAACAACGGAACATTTAAGCGTCAATGTAAGGGTGAAAGAATTATAAAGTAGACAATAAACAAGTAAGGAGTATGAACTAACAAGTAAGTTTATTCTAGCTTACAATAATATGTAAGAAAAAATAGACATCTTAATAAAGCTAAAAACTACTAATGTGCATATGAAAGCATACAATGAATACATGAATATGTTCAACAGATATTATGCTAAGTAAAAGAAGTTAAAGCAATGAAGCATGAAATATAAGTAAAGCGGTATATTCTGCATGAAAATGAGACTGTAAGTAATTAAACTACAGCACAACAAGTAAGAACTAAAGAGTAAAGTAAAGAAAGGAAAAGCCTATCCTCAAGGGCTTAGAAAACAAAGCAAGACTATAATAAGAAAGTATAGCTCAAGGGCTATGACAAGCTCTCACAATTAGTAAGATTGTGATAGTCTAATAATAAAATTAGTTAAGTTATTTTAATTTTTCTATTATGCGGACAAAGTTATAGAATGAGTGAGGAGTTAAGCATGTCTCTCAAACTAGTAAGGAAAGCATGGTCTCATAGAAAATAAACACTCACATTTCTCCTCTAAGAAATATGTGATCTCCTTATACCCCCCAAGCCTGCCCTGGCCATCACTAAGAAACCCCCATATTTTATTATGAATATTTTATTTATGCACAATATCTTATATGTATGTTCAAAGTTATAATCTCAGAGCAAAGCAAGTATTCAAGGAATTCAGATAATTGTAAACTATGTGATATTCGAGGTTGTCTAATGTTTAGTTATCTAACTTAATGATTAGAGATGATTAAGCTCCCAATTGACTTAGAGATAATGATCTCTAAGTCAGTTGAAAGTAATACTATAAGTGATCTAAATTTGGAAAATAGGAAATTGATTTAATCTTATATAAGTGACAAAATACTTTATATGCCTAATGATGTAATATGATATTATTCCTACTCTATCCTTAAGCCATATAATAATTATATGTTATTATACTTAAGGTTTATGGTACTAATATGAAGGGATTTAAGTTGTATGTTCTCTACACTTATATTAGCCAAATACTTAAGCTAATACACTCTTCTAAGCATTCTATTTGATTTACAACTTAACAACTTTATGCCTAAGAAGATTCATTTAGCTAATTATTTTTAGTCTCAAAAGTGATACTAGTAGAGTAATACTAGTCTACTCTTAAACTTATGATCTTAATAGAGCTTATAGTCCGATAAGGCAATACTAAGAGATTAATATTACTTAAGATATTAATGTCTATTTTCACCTCAAATTTAGGTTACTTATTCTAGCATTATGGTTATTTTCTTAAACCCAAGGTTCCAAACCTGTAACAGCCCAAACTCTTAAGTACCAATGTATTATCCACTTTGGCCTGAAAGGCCTCACAGTTTTGCCCTCAGAAGATAACTTCCCAGCAGGTCACTCATCTTGAGAGTGCTCCCATATGAGGACACTTAACTTTGGAGTTTTTATCGGGAACTCCACCGTTATCTGAAAAGGTGCCTCTATATTTAAGAGTTTCACTTATTACTACTTAAGTGGGTATTTACAATCTGTCTAACTTAAATAGCTAGCATCCTCATCAATATCCACATATATCCAAGAACCATCCATTGAGTAGATAGGACTGGAGGTGTATAATAACCCAAGGTTGTTACTTAGCTTAATTTGAGCTTATCCATACTTTATAATAGTTCCATAGCATTCAATTCATCATTTTAAGCTAACCCTAAAAGTTTGGGTTTAATCGGACCCCTCTAGGTCAATTAAGTAATTTGATTAATTTACATACCATAAATAATAGCTAAAATATTTTGACCTCATATTCAAAATATGATTGAATTTTTGAATTCCTCACCCCCAAATTAGCTAGCGGTGAAAGTTTGGGAATTTTTAAAGATCATTTAGGAATAAATTGGAATTAATTTAATTGGGAAAATTGCAAATTAATATTTGAATTAATTTATATTTGCATATTTCCCCTCCAACAATCGGGATCCGCTATCGGGACTGCGGTAGATCCATTGCGGGGCCCCGACAACAGTTCAGCTTTTACGTCGTATAGATGGCGTCGCACGAATCCTGTCACATTAGATTAAGAGGTTTAGATCCCGTGTTTAAGTAAAGTCAATCTTCCATTGGATCCCTCCTATGATCGAACGGTTATTACCTCTCCCGCGATCATTTGTTAATAGAAATTATACTAGACTATCCGCTTCCAACTGAATGGCAATCATACAGTCCCAAGCCAATCCCCTACTGTGGATCGTCATCCCCAATTTTCTCGAAGGACCCCATCAGCTCCTGTTTTCTTTGTGTGCATGGCAGTACGGGGGATCTTCTCTGCTCCCCACGACCGCTCAATCCCAATGGTCTTGTGACCATAACTCTCGTGCTTTCTCCCACCTGTCCCGTGGCCCGATTCCTTCCATTGAGGAAATTGGGGGCTAGTCCATGGCCCAAACCCTGGGCTTCCCCAGCCCACTGGGATACCCCTAATCCATCCCTGAGACTATAAATATCCTCAGGATTCCTTCTAGGGTCTGCTTGCTGATAATTTGATCTCAATTCAAGGTCCTTCCCACATCCTCCATTGATATCTGCTCGAGCTCCTCCCGAGGAATCCAATGCATGCGAACAGCTGATAGTGGGCTCTCCTGGTATCTAGAATTGCTAAAGCTCCTCTACAGCTCAGCCCAACATCAAGTCCTCCCCAATAACATCTATGAGCTCCTCAAGTAAGCTATGTACCCTCTTTTCCACTATAAGTCTAGTGGACTCACAGTCTCTCCTCGAATTGAAATTTGCATGATTGTCTATCTATTCTTAGTAGGTTGATGATCCATTCCTAGTAATCTACATGATTGAAACCCATTATTGTATTATAGGTGAAGATTAGATGGGTTTATCCATCTGGTCTAATCAAATCAAATTTAAATAGTATAAGAGTTGTGAGATCAGTGAAATTTATAAATTTTATATTTCTCTTTTATGTTAGAAGTGCTAGATCATTATGATTTTGCCATAGTATATGACTGACATAAAATACACGTCTGCGCTTGCACACAAGTATACATGGTCTGAAGTACTAAGTGGAAGTTTAGTTCCAGATTTATCATCCTCAGAGAATGGTGGTTTTGATACTAAGTTATATATTCTTTCAATAATATTTAGAAGATCAAATTTTGGTTGATTTGGTTCCTAAATTATCAATACAAATTACCTGAAGGTAAGATATAATTTGTTTTAAAAGGAGAGAGTTGGGGTTTCATTGTAGTACTTGTAAGGACTTGGTATTGTCACTTGATTATTTAAATGTTTAAATCGATTTGTTATTGCCTTCTTTAATCAAGTGAACATTGTTATAATTGGAGCTAACCTCCAATTACAACAGATTCAGATTTATCACAATAATGAGAACTCCCCTTGGGGTTCTACCTCAGCACCTAAACCTTTATGAGATCATGGTTTAAACTTATCTTTGATTTCCGACATCTAGGTTACCAAAATATTTTCTTTTAATTATTAGATCTCACAAACATGATTTCCATAAACATTGCATCATGCGCTTACACACGCAGTTTAGCTAGATGAGAGGATGTGTTGGGTCAATAGACTATATCATATTATCCATTGGATTTCCAACATCCTCTTATCCCTTCTACTTTGCTGAGCAGCATAGTAAAATTGATGAGAACTTGGTTCACATGCATCAAATCTCTTGGTAGAACTTGTAAGAAAAGGTGCAAGTGAGCTTTGAGAACTTGTCACATAGTTCTCAGTTCTACTTGCACTACTTTCCTTGCTCTTGTCCAATTGATGAGCTCGGAACTCAAGTTCTTTTATTTATTGATAATTCATTTAAGTTTTATTCTTAGCAAAATAATTTGATAAAGTTTCATCCAAGGATTCCTTCACAATAATAATAATAGACAGTTAAATATAAATCAATTTAATTCATTTAACATCTCCGTTACAACACTAATACAGCCTTACATTTTCCTACAACTACATCCCAACCCTCTTCAAGGAGAATTAACTTTCCATTACTAAATAAATAAAAGCATACATGCAAAAGGAAGTAAGCCTTGACATTGGTTTACAACAAAAAATAATTTAATAGAGTTTAGTAAAAGTACTAGAAAACATCCAAAAGTTTTATAAGGTTCTCTTGATCTTCCTTCTGCACTTCTACTTGACTTCTCCTCATTTCCTTTGTTGTCTTCTTCTCTTTACTCTTCACGGTCTACTGCTTGCCCCTTAGAGAGTTCTTCTTTTTGTTCTTCTTGCAGCTTCTCCTTTTAGTCTTTTGAATATTAAAATTTGGAACCCTTCTTTGGTTTGAAATTGGCCTTTAAATAAGGGAGTTTTCAGCCCCATGCATTAATCACAAATGACCCTTATGGTAGCATCAAGCATCTAGAGCTTATTATTTACCTATTGAGGTAGGAATTTAGATGCTTGATCTTAAACCCTTATAGTAGGATCACCTAAGAACTTATAATGAGATTCTTCCATGTGATAGTAACCTAAAATTGAGTGATCTTTTGGTCACATCCTTGAAACCTTATGTAGTAATTACCCAAATAGACTAATGTAACAACCCTCGTTATTATCATAGTTATATTCAGATTAATTAAGCTAAACCAAGTCCTAATTTTGATACTATTAGACTCAATATGTTATTTAAACTTAACCCAAGAACTTTAAAATCAATTGAAGCTAAATTGAGAATTTTAGTATTATTGGCTATTTTTTACCCTAAAAAATACTTAAATTAATTTGATCTCCAAATTAAAATATAATTTCATTTTTGAATTCCTCATACCCTAATTAGTTAAGGGTGAATTTTTAGAAAATTTTGGAGCTCATTTAATCATAAATTGGATTTATATAATTAATTAGAATTTAAGTTAATTATTAAATGAATTAATATTAATTAAATTAAATTATATATTTTTATATATACGGGATTTGCTGTCGGGACCGCGGCAGATCCGCTGCGGGGTCCCGACAGCGGTGCATGGGATATAGCCAATGAATGCCATAGCACGCATCTCAGTGCATTTAATCCAACGGCGGGATCTCCTCCGTGGTAAGATCTAATCCTAGGCATCAGATCCATTGCGCACATTTGACGGCTAGCATCTGTTTCACTTAAGTAATCCATCAGAGCCTTCCAATCCTAACGAGCAATCCATCAGACAGCAGGTGCAAGTCCAAGCACTGTGGATCGTCTCCCTCGCCTCATTCATCCGCGTCTGGTCCCCCCCCCACCCCCGACAACCAAGTAACATCCAGCCCCCATGGCAGTATGGGAATTGACCCAATTTTCCTCTTTAACCCTCAGTGCGATCGTCTGCCAGTAGTAGTCTCCCCAATTTGCCCATGACCGTTGGAACTAAGCCTTCCCTTTGGCCCGAGCCTTTCTCCATGCCCGAGCTCTGGAATCCACCTCCATTGCTTTCTTAGACCTATAAATACCCCCAGGACCTCACAGTGAGTCCCTTTGATCACTGTGAATCCTCAATTGCTTAGTTGAATTGCTCTGGAGCTCCCCATCTTCTCGGCAAATCCTGGCACCTCCGGAGCAATGAAGTGATGATAGAGGGTGCGTGTCTGGCATTCAGACCCCCTGCTAGGTCGTGGCTATCCTCAAGAAGCTCCAGCTGCTCTTAAGTCCCTCGACCGTGCCTGCATTCCCCTCCCAGGTACCGCCTCTTCCCACTGAGCTGCGTTAGCTCATCTCAACAATTTAAGTTTGTAATTATTGCCTCTGGATGTCGTCTAGCTCCCTTAGCCCTCTAGAAACCTAAGCCGATCATTCCCAGGGTTTGAGCTAGCTTCGATCGATTGTATCGATCGATCGAGCTAGCGGCCAAGCAAAGCTGAGCCCGAGTAAGGACCCAACGATTGGCTGCACCCCAGGCTGCGAAACCTTGGGGGTTTGACTTGCCTCACCTCACTGATGGTGTAGGGATCGAGCCCCGTCCATTTAGTGGCTTCTGTGAGAAGAATGGTTCCCTCACAGTGAGCCATAATTCTCCTTCCTTAGTGCGTCTCGGTCGAGTAGCACCCTGGCGATCCAGCGAAACTCAGATGAGGGTTCTTACCTCAATTGACGTGTCTTCAGTCCCTAAAGGTGTAGCCATCGAGATCTTGGTGTGGCGTGATCGAAGCATAGAGAATTTGGCGCTGGAAGTAAACCCTATCATTCGGGTGTCGAGGTGTCTCTGTGAAGACGACGACTAGCGCTTCGGGCTGGGTCGAATCCTGACCCGCGCAGTTTGATTTTGGGCCGCGGGTTATTTAAGGAATATTGGATTTAAGTTCCTTCTATTAAATATCTGAATAATAATTAGCCTATGGTTTTTATTTAAATAAATATTTAGAATATATTAATGAAATAAATTTAATCAATACTTATCTAAATAGTATGATCTAATATATCATTTTAATCAGAAAAATGTAATGAACAATAATATAGAATAAAATCAAAGATCCTATGGTTAGATTTAAAATAATTGTCTAATCTCTCAGTTTTCATTTAAATCATAATAAATTCATTTATTATCTAAAAATATTGATTAAGGTCTCTGATTGCTCATGAGACTATAGAGAATCTATTTAGACCATTAAAAATAATTTAAGATCATTAAATTGGCTAATCACCTCTTAATCACTCTAAAAAAAGATTAGTGAACTAAACCTTATTTAGCTCTCTGTTTTGGGGAACTAAGTTCCTAATGCCTTCTTAAGTGTATTAGAGCCTATTAAAGTATTTAAATCATATTAGTATGCCTTTCCTTAATCTTGTTAATTGGCCTCTTAATGTATTTAGTGCTAATTAAGTCATTAATGTTATTGAAATCCTAAGTTAAGTATTTATTCCACTTTATTAATTAATATGAAGCTCAATAAAATATATTTGAATCAATTTAGATGATTAAATCCTAAAGTCTCATTTTTAGTCTTAAGAGGGGTATTTTGGTCATTTACTTACCCTTAAGCCTTAGAATTTTCAATTAAAGTAATAATAATCAGTAATGTAATTTATTATCATCAATTGCTAAGTGGTATCACTTCTTGAATGAATCCTAGTATTTAAATCTTTAAATCCTTAAGTAAGCTCTTAAGATCTTAAGTGATCTTAAGACCCCTTCATAAAAGACCTAGCTTAATTAATATCAATGTTAAAGTTTATAATCATAGTTATCTTACCTAGGTTTATTCATGAATTATAGTCTTAAAGAAGTAAAAGCAAAAGCCTTAAAGAACCCTTCAGTTAAACTTATTAGTTTAGATATAAGTGATCAAACTTCAAACCCTATATCTTGGATCTTAGATCTTAGCCTTTAGATTATCTAATTGAATTGAATTACCTTCGTTTGGAATTCCTTACTTGATTTAAGTGTTTAATCTATTGAAACCTTCCTTGTGGGTGTAGGATTTATTCAATCTATGGAATAATGTAATTATTCTAAATGTTGAATATAAAATCTTATATTCTTAATTCTTAAATGATTATTTTATCTTATAATAATAGAATAATCTTTCATTAAGATAACAGTTTCTCTATCCTTCAGCTTATAAGGTATTGCACACTTAGATTATGTTGGAGTGTGAACCCTAGATCCTTAGCAGGATATCACCTTGGATTCAGGATATGAACCCCATATGTGGAGTTTAGATCCAGAATCCTTAATCTTGATTTACTTAAATCAAGATTTGGGTTAAGAGAGAATAATAATAATAATTAAGTCATTAATTCACTTACTTTAATCCTTTATAGTCATTATATGATTATGAATTAATCCTTGTTAAGTTATAATGTTAACATTAAGATCGTGAATCTGGGATTATATTCGATAGCTAGATATTGGAGATCCTAAACCTGTATCTTCCTAGAATAGTTAGTTAGATAAATTAGACAATAACAAATATCATATAAGTCTAGATTGAGTTTCTTGCTTACTTGACTTGATTGCTTTGCACACCTTGAATATTGAGCCTCGTTCCTTGAGCATAATAGGTAAATTTATGATACATAAGATACATCCTAAGTTAGTATTTAAAAAGCATAGCATTCATTCAATTCTTTTAGTGCATTCAGTTAGTATAGTATGTCCTAGCTTAGTCTGCCTCTATAGTTGTAGTTCTATTATAGAATAGAATTGGACCTAGCTCTGCGGATGTCTAGGATGGATACATGTCTTATTTTTAAGTTTAACTCAGACCTAGCTCAGTGGATGCCTAGGATGGACACATGTTGAACTTTCAGTTCAGAGGCCCTGTATAGCCTGTTTCTGTTATAGCAGTACTATGTATTAGGATTACTTCTACTTCAGTTCAATTTTCAATATTTGTTTTGCTTTGCCATATGTTTCTGTGGCTTTACTTTAGTGCTTGGCTTGCTTTGCCACACGTCTTAATGGATTTACTTTTAGCTCATATACTTAGTTGCTTTTGCCACATGCATTAGTGGCCTTTTTCATATTAAATCTGCATGCTTATATATATGCTCTTATTGGTTAGTTATTAACTATTTGCATATTTAGGATGCTATAATTGTATGTTTATTTCAGCACTTTTATTCTTTATATACTCAGCAAGTAATCATGTGATCATAAGAATGTTAGGATTAGATTTATTTCAGTAATTATAGTTGATTTCACTTTTAGACTCACATGGTTTAGTTGCTGCTTTGTATATTACTTTACATACTTGTTGATTAGTTATAAATGAATAGTTTATAGTTAGCCCTTTTCTTGTAACTTGTAGCACCTTATAATGCTTGTATGTTTAAAATCTTTAAATGTGATTTCTTTAAATATTCAGTTCACTTAAATAGCCTAAAATGTACTTAGATAATTTGTCTAATTGTACCATTTTTCTTTTGTTGGCTAGAGCCCTGGCATATGTGATACTGACAAATGTCAGATTTGGAATTGTTCGTTGGTAGTTCTGCAGAAGAGGAGCCAGTGTAGGAGGAGGACCTTCATCCTACCATTTAGTTAGACTTTCCTTTTTCTGCAGTGAGATTGAGAGCTCTTTTCTTCCTTTTAATTCAATTTATAATAATTAAACTCTGGATGTATTTACCTTCTGCACTTGAACTGAGTTACTATTTCTTTTACTCTTTTATACTATGCTGTGATATGAATGTTATGTAATATTGTTTCCTGCTTCCGCTACTTTGATTTGTATTGATGTATGTTCACAGTTCCAGGAGATAAATCCTTGGCCTAAGGTAGGTTGGGTCTTACCTGACTTTACTTAAGTTGGGGATTTGCCATCATGCTTCCCGCGATTATGCTAATATCAGTATTAGTATGGCTGCGGTGGGGCACGGGGTCCCATAGTTGGTATCAGAGAACACCATAAGGTGCCAGAATGGGGTATGTGACTCCTTTCTACCTAATGGACGTCTGAAGTGCAAACATTAAGATATAACATCCATAACATAGTACTATCAGTAACTCTCTGAAAAATGTAGAATGAAAATACTCATATTCTAAATATTAAGTCATCTATAGTTAATAAAAACTAATACATTCTACTATTAGGATCAAATTGATCATGAAGAGTCTGACTTGGACTATTATTTGCATGCCTTTGAGTTGACTTGGAGTTATAGTTTCAAATTGAGATAAGAGAGTAAATGGCAGGTCAAAGGAGTTTCAACAAAAGAAACCCTAGTCGTTGACAAACTTCTACATCAAATGGCGTACCAAGGGCTTGACTTTCCCATCTATGCACAGGAGTGGTTGAACCGAGTAGAGTCTGTCCTGAGGCACATAAAGTGTCCAGAGTTCCTCTTGGTTGATATAGTAACAAATCAGATGCTAGACTATGCGGGAGCTGGTGGTATGATACCATCAAGAAGCTCAAACAGAAATGCAAGAGAAAGTGTCAAAAAGTGACCTTTGAAGATTTTTGTGTTGTATTTAGGACTGAGTACATTAAGGACATCTGAGTGCTAGTTAGAGTAATTGTCATTTCTTAATTTTAGTAGTGCTATGATTTTTGGCATTTTCTAAATCTTATGTAATCTCTCACTTCAAACGTAATGAAATTTTTTGGCATCTATAAGAAATTTAATTACTACCTTCCTTAGAATGATTCTAAAATCTAGATTTGTACTGCTTAATCAGAATAAATTCTGGATCACTTCCTGCTGCTACTCCAATTAAGAATACTATTGCTTCGAGCAGTTCTTCAGATAAAGTAGCTCATCTGCGAGCAATGGTGGCAACCTTGTTGGAGAATCAGGCTCAATAAGCACTGGTAATGCAAAAGATGATGTTCGATCGTCCAGTACCAGCTGTTGCTACTGCTCCTGCTATTCCTATTTCGCAACATACTTTACCTTCCCATCACTCTATGGATAGTCTTCTCCATAACTTCTTAAGACTAAGGCCTTCCACCTTTGGTGGAAACTTATCACCAATGGATATAGCCAACTGGCTGAAAGCAGTCGAGAAGAATCTAATTAGTCTGAAGATCCCAAATTCAGAAGCTGTTTGTCTCACGATGCATCTGTTTCATGCAGAAGCAGAATATTGGTGGGATGATATCCAGAATACAAAATTTGTTGATTATGAACTAGAAGACATCCCTTGGGATGAATTTGTAGAAGCATTCAAGGCTGAATTTACTCTCCCATCTGCACAAAATATCATAGCAGACACGATTCTGAGATTAACTTAGGGAAGTCATTCTGCCGCTGACTACGAAAGGGAATTTTGTAGGTTGATTCGTTTTGCTCCAGAGATTACCCACTTCAAAACGGCTAAGTGTCATAGCTTTCTCAGTGGACTACGAGATTCACTGAAAGATCAGATTGTTCAACTTCACCTGACTAGTTTCTTTGAGCTAGTAGAGACAGCTAAGGTGCTTGAGCATCATCACTCATAAAAAGATCTCAAGCGAAAGATGCAATCAACTCCTCTCAGTCATGAAGCCTTCAAAAGGAATAGACCTCACTCTGCAAAAGTCTACCAAATTGAAGATACACCCACTACTGAACTAATTCAAGGCTGTAACAGGCCTCATCCATATGGCAAGTGTTACCACTTTGGCCATAAGTGCTACACTTGTGGGCATCCAAGCCACCTGTTCTATCATTGCACCTACACAGAGATAGTGGATGGAGTCCAGATTAAGTAGCATCAAAAGAACCAAGTATTCAGAGCAACTCCACTAAATAGAAGAGAACCAGGTTTGGCAATAATACTAGCCCCTGCATCTGAAGTCACTTTAGAGTAGCCCTCAGCTCCTAAGTCCCAGAATAATCCCAGGAAGTAGGTAAACAATCATCCTACTGGTCCTGCACGAGTGTATGCTTTAACGCCTCTGGAAGCCACAGAAAATAATAATGTGATTTCAGGTACTTATTTCTAAACTTCTCCTTTTTAATTGCATTTATGTACCTTAATTATTGCAATTTGTTAATGTGATTCGTATGAATAAATTAGGCACACTATATTTTAATGATTAGCCCTGCAATGTGTTATTTGACACTGGTGCTAGTCACTAATTTATTTCTGAATATTTTGCCAGCATCCTTAAACCACACCCGTACAATTTGGCAAAGTAATTAAGTGTTGGTTTTCCATCTGGAGCCCAACTCAGTGCTCATAAATTCTGTAATGTCAAAATCCCATTAAATGATCAGGAGTTTGATTCTAAATTAATCATCCTACTAATAGTAAACTTTGATATTATCCTTGGGATGAACTGGCTTAGTGATAATAATGCCGTGATAAACTGTCTTAAGAAGAAAGTCACCATTCACTCCCAGGGAAAGTCTGAAACCTTTATAAGAAAAGTTAGTACACAACTATCCTTAATTAATGCTATCAAAGTTGAGCAATTGATCAGTAATGGTTTTGATGCTTATCTAGTCACTATGATGGATGAAGCAAAGGAAAGTGTCCCCTCTCTGATTATAAAGTAGTTAATGATTATGCTGATGTATTCCCTGAAAATTTGTCTGGTGTACCTCCTCCCAGAGAAGTAGAGTTCTTTATTGAATTAATTCTGGGTACCCAGCTTATATCTAAAGCACCATACAAAATGGTGCGTAAGGAACTTTAAGAACTCAACGAACAGTTACAAGAGCTCTTGAATAAAGGCTTTATTAGGCCAAGTATGTCTCCTTGGGGAGCTCTCATTCTATTCGTAAAGAAGAAGGATGGATCTATGCGAATGTGCATAGATTATCGCGAACTAAATAAAGTCACTATAAAGAATAAATATACATTGCTTAGAATTGATGATTTGTTCAACCAATTGTTTGGAGCTATCATATTCTCTAAGATTGACTTAAGGTCTGAATATCATCAATAGTGAGTAAAAGAAGATGATGTAGGAAAGACCGCTTTTCGTACTCGCTATGGTCATTTTGAATTCTTAGTGATGTCTTTTGAACTCACCAATGCGCCATCAATCTTCATGGATTTGATGCAGCGAGTTCTTAAGCCATACTTAGACAAATTTGTAATCGTCTTTATTGACAATATTCTCATCTATTCTCGAACCATAAAAGATCATGAAGATCATCTGAGGTCAGTATTAAAATCTCTGCATAAACATCAACTGTATGCCAAGTTCTCCAAATACGAATTTTGGCTCGAGTCCATTGCATTCTTGGGACATGTATTCGATGCCCAGGGTATTCATGTAGATCAAAACAAAGTAAGCGCTATTCAGAACTAGGTTCAGCTTAAGTCAGTCATTGATATTAGAAGCTTCTTGGGATTAGCTGAATATTATAGGAACTTCGTTAAGGGATTTTCCCAGATCGCCTCCCCTTTGACTAAATTAACTCAGAAATTCGTATTGTTCATTTGGAGTCCTAAATGCGAGGAAGCATTTCAAACCCTGAAGGACGCACTCTCCACCGCCCCAGTACTTGTTCTGCCCAAGGAAGGCTTGAACTAACATGTGTACACCAATGCCTCTGGAATTGGTCTAGGTTGTGTGTTAATGCAAGAGGGTAAGGTAATCACTTATGCCTCTCATTAGTTAAAACCCCATGAGAAGAATTATCCAGTTCATGATCTTGAACTTGCCACTGTAATCTTTATTCTAAAAATTTGGCGACACTATTTATATGGAGTTCAGTGTTCAATTTTCACTAATCATCAAAGCTTAAAGTATATCTCACCCAAAGAGAACTGAACTACCATCAGAGAAGATGGTTATAGCTTATTAGTGATTATGATCTGAGCAATCAGTATCATCCAGGGAAAGCAAATGTAGTGGCCGATGCTCTTAGCCGTCATGCTACTTTATCTTCCATAATCGCCTCCAGTTCTTTAGAATAAGAATTTCATATGCTAGAAATTTCTCCAGTCAGTAGCGATATGCTAAGTTCGCTTCTAATAAATATCAGTGTGGAACCTACCTTCCACAGAGATATCTCTATCTCGCACACTAAAGATGATGATTATCTGAAATTCAAAGCAGATATTGAAGGTGGTCGTCGTCATGATTTGCAAATGCGCAATGGCGTGATTTATCAAAGTAATCATTTGTGGATTCCTAAATCCATGCACCGTGAAGTGTTGATTGAAGGTCATAATTTTGGGTATCACATTCACCCAGGCAGTACCAATATGCACCAGGATTTAAAATAATCATTTTGGTGGCTCGGTATGAAGAAAGATGTAGCCGATTTTGTGGCTAAGTGTCATGCTTGTAATTTGGTAAAGACCAAGCACCAAAGAACTGGTCGTCTTCTGCATCCATTAGAAATTCCTAGATGGAAATGGTTCGATATATCGATGGATTTCATCATAGGATTGCCCCGTGCAAAATCTGGTGCCGATGCAATCTAGGTTATAGTATATCGTTTAACTAAATCAACGCACTTCCTTCCTATCCATCAGATTGACTCTGTAGAGAGGTTAGCAAAACTCTATATCAAGGAAATTGTCAGGCTGCATGGTATTCCAAAATCAATCGTATTCGACAGAGATAGCAGATTTACTTCTAAGTCTTGGCAAGCTGTGCATCAAGATCTGGGTACTACTCTAACTATTAGTACAGCCTTTCATCATCAAATGGATGGTCATACTGAAAGGGTGAATCAAGTCATGGAGGATTTGCTTAGGCTTTGTGTTCTTGATTTTACCGGTTTATGGGAAGATCGTATTCCGTTAGTGGAGTTTGCCTACAACAACAGCTATAATGCAAGCATTAAAATGGCTTCGTATGAGGCATTATATGGTATAAAATGCAGTACTCCGCTAGCTTGGTTAGAAATAGGAAGCGTTCAACTTTTTGGGTCTGAGTTATTTGAAGAAATTAATAAGAAGATCCAATTAATTCAGCAGAGAATTCGTTCAACTCAAGATCGTCAGAGCAAGTATCATGATGCTCATCATTGTCTCTTGGAATTCAATATTGGTGATTCTGCCTATTTGAAAGTCAGTTCAATGAAATGTGTCAATAGATTTGGTGTAGCAGGGAAACTCAGTCCTTGCTATGTTGGGCTTTTTGAGATTTTGGCTAAAGTAGGATCATCTGCCTACATGTTGAATCTTCCTAATAACTTTGTAACTGTCCACAATGTGTTCCATGTATTGTCATTAAGGAGATGTCTCAGAGACCCTTCTCATCTCATTCAACTTCCAACAGTGGAAATTCAACTTAATCTTTCCTATACTGAAGAACCAATCAAAGTCTTAGCTCGTGATCAGAAGCAGTTAAGAAACTGTTCAATTCCTATAGTCAAAGTCCAGTGGAAGAATCGATCTTTGGAAGAATCAACTTTGGAGAAAAAAGTAGATATGCACAATAAATATCCACAACTTTTTGCAAGTCCAGGTACTGTTCTTTTCTTTCTCATCTGTTTTATTTAAATATTTCAATCCATGTAGTACTTTCTTCACTAAGTGATGTCAGGGACGATATTGTTCTTAAGTGGGGGAGTCTATAACAACTCTAGTTGTTACCATAGCTAAGTTCAAATTAATTAAGCTAAACCAAATCCTAATTTTGATACCATTAGACTCAATGGGTCATTTTAACCTAATCATAGAAGTTTAAAATCAATCAAAGCTAAATTGAGAATTTTAGTATTTTAAACAATTTTTGAGCCCTAAAAAATACTTAAATTAATTTGATCTCCAAATTAAAATCTTATTTCATTTTTGAATTTCTCATACCCTAATTAGCTAAGGGTGAATTTTTGGGAATTTTTGGAGCTCATTTAATCCTAAGTTGGATTTATATAATTAATTAGATTTAAGTTAATTATTAAATAAATTAATATTAATTATATTATATTATATTATATTATATATATATATATATATATATATATATATATATACGGGATTTGCTGTCGGGACCACAGCTAATCCGCTGCGGGGTCCCGACAACGGCGCATGGGATATAGCCAATGGATGCCATAGCGCGCATCTCAATGTATTAAATCCAACAATGGGATCTCCTCCATGGTAAGATCTAGTCCTAGGCGTCGGATCCATTGCGCGCATCGGACGGCTAGCATCTGTTTCACTTAAGTAATCCATCAGAGCCTTCCAATCCTAACGGTCGATCCATCAAATGGCAGGCACGAGTCCGAGCACTGTGGATTGTCTCCATGGCCTTGCTCGTCTGCATTTGGTCCCCCCCCCCCAACAACCAGGTAACCTTCAGCCCCCATGGCAGTACGGGAATTAACCCAATTTTCCTCTTCTACCCTCGGTGCGATCATCTGCCGGTAGTAGTCTCCCCAATTTGTCCATGACGGTTGGATCCAAGCCTTCCATTTGGCCTGAGCCTTTCTCCATGCTCGAGCTCTAGAATCCACCCCCATTGCTTCCTTAGACCTATAAATACCCCCAGGACCTCATAGTGAGTCCCTTTGCTCACTGTGAATCCTCAATTGCTCAGCTGAATTCCTCTGGAGCTCCCCGTCTTCTCGGCAAATCTCGGTACCTCCAGAGCTGTGAACTGCTGATAGAGGGTGCGTGTCTGGCGTTCAGACCCCCTGCTAGGTTGTGGCAATCCTCAGCAATCTTCAGTTGCTCCTAAGTCCCCTTGGCTGTGCTTGCATTCCCCTCCCAAGTACTGCCTCTTCCCACTAAGCTGCATGAGCTCAACTCAACAATTTAATTTTGCAATTATAGCCTTTGGATGTTGTCTAGCTCCCTTAGCCCTCTTGAAGCCTAACCCAATCATTTCCAGGGTCTGAGCTAGCTCCGATCGATTGTATCGATCGATCGAGCTAGCAACCAAGCTAAAGCTGAGCCCGAGTAAGGACCCAGCGATTGGCTACACCTCAAGCTGGGAAACCTTGGGGGTTCGACATGCCTCACCTCACTGATGGTGTAGGGATCGATCCCCATCAGTTTAGTGGCTTCTATGAGGAGAATGGTTCCCTCACAGTGAGCCCTAATTATCCTTCCTTAGTGCGTCTCGGTCGAGTAGCACCCCAGTGATCCAGCGTGACCCAGATGGGGGTTCTTACCACAATCAACGCGTCTTCAGTCCCTGAAGGTGCAGTCATCGAGATCTTGGCGTGGGGTGATCGGAGCATGGAAAATTTGGCACTGGAAGTAAACCCTAGGGTTCGGGTGTCGGGGTCTCTCCGTGAAGACGACAACTGGCTCTTTGGGCCGGGTCGGATCCTGACCCGCGCGGTTTGATTTTGGGTCGCGGATTATTTAAAGAATATTGGGTTTAAATTCTTTTGTTAAATATTTGAATAATAATTAGCCAATGGTTTTTATTTAAATAAACATTCAGAATATATTAATAAAATAATTTAATCAATACTTATCCAAATGGTAAGATCCAATATACCATTTTAATCAAAAAAATATAATGAACAATAATATAGAAAAAATCAAAGATCCAATGGTTAAATTTAAAATAATTGCCTAATCTCTCTCTATTTTCATTAAATCATAATAAATTTATTTATTATCTAAAAATGTTTATTAAGGTCTCTAATTGCTCATGAGACTATAGAGAATCTATTTAGACCATTAAAAATAAGTTAAGATCATTAATTGGCTAATCATCTCTTAATCACCCTATTTAGCCCTCTGATTTTGGAGAACTAAGTTCCTAATGTCTTCTTAAGTGTATTAGAGCCTATAAAAACATTTTAATCATATTATTATGCCCTAATTCCTTAATCTTGTTAATTGGCCTCTTAATGTATTTAGTGCTAATTAAGTCATTAATATTATTGAAAACCTAAGTTAAGTGTTTATTCCACTTCATTAATCAATATGAAGCTCATTAAAATAGATTTGAATCAATTTAGATGATTAAATCATAAAGTCCCATTTTTAGCCTTAAGAATGGTATTTTGATCATTTTGATGAAAATGTGTTTAAGCACCCTTAAACCTTAAATTCTCAATTAAAGTAATAATAATCAGTAATGTAATGTATTAACATCAATTGCTAAGTGGTATCACTTCTTGAATAAATTCTAGTGTTTAAATCTTAAAATCCTTAAGTAAGCTCTTAAGATCTTAATCAATATCAATGTTAAAGTTTCTAATCATAGTTATGTTACCTAAGTTTATTCATAAATTATAGTCTTAAAGAAGTAAAAGCAAAAGCTTTAAAGAATCCTACACTTAAACTTATTAGTTTAGATCTAAGTGATCAAACTCCAGACCCTAGATCTTAGATCTTAGATCTCAGCCTTTAGATCATCTAATTGAATTAAATTATCTTCATTTGGAATTCCTTACTTGATTTAATTATTTAATCTATTGAAACCTTCCTTGTGGGTGTAGGATTTATTCAATCTATGGAATAATGTAATTATTCTAAAGATTGAATATAGAATCTTAGATTCTTAATTCTTAAATGATTATTTTATCTTATAATATTAGAATAACCTTGCATTAAGATCATAATTTCTATATCCTTCAGCTTATAATATATTGCACACTTAGATTATGTTGGAGTGTGAACCCTAGATCCTTAGCAGGATATCACCTTGGATTCAGGATATAAACCCCATATGTGGAGTTTAGATCTAGAATCCTTAATCTTAATTTACTTAAATCGAGATTTGGGTTAAGAGAGAATAATAATAATAATTAAGTCATTGATTTATTTACTTTAATCCTTTATAGTCGTCATATGATTATGAATTAAAACTTGTTAAGTTCTAATGTTAACATTAAGGTCGTGAATCTAGGATTATACTCGATAATTGGATATTGGAGATCCTAAACTTGTATCTTCTCAGAATAATTAGTTGGATAAATTAGACAACAACATATATCACATAAGTTTAGATTTAGTCTCTTGCTTACTTGACTTGATTGCTTTGTACACCTTGAATATTGAGCCTCGTTCCTTGAGCATAATAGGTAAATTTAGAATATGGAAGATACATCCTAAGTTAGTATTTGAAAAGCATATCATTCATTCAGTTCTTTCAGTGCTTTTAGTTAGTAGAGTATGTCCTAGCTTAGTCTGCCTCTATAGTTCTATTTTTGTTATAGAATAGACTCGGACCTAGCTCTGCGGATATCTAGGATGGATACATGTCTTATTCTATAAGTTCAATTCGGACCTAGCTCAGCTGATGCCTAGGATGGACACATATTGAACTTTCAGTTCAGAGGCCCTGTATGGCCTGTTTCTATTATGGCAGTACTATGTCTTAGGCTTACTTCTACTTAAGTTCAGTTTTCAGTATTTGTTTTGCTTTGACACATATTTTAGTGGCTTTACTTCAGTGCTTGGCTTGCTTTGCCACACATCTCAGTAACTTTACATTTAGCTCATATGCTTAGTTGTTTTTGCCACATGCTTCAGTGGCCTTTTTCATATTAAATATGCATGCTTATATATATGCTCTTATTGGTTAGTTATTAACTATTTGCATGTTTAGGATATTATAATTGTATGTTTATTTCAGCACTTGTGTTCTTTATATACTCAGCATGTATCCATATGATCATAAGCATGTTATGATTAGATTTATTTTAGTAATTGTAGTTGCTTTTGCTTTTAGCCTCACCTTATTTAATTGTTGCTTTGTATGTTACTTTACATACTTGTTGATTAGTTATAAATTAATAGTTTATAGATATCCCTTTTCTTATAGCTTGTAGCACCTTAGAATGTTTGTATATTTAAAATCTTTAAATGTGATGTTTTTAAATATTCAGTTCACTTAAATAGCCTAAAATGTACTTAGACAAATTTTCTAATTGTAACATTTTTCTTTTGTTAGCTGGAGCCCTGGTGTAGCGCCCCGCCCCGTCACCGAGCGCAAAAAGTGGTAAAGATCATAATTCGGCGGCGGAGCGGTGCGCCACTCGGGGACGAATATCCTATCTCCCCGAAATGGCTGAAAACTAAGCCCATCTGAAGGGCTACTGACTCAACCTCAAGTAGAGTTGAGAGCTAATACTTAAGATAAGAGTAGTATCCTTATCCTAAGTATTAGGTACATGCATACCTTGGTTGTGCATGGAATACTTAGTTATGATAGGAGTGGTCGATGAGCACTCTGTCAATTGTTGTCTTGGAATTGCATTCGAAATAACGGTGGCCCTTCCGACCACAAGCAAAACACACGCTACCAAAGTGGTAGAATTTCCCATACGGATGGTATTTCTTACATTCAAGGTTCTAGGGTTAAGATTGTTTAGCTCCGATGTTATAAACTTTAGCCATCTTGCGATGACCAAACTGCTCCTTCCTTGGATGCACAAATGCAGCATTGCGCTTACGGTCCATCTAACCTTGAAATCCTTCCTGGAGGGGAGCTGCCTCGATTAATTATGTCAGAGTTTTGATTTGGTGGGACACTAGGTGAGCTTTTATTGAGTCTCTTAAACCCTTCAGAAAATGATGGCATTTAAATGCTTCCGTTCTAACCATATCCAGAATGAAATTGGACAACCTCCGGAATTCTTGTTCATATTCAAACACTGAGTTATTGCCTTGAGTGAGGTGGAGGATCTCATCCTCTAGGATTGCTTGAGACGATACTGGTATGAACGCCTCGCAAAATGCTTCCAAGAACATATCCCAGGGGATATCTTCTATTTCATAATCGACGAATTTGTTGGCCCACTTATTCTCCCACCAATATTCGGCTTCTTTTTGGAACATGAGTTATTAAGCAAATAGCTTCAAAATTAGGGCACTTGATACTAGTCAAGTTCTTTTCGGCCATCTTGAGCAAATTTACTGTGTCCATTGAATTTAGTGCTCCATTGAACATGGGAATTCTAAGGCGAAGGAAACTGTGTAAGATTCCATCACCAGTATAATGTGAAGATGATGAGAACCCTGATGGCTGTGCAGATTGTTACATAATATAGAGAATTAGAGCACGTGTCTCTTGCGCTGGTTGCGCATTACTTTCTATTAGGGCTCTCATTAGACTCGCCATTGCGCTTGATTCTTCGGGTCCGCCAGATGATGAGACCGCATTCTTAATCGGGGTAGGAGCTGAAGGGGATCCTGGATTCATGACTGTAACAAAACATGTAATTTAGCAAATGAAATAAGTATCTACTATCTTTCTTAATCATCACTTTCTCAAAAGAGAAGTTACATAGATAGACAAAAGGATAAACTAATACGAAAGCAAAATATGATATGAAACCTAAGGACATCAGCTACCATACTCTGCCATAAAAGTAGCACAAAAATCATCGAATGTTACTAATCAATGCTTCCTAAATAATCTTCTTTCTGTCCAGAACCACCAAGCAGAAATCCCAAAATTTGGAGACGATAATCATCAGGACAAGCTGTCTCTTGAAATGCAGTGGTCACACGGTTCAACCACTCTTTGGCAAGAATATGGAGACTAATTCCTCTGAAGGCTGGACAGACTAAATCTTATCTAGCACTTCTACTCCACGATGAGATACTCCTTCTACGATCCTTCCATAGATTTTGCCATCTTGGAAATCATCTGCCCAATATTCGTCGAATAATCTAAGGTAGTAGAAGAATTCAAACTGCTGACATTCTATCCCTAAAATTTCATTCAATTATTAGTTCTGATTTCCAATCATTTTAGTTACAAGAGTTAAATTTGTATATGTTATCAATTTAAGGTTCGTTCAAACCCTAAGATGTCATATGTTACTTGCTTTTAACATTTAACCATATTTTACTCATTTTATAGTTCAATTCCTAATGTGTCATTTTCAGATATTCTTAGTTTCATTTCTGAGATTTCAGTAGGATGAACTATGGATGCTGCTTTTCTTACACTTAGTAATAGTGATCATATCCGCTGCAGAGAATAGATCATAAAGTAGATAGGAACATTTCCTTATCTAACACTTGATGATATTCCTCTGATACCAACTGTAGCGCCCTGCCCCATCGCCACACGTAAAAATGGGTAAAGATCATAATTCGGCGGTGGAGCGGTGCGCCACTCAAGGAGGAATATCTCGTCTCCCCAAAATGGCTGAAAACTAAGCCCATCTGGAAGGTTGCTAACTCAACCTCATGTAGAGTTGAGAGCTAATATTTAAGATAAGAGTAGTATCCTTATCCTAAGTATTAGGCACATATATACATTAGATTTGGAATACAATAGGAATCCAATATATGTATAAAATATCAGTATTTCTAGTATACTGATCACATCATAATACTAAGTATAAGTAGTATATGATAGAGTGCGGAAGCTTAAAGCAAACATCCAGAAAACATTCATCACAGAAGCTGAATAAAAACATTCGTCTCAAAAAAGAAAAGAAAATACATCCAGAATTATTACAAACAGCTTACTGAAATAAGCATAAAACTAAATACTGAACTGAAAATACTAAGCAGAAAATAAATCT
The DNA here is from genome assembly GCA_016760335.1 of Gastrodia elata. NCBI lineage: Eukaryota > Viridiplantae > Streptophyta > Magnoliopsida > Asparagales > Orchidaceae > Gastrodia > Gastrodia elata. The sequence continues at coordinate 20,648,996 of CM028669.1, forward strand.
GGAGGAGAGTCTACTAGTACTCCACGAGATCCTCCTAATTCTCCTGGATGTCCTCTTGACCTGTCTCAATATACTGCTTAGGATCTAGCAAATTGCCAGATCCCAAAAGTACCTCGTGTTAGACAATAAGTCTAACACATCAAAACTAATATAACTGTTCTAATTATTTATTTAATATTTATATAATATAATTAAATCTACAAAAATACTGTAAATATGACTGAAAGCATAAAATTATATAAAATTGTACAAAACTAAAGCAAGGTAAGGTAAAACTGAACTGTAATTGAATACCAAAATAAATTAAAATAGTACTGAATCTGAAACTGAGTAATCATAGGTAACACTATGCTGTATGTCACTGAAACTGCGCATCGGAATATGCCTCAACTGATATGCAACCAAAATATCACTGAACTGCTATGAGTAGTACGGTCCAATATATACATACATCCAGTTGGGAATACTGCTTACTGACGATGCCGATGCATTCTGAAATTCCCCAGTCAATGTATGCAATATTCCGTAACTCATAAATCATCACTGATACTTATACATCATTATGATACTCACACATTATGCTTATGCTCATGCTCATGCTTCTAAATTATATGAGATAAATCTAGAAAATGCTTTAAAATCTAATAATGAATTCTAGGTCTTCATTGTGCAGAATCCTGCTAAAAGGATTCTGACTCCTAAATTCTAATCTCGATAATTAGTTAAAGTTGAGAGTTTACTTAAAAATTATTAGCTGGGATAGTTGTATACACATATTTAGCATGTTTGTAAGAAAAGTAAATTTAACCCTTAGCTTGTTTAAACTGCACTTATCAAAGCACGCTACGATAGGAGGCTGGACCCAGTCACAGTTTACATCTCAAGCTAAGTCGTTAAATGCCCTATTTACAAGCATACTTAGTGGTACGCAAAGTGACTTAGGATACTTAGTTTGCTTAAACGGCACTTATCGAAGCGCACTACGATAGGAGGCAGAACCCGATTATAGTTTACATCTCAAACTAAGGATCTTGTTCACTAATTGTAACACTCTTAATCTTGGAAGATTTATTCTAATGGGACTGTATTCAGCTAATTCTGCAGGATAGCACCTGATCATAAGTCCACATTGGAGTGAATCAACCAATCCTGAATACTATTGAAATAAACTAGTAATATGGGTATACCCTACTATACCCAACCAATAATCTGAGTTCAGCAGATTCTATTTAATCGACAAGGATTTATCAAATCTATTAATCCTTACTCTAAGTAGGTGTATCTTACATAAGGCTCCAAGGATATGATCAGAGGATCACTCATCATAGGTTGCTACCACAAGGAATGAGCCACATTCTAAGTACTTTAGGTGATTCCTACCATAAGGTATTAAGTTCAACTTTAAAATTATGAAGGATCAACTAGGTTTCTACCTCAATAAGTTACAAAAGTCCTTCCTACCTCAATGTATTATTAGTTAAGGTCTTTAACTAATTTAATGACGAATTATATAGCAAGACCCTTAAGATCTCACTTTTCTACTTCTTAAGGTTTACTTGTTATACTTAAGTTAGGGATGTCAGATCAGATGATTAAAATTCATTTGATCCTTACCTATTCTATAATCATGGGATAAAATTAAAGATCTTATTAGAGTTAGATCATTGCATAAATCATTACAATTTTATTTCTATCTTATGTTAATTATCTTATATAGGAGAAAATTAAAGATCTAAAGTTTGGATTTAGATAGTTCAATCACACATATTCAATATTATCCTTAGCACTTCTAATTTGATAATTTAAGATCAATATCAAATCATATGCATTATTAGAATAATGTCAGTTGAATTATTTTACAATCAAGTTAATTAATTATGTAATTAAGGTTTATATCTTAATTAAGATAATCTAAGGTTTAGCCCCTAACCTTTCTATCATTAAGATAATATTAATTTAAAGGTCAATGATAAATCAATGTATTATTAGTATATTATTGATGTCATTTTAGGTTTGGATTAAGTATTATCTACTTAATCAAGTTATCAAGATTCTTATATTCAAGTTTATTTAAATATCAAGATGTCCTATTTAAATTTTAAAGTTTTCTAACATACATCATAATATCATAAAGGCATATAAATGGAGAGATGACATAAAATAAAAGGGTGATTAATGTTAATCAAATCTTAAAGCAAACGAAGGGATTAACACTTAATCACAAGTCTAAAAAGATCTAAGTTTTATGCCAATTAGGTTATTAAGGGTTACATATTTGATACATGCTTTTAAAAATTCTATTACTTAGTATTTGGCATGACATACATGTAAAGTACACAGTAAATTGTTGAGCACATTAAGAATAGCAAAGTTTCAAATTTAATTTCAACATAGAATTTTAGTATAACTTAGCCCCACTAGAGGCCTAGGAGTCTTAAAATATCAAAATAATGAAGTTTTGATAATTTCAGCCAAAACTGGGTAGTTTTATAAAATCTGGGCAATTTTCTGAAATTTCTGGGAAAATTTGCAAGTTTGGGCGCTGCAGCGCGCTAGAGCGCTTTTCACGCGGCAGTGCGCTGTAGCGCTTTTAGCGCTGAGGTGCGCTGTGGTCCGCTGCAGCCCGCTGCGGTGCGCTATGGCATGCGACAACAGTTCAATTTGCAAAAAATCACTGTTCAATTAATTTATTTTTTATATTTTCTAAAGTTTCAAAAATATTTCCGCTGCAGCGCGCTGTAGCAGTCTATTTTGTGATTTTTACTGTTCAATTACTCTATTATATATTTATATATATTCCACTGAAATCCCACTACAGCGCACTGTAGCACGCTGCAGCGGCCTAGCTCTGCAACTTTGGGCGCTGCAGCACGCTGCAGCGCCAGACGGCATTTTTCGCCTGGACGAAAACTTAAGGCCCATTTTTCAAGCTCAAATACTCCCAATCCAAAATATTTCATAAATAGTGCTATATATTAATGGAAAGGTATTTTTGATACCTTTCCATCGACACCAAAATTAGCACAAACGGAGCATCCTAGCTATACTAAAAATGTAAATGAATGACAGGGTGTGCAGAGTAAATGAAATTCATAGCAGCACATTTTATATCTTGGAGAGTTGTTGTGGCGGCCCTACCCCGCCGTGGTCCTGTTAACCCTTAAGTTAACATGATTATGGTGGAGGGGTCACCAAATGACAAAGTCCCCACTTAGAATTGAATTAGACACGTGTTCTAATCCCACTTAAATAAGAACTTTGCAATTCAATCCATAAGAACTATCACTGAATGACTATACATGAACTCAGAGTGCGGAAGCATAAAAAGTATAACATCCATCCAATACAGTATAAATTCAACAATATAGAATAAGTAAAGTGCTGAAAGAGAAATATAAACCTGTATTATTACAACAATTAATAACTTTAAAAGAACTGAAAGGAACTCTCAATCTCACTGAAAGAAAGAAAACTAAAGCTATAAATCTTCAAGTACGGGCTCTTCCTCTAATGGCAAGCACTCCACAGGATCAGCTGCTCTATCAAACTCAGAACCTACCAATATCGGTTTCATAATGGTAGGACCCCAGCCAACAAAAGAAAAACTGGTTAGACTATTGTCTAAGCACATTTTAGGGCAAACAATTTTATTAAGTTAAATAGATATCACCATAAAAATAGAACTGAGCAAAATAGGTGCAGAAAAGCGTACAAAAGAATAGTGATAAGTTATAAACTACAGTTTATAACTAAGCAAAAATAGGAAATAATACATATCTCCTCCAAGCAACTGCAACAAAGATAGGTAAGTAAAAGAAAAGTAAAAATGTAAGAGAATACAACCTAAATATGCATATGATCAAACAAAAATATGCTAAGTGACATACAACATTTAACAGTGTGAAACTGAAATAAACTAACATTCTAAAAGTATAAGAAACAGCAAGTAAAACTAGCATCCTATATAGTGCAGGAAAACTGTAAGTAAAATAGTGTTATAATGCAGTACTACAGTGACTATATAAATCACCTGAACTAAACACGAATTCAGCAAATCTTAGCCTGATGAGCTAAGAAACTCTGAACTAAACATCACTGAAAACTCTTAGCCTGATGAGCTAAGACAGAACTAAATGTAAGTGTACTTGAATTAGTATAACCATATCAAAATCCTGACTCTATAGTCAGTAGGGCAAGAGTCTATCCATCCTATCCCACGGACTAGGCATGGCATAGACTATCGGACTGAAACCCCCAACGAGAAGCCGACCCCGAACGAGTTGATCGAAGAGGTATACTAATTAAGCTACACCTTACAAACCACTTGTGAAACAAAAATATAATGCTATTTATGAATGTTCAAAATTGACATAAGATATTTATCAAATATCTTAAATACAAAATATATGTTCAAGGTATAAGGCTCAAAATCAAGGAATGCGAAGCATCAAAATCAAAGTGAGCAAGAAACTCTATCTAAAACACAGGTGATATCCGTTGTTATCTACTTTATTCGTTTTATCTACTCTAAGTTACATAAGTTTCAGAATCATCAATTCTTACACATTCTGTAACTTAGAATCATGAATCCTACTAGATGAAGATAATTAGGACTGGCCAAGTCCTAATTATAACTTAATCAAAAGACGACTATTTGGTTAAAATGAACAAATCATCGACCTAATTTTGTATTTTAATTCATCCCAACCTCATCTTGATTGGCCAAATCAAGATGAAAAGATTAAGAATTTGACTCCAGATAATGGGGTCTAATCACTTAATCAAAAGGTATAATCTAAGGGTCTAAGTTTAGAACCCAAATCTCATAGATTAAGTTAAGGCAAGTCCTAATGATAAATCAATTCATTAGGATAGATCTATATTCTTAATTCTAAAGTTTAAAGATCAAATAATCATTTAATAAACTGAGAAAAATCTAAAAACTAGTAAACTCAAAGTTTCATCTAATTGAGTAACCCAATTTACTCAATAGATGAATTCTAACTTAAGATCTATTCCTAATCTTAGGAAATAAGGCTCTTAATTTACTAAGAGTATCTCTCAAGATACACATCCTAACTAATGTTATAAGGACCTAAGGGAAGGTCTAAGAATGATTTAAGAAGAGAAATCACTCACTTAAAACTTAAGAAATTTTCCTTAAAGAGCAAAGATTGAGATTTTAATCAAATTCTAATTTAGACTTGTATTTGATTAATTTTAGCTATAAATCATTATAATTATTGATAAATAGGATTATAAAATGATTTTAGGGTTTTTGAAAGCTAAACCTTAAATTTGGGCAAAATGACCATTTTGCCCCTACTTAAGGATTCAAGAGATCAAATTTTGATCTAGGGCTTAAATTCTGAAATTTTCTTTTGAAAGGTGATTCTTACTGTCTAATGTAAGATTAGACAGCAACTAAATTAATTTTGAGTTATTATTAAGATAAATGAGATCAAATTAGTGAATTTGACTCATAAGGGCAAATTAGAATTTAACTAAGTGAAAGTTAAATTTTCTTTCAGATTATTGTTCTTTACTGTCTAAGCTTTTCATAAAATCTAAATTTACTAAATTCTGATAAGTATTGGCCAAGTTATGACCAATACAAGATCTAGGGTTTAAAGGGGGTAATTAAGGAATCCTTAATTTTGAGTTAAAATCATAACTTTTTCAATTAGTGTCCAAATTGAGTAAAATTAGTGGCTATGGTTTACAAATAGTCTACTGATCACATTGACATGTGGTAGGCTCGATTTGGACCTAATTTGACTAAGTTAAGACCTAATTAGGGCTTAAGGTGATTAGTGAGTGATTAGCAAAATTAATCACTCAAATACTAATCCAACCTTACAGATTGATTTTAAATGGTTCTATGGGTCCTCTGAAACTTAAATCATTTAATTTGGGTTACTAGATTTGCTAAAATTCACTAATCAACATTTAGAGTAATTAAGGGTGATTATCAAATCTAACCATTGGATCTAAAATATTTTTATAGATTATTATTACTTAGGTTTTTTTGATCTAAATGGACCTTTGGATCATTCAATTTGGAGTTCAATTGACCAAGTTATGGTCAATTGAAGTTCTAGGGTTAATTAGGGTAATTAGGGTTAGACCCTAAAAGTAATTAGGCAAATGCTAATCCAAATAGAAAAATGATCACTATCAAATTAATCCTTAAGGTTTTTTGATCACTTTAAGACCCATATTGGGTATATTTGGATCAATCTACATAAAGTTATGAGCTAAATAAGATTTATGACATTTAATTTAACTTAAATAAACCCTAAATATCACTTTGTTAAATACAGATCCAAATGCAAAATTGACAGTGTCAAATTATTCCTCTATTTTTGATGAATCCAATGATATATAATTTTGCATAATTTGGATGTGTATTTTAGGAGTTATTAAGGTTTAAACTTTAGCATTTAATTAAATTATTAATTCTGTCATATAATATATATATATATATATATATATATATATATATATATAATTAATTCAATTATTATTAACTGACATATAATTATATATATATACGTTTTAATTATTTTCTGCAGGACACGTGGCAGCTCCTTACTGGCGCGACAGACGACGGCGGGTCCCACTGCCAATCCGCTAACTCACAGAGCCACATGTCGCGCTGCGACTGGCCGCGCATCGCGCGGTGGGTCTCGCTGCGGCAGCTGAAGCACCGCGGGCATGGCCACGGGCCGGGCCCGGGCCTACCCGATCGACCCGAATGGTCTTCTTCTCCATGCGACTGTCCCGACGGCAAGAAACTAGGGCTTGAAAATCGGCGGCGAAGATGACGGTGCCAGATGACGAGCCGCATACCGATCGAAAGGTCTCGAAAGGTCTTGAAGAGACCTTTCGATTGGTACCCCAAACATCACTGGAGAAGGCGTACATCTCTGGCAAACCTTAACCCTAAATCCTTAGGTTCAGCGAGAAATTACTGTATACTACTGTAGATAACATTAAAATTTAAACGCATATAGGTTCGATCAACCCGATCGAATTCGATAGATGAGAAATCCATAGTGCGGAATAGGTAAACAAAATTGAAAAATTGAAGATTTATTATAGATCGGGGAGGTGGGAGTGTACCTTAAACGGACGGTCCAGAGAACGCGATGGTTGCCGATGGTTGATTGATCTCCTAAGCTCAGATACTGTGCAATAACTTGAGTCCAAACGGTCTGGGAGTCTAAAATGGAGGGCGAGAAGGCCCTTCAGCGGCGGTCGACGCGTGCCTCGCACTCAGCATGCCGTGCGCAGTCCTTCGCAACACGCGGAGGACGAAGGGCTTCGACTGTAAACGATCGAACGGTCGACGCTTACCGTTAGATGAAACGGCGATTTATTTAAAGAATGGACGGCGTTACTATAATGCTGACGGCGGCGCCGTTAAGTTTAAATAAAATTATAATTATTTAATTTATTTTATACAGATTTAATTAATTAAATTTACGCTATTAAATGTATCCCAAAAATTTTCAATAAATCACCCTTAACTAATTGAAGGGTGAGGAACGCAACGGCGCACTCGGATTTTCGATCCAACGAGTATTTATTTATTTGAATTTTCAGGTATTTAAATATTATTAAATTATTCGACAAAAATCCAACGACTTCCAAATGCCTCCAAAATTGCACTCCTAGCTAATTTGGGTGTTCTGAACGCAATGGCGAAGTCGGATTTCCAATCTAAGGTTTAGATAAAAAGTCAATTTCTATGGTTTGGGATTTTCCAGAATTTCTGATTTTGACTCAGTTGTCTTCTGGTTCGACCTAGGTTTCAGAGATGAGTTCTAAATTACTTAATTAGTGACTTAGAACCTTAATTAAGACTTAGATTAGTCTTAATTGAGCCAAGTAACAACCTGGGTTGTTACAGTTGTAATGGCTTGCATACTTAAATATGACTATCTAGAGATGTAATAAGCATAATAGCAAGATGAACTAAATAAAGAGAGGAGCAAAGGGGTACCTTTAGCCTTGTGAGAGAAGGAAGAAGATGGAACCTTTGCCTTTTTTCCAAAGCCTTAGGGGGGTGAGTTGAACTTCTTCTTTCTCTTCAACACAAGGGATCAATGGAGGAAGGGAGAAAGCCTTAGCATTTTCAGCAAAGAGGGCAAGGAGGGGTTGAGCTCTCCTTTTAAAGGAGGAGATGGAGGGTAGGGAGCCATCATAAGCTAGAGAGCCTATGAGAGGGGAGAAGTAAGCTCTCTCCCATCAAGTGTGGGAGAGAGAAGAGGGAAGCATGGTTCAGCCAAAAGAAGGAGATGGCCAGCCAAAAAAGATTTGAAAATAAATGGGAAAATTGCAATTTGGGGATCCAAAGATTGCTTATTTATTTTTCTTAATTATTTAAAAATTTTGATTTTTGAAACGTGCTCCGAAAAATCCCAAAAATTCACCCCTAGCTAATTTGGGGGTGAGGAATTTAACGACGAAGTCAGAATTTGATTCTGAAGATTATTTAATTATTTTATTTTTCGGTAATTTAATTATATTAAAATATTGACAAAAATTCGACGACCTCCAAATGCGTCTGAAACATCTCCCCTAGCTAATTTGGGGGTGTCGATCGCAACGGCGAAGTTAGATTTCGATTTCGAGGTCAAAATAAATACCTCAATTTTCTAATTAATTACACATTAAAATAATCCAAAATTTTGGATTGAACTCCAAATTGATCCAAACCTTTAGGGTTTGGTTCTAATGACTCGATGAACTTAATGGAATGATAATTATGCTATGATTATGCTAAAATTAAGCTGGATAACAACCTTGGGTTGTTACACCTGGCATATGTGATACCGACAAATGTCAGATTTGGGCTATTCGTTGGTAGTTCTACAATAGAGGAGCTAGTGCAGGAGGAGGACCTTCCTCTTATCGCTTAGTTAGACTTTTCTTTTTCTACAATAATATTGAGAGCTCTTTTCTTCCTTTTAATTCAGTTTGTAATAATTAAACTATAGATGCATTTACCTTCTGCACTTGAACTGAGTTACTATTTCTTTTACTCTTTTATACTATGCTATAATATGGATGCTATATTATATTATTTCTTGCTTCAGCTACTTGGATTTGTATTGATATATGTTCATAGTTCTAAGTGACAAGTCCTTGGCCTAAGGCAGGTTAGGTCTTACCTAACTTTACTTAAGTTGGGGATTTGCCACGGCGTGGAGCACTGTTCTTCCTGCGATTATGCTAATATCAGTATTAGCGTGGCCGCGGTGGGGCACGGGACCCCACAACTAAGGATTCATTAGTTTGACTATCCTTGGTTATTAAATAGATTTATTAAAATCAATAGATTATTAGTAGTATGTGATAGTGTATATCCATAGTGCTAAATCATTTCAATAAAACTAAGATTTGGTTGAGTCCCTCTAAGTAGGATTATAGAGTTTTAGTCTTATCATATGTGATTGGATAAGTACAATCCAGCTTATAATGAACTTTCTAAGCCTAATAGTATTATAATTAGGGAAATTGAATACTCAGTTTGAGAGAATAAATAATAACTGGGTTCTACCCCTTATCGTCGTGCGCTTCGATAAGTGGAGTTAAACAAACTAAGTGTTAAATTCACCTTTCTTGGAAATATACCAACTATGTGTATATACCCCCTTCAATTAATGATTATATTTATAATCTTAACTAAGATCATTTAGTGGATTAGAATTAGGAGTCAGAATGATGAATTCGGCATAATGAAGATAAATGGAATCATTATTTGATATTGAATTGACTTCTAGATTTCGATGATTTAAAGTATACTGTCATTAAAGTCTTGGCATATCATAAATGCATAAGTCAATTCAGCATTAGTGGAGTGCTTGGCTCACCTAAGAATCTGTTAGCGGTGTTCACTCACCTAGGAATCTGTGGGGTGTTATGAGACATCAAGTCAGCATATCAGTGACATACAGTTCTGTGACATATTCAGATTTATAATTATGAATTTAGTGGCATACAACATCATTTTAAATCACCATTTATTCAGTTTTAGATTGTTTACTGTTTCACTTACATCTCAGTAATAAGTTGCAGTTTCAGATTGTTTACTATTTTTCTCTATATTTAGTATTCATTTTACAGTTTCAGTTTACTCTATATTCAGATTTGTACTATTTTGAGCTTTCAGTTATTTTATTGTCTTTTCTATAGTTCCACTTAAGCTATTTAAATGATAAATAGCAGATAATTATAACTATTATAGTAGCTTTTTACATGTTAGACTTATTATCTAACACATGGTACTTTTGGGATCTGATAATTTGCTAGATCCTGAGCAGTTTGATGAGCCAGATCAGGGGGATACTCAGGAGATTCAGGAGAATTTCGTGGAGCAATAGTGGACTCTCCTCCAGCCTTTACTTTCTATTTAGTTATTTTCAATTCAGCATCTAAACTCTATTATGTATTTCAATAAACTATTGTAATAACTTTAGATGTATTCTCTTTCTTTTTCTAAGATGAATTCATTACTTAGTTTCTGTGATAAATGTTTCTGGATGTATGCTTTAGCTTCCGCACTCAATATTTACTTTTACTTATACTTAGTATTGTGATGTGCTCAGAATATTTATAAAATGCTAGTATTCGTGCAACTTGGATCATATATATATTCATAATCTAATATACACGGGTACCCTATCTAATACTTAAGATAGGTATACTATACTTATCTTAAGGATTAATACTCAGTCCCCTTCTCTTGAGGTTAAGTCTTAGCAGCTCTCGTGCTCAGCAGATTTATTCGATAAAGTTCAGTTATCTTCCTGAGTAACACACTGTTCTGTCACCAATTATTATTCCTTAAATTAAATCAATTGTGCACGGTGACGGGATGGGGGGCTACAGCTGGTATCAGAGAAGTGTTATAAAGTGTAAGATAAGGAAAGTGCTCCTATCTACTCTATGATCCATTCTTTGGAGATGTTATGATCACAATCACTAAGTGTAAGAAAAAATAGCATCCACAACTTCATCAAGTCAAATCTCATAAATGGAAACTAAGAATGTCTAGAAAAGATGCCTTAGGAATTGAACGAACATTAAAAGGTACTTAAAAGTAAGATGCAATTAATAAAGGATATCTTAGGATCTGAACAAACTTTAAAGAAGTAAAATATGCAAGTAAAATATTTATCAGTAAAACAAGCGGAAAACTAGAACTAACAATTGAATGAAATTTTAGGAAATGGAATATCAATGGTCCGAGTACTATTACTACCTTAAATTATTCGATGAGTATTGGGCTGATGATTTCTAAGATGGTAAAGTCTATGGAAGAATCATTGAAGGAGTGTCTTCTCACGGAATAGAAGTACTGGACAAGATATTAGTTTGATCAACCTTCAAAGGAACCACTTTCCTTGTCCTTGCCAAGGAATGGTTGGACCGAGTGACTATTGTTTTCCAATTGATGACTTTTCTAGATGATTACCGCCTTCAAATTCTAGGGACTCTACTTGAAGGTTCAGCTGATAAGTGGTGGTGATGATTTTTTGTACTGCTTTTAGGGCAGAATATTGTAGTTGATGTTCTTAAGTCATCTCTTGTATCTCCTTTTTGCATTAGCTATCATTTTTGTCTATCAATGCAACTTCTTATTTGAGAAAGTGATTGAAAGAAATAGTAGATTTTTATTTTTTGCTGAATTCATGCTTTTGGATATTGCAGTCATGAATCCAAGTTCCCCCTCAGCTTCTACTCTTATCAAGAATACAGTCTCGTCCTCAGGTGGACCGGATGAAGTTAACTCCTTTATAGTTTAATGAAGGCATTCATAGAGAGTAATGCACAGCAAGCGCAAGAGACTTGCACTTTGATATTAAACTCCCATCAATAGCCTTTTCCTTAGATGGGAGCCTCGTTTGCACTGCACTTCTCGGGAGATGGAATTCTCCACTGTTTTATGCATCTTCGGACACCTACATTCAACAAGGAACTAAACCCCATGGACACGATTAGCTGGCTAAAGTTAGCCAAAAAGAACTTGGCAAGCATTAAATGCCTGAATTCTAAAGCAATTTGTCCGACCACCCACCTGTTCTAAGAAGAGGCCGAATATTGGTGGGAGAATGAACGTAATACCAAATTCGCCGACTACGAAGTGGAGGATATCTCGTGGGATCAATTTGTCGAAGCTTTCATGGAAGCCTTTATTCTAGTATCTGCTTAAGCGATATTGGAAGATAAGCTGCTCCATCTGACTCAAGTTGGAAAATCAATAGCGGAATACGAGCTTGTGTTCCGTCGACCATCATGTTTCACTCCAAAACTAGTTAAGTCTGAAGCTTCTCATTGCCATCGATTCTTAAAATAGTTGAGAGATTCCATTAAGGCTCACTTAATCTCTCAGCAGATTAAGAGTTTCCCCGAACTAGTTAAAGCTGCCAAGGGGAACGGATTAGAAGAGAAAGGCTAGCTTCATGCATCCCAGAAAGAGAAAACTTTGGTCATCTGAAGGTGGCCAAGGTGTACGGAGACAAGCAACCCCATGTAGAACCTTCTGAATGCAAACACCATTATCCGTACAGGAAATGTTACCACCAGGGTAATGTGTGTTATACCTACGGCTGGCAGGGCCATCATTTTTATCACTGTGTTTTCAAGACCACTATCGACAAAGTATTTATCACCCATTCACGGTGTGATCAAGCATTCCGTCCTCAACCACTGAACAACTGAACTACTGCCTTAGCTATAATTCCAACTTCTACTTCTTCTGTAAATCCCAAAGCAGCAGCACCTACTTCGAAATCAGCTTAGAATTGTCAAGGCCAGCAACCTCAGAACAAATAGCCAACAGCTCCTACTCTGGTGTATATGCTAACTCTTGCTTCTGCACCTAAGGATAATGATGCTGTCTTTGGTATGTCTTAAATTTATTTTAATTCCAATCATTATCTATTTAACTTTTATGAATGTTTCAAATGGTGATTTTTATTATTACTGTAATCATAGGCACATTAATAATAAATGATAAGCCCTGCAATATTCTTTTTGATACCGGAGCAAGCCATTCATTTGTATCAGAAAATTAGGTTAAAGCCCTTAATCTACTATCATATCGATTAACCAACTCATTAAGTATCAGGTTTCCTTCTGGAGCCCGTATGCAATCTCATTAATTCTGTAATATAGAAATTTATATCGGTAATCATAAGTTTGAAGCTAAGTTAATAATGCTGCCAATTGCCAACTTGGATGTAATTATGGGTATGAACCGGTTAAGCAGACATGGTGCTTTTATAAACTGTTAGAAAAAGAAATTTACCCTAATTTAGTACTTAAGATTCATTAATTAACGTAATGAAAGCCAAGAGGCTAGTCAGAAAAGGATGTGATGTGTATCTAGTAACAATGTTAAGAGAGAAGAAAAAAAATATTTCTATCTCAGAAAATCACATTGTGTGCGAGTTTCCTAATGTATTTATTGAAGACTTACCTGGTCTTCCTCCTGTTCGAGAAGTAAAATTTGCAATAGAACTATTTTTGGGAATGCAACCACTATCAAAGGTTCCTTATTGCATAGCACCTAAGGAGTTATAAGAGTTGAATAAACAACTTCAAAAGTTGCTCGAGAAGGGTCTAATTCGACCAAGTTCATCTCCTTGGGGAGTGCCAGTATTGTTTGTAAAGAAGAAAGATGGATCGATGTGCATGTGTATCGATTATCGTGAGCTAAACAAGGTGATCATCAAGAACAAAAACCCTTTGCCTCAAATCGATGATCTCTTTGATAACTATATGGAGCCAAGGTGTTTTCCAATATCGACCTGCGATCAAGCTATCATTAGTTGACAGTCAAAGATTTTGATATAGAAAATACAAAATTCAGAAATCGATACTAACACTACAAGTTTCTGATAATGCTTTTTAATTTAACAAATGCTCGGTCCATATTTATGGACTTAATGCAGCAAGTGCTGAAGGCATATTTGGATAAATTCATCATCGTCTTCATCAACGATATTTTGATCTATTCAAAAAGTAAAACGGATCATGAAATTGACTTAAGAGTAGTATTAGAAGAACTTTGAAATCACGAACTCTATGCCAAGTATTTCGAATAAGAATTCTAGCTTGACTCACTTACTTTTCTGGGTCATATCGTAGATGCTCAAGGGATTAGAGTAGATCAGAATAAAATTAGCGCCATCCAAGATTGGTCACAACTAAAATCTGTGACTGATATCAAAAGCTTTCTGGGACTAGCAGGCTATTACAAGAAGTTTGTAAAAGGTTTTTCTCAGATAGCATCACCTCTAACTAAGCTGACTTAGAAGGCAGTGCCATTCATCTGGAGTCTTGAATATGAGAATGCATTTCAGTCGCTAAAAGATGCTCTCTCTTCTGCCACAGTACTTTCCTTACCTAAGGAAGGTCTCAACTACCAAGTCTATACCAATGATTCTTGAATAGGCTTGGGGTATGTACTGATGCAGGAAAGAAAGGTCATTGCTTATGCATCTCGTCAATTAAAACAGCATGAAAAGAATTATCCTATTCATGATCTTGAATTAGTCGTTGTAGTTTTTGCCTTAAAGATTTGGCGTCATTATCTTTATGACATCCAATGCTCTATTTTCACCGATCATCAGAGTCTGAAGTATATTTTCACTCAGCGGGAACTCATTTGTCGTCAGCAAAGATGGCTTGAGTTAATCAACGATTATAATTTAAGTATCTAATACCATCCCGGCAAAATGAATGTTGTAGCTGATGCACTTAGCTGCCATGCTACACTATCCGCTATAATAGCTTCAAGTTCTTTATAAGAGGAATTTTGTAAGCTTGATATCAGGCCCATCCATGATGCTATGCAAAGCGAGCTAATATTCAGAAGTACTGTAGAACTCACTTTTCATCGTGATGTCTCCATCTCACATACAAAAGATGAAGATTATAGAATGTTCAAAATAAAAATTAAAAGTGAACATCATTTTGATCTGCTCTTGCGAGGAAATGTAATATATCAAGGTGATCGTTTATGGATTCTCAAATTCATGCATCACGAAATTTTATTTGAAAGCCACAATTCTAGGTACCAAGTTCATCCTGATAGTACAAAAATATATCAAGATCTGAAGAAGTTATTATGATGGCCTATAATGAAGATGGGTGTGGCAGAGTTCGTAGCCAGGTTCCATACTTGCAATCTGGTTAAAGTAGAATATCAAAGTCCCAAAGAACTTCTCAATCCTCTAGCAATTCTTAAATGAAAATGGTTCGATATTTTCATAGCTTTGTAATGGATTTACCCAAGTCAAGGTCTGGTGCTGATTCTATTTGGGCCATAGGCGATCGACTGACCAAATCGACACATTTAATTTCAATGCGTCAAACCGATTCCGTGGAGAAATTAGCAATGTTGCACATTAAGGAAATTGTTCGGGTTTATGGAATTCCAAGATCAATCATATCTGATCATTATATCAGATTCATTTCAAAATTCTGGTAGGATGTGCATCAAGAGCTGGGGACTACCCTAGCCATGAGCATTGCCTTTCACTCACAAACTGATGATCAAACTGACAGAGTCAATCAGATTTTAGAAGATCTTCTGCGTCTCTGTATTCTATATTTTGGAGGTTTCTAGGAAGATCAAATTATCTTAGTAGAATTTGCTTACAATAAATTTAACTTATAACAAAATTAAAGTGTTGGACACATACAAAAATTGTGGTATAATATTTATAAGTTACAGTGATATAATTAAAATAGCATAATACATATACACCTATAAGAATATAAAAAATTAGCTATATATACCAATAATTATAAATGTTATAAATAAGAAGTGAATGGTGTTAGTAGTTACAGCCCAATTAAATTAAAACTTAGTAAAAATCTACCGGTCTTCATATAATATATCTAAGCATAGCCCAGCCCATCAAATTTTCATATAAATAAACATATATGAATCAAAACTTGTACAAGGTTAACTCTCTGCCGTCATAGCTGAAATCTCAACCTCGTCTTCTTCGATCTCTGCTTGATGGTCTCCGGAGATGCGCTTTCGCTGGTCTGTCCTGCAAAAGCCTTCCATTTTCAACATTGTCTGACCTTTGATCAGGCACCATAATGAAGATCTTGCTGGTGTATTATCCTTCTCTATCTCTCTCATTTAATATCATAATCCTCCACCTCTGGTCTAATTTCGTTAATATTGCTCCCCATCCCTCGATGGCCAAATAGTTGCAGTCCTTCCTCTTCTATAAACCGAGTTTTTAAATTTCTTGCTGGCATACTTTTACCTGTTAACCTTATCATATTGTCTTTCCTGTGGTACTGGATGTCCTGGCTGATCTCCACCAGCTTTTTTGTTTTTTTAAAATGCTATTGCTGACAACCTTCTTTCCCAGATATGACTATCTGAGCGTAGGTGGTTTTCTGCATTGTTGATCTACCCTATGTTATTCCAGATTTTTCTCACATCTACTTTTTCAATCATTAACTACTTTAGGTGAGAATTTGGAAGCTTAAGTTGAAATGTCTATGATGTTTCCGAGATCATGTTAAGGGCCTGTTTGGTTGAATGTCAGTTGAAAAGTTATTAAGATAGCGTGTTATTCAAATAGTAGTGTTATTCAGATAATAGGGGCAGTTTGGTTCAGTGTTATTATATCAATATTGTTCAGATATGTGTTATTTTGTTCATTGTCATTCATGTTATATTATGCATGAGGTAAGATTGCCCAACACTGAGATTCAAATATAATTTTAAAAAGCACAACGAATAACTAAAAAGATAATTACTTAAACAGTACCAAAATGATCATAAAATTTTTATTCAAATAGTTAAGAAAGAATCATTATTTGCTGACATTAATGATCACATATACCCGCTCCAACTATAAATTAGCTTTAAATCAACCCTAACAAACTTTAAAATTACAAATCACAAAACAAATTACCAAAAATGTTCATAATCAAATGACAATATCAAGCAAATTTTCAAAAAAAAATAAAAACATTCATTTACAAAACGCACATGCATTGGCCGAGCTCTGTGTCGGTCGGACGAGAGATCTGCGCCTGGGAAGCGAAGGCGTGAACGTTTGCTCGTAAGGCGAAGTGAAGGTGAAGGCGATGAACCAGCTCTTCGTCTGGCGGAAGCGGAAGCGAAGTCGATGCGAGGATCTTTGGAGAATCGCGCGAAGAATCCTATCGCTTGCGATAGATTGTCAGGCGATATTATCTGGATGTCAGTAGAAATCGGCCAACGATCAGATAACATTTCATAGTGGCATTTATGTAATTTTTGAGATGTCATTAATTAGATAACATATAACCAAACAGCCGCTTTTTACCGACATTTTTAAATAACATCACATTACCGCAAGATGTTGGTGAACTAAACTGCCCCTAAGTACAGGCTATTATATGCAATGCATGTTATATTACTGGTTATGTTATGGTAAGTCAGGTGTTTGGTTTCATGCTATGCTATCTTCAAGTCTTCATTTCTATAAAAATTTCATTGGTGTGTTTTCTATCCTCACTTGAAACCAGATCGCATTCTTTGTTTTCACTTTTAGTTCATGTGTTGCTGCACCACATAATTGTATTATTTTTTGATTTTTTAATAATTATATTAAGAACAAAGAATATGTTGTATAGCACATAAACCATCAGAATATACATATATAACGTTTAATTTAAATGTGTTGTATTATTTTTATAGTTCTAATTCAAAAGTCTGGGATTTCTTACATCCTTGGCACCGACACCATTATTATACAAATAGCCACCTTTCAAATTATTATTAGTTACAAAAGGCACTTTTATATAATAATTCCTAATGTGTTCAGCACTTCATATTAACTTAAGATTAGCTAATTCTAAGGTTGCTGAAATTATAGTGCTTTATTAATAAATAGTAATTGTTATGCTGGATGTATATGTATGTGTGTATTTATGTATATACACACATATATATATATATATGTATATATATGTGCATAAATGTATATATATGTATGTATATGTATGTATATGTATGTGTGTGTATATATATATATATATATATACATATATAATATGTGGGTGTTTTATATGTAAAAAAACCCAAATATCTTTAAGTAGGTAGAATTATAATATTTAATATGCTTCATATTCGAGTTATAAAGATTTAGGTGTTATGTAAGCAAAGAACCTAAGAAAAAAAAATACTATTATGAGGGTGAGGTATTCATGGAAAACATTGTCAAAATGACTATTATGTTTTTAATTACATGCTTATTAGATAGCAAGTAATATGAATAACAATGCATATTAATATCACTACATGTTTGTTTTTTTTTTAAAAATTTGATGGGCCCATGATTAATTTCATCAAAAAGATTATTGACAAGCATGCCTGAAAAGTCCCGTGGAAATGCTTAATTTTATCTGAGCCTGACATGTTTATTATATGGTTTTCTTTTGTTTTGAAATTAGCTACTTGTTGATATGATGTGTTCTGACTGTGCAATGATGACAAATTGATTTATTTGATTAGTTCAAGTTGTAGTGATTATTGTGCCTACTACTGTCATCCTTCTAGGGCATTTAATTTAATTTTATTCTTTGATGCATTTCCCTAATATTTTTATTATTGGCTTTGCTAAAAATTGTTTTCTTAATTAAGGAGCCAATGAGTAGTCATATGATGATTTTGTGCATAGTTCAAATGATAATCTTGAGAGATTGTTGATTAATTAGTTATTATAGTCTTTCGCTCCTATCTGAAGACTAAGTAAATTGGCTCTTCTTTATGTTAAATTTTTTTACTGTGAACTTTTGTAATTGTAAAATTCAGTATCAAGACTGAGAACTGACATCAAAGAGTTTTCACTGCTGCTTTTATATCTTTGCTATCAGTTTTTTTGAAGTAACTGCTTGATTTATGATTCTAAATGTTTGGTTTACTTATATATATAAAGGAAGATTTATATCATAGATTTGGCCTCTCTAGAATCATTTTTGAATTCATCTTCTTTGATTGAAGCTATCAAGATTGCTAGTGGGCCTAGCATTTTAAATCTAAATTAATTTTATAAGTTCACATCTGATGACTATCTAAATTAATTGTTATCAATGCAAATTCGGTCATTCATAGCCATATTAATGAAAAGGTTTTCTACCTATTTTTGTTGTCAACTTGACAAATGTTTCTAATCTAGTATAAAATTATTTCTTATTACAGTCTAGAGATAAAATAGATATATCACTGCTAAATAAGTAATTTCTCTAAATTTTTGGTCATTTTTTATTAAGAAAAGAGTTTGATTATTAGAAGTTGATCAAATTAAATTTGTTTTTCCGATCCCAAGTTGAGGTTAAATTTGCATATGATTAATTCATTCATAACCATATTAATGACATTTCTTTTGACCGGTTGTCTACCTTTTTTTTTTTTCATTTCTCAAGTTTCCAACAGTTTTGTTAATCCAGGTGTAATTGCTGATTAAAATAAAATAATTAATATTTAAAAGTATTAATTAATACTTTATATTCATCAGTTATATACCAATTTATTAGTTGTAATTATTATTAGCTAATTATCAGTTATTTAATGCTATTTACAATCAACTGATGTTGAGTCAAGATTCTTCTTTAGGCAATTTAAGAGAAATATTAAATTCTGTACCTATTTTTTGTGTAAAAAAGGTTTTCTATCTATTTTTTGTGTCCACTTGGCAAATGTTTCTAATCTAGTCTAAAATTATTTCTTATTACAATCTAGAATTTGTGACACTATTTCTTTCTGTTTTGTTGTGCCTGAGAAGATAGCCGTAATATCACTGCTAAATAAATGGTTTCTCTAATTTTTTTGGTCATTTATTATTAAGAAAAGAGTTTGATTATTAGAAGTTGATCAAATTAAATTTGTTTTTCAGATCCTAAGTTGAGGTTAAATTTGCATATGATTAATTCATTCATAACCATATTAATGACATTTCTTTTGACCGGTTATCTACCTATTTTTTGTTTCAACTCTTAAGTTTCCAACAGTTTTGTTAATCGAGGTGTAATTGTTGATTAAAATAAAATAATTAATATTTGTAATTATTAATTAATACTTTATATTCATTAGTTATATACCAATTTATTAGTTGTAATTATTATTAGCTAATTATTAATTATTTAATGCTATTTACAATCAACTGATGTTGAGTCAAGGTTCTTGTTTAGGCAATTTAAGAGAAATATTAGTATTAAGGGGTTTGCGCTACATTTGTTGATGCTTTTAAATATTGTGGATAAATTTTGTGTTAAAAAGCATTTCGGTTTGTTAATTTTCAAACTAATAATAGTTGAGATAGAATTATAGCAAAACACAAGTCATGTGGAACTACCATAGAAGAACTTGTGGCAAGATAAGGGATCCAAGCATGTTGGATGAAATATTAGAACACTTTTGGGGCATTGTGATAAAGATTTCACTCAAAAGCAGCAAAAACCCCACTCAAAGAGAAGCTTAATAGAAAAATTATATAATTAACATTCTTATTTAAACAATTTAAGAGAAATATTGGAACTAAAGGGTTTGTGTTACATTTGTTGATGCATGTAAATATTGTGTATAAATTGTGTTTAAAGATATGTTGGTTTGTTAATTTAGCAAAAAATTCCACTCAAAGAGTAGCTTAATAGAACAGTTGTATAATTAACAATGCTATATGTGGCCAGATTGTTGGCATGTTAAGTTGAAGCTATTGATAAATTGTGCTGCAGAGATGGGGATGCCTTGATTGATCAGAGGGTATAGATGAAAAGGATATAATTGAAGAATGCTCACATTTTTAGAATGTTGGAGAGGGCAAATTTTAGAGCTTAATTAAATCTATGTTATATACAAATTTAAGCTATATCATATTTATATTTTTCGTTTAATTTTTAAGGATATTTTGGAAGGGTATTTTCTATTTCATAAATTTATGCTAGTTTGTCAATCAGATACGCCACTGTTTTTGATATTAACTAATTCTATTTAGCATCAGTTGGTTTAATCTTAGATGCCTATGTTTAATTTCATTAGCGACCAGAATTTGTCTGAAAATTCCTGGGGAAAGATGCCTAATCTTCTCTAGAGGCCTCCATGATCTTCTTTATACATTTTTTTTTTGGGCTTTATTGTCTTCCAAATTTAGTAAATGTGAATCTTTGATGGTGTCAATGATGATTTGATTTATTTAACAAGTATAAATCTCAATGATTACAACTGTTCTACTGCCTTTTGAAACTGCCATCTGATGTTTTTTTTTTGATGCAATGATTTTGTTGGATTATTAGAATGTATTTTTATAAATTATGCCAGCCAGCTTGATGATTTGTGCATAGTTCAAATGATAATCTTAATCAATAATCTCTCATCGGCTAACCTATAATTTATTTCTTAATGATGATTTCTTTGCTGCAAAATTTTCAAGACTTAGATCCCAAGCTGAATAACTTTTTGTATAAGATGATCTGAAAGTGCCTACAATGAATATAAGTTGATTTGAAAGTTTCTTTAATGTAATATAAGCTGATCTTGCTGATGAAATCAAATATAGTACAAGTTGATCTAAAGTGCCTGCAATGTATCATGTTTTAAAGCATTGTTTGTTTGCGAAAACGATTGGAGAGAGATTTTCCTTTAATACCCAGGTTGTGGTCTGATTGATAGGTGCGCTTGATCTAACATATTGCTGTTGGATTGTAGTTTTCTTGTGTTTTTCTTCACTTTTCTCACCTTTTCTTGTTTAACTAATATAAGCTTCTAGCCTACTTCAAAATTTGGTTAAATTTTCTTCACGTAGTTCTATGTATTTCAGGGAGTTTAGCCTACTTGAAATATAATATAATTTGATGGCACAGATAGGGTAGTATGCTTAGTAGATTTTAAGTATGTGTTAAATAAAAAGTAAGATATTAAAATAAAACATGAAACACTCTTCGATTTTTTTAGAAAAAATAATCAAAATGGTGCCTTAGTTTTTTGCAAAATGTTCAAAATAGATTTTTACTTCTGTAAATATATTTATTTGATCCTTTGACTTATTTCTTCTGCAGGGACACGATTACAAATTGCTTTTCCAATGCCAATTACAGACTGAGATTCCTGCAGGTCCTTCGTCGACGTCGAAGGACCTGTAATAATTCGAATATGTAATTGTCGATGGAATTGCAATCTATAATTGTCGGTTGAACCACAATCTGTAATCGTCGCTGGAATTGCAATTGGAACCGACAATGCATAGCTTGAATATGCCACTTGGCCGAGGAAGAGTTCGAATCTAGCAACGCATTGTCGTTCTCAAATGAAATTCCAGTTAAGGGTTATTTTGAACATTTCGTAGGAGTCAAGGGATCACTTTGATAGTTTTCTCAGTTTTTTATTATATTCGATCACTTTTTTGTGTTTTACTACTAGTCGGACATATAATTGACCAAGAAATAAATAAAATAATATAGTTTGTATCTTGTTGTTTGATGACTCTGGCATGAAGGCTAACTTTTTATTGTCTTTATTTGATTCCTCTTCTATACCATGTATAGTCAACCTTTGAAAAACTGTATCTATATCTTTTGGGATGGAAGCAATGACGAAGAATGTCATCCTTGTACTGATAGCTTGTGAGAATTTGCAACATGAGGATGCATTTATGGTTCGTATTCTCTGAGTATCCATCTCAATTTTATTTATTTATTTTTTCTATATAGTTATATTAAAATTTTTGTTTTCTCTTTATGTGTGGTAAGTAAGATTTGAACTTATGAGCTGAGCTAACAAATCTTGAGCTTCAACCCATTCAATTTTTTATATATTGTTATATAAATGGATGAATCACCTATCAAAGAATCATAATATATATATTTCTTAAAAGTATTATACTTTAAATATATCCCCTGAAATTCATTCCAAAATTATGAAAAGGTAGAAAATCTATATTATCCATTTAGCTATTTTGAAAGTTTGTGATATGTAATGTGGTATTAGTAATTTATTAATGATGCTAAATAGAGACAATAGAAGGAATTATAAATAAATAAAATCTAGCTTAATGCCAATCCTTCTCTGTGCGCTTTATAAATTTTTTGAGCACCCGTTTCTATCTAGAAGCTTTTTTGCTGTGTTTAGGTATTTAAATAACAATTTTGGTTGAATGAATTGTAAACTTTAACGAAAAGCTTCAGTATAAATCTCAGTTTAAAAAATTTGTTTTGATCTTTTATTTAGATTATGCTAGTATTTTTTGTCTTCTTTGCAAGCAAGTGAAGAATCTCAATGTTATATGGGTAATTTGCACCTGAGAATTTCTTTCCCATTATGATGCAAACATCTTGGAGATCTGATGTCCTTTCTTCAGTCTATTTTGCTTTACTTGATCATTTTCATTGCATGTTACTGCTTGCTCATTGTGTAATAGATGGATGTGATGAAAGGTTAATTGATTTCCTATTGGTTTGACAGCCAACATGATGGTAAAATTGTATTAGCTCTATCTGATCTCTTTTTTATACTGAGTTTGGTTGGTTTATAATTTTTTCCCTTACTATAATCCCATTATGATTGGGTTACATTTTCTTTAATTTTTGAACATCTGGTGCTATTTTTAACTGCTTTTTTGTTTGTATTAGTCAGGAGATGATGACATGCTAAATAATACCCTTTTGGTCATCGAGTGTGGCCAATCTTTAAAACCCTAGATCAATTTGTTTAGATAGAAGGATTTTGGAGGTCCTATAAACGAGTCATAAGATATTGTTCGATATAGTCCAAGTTGGCTTTTGAATATTGATCGGATCCAAAAATTTTGATTTATTGTTTTGTACGATTCAGTATATTTGTTCTTAATGAAAAAGGATCTTGAGCAAGTATTGAGATTTTCTTATTTTATTTATGTTGAATCCTCTCTAACAAAACTTCATACCTTTCAGATGAACAAGTTGAGCCTGTTGGATCAAGAATATTAGAAAAATGTTATATAAAAAAGTTTGGTGAAGTTTGGAATTCTGATAGATTGTGATTAATTTTTGAAGTTTTAATATTTAAAATTTGCCTTTGTTTCTTCTTGATCTCGACACCCCCGTAGTATGTAGAGATCGCGGGATGCAATCTTTGGATGGTATGCGTTTTTATACTACTAAGTTTTTATTTTTTTTCCTTTAACTTGATTATAGTTGGGAATTTGACACACATTGGTGGTTCTAGTGTTATCATGTTATTATTAGTATTAATGTGATCATGGTAGGGTCAATTATCTACACCTAAACTTTATTAGGCAATTTATTCATGAATCTAAGCATAGGATTTTCATTATTCACACCTACAACGCATTTCTACCAATTCTTGTTCAAATGGCTCATTAGTTAGCATTTAAATGATCCATGTATGATCATGATTAAAATGTTAGTAAGCAAATTCAATTTGGATTTTAATTGGTCTAATTAAAGCTTAATCAATCTTAATGATCATAAAAAGTTAATTAGCAAAAATAATTATCAAAATGTAAATTTGATCTCATATTAATATTCTTTAAATTTTTTGATTTTTTTGAGATGTA
Organism: Gastrodia elata; assembly: GCA_016760335.1. Taxonomy (NCBI): domain Eukaryota; kingdom Viridiplantae; phylum Streptophyta; class Magnoliopsida; order Asparagales; family Orchidaceae; genus Gastrodia; species Gastrodia elata. The sequence continues at coordinate 20,673,580 of CM028669.1, forward strand.
ACTTCAATATATTTAGACTTAAATTTCATAAGTTATGAAGCATTGAAAATTTAGGATTTAATTAAATTAATTTCCCTATACTTTGCGCACGCAGTTCCACTTTTAATTGTGGTTCGCTTGGCACGCATGTGGCGTACTGTCAAGTGTGGGGCCCATGCATTAGGTTCAAGTTGGGCTTGACACGTACTGTGGCTCTCCCCCGTCGGAGTGACGGGGAAGGGGCCTAGGGCATCATATTAATCAGTGCCCAATAGGTCCCAGAAGCGAGCCATACGTCAAAAGGACGGGCTCATCGAGACATATCTATTGGACCCTAAAGCCCTTGTTGATGCTAGTTATAGCGCAAACCCTAACTTCCCTTTTAGGAGTTAGGGTTACGGGTTTTTGGTGGGTCACCGTAAACCCATGACAACCCGAGCCTCGAGTGGGACTTGATTGAGTCCAAATGTGGATATCAAAATGTTACACACCCATCTAAATTAAGAAACGAATTTATGATTCAATAATTGCATAATAAGATAGACAGGAAAATGGAATACCTCAATCTAGGGTTTGAGCTTCGATTTGTCAGTGGAGCGTGAGCTTTCAAACTTTCTCGTCTTATCTTCCGTTCAGAACAATGTGCATAATGATTTAGGGTGCGTCCTGATAAGAAGAGAAGAGATGTATGGGCTTAACTGGGCTCAATTAACGGTGACGAGGGACTGCCCGACACGTGTAGAGCCTTGCGACATGCGTCGACCTTGCATGAGGGAGAGGGTCATGCGATCGTTTGATCCGCACCTATGTTTGATTGAACGACATAGATTGTTCGTTGTTCGATTTAATAATTAACTACTAATTTTCCAATTAAAATTATGCTATTAAATGAGTTTTGAAAAATTCAAAAAATTCACCCTAGTTAAATTGTGAGTGAGAAATTCAAAAATAAATATAGTATTTTAATCGGAGATTTATTTAGTTATTTTAAATTTTTGGGCACTTAAAATATGATAAAATATTTAGAAAAATTCAACGATTTTCAAATATATCTAAAATTTTACCCTAGCTAATTTATGTTGGAGTTAATTAGTGAATTCTGATTTTGATTTGAAGATTAAATTAAATATCATAATTTGCTAATTAAATAAATATATTAAAATAATTAGAATATACAATTGAGCTTTGCATTGTTTCAAATTTTAGGATTTGCTCCAACCCTTTCGAGACTAATGGAGATTAATAAGTTGGCTTGATTGTTAAATATTGATTAATAATATTGGATTATTATAGACTCCTCTCTTAATAGAGATGTTGTCCTCGACACCAAAATGAGTTTGATTAAGAGTAACAAGGTGTTGGAATTTATAAGTTACCTTATTATTAGAAGAGTTTTGGAAATTTCTTCTACATAACCTCTTCTTTATCTTATGTGGCTTCATCGACTGTTTGATTCTGCCACTGGATTTTAATCATGGGGATGTTGCAGTTCCTCAACTGTTTGAGATCTTTTCCCAAAATCTTAATAGGCTTTACTATATATGTTAAATTTGGATGTAGTTCTATTTTTGAGATTTGAATTTGTTGATTTAAATCTAACAAGCAGTTTCCCAGAACTGATAATTGAATAATATTACGAACTGTGCAAAATTGTCAGGTAGTTTCAGACCATACGTTGGTGTCACAACTTTTGCAATTACTTGAAACAGTCCCATGTATCTTGGACTTAGTTGTTTAGAAACATCAAATTATTGAATTTCTTTCATAAGACTTACCTTAAGACAGATTTTATTCCCTACTTGAAATTCAAGGGGATGATGACAAATATCATGATATTTTTCTGTCTATTTTGAGCAGTCAACGTCCTTGATTTGATTAACTGAATCTTTTTAGTAGCTTATTTTTGATGAATTCAAATCCAAATAACTGAACACATCCTACCTCAACCCAAGCTTATGTAATATTATATCTTCTGTCATAAAGTGCTTTGTAAGGTGCCATGCCTATGTTAGCTTGAAAAATGTTGTTGTAGGTAAAAAATTCAAGAAGAGCTAAGTGCTACTCCAACTTCCTCTAAAGTCTAATACACAGAGACGTAATAGTATGTGATTTATTCTTTTCGTCTGCTCATCGGTTTATGAATGGAAGGAAAGCTGTGCTCATAACCAAATTAGTTCCCAAATTTTGTTGAACTGCTTGCCATAAGCTAAATCTATTGTCTCAATCTGAAATAATTGATTTTGGTGTGCCGTGAAGGTGAATGATTTCTTTAATATACAGCCTTGCTAATTTTTCGACTGTATCGATCTGTCGAATAGGTATGTGAGCTAATTTGGTTAGCCTATCAATATAATCCATATTTCATCATATCCTGATCTACTTTTAGGTAGACCCATAATGAAATCCATAGATATATCAGACAATTTCCATTCTTGAATTTCTAAAAATTTTAAATCCAACTGGCGTTTGATACTCTGTTTTTACTAAACAATAAGAATGACACTTAGACATTAAAATTGCATTATCCTTTTTCATGCCTGACCACAAAAAGGTTTTCTTAAGTTCCTGGTACATTTTACTATTTTTAGAGTGAATAATGTAACCAAAATTATGAGCTTTGGATGGAATCTTCAATTGAAGTTTTTTAGGAACCCATATTATATTTCCTTGATAGATAGTTTTGTTTATTATCTTTAATTCAGCTTTCTTGTCGCTTTCAAAATTAGCTTTTAACTTTTCAAAATCTTTATCTTCTCTTTGAGCTACCAAATTCTGCTTTTTAAGGTTGGCTCAGTGCTACTTTTACCCGGCAAGGCTCTTAATTCAGTTGTCCTAATAGGTTCAATATTTAATCTTTCAAAATCTTCTACTAAAAACTTGATAATTATCAAAGAAGATAGGACTGTTTTTTTGCTTAAGGCATCGGCTACAACATTTGCCCTCTTAGAGTGATAGAGAATTTCCAGATCATAGTCGCAAATAAATTCTAACAACCTTATCTACCTACAATTCAATTCTTTCTGAGTAAAAATATATTTAAGGCTTTAGTGATCGGTGAATAATTCACACATCATCCCGTACAAGTAATATCTTCAAATTTTCAAGTCAAATGGTATGGCTGCCATCTCCAAATCATGGACAGGGTAGTTATTTTCATTAGGTTTAAATTGTTTTGAGGCGAAAGCTATAACCTTTCTATCTTGCATTAATATACATCCAAGTCCTACTTTGGAAGCATCGGTATATATTTGAAAGTCTTTCCCTTATTGGGGTAAAATTAGAATTGGTGCAGATGTTAACAAATATTTAAGCTTATGGAAGACCTCTTCACAGTCTGAGCTCTAGATGAATGGAGTATCTTTCTTAGTTAAATGAGTTAACGACGAAGCAATTTGGGAAAATCTTGGCACAAACCTCATGTAATAACCAACAAGGCCCAGGAAACTTCTATTCTCGATCACAGATCGAGATTGAACCAACAATTGAATAGCGCTGATCTTTTTCTGATTAACTTTTATTCATTCAATTTTGATAACGTGGCCCAAAACTTTAGGGTTTAATTAAATTAATTTCAATAATTCCAATCCCTAATCTTTGCGCATGTGCCATCCTCCTTCGGTTGTGGTTTGCATGGCACGCACGTGGCTAACCCTCAAGTGCGGGGCCCATGCATTAGGTCATGCTGGTTGGGCCCGACCCGGCCCGACCAGTGATGTAGCTTCCCCCGTCAGAGTGACGGGGAAGAGACCTAGGGCATCACATAAATCAGCGCCCAGCGGGTCCCAGAAGGTGAACCATACATCAAAAGGACTGGCTCGTTGAGACCTATCTGCTGGACCCTAAAGCTTCTCCTGAGGCCAATTACAGTGCAAACCTTAATGAGTTCAAATGTGGATATTAAAATGTTACACACCCATCTAAATTAAGAAACAAATTCATGATTTAATAATTGCATAATAGGATATACTAGAAAATGGAATATCATTATCTGGGTTTGAGCTTTGATCTGTCAGTGGAGCTGGAGATTTGAAACTTTCTCATCATAACTTCAGTTCAGAACAATGTGCGCAGCGATTTGGGTGTATCCCGGTAAGAAGAGAACGACGTATGGGCTTAACTAGGCTCGATCAGCGGCAGCTAGGGACTGCCCGACGCGTGTAGAGCCTTGTGCCACGCGTTGCCCTTGCGTGAGGGAGAGGGTCATGCGACTAGTGGATACATGCCTCTATTTGATCGAATGGTGTACATTGTGCGCCGTTTGATCAAATGACGAATTCGTTAAGATCAGATAGAATTTAATAAATTAATTAATTAATAATTAACAACTAGTTTTTCAATTAAAATTGAGCTATTAAATGAGCTCCAAAAAATCTCAAAAATTCACCCATAATTAAATTGAGGGTGAGAAATTCAAAAATAAAGTCATAATTTTAATTTGAGATTTATTTAATTATTTCAATTTTTTGGGCACTTAAAATATAATAAAATATTCGGGAAAATTTGGCGACTTCTAAATATTTTCAAAATTTTACCTCGGGAGGAAGAGTTCAAAGGTGAATTCTGATTTTGATTTGTAGATCAAAATAATTATCATAATTTGCTAATTTAATAAATACATTAAAATAATTAGAATATTCAATTGAGCTCTGCATTGCTCTAAATTTTTAGTGTTTGCTCTAAAGACCCTTTGGAGATTAATAAAGACATTATCAAGTTGGTTTGACTACCAAATATTGATAAACTGCATTAGGTTATTATACCCTAGTTGGCCCAAATTAAGGTTTGGGATAGGGTTAGACTAGCCATTTGGGGCTATAGCGCCCCGCCCCATCGCTAAGCGCAACAGGATAGTATTAGCGGTGGAACGGGTCATTATTGAATATATACATCACCTTCTGCTTAATTCTTTGGGTGGAGCAATGGTGATGTAATGCCCCACCCCATCGCACACGCAACCAGGTAGTATTATCGAGGAACGAGGCGTTACAATTGGTATCAGAGAGTACCATAAGATGTTAGACAAGGTAGTATTATCGAGGAACGAGGCATTACAATTGGTATTTGAGAGTACCATAAGATGTTAGACAAGGATTGCATTCAGGCCTACCTAATGGATCATACTCTGAAGAAGTATAATAACAACAAATAAAGTATAACATCACTATCATCCATTGTTCATATCATGTAGTAATCTCATAATAGAAATAAAATGAAATATCTGGAAAAGTCATCTTAGGACACTGAACGAACTGAATAAGTAAAATGTAGAACTTTAAATTTTTTGAATATTAGTAACAATACAATTAGCAAGAATCCAGTTAAGAAATTTGTTGAAGCTGAAAGTTTAAATAGTGATCATCTAATTTATTAGATTAATGTGGCGACCGGGGATCGAAGTTCGAGAGTCTTTAAAGAACAATTCATCTCAAATGAAAATATAAACATTTTTATAATTCAAAAAGGACATAATAAAATAAATAAAAATTGAAAGTCCTTTTATACATAGAGCCAAAACATATTTACAATAGTTTGAATTATACAAAATATGAAATATTTACATTCTTTTGCTTCCTTTATTCTTCTTATTTTGATTTGGCAGATTATCAAAACCTGAAAAATTCAGATTTACCAGTCAGGTAGGAGTACGCAAATTATTCTTATAAGAATAAATTTAGCATCCTATAATAGGTATAAATCATATATGAGAATGACTGAAAATAAAACTGCAAGTAAAGTAAGCAATCTCCAAATGCAATTTCTGCCCTGCAAAATAGCTGTGAAAATCAACATATATGAAATAAATTTTATTGAAAGCACTTGTAACAATAAGGCGAGTCCGAAGACTCCTGAGCCCAAATGGGTAAACCCATAGGCATAACCTGTAGGAAGCTTATCTCGCCACCCGTCGGTAGCTTACTTAAATAATAATTCTTGGTGTGTCTTTCCTCTGGATTGCCTACTTCCTACAAGAGGCTAAATCCCTCCATATAACTCCCAGGGGCTGCTAGCTGGCCCAATCTGTACAGATTCTCAGTGTTGCGTTTCTCCCTCCAAAGATAAACACCACAATAATATATTCATTGTTTCAACTTTTTGTTACATGCTATTCAATATCATTCTTTTTGCAGATTATAAAGCGGTAAGCAGTGTAAATAATATTCAAATGAAAAATGGCTCAAATATAAGAATACTGAAATGAAACTTATAAGTAGATTTGCGTACCTGACTTGTTTTGTCTCAAAATCAATCAATTCAATTTGTTTGATCTGCCAATAAGTAGTTTAAGTCATTAATTTGATTCTTCATAATAGGTTTTTATGATATTTTATTTGATTTCATTAAAGTAATTACTTTTACGTTTAATATTTTCAAGTGACATTTTATATGAAATTTTTAGAAATATGTGTAAACATCTATATTTTCTAAAATTTTCTAAGTCCTAAAATTCTTAAAAATTTCGGCAGAGTCTCTTTTGTTTTTGTTCAAATTTTCCAAATTTTATACAAACATTCTCCAATTCTAAATATAGAGTTCAGTCCTTTTTACAAGACTGCTCATTTCCAGTTCTAAATAGAGTTTAATTCCAGTTCTAAAATAGAGTTCAACCCTTTTTACAGGATTGCTCATTTCCAATTCTACAAAAATTTTAATTACATTCAATTAAACTAAGCAGTTTAATATCCTATATCAAACATCTAATAGCAAAAAAATGCATAAATTAATTCAGCAATTTATAGGGGCAGCATTTATTTGGCTTATTTTTGCTATATGTTAATAGTATTTAGCGCATCATTTCTCTTGATACTAATTTACAACTCGACCTGCAAAGAATAACATCAATAAAATTAATATTCAAATATAAATGAAACAAGTAGGGTTGAATTCTTAAAATATCATTTGATTCTTTAAATGCATTTTAATAAAAGGAGTTAATACAAGTAATGACAATATTCCATGATTCTTTCATATATTTATTTGATAACATATGGTTTTAATAAGACAACTGATAGTATTTGATCATTAGAGAAAACTTTCGATTTTATTTTAAATGAATGACAGCATATGATTCTAATATATATATATACATGGCAGCATTTGAATATTATTTAAATAAATGGCAGTATTTAGATCTCTTAAACTACATGAAACATTTAATTAACCATAATTTAATGGACAGTATTTGATCATATTAATTTAATGAATAGCATTTGATCACATTAAAGAATGGACAGCATTTAAATTCGTTAAAAGAAATGAAGACATTTTATACCATGACTTTAGAAATAAAGGCAACATTTGATGAAGTGCAAATGATAATTCCTAGTAATAGACAACCAACTAGTACAGCCTATGCAGGTTTCTAACATTTTCAACAGCTTTTTTTTTTTTTTTTTTCAAGTAAATAAGCTCATTATGAGCAACTTGTTAAGCAGCTAATGCTGTCAAAGGAAGTACAAGCTATCACTTCATGCCAAAAGGTTTGCATTCAAGTTGTTATATGCATAGAATTTATAATGTGTACATATTGTTAATAATATGGCTTTAGGTATTGATGTATGTTAATGGATGAAAGAAAATGTGAATTTCATTTTCTGCAATTGTTTTAAAAAAATCATAGATACTCGAAACAGACCATGACAATGTAACTAGGACACTGAAAAGTATGAAGCTTATAATCAAGTAAACGCACCAAACATTTCGTTCAAAACACTTGGCACAATTACAGCTTAATGTGCGCTAATTAGTTGCAGGATATAGTAAGTTCTAGAAATAATTCAAGTCAACATCCAATACTTTGGATTGACGCGGAGAAAGAATACTTGAAAGTGATTATCTATGCCATTTTAAGACAAGCAAAATAATTGATTTATGTAATTGATTTGTAAGCATATTGCTGTTTTGTATCTTGAACATATCCAAATAATCTTCAAAAATAAATGGTTATTTTACTAGAAATATGTACACATAAAATTTAAAGATTAACATACGAACAAATAATTATTTCAAAAAAACAAAAAGAATGCAAATGACTAGAGTCTACTTTATACTTTCATTTTCTCAAGTTCTAAAGCAGCAATGCAAAACCGTTTAGCACAACTATCTAAAAGAAAATCTCAATGAGTTGACAATTTCCAAAGGTAAAGAGTGCAAGTAAAAAAAAAGAATAAATAAATAAATAAATTTAACATGAGTACCAAAATTTGAATATAACACTACTTATTATTATCCAGGGTATATATGAAAGTTGAGCAACTATATCAAATACATATAAACAATCAAAATAGTCTATGTGAACTGATGCATGAGTCATACAGATTTCAAAATTAAAAACTATATAATAACAACAAGACATGGTGAAGAATGCTTATTTTATAATGGGTCATTAGAAATTTCTGCCATCTAAAATTATACAGAGTAAAAAAAAAAATACATAGAAAACTTAGATGTAGTGTATATCTCATAAAGGGTCTCAAATTACTCACACACAAAGTGAGGTATCTTTGCAAAGGTAACAAGCTAATCTTATCCACCATAATCATAATCTATGTTTCTTCTAAGTAGAATCATTTCTAATCTTTGACAGCCTGAAAAACATTCAATGAACAAGTGGATGTGGTCCCATATAGATGAACATATTATCTATGAACAACCCTTCCATTATAATAATTTTTAAACTACATACATATATAGGGTTGATATAAGATTTTGAACAAGAAGATTTCTTAATATGCTCAAACATTCAGATCATACAGCAACATGGAATTTTAGTTTGAGTTAATAACAATAAATAAAATTTCCTTCCAGATTTAGATCAAAGCAAACTAGTTTATTAAGGATAAAATATATTTGATCAGATGCCATTTTTTTTTTTTTTTAGCAATCTACAATTAGTTCTACTTAATCTTCAAGGTAATACAAAATAAGTCGAAATAGACTAAATCTCAAAACCCAAATCAACAATCGATTTATTGTAAGCAGTACTTGATAGAAGAATCGATGGAAATACCTTGCTGCTAGAGGTCGCACCAAACAAGGCTAGGGTTTGCGAAATGGAGATGCTTGGCTTGGAGGGAGGCGCTCGTCTTGAGGAGACGCTCGGCTAGATGAGGAGAATCGGAAGAAGGATCGGCTAGGGTTCGCTGTTGTCTTCCCTCGCACGCACCTTTCCTTCTTATAATGCTCTTTTCGAAACGAATAGAAGGATAGGATGAAGTTGAAGCTTATCTTCTCGGCGAGGACAGCTGGAGTGCGTATGGAAGGAGATATCCGAGGAGGAAGGAGGGTTATCGGCGGGAGAGGCGTGTGTGCGTGCGAAGGAGATAAGGATTTAGGTTTAGAGAGAAAAAAGAAAAAAAATAAAAAGAAAGAATAGATTTATATATATATATATATATATATATATATATATATATATATATATAATGATTTTCAATAATCACCGAAATATTTACCCCTAGCTAATTGAGGGTTTCTGAACACAATAGTGCACTCGGATTTTTGATCCGGCGAGTAATTAATTACTCGTATTTTCAGGTATTTAAATAATATTAAATTATTTGTCTAAAATTTTACGATTTCCAAATGTGTTCAAAACTTCACCCCTAGCTAATTTGGGGGTGGTGAACGCAATGGTGAAGTCAGATTTTCAATCTGAAGTCAAAATTATTTAAATATTAATAAACAATTTGAAATGGAATTTTGGTATTTTATATTCTCCCCAACTTAAAAGAGATGTCGCCCCGACATCAATCTAAATTTAAAGATATTTACAAGATCTACTTACTAGTGAAATAAGTGAGGATATGCTTTCTTCATACTTGATTCTTCTTCCCATGTAGCTTCTTCTTTGCGACAGTTCTTCCATTTGATTTTTATCATGGGAATAGTTTTACTTCTTAACTTCCTTTCATCTCGATCTAGAATCTCTTCTGGCTCGATCGCATAGCTTAGATTTGGTTGCAAATTGATATCTTCTACTTCCACTCTCATTGAAGGTTCAGATAGACATTTTCTTAAGGAGGAGATATGAAATACATCGTGCATCAGACTTAGATGTGCTGGAAGCTTGATCTGATATGCCACTTGACCTACTCTTTTCAAAATTTCAAAAGGTCCAATAAATCTTGGACTTAGTTTCCCAGAAATTCCAAATCTGGAAATTCCTTTGAACGGGTTTACTTTCAAATATACAAAATCTCCATCAGAAAATTCAATATGACGATGATGAGCATCAAAATACTGTTTCTGTCTGTCTTGAGCTGCTTTCATTCGATGTTGAATTATCTTTATCTTTTCTGTTGCCTGAAGAATTAAATCTGATTTTAATATCCTGTTCTCTCCAACACTATTCCAGGATAAGGGAGTGATACACTTCCTTCCATAAAGGGCTTCATAAGGAGCCATTCCTATGCTTGCCTGAAAACTATTATTATAAGAAAATTCAATTAAAGGAAGATGATCATCCCAACTTCCTCCAAAATCTAAAACACAAAGGCGAAGAAGATCTTCTAGAGTTTGATTCACTCTTTCAGTTTGTCCATCAGTCTGTGGATGAAAAGCTGTACTTAAGCAGAGCTGTGAACCAAAATCTTGATGAACTGCTTTCCAAAACTTTGAAGTGAATCTACTATCTCTATCAGAAACAATAGTTTTTGGAATACCATGCAACCTTACTATCTCTTTTAGATAAATTTTTGCCAATTTGTCTACTGAATCTGTTTGCTTAATGGGTAAAAAGTGCACTGATTTGGTAAGTCTATCCACAATTACCCAAATAGAATCATTATTGGATTTTGAGCGAGGAAATCCAGTTATAAAATCCATGGAGATATCTTCCCATTTCCATTGGGGTATAGCTAAAGGTTGAAGTAATCCTCCTAGTTTCTGATGTTCTGCTTTTACCAGGTTACAGGTTTCACACTTTGATATGAATTCAGCTATACTTCTTTTCATTCCTGGCCACCAAAAGTGAGATTTCAAGTCTTGATACATCTTATTATTTCCAGGATGAATTGAGTATCTAGACTGGTGAGCTTCTTTTAATACTTTAGTTCTTAGCTCATCTTTATTTGGTATCCATATTCTGGATCCACACCAAATATTCTTATTTGAATCTAAAATCAATTCTAAGTGCTTTCCTGATTGAATGGATGCAGATAAGGAGCTATATTCTTCATCTAGATATTGAGCTTCTTTAATCTCATCCATTAATGAACATTCTATAATCATCTGAAATAACTTAGCATTTGATGGTAATTTGACTTCTAACTGAAGATCTTCTATTTCTTTGAGTAATATAGGATTAGAAGTCAAAACATGCAAATGTGAAACTGCCTTTCGACTTAGTGCGTCTGCTACTACATTTGCCTTGCCAGGATGATATTGAATTGATAAATCATAATCTTTAATTAATTCTAACCATCTTCGCTGTCTTAAATTGATCTCTTTCTGAGTAAAAATATACTTCAGACTTTGATGATCTGTGAAGACTTCACATTTTACTCCATACAAATAGTGTCTCCAGATCTTTAATGCAAAGACTATTGCAGCTAACTCCAGGTCATGAACTGGATAATTCTTCTCATGAATTTTGAGTTGTCTAGATGCAAAAGCTATCACTTTTCCTTCCTGCATAAGTACACAACCTAATCCAATTCCAGAAGCATCACAATAAATCTGATATTCTTTTCCTTCAACTGGTAGAAATAAAATAGGAGCTGAAGTTAGACATTCTTTTAACTTTTTAAACGCTGATTCACAAGATGAGTCCCAAACATAAGGTACATCTTTTTGAGTAAGACGAGTAAGAGGGACTGCAATTTGAGAGAAGTTCTTAACAAACTTGCGATAGTACCCAGCTAAACCCAAGAAGCTTCTTATTTCTGTTACTGAAGTAGGCTGGGGCCAATCTTGAATTGCACTTATCTTGCTGGGATCAACTGATATTCCTTCTTTGCTAATTATATGGCCTAGGAAGGCAACTGAGTGAAGCCAAAATTCACATTTTGAGAACTTGGCATACAGTTGATGTTGTCTTAATAAGTTCAAGGTGATTCTAAGATGCTCTTCATGTTCCTTAGCATTCTTAGAATAGATTAATATATCATTAATAAAGACGATAATAAAAGAATCTAGATAGGGTTTCATTATTCGCTGCATTAGATCCATAAAATAAGATGGGGCATTTGTTAACCCAAATGGCATTACTAAAAATTCATAATGCCCATATCTTGTTCTGAATGCAGATTTAGGAATATCTTCGTCTTTGATACGAAGTTGGTGATAACCAGATCTCAGATCAATCTTAGAAAATATGGAAGCACCAACTAACTGATCAAATAAATCATCTATTCTGGGCAATGGGTATTTGTTTTTAATAGTAACCTTATTTAATTCTCGGTAATCGATACATAATCTCATACTTCCATCTTTCTTCTTAACAAATAAAACTGGGGCTCCCCAAGGAGAATTACTTGGTCTTATAAATCCTTTTTCAGTCAACTCTTGAAGTTGATTCTTAAGTTCTTCTAACTCTTTGGGTGCCATTCTATATGGGGATTTAGATAAAGGATTCGTTCCTTGACTTAAATCAATGCTGAACTCCACTTCTCTTTGAGGTGGCAAACCTGGAAGTTCATCAGGAAATACATCTGCATATTCTCTTACTACAGGAGTCTCTTCTAAGGTTGTAGTTTTAACCTCAGAACTTGAGAGTAAAGTTAGGAATAAAGGATACTTCTTTTTAATAAACTTCTCAATTTTGTTTGCTGGGATAAGACTAATAATTGCACTTCTTTGACCAATAAAAGTTACCTTCTTACTTCCATTATAAATATATATTCTTTTCTTTGCACAATCAATTAATGTCTTATTTTGACTCATCCAATCCATCCCAAGAATAATGTCAAAACTAGTTATAGGGATGACAGTGAGTTTAGCTTCCCAAGAATTTCCATTTATATCAATATTGCAATTACAGAAGATGTTTGTTTCTAAGAACTCTCCTGATGGTAGATTAACTTTAAGGGCTGATGAAAGTTGTTCTACTGGTAATGAATATTGTTGAACTATTTTTGACGCAATAAAAGAATGCGTAGCTCCAGAATCAAAAAGAACTGAACATGGGTACTGAAATAATAAAATGATACCTGTGACCACATCAGGTTCTTCTTTTGCCTTTTCTTGAGATAGGTTGAATATTCTGGCCTGGGTTTGATTGTTTCTTGGATTACTGGAAGATGCAATATTGCTTTGTTGATTTACTGGTGGTCTTCCTTGATTCTTTATAACTGATTTTCCTTGATTTGGGATTTGATATCCATTGACTGTATAAGTGGCATGACAGAATTTTATGGAATGGTTTATTCTTCCACACCGGTGGCATTGACCTTCACCGGTGAAGCATTTATCTGAACTATGAATTTTTCCACAAAACCTGCATGTGTTTGGTGTTCTTGGAGAAGGTCTACTTGAGTTACCTTGAATATTATACACTTTTCCTTGAGGTCTGGAGAATTGCTGTCTCTTGGATTTAAAATGAGGGGAGAATGCTGGTCTTTTCATTCTGGAAGAGTACTGCTCTTCTTGAGCTTCCATAAGTTTGGCTTTCTCTACTAATTGAGCAAAGTTTAAAATCTGAAGAGGTGTTAGGATATGTTGAAAGTTGTTCCTTAATCCATTAAGGAATAGGTGGCATCTGACTTCTTCAGTAGTAACCATTTCTGGGGCAAAGCTGGCTAGACGAGTGAACTCTTCCTCATACTCTGTTACTGTGTGACTTCCTTGTTTTAAGTTTAGTAGTTCTTTCCTCATTGTCTGCCTAGCAGATTGAGGCACATATTTGCCTAAGAATGTTTTCACGAATTCTTCCCATTGTATCTCTTCTTCTAATCTATTCTGGAATGTGGTGTTCTTGATCGTCTTCCACCACTTTTCAGCAGCTTCTGTCAGAAGATAAGTAGCTAGAGATACCTTCTGATCTTCTGAGCTCTTTGCACATTTAAACTCCTTTTCTATTCTTTGTATCCACTCCTCAGCTTGGTAGGGATTTGCTTTGCCATTAAATCTGGGTGGCTGAAGTTTAAGAAATATTTGCATGTCTTCATTTACTGTTTTTCTCTGAATAGGATGAGGGTTCTGAATTTGTTGACTATTTATGAATTGATTCATCATATTCATGAACTGGAGCATCTGATTTGCTCCACTATGATCAAAAGGATAGACTGCTTCAACATTAGGTGAAACAGTCTCGTTGTGACCAGGAGTATTTTGAGGGACATTTTCCTCCTGTGATTGATTGTTATTGTTGTTGTTGTTTTGACTATCCATAATCTGGGAAATAATAAACTATACTTAGTTGGCTCTCCAACTTAAAAATCTAACTTCTAATAACTTAGTAACTATATTCATATAGTTGGCTCTTTTTATGAATTATTTCTTAAATAGTCTCAAACTTCGCTCTAATACCAATTTCTGTAGCGACCGGGGATCGAAGTTCGAGAGTCTTTAAAGAACAATTCATCTCAAATGAAAATATAAATATTTTGTATAATTCAAACTATTGTAAATATATTTTGGCTCTATGTATAAAAGGACTTTCAATTTTTATTTATTTTATTATGTCCTTTTTGAATTATAAAAATGTTTATATTTTCATTTGAGATGAATTGTTCTTTAAAGACTCTCGAACTTCGATCCCCGGTCGCCACAATTAAATACTCTCTTTTATATAGAGTGAATTTTCCTTTAAGTGTCCATTCTTTAAACTCACATTTTGAAACATTATTTCCAGCACTAGAGTTTAATCATGAATCTTGAATCACCTCTTGGTCCTACACCAATCAAGGCTCCCGTGTCCTCGAGCGACACATTAGAAGATGTTAATTCTATGACCAACCTTGTTAAGGTATTAATTGAAGGCCAAAAATGTCAAGCTCAATCTCTCCAGTGAATGATTGAATTACATATGCATCCTCTAGTTACCAATGTTTCTGCTTCGTCTGTTCCTTGTCTTTTAGCAAATGGAATCTTTAATAACTTCCTTCACTTACAAACACCCTCATTCAATGGTTCTTTATCCTCAATGGACACCGTCAGTTGGTTCAAGTTGGTGGAGAAGAATCTCATCACTGTTAAGTGCCCTAATTAAATCAGTTCGCTTGGTCACTCAATTGTTCCAAGATGAAGTATAATTTTGGTGGGAAAATGAGCATAATTCCAAGTTTACCGAGTTAGCGATCAAAGATATCCCATGGGAATCATTGATCGAAGTATTTTGTAAAAACCCTAGGTTATTACCAAACATGATCTAAGCTTAATCATACTTTAAAATTTATTATATTGCATTTATATGATCATTAGGATCTAACCCTAAAGATTTGGGGACAATCAGACCTCATTAGGTAAAATTGGAAATTTTGCCAAATTAAGAACCTTGGAAATTAGCCAATATATTTTGATCTCCAAATCAAATTATGATTGTATTTTTGAATTCATCACCCCCAAATTAACTAGGGGTGCAAGTTTGGGAATTTTTGGAGGTCATTAAGGTCATAATTAAAATTATTTAATTCAGGTAAAATTGCACAAAAGGGCTGGATCAATTTAAAATTTCACTTATACCTCCCAAAGGTCATATCCGCTATCGGGACCGTGACAGATTCGTTGTGGGGCCCTGACAGCTGCTCAGCTTAATTGCGCCCAATCCTGCGCCTCACACGCATCTTGGCGCCCTTCATGCTGCGACCCTCAGTGCCATGCTCAAATCGCTCGTCAACCGTAGGATCACTCTACGATACGAGGACTGGCAATCTCTCCTCGACCATCTGTTAATAAAAGCAACATCTGAGCTGTTTGCCTTCAACGACTGATGCATCAGAAGGCTCCCACTTCTCTGGCTCTGTTCACATTCGTCCCGAACTCGCCCACACTCCGACTGGTAAAACCCTCCCATACGCTGGCGCCTGAGCCTGTCCCCCACTCCTTGTCTACATCAGCCATACCATTAGGCTCCTTCATTGAATTAGTTAGGCCAGTCTGTCGGGTTGAGCAGGCCTGAGCTATCCTTAAATGGAATTCAGGCATGGATCTCTCAGCCCGAGCTCAGGCCCGTGCCCAAACCTTAGCCACCTTCTGAGGCTATAAATATCCTCAAGGTTTCGCACAGTGAGTCGTTTGCTCACTGTGTGCCACAATTGCATTCCCTAGCTCCCGAATACTCCTCTTGATCCCAATTGAAACTTCCAGTCGCTTCTGTAGTCGCAGCTCCTATATGAAGTTCTAGGCATTCTCTCGGCATCACAGTGGATTAAGCTTGACATTCAAGCTCCCAGTGAACTCTTAGGGTTCTAAGGAAATGCCAGGGATCTTCAGCGGCTTCTGGAATCACTCCCCGATCAGCCAGCCAGCTCAGCCTTTAAGGTGCCTCTTCATCCCAATCGAGCCGTGTAGGTTTGATTATCGATTATCGCTCCTTAGGCTAGTTTTGTGAAATGTTAACAACCAGCTTTAGGCTTCATAAGTCAATTAAGCATTGGATTGGGAGAATTGGCTTAGGTAAGACAGTGAAGATTCGCCGTCTGGACAAAGCTCCTGTTCATGGAATATGGATTTCTTCACTAGATAAAGAGCTCCAATCCAATCCATTCACTCACGTACTAACGCGATAGAGTCACCGTACTAGATCGCAAGCCTTACATTAGCTGCTAGAGCTATGATCGATTGGATCGATCGATCGGACTCCAGCGCCTTGTAATGTTGGTGCCTGAGTAGGGTTCCAGAGAGTTAGCCACTCCTAGACCAAATTGAGTTAGGGCTTTGATCAGTCCTAACACCCTAATGGTGTAGGAATTGAGCTTCAGCCTTGGCTTAGTCTATGTGTGGAGAATTTCTCCATACAGGGAAACCCTAAATTGAGATTTGGTCAATTTGGGGAAAGTAGGTCCCTGACGATCTCGGCTGTTCCGGTTAGGGGTTTGGAGTTCAATCGAAGCACCTCAACTTAAGGAAGGATTGTCGATTAGCTAGAGGTGACGACACGGTTTGGAGCTCAAGATTTGGGAAATTAGGGCTAACCCTAATCTTTAGCTGTCAAGGAATCGACGCGAGGAAGAAGGCGACAACACGGGTCGGGCCGACCCGTGACCCGCACTGCCCAATAGTAATAGGTCGTTGGGCCCGATCGTCCCACATCTTTTATTTCGGGTTGGGAATTTATAAAGAATTAATCAAAATTATTTTCCTTAAGAAAAATAATATGGTTAATCAATCCCTATGGTTATTTAATTGAAATAATAAAAATTAAGTTAATACAATAACTATGTCATCGTAGCTCCAAATTATATGAAATTATATATCATTTTGTTCAAAAAAATGCAAGAAATAATAATATACAAAAATATTTTAGTTTATGTGATTTATTTTCTTAATTTTATCTAATTACTCCAATAATTTGATTAGCAAATATTAGCACTTGTACATGTCCAAATGTCTTGATTTAAGTTTATAAATACTAATTATTGCTTGTAGATTGAATGTTCAGTGCTGATTAAAAATTTTAAAATCAATTTTTTATAATTGTGTCTTAATCATTAACTTGCATGATTAGTAATAATTAGGGTTCTTACTTAACCTAAATGGCATGTAATAGTCTCTAATTGCTCTCTTGCTTATTTAAATCTAAATAACCATGTTAAATTCACTTTCTTAATATTATTCATTTATTTAGATGTTAATCACTTTAGAAATTAATTAGTGTTAATTAGTCTTAATTATCCTCTGATTTTTATTAATTTAGTATGCATATGATAATTGAACAACAATAACTATGTCAATGAACTCATAATCTAATTTAGGCATCTCGGATCTCTAAATTAGAGTGAAACCTTAATTAAGTTTATATAATACAAACATAAATCAAGAATTGATTTGTACCCTCTGATTTTGCATAAGGCACAGTTATCACTTACTGATTTGACAATGACTCAAGGCTAGTAAACTAGGAGATTTAGATTTTGTAATAGCTCATATGATTAATCATCTTGATTAAATCTTAAGATTCCTAAATTTCTCCAAATCAACATAACTAGCATAAATTAATCCATACTAAAATATGATTGATTTTCAAACAAGAAATTTCTCAAAATGGTATGATTTTACCTCATCATTGTAGTGCTTATGATAAAGATATAAATTAGAAGAATTGCATGCTTAACTTTTGCATCTAGATCATATGATTTAATTTGTAAACCTGCAAGAGATTTCATCATCTTGGTTTTTTAGAATTTACTTGTAAATTAAATCTGATAATTAGCAACTTTAGATCTTTAAGGTACAAAGATAGATCTAAGTTTAAGTAATATTCTACCTTTAAATAGGGCCATTTTTTGAGGTAGGGAAAATGCCTTATTTTTTTTTCTTTAAGGTAGGATCTTAGATGAACCTTAACAACTATAGATGATTATTCCTATGTCTTATAGTAGAAAGACCTAAAAGATTTAGTTTGAGATTATCTATTATGGTAGTATCCTAAATTGAATGACTTATGTCAATTCCTTAGAGCCATTTGTATAGGACTTACCACAATGGAGAAAGGATTCATTAACTTGTAAATCTTTGTTCATTAAATAGATTATTAGAATGAGAACTTTAGTTTTATCATATGGAGGTTATAATGCATATCCATATAACTGAGTTATTAAGTAGAATATAGAATTAGTTGATTTACCCTGAGTGAGAACTATAGAGTTTTGATCTTATTTTAGATAATTAGATAAGTACAATTCAGTTTAGGATAAACATCCCAAGTCCAAGGTGTGTTATAGGTTGGGAATTTAACAACTTAATTTGAGAGAATAAATTATAAAAGGATTATGTCCCTTATTCTTGTGCACATTTATAAGTGTAGTTAAGAAAAGCAAGTATTTAAAGCCACCCATCCTAGAATATATTGATCATGTGTATGTACTCTTAACGTATGATGAATTATGATATTATAAAGTTAATATGGATTAAATGTTGAATTAAGTGGAATTAAAATAGAATGATGTAATTTATATAGTTAAACTTCTTTTTTCTAATGATAAATGAATATTTACTTTGGTTTTGTCTGCTTTCTAGTTTTCAATGATTTAAAAGCATTCAGTTATTAAAACCTTGGCATATCATGAATTGCATAAGCATATCATTACATTAGTAAAGTGATTTTGCTCACCTATCATATATTAGCGGAGCGGTTCTGCTTACCTAGAATCTGTGGAATGTCATGTGACATCAAGGTTAGGCATATTTATGGCATAATATTCTGTGAAATATTCAGATATATATATATATATATATATTTATATTCTTAGTGTGGCTGATGGGATTTGAACCCATGACCTGGGATAACAAATCCTGAGCCTCAACCACTGAGCTACAATACAATTCACGATATATATATATATATATATATATATATATATATATATATATATATATATATATATATATATATATATATATTTGAATATTTCACAGAATATTATGCCACAAATATGCAACATGATTTTGTCTCAATATTTTATTCAGTTTCTGATTCTTTACAGATTCCTATCTTCAGCTCCTTGTCTTTTAGTTATTATCTTACTTTACTTTCAGTTCCATACAATATTAAATAACAGTTATTTTAGTGCTTTTCTGTAGTAGTATTTTATTTCATTTAAAATGCTAATCTTTTTAAAGTATAATAAGATATGTTGTAGCTTTTGATGTATTAGGCTTGTTATCTAACACGATGTACTTTTCTTCTTTTCTTTTGTCTAAGAAACTGACATTTTGGGATCCGACAATTTGTTAGATCCAGAGAAGTTTGAGAAACAATTAAGAATTAGTCCTCAGTTCTACCTTGAGTAGAGTCTCACCAGCATTTGGGGATGTTCAGTAGTCCTTCCTGAGTAACGCACCATTCCACTGCTAATTGTTTTGTTTTTAGCACCTCGGTTGCGCGTGGTGATGGGACATGGCGTTACAGTTGGTATCTAAGAATAATCATAAAGTATCATATAAGGAGAGTATTCATTTCTACTTTATGATTCATTCTCTGGAGTAGATATAATCACACTCACTAAGTATTAGAAGGCATTATCCATAATTTATCAAATTGAATCTTAAAAATGAAACTAAGAACATCTTTGAATTTGAACAAACTTTAAAGAAGTAAGAGACATATAAGCAAATTAAATTAAAAATCAAGACTGATATTCAAATGAAATTTTTGGAATGGAGTGCCAACATTATGAGGTCAGATACTACCTTAGACTCTTCAATGATTACTGGACCGATAATTTCCAGGATGACAAGATTTATGATAGGACCGTTAGCAGAGTATCTCCCAGAGGGATAAAAGTGATTGATAAGATCCTAGTTTACCCAACCTTCAGAGGAACTAGCCTTCCAATTCTTGCCAGAGAATGGTTAGATCGTGTGACTATCATCTTTAGAGAAACTGCATGCCTAGACGGCTACTATCTCCAGATCTTGGGAGCCTTACTAGGTGGACCAGCTAAAAGATGGTGGTTCTAGATGTATCGAAGACTAGCGAGAAAGCGCATGGGTGGACATCATGTAGTGACTTATGATGACTTTTGTACTTCCTTTATAGTTGAATTTTGTAGTTGATATTATTGATCATTTCTTATACTCATCCTTCATATCAGTTCATTGTTTATGCTTATCCATGCAACTTCCCTTTTGAGAAGTAATGATTGAGAAATATTTATTTGTTTTATTCTTTGAATATGTATCCTTGGAAATTTTAGTCATGAATCCAGGATCCCCCTCGATGACTATCCCAATTAAGAACACTGTCTCATCATCTAGTGGGTCTAATGATATCTACTCACTGGTTGGCCTGGTGAAGACTTTGATCAAGAGTCATGCTCAACAAGCCTAGGAGACTTGAAACATCCACACAGCACAACAACCATCTACCATCCATGTGGCAGCTCCATCTGCCCCTCACTTCTCTGTAGATGGATTTCTTGCTAAGGATGCTAATATTCAACGGGGCTATGAACCCCATGGACACTATCAGTTGGCTGAAACTTGCAGAGAAAAACCTCACTAGCATTCAGTATCCCAATTCTGAGGCCATTCACTTGGTCATACACCTATTTCAGGATGAAGTGGAGTACTGGTGGGAGAATGAGAGGAACACTAAATTTTCCAATAATGAGATTGAGGACATTCCATGGAAATATCTTATGGAGGAGTTCAAGGAGGCCATCATCCCTGTGTCTACTCAAACCATCATAGAAGACAAACTACTCAATCTCTCTTAAGGAGGGAGATATGTTTGATATTATGAACTAGTATTCTGGCGTCTGTACTGTTTCACCTCGGACCTAGTAAGATCAGAAGCATTAAGGTGTAGCCGATGTTTGAAAGGACTACAGGATTTGATTTGGACACACCTTATTTCTCATTAGTTTAAAATTTTCTCAGAGCCGGTTAAAGCGGCTCGACTACAAGAATATCTCCAGTGCTAGATGAACTGGAAGAGGAAATCTCATTTCCTTGGCTTTTATGCCACCACCTGTTCCTGCTGCAGCCCCCAGGAATGCACCAGCCTCTACATAGGCCCATAATTGTTAGGGCCGAGCATCGCATTACAGTTAAGCTTCTGCTCCTATCAAAATCCATATGCTGACTCCCGCATCTGCCCCTGAAGACAATGATGTCATATCGGGCATGCTATTAATTTATTTTAATTCCTATTTTCATTCACTGCCTTATTCCTTAAATGTTGCGAGTAAAATGTTATTATTACTTTAAATATATACACTCTAAAAATTAATGACAACTCCTGCAATGTTCCTTTTGATATCAGAGCAAGTCACTCCTTCATATCAGAAAGTTGAGCTAACACTTATAAGTCACCATCCTATCATTTAACAAATTCCTTAAGCATAGCATATGGTTACTTTCTAGAGCCCGCATGCAAGCCCAATAGTTTTGTAATATAGCAATCCCCATTGCTGAGCAAAACTTTGAAGCCAATTTAATCGTGCTCCCAATTGCAAATTTGACCGTGATTCTTGGAATGAACTGGCTAAGTAAGCATGACACCACAATCAACTACCAAAAGCATAAAATTACGTTAAGTAATAGAGGCCAAGCTAAAATATTTGAAGGCAGGTTCAGTACCCAAGCCTTACTGATCAATGCCATGAAGGCTAAAAAGCTAGTCAAAATGGGATGTGATGCTTACATAGTGACGATGCCGAGTGAGAAGAAGGAAAATATCCCGATCAGCAAAAATTGTATCGTATGCAAATTTCCTAATGTTTTCCCTAAAGACCTACCCGGTCTGTTACTCGTTAAAAAAGTGTAATTTGCAATCGAGCTTATTCCGGGAACGCAACCCATATCTAAAGTCCCATATCATATGGCACTCAAAGAGTTGCAGGAATTAAAAAAGCAACTCTATGAATTATTGAAGAAAGGTCTCATTAGGTCAAGATCATCTCCTTGGGGAGCACCGGTTCTCTTTGTCAAAAAGAAAGGTGGTTGCATGCACATGTGCATAGACTATCGAGAACTCAACAAGGTGGCAATCAAGAACAAGTATCAGTTACCTCGAATTGACAACCTGTTCGATCAACTATATAGAACCAAGGTATTCTCCAAGATTGATTTGTGATCTAGCTAACACCAGTTGTGAGTTAAAGATTATGAGTTTTTGGTTATGTCTTTCGGTTTAACGAATGCGCCATCAATTTTTGTGGGCTTAATGTAGCGTGTACTCAAGTCATTCTTAGACAAATTTGTCATCGTCTTTATTAACGATATCTTGATCTATTCAAAGAATAAAGTGGAACACAAAACTACTTAAGGGTTATACTAGAAGAATTGCGTAGCCATCAGCTCTATACTAAATACTATAAGTGTGAGTTCTAGCTTGACTCAATAGCCTTTCTGGGTCATGTTGTCGATTCCCAAGGCATTAAAACTGATCAAAAGATGGTCAATACTGTTCAAGATTGGTCACAGCCAAAGTCAGTGACCGACATTAGAAGCTTTTTGGGATTATTCGGCTACTACTGAAAGTTTGTTAAAGGATTCTCTCGAATCACCTCTTTGTTAACAAAGCTAACTCAGCAAGTTGTAATTTTTATTTGGAGTTCCAAGTGTGAAGAAGCATTAAAAGCATTAAAAGAGAGTCTAGACTACTAAGTCTACACAAATACATCTAGTATAGGTTTGGGATACGTATTGATGCAAGAAGGTAGAGTAATCACATATGCATCTTGTTAGCTTAAGCTGCATGAAAAAATAATCCGGTGTATGATCTCAAACTTGTCGCCATTGTATTTACTCTAAAAATTTGACGTCACTATCTCTATGACATTCAGTGTTCAATCTTTATCGATCATTAGAGCTTAAAATATATTTTTAATTAGCGCAAACTTAACTGTCGGCAACAAAAATGGTTATAACTAATAAATGATTATGATATAATCATTCAACATCATCCCACCAAGTTGAATGTTGTGGCTGATGATCTTAGCTGTCGTGCTACCTTATGTGCATTAATGGCCAAAAGTTCTATCAAGGACAAATTTTGTAAAATGCAAATTGAGTATGTTAGAGGTTATATGCTCAGTGAGCTGATTCAGCTAAGTTCTGTAGAACCGATATTTCATACAGATGTCTCCATCTCTCAAACTAAAGATGAAAACTATATGAAGTTCAAAGCTGAAATAGAAGGCGGTCGTCGCCATGATCTGTAGCTGCATGGAAGTATTATTTATCAAGGAAATCGTATATGGATTTCCAAATTCATGCATCAAGAGATTCTCATTGAATTTCATAATTTGGGATATCAGGTCTACCCAGGAAACACAAAAATGTATTAAGATTTAAAGTAAGCATTCTAGTGGCCTGGTATGAAAAGATGCGTGGCAGAGTTCATTGTGAAATGTCATACATGTAACCTCGTCAAAGCCTAACACCAAAGGCATGGAGGACTCCTTCATCCTCTGAAAATCCTTGAGTGGAAGTGGTTTAATATATCCATGAATTTTGTCATGGGTTCACCTAAGCCAAGATTTGGAGTTGATTCGATTTTGGTAATAGTCGATCGTTTAACCAAGTCTGCTCATTTTATTCCAATGCATCAAATCGATTATGTGGAAAAGTTGGTGAAGATTTATATCAAATAGATAGTTAGACTCTACGGTATTCCAAAATTGATAGTTTTTTATCGTGATAATAGATTCACATCAAGTTTTAGCAAGTGGTACATCAAGACCTGGGAACCACTCTGGCCATGAGCATCATCTTTCATCATCAAATAGATAGAAAAATAGAATGTGTCAATCAAGTTCTTGAAGACCTCCTGCATTTATGTATTTTGAATTTTGATAGTTTCTGGGAACACTACATCCCTCTTGTGAAGTTCACTTATAAGAATAGATATCAAGCAAGTATCTACATGGCGCCATATGAAGCTTTGTATGGAAAAAAATGCAGCACTTCACTTGCATCATCAAAAATAGGTAGTGTTCAACTTTTCAGATCCAATCTTGTGGATGAAATGAATAGAAAGGTGCAATTAATTCAGCAAAGAATTAGAGCCGTGTAAGATCACCAAAGTAAATATCACGATGCTCATTATCGTCCCTTGGTTTTTAGTATTGGAGATTTTGCATACCTTGAAGTCAGCCGAATCAAGGGTGTTTTCCATTTCGGTGTGGCTAGAAAGCTTAGTCCCCCCTACATCGAATCTTTTGAGGTGGCAGCAAATGTAGGCTCTGTAGCTACATGTTAAAGCTCCATGATGATTTTTTTGTAGTGCACAATGTTTTTCATATCTCATTGTTGTAGAGATGTCTTCATGATTCGTCACATTTAGTTCAACTTCCATAAGTATCCCTTCAGTCAAACCTCTCATATGTGGAAGAACCCATCATAATCCTAGCTCGTGATCAGAAGCAGCTAAGGAATCGCTCTATCCCCATGGTGAAAGTTCAATGAAGGAATTGCTCTCTCGAAGATTCCACTTGAGAGAAAGTGGCCGATACATAACAAAAATATCCAAATCTCTTTGAAAATCTAGGCACTCCTAATTTCTTAAGTTCTGTTCTTAAATTGCATGTCTTTTTTTCCTTCTAAGGATGATGTTTAGGATGACATTATTCTTAAGTGGGGGAGTCTGTAATTGAGGTGCCCGCCCCCACAGCTATCCCGCTAACATGAATGTTAGCACGATTACGGTGGAGTGGTCGTCACTGTGCAATCCTCACTTATCATTAGCTTAGGTCTTCATCCCTAATCCACTAATAAGGGAAGGACATGCCATATATATACAACTGAATCCTTCACTAAATGATCATACATAAATATCAGAGTGCGGAAGAAAATAATAAATTACATCCATGTAACCATAATATTGAAATATAATAACATCCAGCTCAGAATAAAAATATTCAGTAAAGGAAAATACAACAAAAACTTATATAATTACAATAATTAATTAAAGGTCTAAGAAATCAGAAAAGCCATTCATCCTTATTAAAATAAAAGAGCAACCTAAGGTTCCTCAGCTTCAATGCGCTCTTCCTCCTGACTTTGCTCCTCCCCAGATGCTATCTCCACAAAATGCTCACAAGCTGACATTGTCAGTTTCACAATGCTAGGGCCCCAGCAAAAAAAAAAGAAAAAAATGATTAGACAAATTGTTTAAGTACCTTTTAGGCTATTAATTTCATGTATTTTATGGTATCACAAATCATCCTAATCATATAGGACAAACAAAGCATCAATAGAAAGGAAATGAGCTATAAATCATGCATTTATAAATTAAACAAAATTTGAGGTAAATAAACATACCTCAACCTAAAGCTGCAGAAAAGGTTAAATAATATATATATAAAAACTATTAAATACAAAAAATATCCTAAGTAAATATGATCAATTTTTACTTATGCTAATTTAGTGAATAAAAGCAGTATAGACCAAATTGAAGTGAAAGTTTAGCATCCTAATATGTTTCCATATAAAATAAAAATTGAAAATACATAATGCTAAAAATAATGTAAATATTATACATGCTAAAAATACTAAAAAGCACTGAAAATATTGAAATTGAGTTGAAAACAATTAAAAGTGATTGAAACATTTTTTATTGGATATGTACCTACATTAAAACTGCCATAAAATAAAAATTGGCTAAGCTAGTCACCAAATCTAAGACTGAAGCATCTATGACACTAATTACTAGATCAACAAGTCCACCAAAATTGAGCTAAAATTATTTAGTACACTAATGCTTGGGTACTAAACTGCACTGTATATCCAAATTATAGAGGTAGTCTAACTAGGACACAGTCCACTAAAATTTTATCTTATTTACTAAGTTATCTGATCTATCTAGCACATCTAAATCTCTTATGTTCAGGACTTGTACAATTTCAAATATAACATAGAATATTTATCAAATATCCTATGTTTCACCTGATATGCCAAAGTAATAAATACTCAAAATAAGGAAGCAAAGCATATAATACAAGGTGTAAATAATACTACACAAAAATTTGTGATATCACTTATTTTTTAATTTAATTTATTCTAACTAATCTGAGATTATAAAAGCTCAGAATCTCCAACATCCTACTATCTAATATAAACTCAGAACATTGATCCTATAAGATTTAAAGCAATTAAAACTAATCAAGTTCTAATATAATTCAATTAATGACATTTACATAAGTTGAATAATAAATTAAATATCTTAATTAATGAATTTAATTAACCCAAACCAATCATGATTAAGATAAATCAAGATTGAGGGATTAAGAGTTAAGCTTTAAAATATTGGTGTTTAACCACTTAATCCAAGGTACTAAGGACTAAGGTTATAAGATTAATCCCAACTCTCATAAACTATATGTTAAGGCTATCTTATTAAGCATAATTAAACTTAATAAGATGGATCTCTAGTCTTAGACTAAACTTTAAATACAAAATAATCATAACAAAGAATGAAATCTAAAAACTAATAAAATCAAGGTTTCATTAATTAACCTATTTACCCAATAAATAAATTTTAACCTAAGTCTACAACTAATCCTTAAGGAAGATTCCTAAAGGCTTAAAGAAAAAACTTAATTAAGAAATGCTAATCGAGTAAGGGTTTAAGTGAATAGTTCAATCTTAATCGTTAAACTTAATTAAATCTTAACTATATATACTTACTAATTTTAAGAAATTATGGATGACATAATGTGGATTAAATTTCACATTATGAAGCTTATAAATTATTTAAGAATTTCTTAAGGGAAGGATTAGGGTTTTACTTGGAATTTTATTTAATAAGTTCAAATGATCTATAATTGATTCTAAATCACTTAACTTATTAGAAAGAATATTTTAGTTTTTTAAGGCTTAAGAATACTTAAACTTAATTTTTGGCAAAATGACCATTTTGCCCTAACCTAAGGGTTCAAAATACAACATTTTGATTTAAGGTTCCAAATTAAAAATTATTAATGCCAAATGGTTACTTACCATATAATATGAAGATATACAATAAGTACACCCAAATTGGCCAAGGATTAAGCATCATGAGCTCAAATTAAGGTTTTAGCTCATTAGGAGTAGATTAGTAATTCTTCTTAGGGAAATATGAAATTTTTGTTATACTTGTGTTGTTTTTTGCCTAAGGATTCTTCCATAGAGTTTTAGATCACTAAATTTTGTAATCATTTGTCCAAGTAATTGCCAAAATAAGCTTAGGGTTTAATTATGAAATTTAGGAGACTAAGAAATGGGTCCAAAAAGCTAAATTCCTTAATTGCTATCCAAATTTAGCAAACTCAGTGCCTATGGGCTCCATATAGCACACTGAGTTTAATGGCTATGAGTTCACCCAATTTGGAATCCATGTGACTAAGCTAAGCCCTAATTAGGGTTTAAAGTGATTAGTGATTAATTAGTGAAATTAATCACAAAATCATAAAATTAACTTTACTACTAAGTTCTATTATACTATAGGAGCTATTAACAACTTGAATTTCTCAATTTGGGTAATTAGTGAAGCTAATCCTCACTAATCAATATTTAGAGGATTAGGGCTAATTAGGCAAACTAATTATCAAAACCTAAATATTTTTGTAGTTTACTTATCTACACATTCTCTTGATTGTTATAGTAAATTGGATCATCTTACTTGGAGCTAAATTGACTAATTTATAATCAATTGAAATTCTAGGATTTAATGATGCAATTAGGGAAGGCCCTAAAAATCATTGGTCAAAATACTGATCAGACAGTAAATTAAACACTACCATAATATTTCTAGCATTTTTTTAATTAAAATGAGATATAATTTTAATATATTTGGAGTTTTAGATTTAAGGTTATGAATGATTAAAGATTTTGTAATTATTTAAATTAATTAAATTGAATTAATTTAGCTAACTAAGAATTTTAATTTAATTCATTTGAATAGACAGGCGGCGGGATCCACAAGATCTGACAGACGGGACGGCTGGCCCCCATGCACAGAGACATGGCAGGCTGTAGTGGGTCCCACGATGCTCAATCATAGCACCAACACGTCTACTCAGTAGGTGTTGAGGCTCACGGGTCGACCCGGCTTGGCCCAAAACTTTGTCTTTCCGATGCTTCCCGAGGACCATTGGCTAGGGCATGAAAAATGGGAGGGTTCTTGGCGACGATAGAGCTCGACACTTATGCCAATAGATAGAGATCGACTAGATATATCCAACAAAGGTTGAATTGGCGACCAAGGTGGCTTGAGTCTTCGGCAAGGGCAAACCCTAGGTCTAAAGTGACTAGACGAGGCTGAGCAGTTGTATACTATTGTGGACAACATCCTAAATTTGATCAATTGAACTCATTTAAGTTTGATCAGATCCACTCAAATGCCATTCAGAGGCATGGAATAATGTTTAGAATCAAAATAGAAGTAAGGTATTTGGAGACGGAGGTGATCAAGGGTACTTGATTATCGATGACTGAGGTAGGAGGTTTTCTGGGAACTGCTCCAAACACAACACCGAGAAGCAGAGGTAAGGTTCAAAGTGTGTGAGCCATGTCGAGGTTAAGATAGGATGTGGAGCTGCACCTTGAGCGGTGGCTGACGCACGTCACCACGGTTGTATGTTGTGTGTCGCGGCTTGCTACGTGCGTAACTCAAATAATTAAGACAGGGATCCCACCGTCTGATCAGATGATCAGATGACTCAAGAGAGGCACTGAATATAAAGGCTAATGGGAATGGCTGTGGGGCCCCTATATTGATAATAGGAAGTACGATGCTCCAACTGTGGCAAATCTCCAACTTAAGTAAAGTTAGGTAAACCCAACCTGTCTTAAGCCAAGGACTTGTCACCAAGTACTATAACATTCATCAATATATATATATATATATATATATATATATATATATATATATATATATCAAATTGGCAGAAGCAATAGGCGAGTAGTAACATCCACAAGCACAACATAGTAGAAAAGAAAAGAAGACAACATAATAACTCATCACAATGCAGAAATAAAATACATCCAGAATTAATTATTACAAACTAAATTTTTAAAAGAAAATACAAAGGTCTCTCAATCTCACTGAAAAGAAATACAGAATCTATTTAAACTGCAACAGCAAGGTCCTCCTCATGAACGGGCTCCTCTCCTGCAGCACTGCCCACGAACAAGTCTGAATCTGACATTTGTCAGTATCACAAATGTCAGGGCCCCAGCCAACAAAACAAAAATGTTACAGTTAGACAATTGTCTAAGTATATTTTAGGCTATTTTAATGAACTAATTATCTTAAAGATATCACATTTAAATTATCTAAACATGCGAGCAGTAGTGGGTGCGACATGCTATGAAGGAAAAAGGTAACCATAAACTATTCATCTATAGCCAGAAACTAGTATGAAAAATAACATACAATATGAAATAAACAAGGTGATGCAAAAAGCTAAAAGAGACAGCAACTAAAATATAATTCTGAACCTAACATGCTTATGATCATATTAACATATGCTGAGTATATAAAGAACACAAATGCTGAAAACAAACATGCAATTCTAGCATCCTAAATATGCCAATATATGTAAGTAAGCCATAAGAGTATACATACGACATGCTAATTTAGGAACAAAAAAGTAAAGAAAGCCACTGAGACATGTGGCAAAAACAAAGAAATCCATGTAAAAACCGCTGAGACATGTTGCAAAAGCGCGCAAATACTGAAAATAAGGCCATTGAAGCATGTGGCAAAGCAAAAAGAAAATGATACTGAATAATCCAGCTAGAGTAGTAATAAGCCTAAGATATAGTACTGCCATACCAGCTAATAGGCCATACAGGGCTTCCATAATATGAGATCAATCAATCAATCCCCAGCCTAGCCATCCAAATCTACTAGGTCTGAGTCCATTCTATACAACACTACTACTAAAGAGGCAGACTAAGCTAGGACATATTCTACCAACTGCAAACACTGAAATACCAGAATGATATGCAATTCAAATACTAACTTAGGATGTATTATCCATATTCTAAGTTCTCCTATTATGCTCAAGGAATAAATCTCAATATCCAAGGTATGCCAAGCAAATCTAGTCAAGGTAAGCAAGAGACTAAATCTAGACTTATGTGATATCTGTGGTTATCTAATTACCCAATCTAACTATTTTGAGAATATACAAGTTTAGGATCTCCAATATCCAGCTATTGAGTATAACTCAGATTCACGACCTTAAGATTAATATTAGAACTTAACAAGTTCAAACTTCAAATCATGTGACGACTACAAGGTTTAAATAAATAAATCCATGACCTATTCTGTTAATCTTTTGCTCTCTTACCCAAATCTTGATTAAGTAAATCAAGATTCAAGGGTTTTGGATTTAAACTCCACTTTAGTGTTCAAATCCTAAACCCAATATTAAGTCCTACTAAGGATCTAGGGTTCACACTGAATACCCATTTGAAGGTGAGGAATCCTAGAAACTGAAGGATCCAGGACCTAAGAACTTAGTGAAAGGTTATTCTACTGATCATAAGATAAAATAATCAATTAAGAACTTGAGAATCTAAGATTTATATTCAATCTTTAAGGTAATTTCATTATCTTATAGATTGAATCATCCTATACCCACATGAAAAGCTTCAAAAGATTAAATAATGAATTATTTAAGAATTTCAATTGGAGATAGTTTGATTCAAGTAGAAGGTCTAAAGTCTAAGATCTAAGATCTAAGATCTAATTATTTGATCACTGTAGACTTAGGCCAAGTTTGTAACTTAAGCTTTACCAATTAAATTTCTTTTGAATTTAGCTCATAAGTTAACTTAATTGAATTTATTAATGTGAGATTTAACATCTACAATTATTGGGTTCAATTATTAAGGCATAGTGACCCCTTTAAGATCACTTAAGATCTAAGTATTTAATTAAGACTAATGAAGATTCTTTAGTTTAATATGAATATTATTAACATTATTAGCTTAAGAGTTCAGAGAACATTAATAATCTAAATTAGGGTTAATTTACTAAATTTTCCAAGTTTAAGGGTTCTTAAACACATCTTGGCCAAAATGACCAAAATACCCCTTATAAGGCTAAAATTGGGATTTTATGATTTAGTTATCTAAATTAAATCTAATCTATTTTAATGTGTTTTATATTGATTAGTGAAGTGGGAAACACCCTTATCTTAAGTTTTGACAACCTAATTAAGCTAATTAATACTTCACATCTTTAGGCCAATTAGAGGGATTAGTGAATCTAGGGCATTCTAGGGCAATCCAACCTTACACTTAGGTTCTAGTAGGCTTAAGATGGCACTAAGAATAAACCTACCCAAAATCAGAGACTAATTTAGGGTTTAATTCACTAATTCTTAATTAGGGTGATTATGGAGTGATTAAGGAAATTAAATATCTAAAATTAGTTTTAAGGGTTTACAATTGTTCCCTAGGGTCACAGGAGTAATCAGAGCCCTTAATCAACTAATTTGGACATTTATTGAATTTATTATGATTTAATTACAAACAGAAAAGGTTTAATCAATTATTTTAAATCCAACCATTGGATATGTGATTTTATTTTATATTTAGATTCCTTGTATTTTTCTGATTCAAATGGTATATTGGATCATACCATTTGGATCAGTATAACTAAAGTTATTAAGTTAATTTATTATGTATTTTTATTTAAATAAAAACTATAGGATTTGATTTATTTAATTAATAACTTTAGAAAATTTAATCCAATAATTTGTTTATTAACCGCGGCCCAAAATCAGAACCGCGTGGCTTGGGGTCGGCCCGGCCCAAAATGGGTCGTCTTCTTCCTCTCGACGGGTCCGTCCCAGGCGAGATTCAGCACTAAAATTCTCGGCACTCAGACGGCGGCGGTGGCTCAACTCGATCCCTACACGTTCCTGGGGTCGAGATGCATCGATTGGACTAAGAACCCCCATCTGGATCCTTCTGAATCGATGGGGTGCTACTCACCCGAGACGCCTTCGATAGGGGTGTTTCAGACTTACTGTGAGGAGACAATTCTCCTCACAGAGGCCATCAATCGGCCGCGGTTCGACCTTTAGGGAGGTGAGGCGAGTCAAAACCCTAAGGTTTCATAACCTGGGGAGTAGCCGATCGCTGGGTCCTTACTCGGACTCAGCCATGCCTCGGCCGCTAGCTCAATTGATCGATATGATCGATTCGAGCTAGCCTAGCCCCAGGCGACAATCATGACTGGTTCCCTATGTGGCTACGACTAATTAGGCGACATCCAGAGGCTCAATTTAGAGACAGATGAGGAATTGGATCGAAGGAAATCCATGGAGGAAAGCTGTACCTTGGAGACAGGGTTGCAGGTCCGGTCTGAGAGGAATTGAAGGCAACTGGAGTTTCCAGAAGACTACCACGAGTTACAGGGGGTCTGAACACCAGACTCGCACCCTCTATCAGCGGTACTTAGATCCAGAAGTTTCAGGAATCGCCGAGAGGGAAGGTAGCTTCAGGAGGGATCTAGCTGGAAATTAGGGGTTCATAGTGGGCAAAGGGACTCACTGTGAGCTCCAGGGGGGTATTTATAGGCCTGGGGGAGCTCTGGGGGTGGTATCCAAGGTTTGGCAATGGGAGGAGGCTATGGGCATTTTGGGGAGATGACGACCGGCAAGACGGACGTGCCGAGAGTAGGAGGGGGAAATTCAGGGTCTTCCCGTACTTCCACGAGGGCTGGAGGTCGCCAGGTTGTCGGGGGGGGGGGGGGGGGGGACCAGCTAGTGACGGGCGAGACGAAGGAGACGATCCACATTGCTCGGGGTTCCCTAGGCCGTCTGATTGATAATCCATCGAAGCGGGACGGCCCTAATCTCCCGACACTTAACGAACGGTTGCAGTTAATGGATCGACCGTTGGATTAACTCGGGTAATCTAACGGTTGATCGAGTGTACTTACGACGGTGGCAAGATGCCATCGGATCAGGATCTCGAAACTGCGAAACGGTCGAGATGGAATGGGACTTGATTAAAGCGCGGCTGTTGGATCAGCTCCGTGGGATGGACGGCCCGGATAGTGCCCGCGGTTTGGGATTAGCCGACTGTTGGAATAGGGTATACATGCAATTTAGAATTGTTTAAAACCCTAAATTGCAATTGAACCAATTTAAATTAAATCCAAAATATGCCTAAATGACCTCCAAAAATTCTCAAAATTTCACCCTTAGCTAATTTGAGAGTGGGAAATTCAAAAATGAAGTCAAATTTTGATTTGGAGATCAAATTAATTTAAGTATTTTCTAGGGCTCAAAAATAACCAAAAATACCAAAATTTCTAATTTAGCTCTGATTGATTTCAAACTTCTATGGTTAGGTTTAAATGACCCATTAAATCTAATGGAATCAAAATTAAGGCTTAGTTTAGCTTAGTTAAACTAGATTTAGCTAGAGTAACAACCAGTGTTGTTACAGATTCCCCCACTTAAGAACGATGTCGTCTCTGACAACACCTAAGTGAAGAAAATTCTACTGAGGTTTAACAGATCAAAGAAAATACAGAAGATGGAAAAAGAGAGAAGGATAATACCTGGGTTCGCAAAGAGCTATGGATATTTATTGCGCATATCCACCTCTTTCTCCCAAGTAGATTCTTCCAAAGTTCGGTTCTTCCACTGAATTTTAACCATAGGAATTGAGCGATTCCTTAGCTGCTTCTGATCATCAGCTAGGATTCTGATAGATTTTTTAGCATACGAAAGATTGGGTTGAATCTCTACTACTGGAAGTTGAACGAGATGAGAAGGGTCTCAAATACATATTCTCAATGACGATACATGAAATAAGTTGTGAATGGCTGCAAAGCCATCAGGTAAACTTAACCGGTAGGCGGATGATCCTACTTTGGCCAAAACTTTGAAAGGTCCAACATAGCGGGGACTAAGTTTCCCAGCTACGCCAAATCTGAAGATATCTTTCATTGGACTGACCTATAGATAAGCAGAATCTCCCACATTAAATTCTAGGAGATGGTGATGAGAATCATGATACTTTCTCTGATGATCTTGAGCTGAACGAATTCTCTGCTGAATTTATTTGATCTTATTACTGGTTTCTTCAACTAATTCTGAACCAAAGAGCTGAACGCTTCCTGTTTTTGACCAAGCTAGTGGAGTACTGCATTTTCTACCATACAAAGCTTCATAAGGAGCCATCTTAATACTGGCTTGAAAGCTATTATTATAGGCAAACTCCACTAATAGGATGTGATCTTCCCAGGAACCAGCAAAATCCAGAATATAGAGCCTAAGCAAATTTTCTAAAACTTGGTTCACTCTTTCAGTTTGACCATCCGTTTGAGGATGAAAAGCTATACTCATGGCTAAAGTAGTACCCAGATCTTGATGCACAGCTTGCCAAAACTTGGAAGTAAATCGGCTATCTCTATCGGACACGATTGATTTTGGAATCCCATGCAATCTGATAATTTCTTTGATGTAGAGTTTTGCTAACTTCTCTACAGAATCAGTTTGATGGATAGGAAGAAAATGAGCTAATTTAGTTAAGCGGTCTACTATCACCCAGATCGCATCGGCACCTGATTTTGCACGAGGCAATCCCATGACAAAATCCATAAATATATCGAACCATTTCCATTCAGGGATATCTAATGGATGCAGAAGACCACCAGGTCTTTAGTGTCCAACCTTCACTAAATTACAGGCATAACATTTGGCCACAAAGTTAGCTACATCTTTCTTCATATCTAGCCACCAAAATGATTGTTTCAGGTCCTGGTACATCTTAGTACTACCTGGATGAATATGATATTCAGAATTATGGCCTTCAACTAACACTTCTTGATGTATGGACTTAGGAATCACAATCGATTACCTTGTTAAATTACACCATTCCGCAACTGCAGATCATGACGAAGACCACCTTCAATATCTACTTTAAATTTCAGATACCCATCATCTTTGGTTTGCGAGATAGAGACATCTTGGTGGAAAGTGGGTTCCACATTAATATTTGCTAATAGTGAACTCAGCATATCGCCACTGACTGGAGAAATTTCGAGCTTACGGAATTCGTGTTCCAAAGAATTGGATGCGATCATAGAGGTCAAAGTAGCACGACGGCTAAGAGCATCGGCCACTACGTTTGCTTTTCTGGGATGATACTGAATACTGAGATCATAATCGCTGATGATCTCTAACCATCTTCTCTGGCAGCAATTCAACTCTCTTTGGGTGAAGATGTACTTCGAACTTTGATGATCAGTAAAGTTGAACATTGCACTTCGTACATATAGTGATGCCATATTTTCAAGGCAAAAATTACGGTTGCAAGTTCAAGATCATGAACTGGATAGTTTCGCTCGTGGGGTTTTAACTAACGAGAGGCGTAGGAAATTACCTTACCCTCTTGCATTAACACACAACCTAGAACAATTCCAGAGGCATCGGTATATACTTGATAGTTCAAACCTTCTTTAGGTAAAACAAGAACTAGAGCGGTAGAAAGTCCATCTTTCAGAGTTGAAATGATTCCTCGCATTCTGGACTCCAAATGAACGGAACGGTCTTTTGAGTCAATTTAGTCAATGGCAAAGCAATCTGCGAAAAGTCTTTAACAAACTTCCTATAGTATCCTGCTAATCCCAGGAAACTTCTGATATCGGTGATAGACTCAGGTTGAGCCCAGTCCTGAATAGCACTTACTTACTCTGATCTACCTGAATACCCTGAGCATCGATTATGTGCCCCAAGAATGAAATGGAATTAAGCCAGAACTCGCACATGGAGAACTTGACATATAGTTGATGCTCGGGTAAGGTTTCTAATACTAACCTCAGATGTTCTTCATGATCTCTCAGAGTTTTGGAATAAATGAGGATATCATCAATGAAGACGATCGCAAACTTGTCCAAATACCGTTTTAGCACTCGTTGCATCAAATCCATAAAGATTGATGGTGCATTGGTGAGTCCGAATGACATCACCAAAAACTCAAAGTGGCCATAACGGGTACGAAAAGCAGTCTTCCTTATATCATCTTCTTTTACTCGCAGTTGATGGTATCCAGACCTTAAATCGATCTTGGAAAATATAACAACTCCGGATAACTAGTCGAATAAATCATCAATTCTAGGCAGTGGGTATTTTGTTCTTTATGGTGACCTTATTCAGTTCACGATAGTCTATACATATACGCATAGATCCATCCTTCTTTTTTCACAAATAAAACTAGCACTCCCCAAGGAGACATACTTGGCCTGATGAAGCCTTTATTCAAGAGCTCTTGCAATTGCTCATTGAGCACTTGAAGCTCCTTAGGTGCCATTCTATAAGGTGCTTTGGATATCGTGTAATAACCCAGATGTTATTACATGTCAATTAGTGAATCTAATTAACTCTAAATTTCTTTCATTACTCTTACAATAAAGTTAAAAGTCTCCACCTCAAATTTCGTGCGAATTGGAGATCATTAGTCGATTTCCAACGTTTCCTGGTTTCCAAATAATTCTGAAGATACCTAAATTATTTAAATATCAGAATAAAAAATGGAGTCCGCCATTGGACTCAGTAACTCCAAATTAGCTAAGAATGTTATTCTGGAAATTTTTGGAAAATCGTTGATTTTCTCGAATTTTCGGCTGAATTTCGATCGCTCAAAAATTTTCATTAAAATTTGGATTCCAATTTAAGTCAAATAAAAATATAATAAAAATATTCACTTGTAAAGCCTAATGAAAGGATTATACTGCAAAAATTTGAGCGCGTTTGGGATCCCGGATTGTCCTGAATAAATTCATAAAGTTTAAATTTCAAAGGCTAATAATATAAAAAACTAAATTGGAATTTGGAAGTTTTTGTATATCTAAGTCAAGCGTCATATGAGGATGCTATGTTTCAGGTTTCGTTAATTTTTGAGTTTTCAATTTATCATAATTAATTTTTCAAGTTTTTCACTTAAAAATTAATATAAAATAAAATACTTGTTCAAATTCAATAATTTTTAAACTCAAGCGTTCATCTCATCGAGACGTTCGTTTCGATACCAAGTTTGTAATGTTTGGAGCTCAAATGACTCCAGATCTTGGCTCAGAAATTCCAGCCATTTATTTTAATCTAACGGCTGATATTAAATCCTAGATTTACTTCTTATCTCTTAACCTAAGTTATCTAATCAACCAAAATTTCCTTCTTTAACCTAAATCCTACAACCGACACTCTATACGCACACAATCCTCTCGGTCCCGAGAGCCGCTCCTTTGGCTCGAGGAGGATGACGCGTGCCACTCGCCGCTGCCCTCGCCAATGGGAGGGCTAGCAAAGAGTGAGCTGCCATCCTTATCTCGCTCGAGACCCATGCCGATCCTCTCCATATCTTTGAGCATACAACCTCTCAGCAAAAAGGGGGGATTGAGAAGACAGCAAAGGCGAGCCCGACTCCTCCTCCTTCGTCGAGAACCCTTCCAGCCGAACCTTCCAAGTCAAGCCTTCTCTCTCGCCGACACCTCCAATCATCGAACGCTTTTCTAGCCGAGCCGCTTCATCCCGTAGACTTCAAATACAAGTACTCCTTTCGAATTCTCCTCTTAATATCGTTCGCATAATGTGAATTGAAGCTATCAAATGAGGATAGGTTTATTCTATATTTAAATGTGGCTATATAATACTGCTATAGATATGTGCTTCTATGCAAAGAAATTTCGTACATCATACAAATCTCCTATCAAGTGTTGTTTACATAAGATGAATGTTAACTTAGGATTTCATGTTGAGGAAACTATCAAGATTGAGTAAAATCTGCTATTATATTTTATTTAAGTCATATAGAGCTAGCAAACATGGTCCTCATGGTTGAAAGATTCAAGTTTGAATTTTTATTACATTAATTAGAAGATGCAAAGTCGTTTAAGGCATCAGGCGATAAGACAATGGAAGCTTGTTCTCTACCTAGTAATGAAGTTTTATATGTCTTTTAAGGCATCAAGCGAGAGATTTAGTGAAATTTTTCAATTCATTGTATATTTTCTTGATGGTTGACATATTGAATTTGATGCCATATGCTGCATGCATCATGTGACAAGGTGCTTTAAAAATATATTTAAGCTCTTGCATGAAAGCATTGTTCTTCTATAATCAAGCAGTAGTTTTAAATGCCAACTTAACTTTGCCCCTTGTTTCTAATTTTCAGATCACATTGTCAGCAAGGGCATATCTACTAATTAACTTTATTTAATGCGAAATGCTAGATGTTCCAACAAATCAACAATAAATTTGTAGAAGTTTGCAATAATTTATAAGGTAGAGAGCATGGCCCAAATTTAAATTTTTTTTTTTCTTTTTGTAAAATAGATCATCCACCTCTTTAAACTCTGCCTTGGATATTTAATCAAATTTTGTTATGCTCATTTATATGCATCCTTAAGATAAGATATCTATGCTTTTCCATTAAAAAAATATTAATACAAATGTCTTTCTTAGTAGAAAATCATGAGGAGCTTAGACAAGATAACGAGTCTCATAGAGGTGATGATGTCTAATGATTATGTTGCTCATGCCTCATTGAAAGCTTTTTATTAGGCTACTGCTTATATCTTTCTGCTATGAAATATTATGAAATAGCAATAATATGATAATTAAATAGAATTGTAATATTCATATAAGTAAGGCACTTTTCTGTGATTACTACACAATGAATTATATTTTATGCTCTAGTAAGATGCTTTTTTTATAGTTGTTGAAAATGAACATTAGGTAGTGGTTAAACATGCAGGATAAGCACAAGTCATTGGGTTTTTTTTTCATCATGTTATTCAGTTTGTTTTGTTGCTATCAATATTGAGTATGATTACAACTTTAGGTTATAATGGCTGCTGTGCTGTTATCATATCTAAATGTAGTTGTGTTTTTTTTTAGTGGTTAATTTGCAAGATCTATGCATATTGAGTGAAATGAATCTCTATAAGGGTGAACATATATGCAAGAGGGCGAAAGAAGTTCCTTTTGAGGGTGCAGACCTATACAATGAAGAACTGTAGAGTAGTTATATGACCAACAGTATTTTATGGGATACAATGTTGACTTGCAAGGCAAAAGCATGCTTATAAAGCTCTAAGAAAGTTTTGCAAAGCAAAAGCATGGCTATAAAGTTCTGCTTAGTGATGCTTTTGCTGCATTTGTAACATCATAGGTCATTTGAGCAGTAGCAACAATACCACCAAGTCTAATCCTGCCAGATGAGGTTGTCTATATGAAATTTTTTGTTTTCATTGTGCACGATTAAATAGATGCCCTCCCTAAGTTCCAAATAGAGAAGAACTTTTCTAATGATTTCTTCTCATCTTTCTCGGTGTTCTTATTCCTCTTTTAATATAGACAAAAATTCATAAATTCAATGTTCTAGCAGGGATATTGGATGGTCTATGAGATTCAATTACTGCCCTCTTAAGTGAAATAAGGACACTAGCTGTCATCCATTCCAAAATACTATGTTTGCTGTAATCCACAGTTGCTGTATTGTCAATAAAGTGTGTTATTTTGCAAAAGTTAATTTTGTTATGCTGCCAATAAACTATAAGTTTAAATATTGTTATGAGTTCTTTGAAATTTAAAGACTTTCATTCATCCTAAAGTAATGAGAATACTTCCATCTCTTATATAACGAAGTGTTACATGAATTAGGAGAAACAAATGCTACTACCATGCAATAGAGAATTGAATGCTATCATTCATATAATTACTATCATTCATATTTTATAAATACTATCAGTTACTTTATTCATATGCTGCCATCTTCTAATATGAGATCAAATACATGTTGCCTTCACTTTAGATGTGATAACGTAAGATGATGCCATCACATCTTACCTTTCTTCCCAAATTGAATGAGTTAAATTGCATCCATTTAGTTCAAATGTGATTAAAAGCTGTTACATATTATACTATGATCATATGCTACCAATTATCTTTAGGATTTAAATACTATCATTTGTATTATGAAATTCGCAAGCTGTCATTCTTTCATAAGTATTATGTGCTGTTAGTATATATTAGTAGATTGGATGTTGCCAGTTATCATATAAGAGCCAAAAGTTGCCAAAAGAACATATGTTGTTATATCTCAATTAATGCCAACTGCTGCTATGTATTTTGAAGGAATAACAAGTGTTGTTATTTCTGAAGATGGAACCGATACGATCACCTGGAAATTATATGTTAATAAAATTATATATTGCATATTTCAATTTACAGGCTGTCATTTATTTTATAAGAATAAAATATTATCATTTAATGCTGCTATAAACTTTATAAAATTAAACTACTGTCATGAGATGAAATGCTACCATTATTTGAGATTCCAATGCTGTTATACGATTAATGCCATTCATTTAAATTGCTGCTATTTGTTTTACACTATATGCTGCTTTGTATCATTCAATTCCTGCCATCTAAAGTGAAGTAAGGACACTTGCTGACATTCATTCCAATATATTATGCTTGCTGTAATGTTTCCACTAGCTTCTAATAATTGATCTATACGAAATATGTATTATTAGCTAAAATAAAATGGTCAAGTGATTACAGGTTGCCATCATAAGAGATAAATGATGTCAATCACTGCCATTTTATAGTTGGCAACATCTAATAAAGTGAGGATAAATGAGGAAATTGCTGCCATTTATTTTGTACTCATATGCTACTAAGAGTAATCATATTATTAAATGCTATCTTAAGTCAAGAGCTGCTATCATAGAGGGTTAAGTTGTTGTAATGCTGTCACTATACATATGATCAAATACTGCTACCTTTAGTCAATGAGACTATAAGTAATGTAATGTTATCAAATGTTGTCCATTAAATCAATAGTAGAGAGAAAAATAGAAATATTTAGAAATGCTGAATCTTTATAAGTTTTATTTTATAATTGCAGAATTTAAACTAAAATTCATTTCATGCTAAGAATGTATAGTTCTACACTTTATACAGTAGAATAACGCTGCCCTTCTCTTATAAGTAATCAAATGCTGCTTTTAAATTAACTCTTGTTTCTTTATATTAAAATGCTGACTTTAACAAATGATTCCTTGCAGGATAGGTTGTAAATATAGGATTGCTAAAATAAATGCTATATGTGAAAAACCACATAAAGCTGCTCTTATAAATGCTAAATTTTACTTCTGCATTTTATATAGTATATATAAATTGATTAATATAGTTTGGTATATGTGAAATTATATTAGAATTGGAAATGAGCAGTCCTGTAAAAAGGACTGAACTCTATTTATAGAATTGGAAATGAGTAGTCCTGTAAAAAGGACTAAACTCTATTTTAGAACTAGAATTAAACTCTATTTTTAGAACTGGAAATGAGCAATCTCGAGAAAGGGATTGAACACTAATTTAGAATTAGAGATTGATTGTGAAAATGGAAAATTTGAACAAAAACAAAGGAGACTCTACCGAAATTTTTAAGGATTTTAAATAAGTATTTCTTTTATCTTTCTAAATTCAAAATTATATGGGAATGAACTTACATTCATTCTACTTCTATTTAGAATTGACTTAAGATCTGATATCTTTAAGTCAATGTGGAGTTTAATTAACTCCAATTATAGAGTAAATCAGTAAAAATTTAGATAACAAAAAGATATCACATACATTTACAATTTTGTAATCTATTAAAAGCTTGCCTAGCTTTGAGCCTCTTTCCTTGAACATTCATTCAAGAATATTGTGCATAAATAAAGATTTTTCTTAAAATCTTAAAGGGGAATGACTTATGGCAATTTGAGTACAAAAGAAAGTGCTTATATTAGAACTTCACATTTTATGGAGGGTTAATGTGAATGTTCATCTTCCCCACTGTATCTGGTTAAGCAGACGTGCTTAACTCCTCGCCTATTCTGTTGTGTACTCCTACAGAATGAGGCTTTTCTAAATGTAACTTTAACTTAAAATATAAGATATTTTCTTATAATTGAAAAATCTCTTCATAACTGTTTAGATATGCTTTCGTATCATAGTCTTAGACTATGATTATCTTAGATTGAGAATCCAAGATACTTCCTCATTTCCTTTAGCTTTACACTCTCTATTTTTAGTTTGTGTATTGCTTGCTTCAGTTAATTTGAATACAGTGTATGTTGCTTAATTTCAATTTATGATTCACTGTATGTCAATTGCTTACTTATCATACTTTCATTTGATCATATAAATTGCTTACATTTCACGCGCATATTAATTTTTAACCTTTAAAATATTCTCCCTTACCAATTTTTAGAAAAAGGTTAGAACTTTAAATAGAAAGTGAGTATTTTTACTCAATGATTTTCATACTGTTTTCCTTACAGTTGCACTCTTTACTTTCCCATACTATATAGCTTTTCCAGCACCACTGCATACTTAAATTGTAAATTATAATTGTGATATCTTGTTAATCTAAAAACATAACCAATTTTAAAATGTGCTTAGACTGTTTAGTCTAACTACACTTTTTCTTTTTTTTGGCTTTGCCCTATCATATTTAAATACCAAAATATGATAGATCAAATGCCCTTTTTTTCAGGTGATGCAGGTCCAAGTAGTTGACAGACTTATAAAGAATTCTGCTTCCGCTTTATTTTTAAATTACATGTATAAGTGAGAGAGAGTGATTTACTTACTTCACTTTTCTCTTACTTTTAAAGTTTGTAATAAACTATTTAAGTTACTTTTGCTTACCTTT
Organism: Gastrodia elata; assembly: GCA_016760335.1. NCBI lineage: Eukaryota > Viridiplantae > Streptophyta > Magnoliopsida > Asparagales > Orchidaceae > Gastrodia > Gastrodia elata. The sequence goes on from CM028669.1 coordinate 20,716,825, forward strand.
ACTAATATGTGTTGTATCTTCTATAAACTGCTTAGGATGAATGAGTGAATTTATCTAATTTCTAGCATTGTAGATATTTGTAATATCGCATCTATATGTATCTTCACTTTCATTTATTTAACTTAACAAATGCTCAAAAAGATACTTGGCCACTTAGCATCAACACTTGAATAATTTTCTTCTAATTAAGTGTTGGGTGCTAAGGTAACACCCCAATATCTGGATTAATCTTCTATCCAATTATTGGGGTCGTTACAGTTGGTATCAGAGCCAAGGTTGAGAATGTTAAGTTAAAAGAGAGATATCCACTCATCCCAGTTAACAACCTAGAAAGGTAAAAGTACTTAAAGAATGTCATCTTAGGAAAGTGAATGAACTTTAAATTCAATAATTGATAAAATCTTATTTGAATTAAATAAATGATTCTAAGAGTAAATAATCTAGAATCTGAACTAGAATATACTTCTAATTTCTTTTGAAGTCATTTATGACTTGTAATTCCTATTTCCCTTCCATTTTTTCTGTGTACTTCTCCAAATTACTTCAATTTTTAAATAATTTCTATGCGAATCCTTTCTTTTCCAAGCTTCCAAATTTCTTTTCTTAATCTCCTTGGAATGGATTATAATCTGATAAATCCTTTCCTTCAACAAATATAGAAGTTGAATCATTTGTCCCACCTCCTAATAAGAATATAAGGGAGTTAATGCAAAAGATTAAAGTTTTGGTTGAAACCCAAGCAAGGGTGGTTGAGAGGATTGCTTCTATAAGTGCTTCCTTTCACCCATCTTCAACCTTTTCACTTTCATTTCTATTTTTCATACTTCATATTATGAATTTTCATTAGTTATAATTAGAGTTATTTTCCCTGTTAAAGGAACTCTAATTTTAAGAACCAACTTTGTATCATTCTCTGCATTAAGGGTGCTTGTCACTCCTGCATTTCAGTGAGTAGTACATTTCTTTAAGTTTACAGCATTACAACTTGAGTAATACTTAGATAATCCAAATGCCAATATAAGATTTGATCAATTAAGTCAGTATAATGTTGTAACAATCTTCTCTAAGAAAAGAAACTCCTTTAAAGTAGGATGAAGGCTTAGAATCTTCATAAGTATGGCTTGACCTTTGGTCATGTATACCAGGAAGTATCTCTAGATAGTGAAAATGTGTTAATTTAGATATTAAAAGTACTGTATCTTTGGAGGCGATGATTTTTCTAGATTGGCAAGAGAATGGTTTCATTACAACACTTTAGTATTGGATGCCATTAAATGTCCAGATCTTACACGTCTGCTGATGTTAGAACAGTTCCTTAATATCTATACCATGAACTGGTTGAGTTATACTAATGATATGTTCGTTCATGTGTACAACCATTTTCACCAAGCTCCTTCCTATGAAAATTTTAGATCTATGTTTTATAATGGATTTCATCAAGTATAGTGTTATTTCTTTTTACACTATTTTCTTCTTCATTAATAGTTTAATGAATACAGTTCTTTCCACTTGTACTCTTCCTTCTTCCTTTCAATTAATGCATCTTCAAAATCTTCCAAATTAAGGAGAATTTTTTTTTTTCAAAATTTTCAAACTTCTAATTAATCTTGCTTTTTCTTAGCATGAATTCTAATCCAAACTTATCTTTATATCGATTACAAACTTCAATACAAGTTTAAGGATGAATTATTGAGTAGAATTCATTCGACCCAAGGTGTTAAGTAAATCCTAATCAAAGAATTCTAAGTAAGAATCTAATTAAATTATTCCCCTAAATTGGTGAGGACTTAAGGAGCCAGACTTAGTCGTTACCTATAAAATTTAGGAGACTCGATTTAAAATCATTCTGTATCCTACTACTATATCAATTTTTCAGAATTATTGGGAGGTGCAAGATTAATAACATACCAGTAGGAGGAGTTGAGGCTGAAGAAGAAGCCTTATATCCTCTAGAGAATTATGAAGTAACCTCGGAGGATAAGAATCCAATCGCCTCAAACTTCCCTAGTGATTAAACCACCGCAACTTTAGGTGTGGATCGATCATCATACTTTAAATCCAAAATCCAATTTCTATTAAATTTCTAACACCAGCTTATGCAATTATGCCTTTCTCCTGTGACAAAATCATTTCCTTTTCAAAGGAGTGATCTGAATAGATGTGCAGTTAATCTTCATACTGCTCTATTGAGGGTGTAATCCCTTGTTTCCAATTAGCACCATTGAAGGTAGGAACTGCATCAAGCTTGATTTCAATTTTAATTTCTAAAATTTTCGGTCATCCCTATCTTAATTTTTTTGCAATTCCATTCCTCATTGTGGATGGAATAGGAATTAAGTTAACTTCTTAATTTAGGATATGAGTAGTGCATTGTTCTTGTACTACTTAGATAGAAATCTTATATTTCTTCTTCTTAAATAGTATGGCAAGGAGATTGCCTTAACATCCATTTAGATCTTAGTAAGAAGTAAGATTAGTAAGAAGTAAGATGAGCTAGCTGATTCCTCTGCTTAAATAGGATAATAAGAAAAATTACATAGTATCTAAGTGGATCATATTAACATTAAGATAGCTAGTCTATTAAGTCTCTACCTAAATTGATGGATAGGACTTTAATTTTTAAATTAATTAGAAATCCTAAACCTTATGTGTTTAGAAGCTTAAGTTAAGAGATTTAAACACCATATTTGGAGCTTGATCTCTTGACTCTTAATCTTGATAGATTATATCAAGGTTTACTCATAGTGTAAATAAGATGATCCATTTAAACCATTTAACTTCATTAGTCGAAATTGACTTATTGAAGTTAGAACTTGATGAGTTCTAATACTGATTTTATAAGACCATTCAACTGAGTTTACACTAATAGTAGGATCTTGTGGATCCTGACTTTGTGTATTCCTAGTATAGATTAAAATGATAGTTTCACCAATAATAGAAAAGTGAAAGATGAGTATAGAATCTGTAAATCCGACTGCAGACGAGTCTACAGAAACTACACTTATGTCTGTTCCTTTAATATTATTGGGTGGCAGTAGGCTGTCTCAACTTTTGTAGAAGTCCTTCTGGTGGCCGAGCACCAAAAGTGGTATTGCTATCTTTATCTCTAAGTGCCTACCCTATGATTTATAGAGGCTGTGCACCAGAAGATTAGTAGACTTCTTAAGCTGATGAAATTTCTTTTTAGAAGTGGTTTTTCATCTCCATGGATAATTGTAATCTTGCCAAAAGGCTAACCAAAGAGGTGTTGTGAAATTGGTGTTTATCAATAAACTCACCAAACCACTTCTTTCCTTTCAATTTTTCTAATTTGACTCAATAAGAAGGTTAGTCAGGTTCCATTATTTAATAATCCTTTATCTACCTGAGACACTGAATGATGACTATAAGGCAAAAATGACATACTTACATCTTGATTTGATCAAACTATAAAGAAAAACCTAAGGATCATCTTAAATATGAGTACTGTGGTACATCCCCAGATTAATCTTTACGCTAAATGAGTAAATCAAATTCTAAATGTTTTCTTACATCTATGTGTTATAGATTTCAGTAAAGCATGGGAAGATCATTAAAGTGTTAGTGGAGAGTTTGCCTACATTATTATTTATTAGTTCAGTATTAATATAACTCCTTCTGAGACTCTTTTGGGAAGAGATGTACAACTCCAATTCCTTAGACTGATGTAGAAGACTCTCAACTTTCTAATTCTGAGTTTTTAGAAGAGATCCTTAAGAAAATTCTTATGATCAAGAGTAGTTTAATTGGCAGCGTATGATGTATAAAGAAATAAGTATGATGCTTGCCACAAACTCTTGAATTTCCTAATCAGATAGATTTAATCCTTCTGTTTCCATTGTCAACTCTTTAAACTTCCTTTTTCATTTTCTTTTCCCTGTCCTTAATTGTTGTGTGTCGTGGACGACACTCTTTTTTAAGGGGGGGAGTCTTAATAACCCAGATATTGTTACATGTCAATTAGTGAATCTAATTGACTCTAAATCTCTTTCATTACTCTTACAATAAAGTTAAAAGTCTGCACCTCAAATTTCGTGCGAATTGGAGATCGTTAGTCGATTTCCAATGTTTCCTGGTTTTCAAATAATTCTGAAGATACCTAAATTATTTAAATATCAGAATTAAAAATCGATTCCGCCATTGGACTCAGTAACTCCAAATTAGCTAAGAATGTTATTCTGTGAATTTTTGGAAAATCGTTGATTTTCCCGAATTTTCGGCTGAATTTCGATCGCTCAAAAATTTTCATTAAAATTTGGATTCCAATTTAAGTAAAATAAAAATATAATAAAAATATCTACTTGTAAAGCCAAATGAAAGGATTCTACTGCAAAAATTTGAGCGTGTTTGGGATCCCGGATTGTCCTGAATAAATTCATAAAGTTTAAATTTCAAAGGCTAATAATATAAAAAAAATAAATCAGAATTTGGAAATTTTTGTATATCTAAGTCAAGCGTCATATGAGAATGCTATGTTTCAAGTTTCGTTAACTTTCGAGTTTCCGATTTATCATAATTAATTTTTTAAGTTTTTCACTTAAAAATCAATATAAAATAAAATACTTGTCCGAATTTAATAATTTTTAAACTCAAGCGTTTGTCTTATCAAGACGGCCGTTTCGATACCAAGTTTGTAATTTTTGGAGCTTAAATGACTCCAGATCTTGGCTCAGAAATTCCAGTCGTTTATTTTAATCTAACGGCTGATATTAAATCCTAGATTTACTTCTTATCTCTTAACCTAAGTTATCTAATCAACCAAAATTTCCTTCTTTAACCTAAATCGTACAGCCGACACTCCATACGCACGCAATCCTCTCGGTCCCGAGAGCCGCTCCTTCGGCTCGAGGAGGATGACGCGTGCCACTCGCCGCTGCCCTCGCCAATGGGAGGGCTAGCAGAGAGTGAGCTGCCATCCTTATCTCGCTCGAGACCCATGCCGATCCTCTCCATATCTTCGAGCATACAACCTCTCGGCAAAAAGGGGGGATTGAGAAGACAGCAAAGGCGAGCCCGAGTCCTCCTCCTTCGTCGAGAACCCTTCCAGCCGAACCTTCCAAGTCAAGCCTTCTCTCTCGCCGACACCTCCAATCGTCAAACGCTTTTCTAGCCGATCCGCTTCATCCCGTCGGCTTCAAATAAAAGTACTCCTTTCGAATTCTCCTCTTAATATCGTTCGCATAATGTGAATTGAAACTATCAAATGAGGATAGGTTTATTCTATACTTAAACGTGGCTATATAATACTACTATAGATATGTGCTTCTATTCAAAGAAATTTCGTACATCATACAAATCTACTATCAAGTGTTGTTTACATAAGATGAATGTTAACTTAGGATTTTATGTTGAGGAAACTATCAAGATTGAGTAAAATCTGCTATTATATTTTATTTAAGTCATATAGAGCTAGCAAACATAGTCGTCATGGTTGAAAGATTCAAGTTTGAATTTTTATTACATTAATTAGAAGATGCAAAGTCGTTTAAGGCATCAGGCGATAAGACAATGGAAGCTTGTTCTCTACCTAGTAATAAAGTTTTATATGCCTTTTAAGGCATCAAGTGAGAGATTTAGTGAAATTTTTCTATTCATTGTATATTTTCTTGATGGTTGACATATTGAATTTGATGCTATATGCTGCATGCATCATGTGACAAGGGGCTTTAAAAATATATTTAAGCTCTTGCATGAAAGCATTGTTCTTACATAATCAAGCAGTAGTTTTAAATGCCAACTTAACTTTGCCCCTTGTTTCTAATTTTCAGATCACATTGTCAGCAAGGGCATATCTACTAATTAACTTTATTTAATGCGAAATGCTAGATTTTCCAACAAATCAACAATAAATTTGTAGAAGTTTGCAATAATTTATAAGGTAGAGAGCATGGACCAAATTTAATTTTTTTTTTTTTTTCTTTTTGTAAAATAGATCATCCACCTTTTTAAACTCTGCCTTGGATATTTAATCAAATTTTGTTATGCTCATTTATATGCATCCTTAAGATAAGATATCTATGCTTTTGAATTAAAAAAATATTAATACAAATGTCTTTCTTAGTAGAAAATCATGAGGAGCTTAGACAAGATAACGAGTCTCATAGAGGTGATGATGTCTAATGATTATGTTGCTCATGCCTCATTGAAAGCTTTTTATTAGGCTGCTGCTTATATCTTTCTGCGATGAAATATTATGAAATAGCAATAATATGATAATTAAATAGAATTGTAACGTTCATATAAGTAACGCACTTTTCTGTGATTACTACACAATGAATTATATTTTATGCTCTAGTAAGATGCTTTCCTTATAGTTGTTGAAAATGAACATTGGGTAGTGGTTAAATATGCAGGATAAGAACAAGTCATTGGGTTTTTTTTTCATCATGTTATTCAGTTTGTTTTGTTGCTATCAATATTGAGTATGATTACAACTTTAGGTTATAATGGCTGCTGTGCTGTTATCATATCTAAATGTAGTTGTGTTTTTTTTTAGTGGTTAATTTGCAAGATCTATGCATATTGAGTGAAATGAATCTCTATAAGGGTGAACATATATGCAAGAGGGCGAAAGAAGTTCCTATTGTGGGTGCAGACCTATACATTGAAGAACTGTAGAGTAGTTATAAGACCAACAGTATTTTATGGGATACAATGTTGACTTGCAAGGTAAAAGCATGCTTATAAAGCTCTAAGAAAGTTTTGCAAAGCAAAAGCATGGCTATAAAGTTCTGCTTAGTGATGCTTTTGCTGCATTTGTAACATCATAGGTCATTTGAGCAGTAGCAACAATACCACCAAGTTTAATCCTGCCAGATGAGGTTGTCTATATGAAATTTTTTGTTTTCATTGTGCATGATTAAATAGATGCCCTCCCTAAGTTCCAAATAGAGAAGAACTTTTCTAATGATTTCTTCTCATCTTTCTCGGTCTTCTTCTTCCTCTTTTAATATAAATAAAAATTCATAAATTCAATGTTCTAGCAGGGATATTGGATGGTCTATGAGATTCAATTACTGCTCTCTTAAGTGAAATAAGGACACTAGCTGTCATCCATTCCAAAATACTATGTTTGCTGTAATCCACAGTTGTTGAATTGTCAATAAAGTGTGTTATTTTGCAAAAGGTAATTTTGTTATGCTGCCAATAAACTATAAGTTTAAATATTGTTATGTGTTCTTTGAAATTTAAAGACTTTCATTCATCCTAAAGTAATGAGAATACTTCCATCTCTTATATAACGAAGTGTTACATGAATTAGGAGAAACAAATGCTACTACCATGCAATAGAGAATTGAATGCTATCATTCATATAATTACTATCATTCATGTTTTATAAATACTATCAATTACTTTATTCATATGCTGCCATCTTCTAATATGAGATCAAATACATGTTGCCTTCACTTTAGATGTGATAACATAAGATGATGCCATCACATCTTACCTTCCTTCCCAAATTGAATGAGTTAAATTGCGTCCATTTAGTTCAAATGTGATTAAAAGCTGTTACATAGTATATTATGATCATATGCTACCAATTATCTTTAGGATTTAAATACTATCATTTGTATTATGAAATTCGCAAGCTGTCATTCTTTCATAAGGATTACGTGCTGTTAGTATATATTAGTAGATTGGATGTTGCCAATTATCATATAAGAGCCGAAAGTTGCCAAAAGAACATATGTTGTTATATCTCAATTAATGCCAACTGCCGCTATGTATTTTGAAGGAATAACAAGTGTTGTTATTTCTGAAGATGGAACCGATACGATCACCTGGAAATTATATGTTAATAAAATTATATATTGCATATTTCAATTTACAGGCTGTCATTCATTTTATAAGAATCAAATATTATCATTTAATGCTGCTATAAATTTTATAAAATCAAACTGTTGTCATGAGATGCAATGCTACCATTAATTGAGATTCCAATGCTGTTATACGATTAATGCCATTCATTTAAATTGCTGCTATTTGTTTTACACTATATGCTACTATGTATCATTCAATTCCTGCCATCTAAAGTGAAGTAAGGACACTTGCTGACATTCATTCCAATATATTATGCTTGCTGTAATGTTTCCACTAGCTGCTAATAATTGATCTATACGAAATATGTATTATTAGCTAAAATAAATTGGTCAAGTGATTACAGGTTGCCATCATAAGAGATAAATGATGTCAATCACTACCATTTTATAGTTGGCAACATCTAATGAAGTGAGGATAAATGAGGAAATTACTGCCATTTATTTTGTACTCATATGCTACTAAGAGTAATCATGTTATTAAATGATATCTTAAGTTAAGAGCTGCTATCATAGAGGGTTAAGTTGTTGTAATGCTGTCACTATACATATGATCAAATACTACTACCTTTAGTCAATGAGACTATAAGTAATGTAATGTTATCAAATGTTGTCCATTAAATCAATAGTAGAGAGAAAAATAGAAATATTTAGAAATGCTGAATCTTTATAAGTTTTATTTTATAATTGCAGAATTGAAACTAAAATTCATTTCATGCTAAGAATGTATAGTTCTACACTTTATACAGTAGAATAGTGCTGCCATTCTCTTATAAGTGATCAAATGCTGCTTTTAAATTAATTCTTGTTTCTTTATATTAAAATGCTGACTTTAACAAATGATTCCTTGCAGGATAGGTTGTAAATACAGGATTGCTTAAATAAATGTTATATGTGAAAAACCACATAAAGCTGCTCTTATAAATGCTAAATTTTACTTTTGCATTTTATATAGTATATATAAATTGTTTAATATAGTTTGGTATATGTGAAATTATATTAGAATTGGAAATGATCAGTCCTGTAAAAAGGACTGAACTCTATTTATAGAATTGGAAATGAGCAGTCCTGTAAAAAGGACTGAACTCTATTTTAGAACTATAATTAAACTCTATTTTTAGAACTGGAAATGAGCAATCCCGAGAAAGTGATTGAACTCTAATTTAGAATTGGAGATTGATTGTGAAAATGAAAAATTTGAACAAAAATAAAGTAGACTCTACCGAAATTTTTAAGGATTTTAAATAAGTATTTCTTTTATCTTTCTAAATTCAAAATTATATGGGAATGAACTTACATTCATTCTACTTCTATTTTGAATTGACTTAAGATCTGATATCTTTAAGTCAATGTGGAGTTTAATTAACTCCAATTATAGAGTAAATCAGTAAAAATTTAGATAACAAAAAGATATCACATACATTTACAATTTTTGTAATCTATTGAAAGCTTGCCTAGCTTTGAGCCTCTTTCCTTGAACATTCATTCAAGAATATTGTGCATAAATAAAGATTTTTCTTAAAATCTTAAAGGGGAATGACTTATGGCAATTTGAGTACAAAAGAAAGCGCTTATATTAGAACTTCACATTTTATGGAGGGTAAATGTGAATGTTCATCTTCCCCACTGTATTTGGTTAAGCAGACGTGCTTAACTCCTCGCCTATTCTGTTGTGTACTCCTACAGAATGAGGCTTTTCTAAATATAACTTTAACTTAAAATATAAGAGATTTTCTTATAATTGAAAAATCTCTTCATAACTGTTTAGTTATGCTTTCGTATCATAGTCTTAGACTATGATTATCTTATATTAAGAATCTAAGATACTTCCTCATTTCCTTTAGCTTTACACTCTCCATTTTTAGTTTGTGTATTGCTTGCTTCAGTTAATTTGAATACAATATATGTTGCTTAATTTCAATTTATGATTCACTGTATGTCAATTGCTTATTTAGCATACTTTCATTTGATCATATAAATTGCTTACATTTCACGCGCATATTAATTTCTAATCTTTAAAATATTCTCCCTTACCAATTTTTAGAAAAAGGTTAGAACTTTAAATAGAAAGTGAGTATTTTTACTCAATGATTTTCATACTGTTTTCCTTACAGTTGCACTCTTTACTTTCCCATACTATATAGCTTTTCCAGCACCACTGCATACTTAAATTGTAAATTATAATTGTGATATCTTGTTAATCTAAAAATATAGTCAATTTTAAAATGTGCTTAGACTGTTTAGTCTGGCTACACTTTTTTTCTTTTTTTTGGCTTTGCCCTATCATATTTAAATACCAAAATATGATAGATCAAATGCCCTTTTTTTTCAGGTGATGTAGGTCCAAGTAGTTGATAGACTTATAAAGAATTCTGCTTCCGCTTAATTTTTAAATTACATGTATAAGTGAGAGAGAGTGATTTACTTACTTCACTTTTCTCTTACTTTTAAAGCTTGTAATAAACTATTTAAGTTACTTTTGCCTACATTTACTAATCTGTGTTGTATCTTCTATAAACTACTTGGGATGAATGAGTGGATTTATCTAATTTCTAGCATTGTAGATATTTGTAATATCGCATCTATATGTATCTTCACTTTCATTTATTTAACTTAACAAATGCTCAAAAAGATACTTGGCCACTTAGCATCAACACTTGAATAATTTTCTTCTAATTAAGTGTTGGGTGCTAAGGTAACACCCCAATATCTAGATTAATCTTCTATCCAATTATTGGGGTCATTACATATCGGTTGGGTACCAGGGATCAATTCAATAGAGAATTCTACTTCTCTGAAAGGAGGTACACCAGGCAATTATTCTGGGAACACATCGGTGAATTCTTTGACTACCTTACAATCAGAAAGAGAGATACTCTCTTTTGTTTTGCCCATCATAGTAACTATGTAAGAATTACAATCCTCAACAATCAACTGTTCAGCTTTAATTGCATTTATTAAGGATAACTGCGTGCTGGTTTTTCCTACAAACATTTCAGGCTTGCCCTGTGAGTGGAGCGTGACTTTCTTTTTATGGCAGTTTATCACGACATTATTGTTACTAAGCTAATTCATCCCAAGGATGATATCAAAGTTTGCTATTGGCAGGATTATTAGTTTGGCATGGAATTCTCGATCATTTATCGGGACTTTGATATTACAAAATTTATGGGCACTTAGTTGGGTTCCAGATGGAAGCACAACACTCAATGTTTGTGCTAAGTTGCACGCGTGAAGTTTAAGGTTATTGACAAATCGTTCAGAGATAAATGAGTGACTAGCACCGGTATCGAATAATACATTACAAGGTTGGTTATTGAAATAAGGTGTGCCTAGTTCATATGAATTACATTAATGATTTGCAAGTAGTGAGAGTATAGAAATGCAATTATCAAAGGAAAAATTCAGAGATGTGTACCTGAAATCACATTGTTATCTTCTGCGGCTTCAATAGGAGTTAAGGCATATACTCGTGCAGGACCAGCAGGACGATTGTTAGTCTGCCGTCGTGTATAGTTCTGAGAATTAGGAGCTGGTAGCTGTGCGTGAGCAACTTTAGAAGCAGGTGCTAGCATTATAGCCAGATTTCGTTCCCTCCGATTCAGTAGAGTTGCTCTGAACGCTTGCTTCTTCTGGTAGGGTTTCATTGGAACTCCGTCTACCGTTTCTGTGTGGTCGCACTGATAGAACCTGTGGCCTGTACGCCCACAATTGAAACACCTCTGGCCAAAGTGGTAACACTTACCATACGGATGGGGCTTAGTACAGTTTTGAATTTGTTCGGTAGTAGGTGCAGTTTCTAGCTGATATACTTTTATAGGGTTAGATCCGTGTCTCTTGAAGTTTCTCGCGAGTTTAGAGTTGTTTGTGCTTTTCAATTAAGATCCTCTTTAGATTGGTGATGCTCAATCACCTTAGTCGTTTCCACCAGTTTGAAGAAGCTAGTCAGACAGAGCGGCACGATTTGATTCTTCAGTGAATCTCAGAGTCCACAAAGAAAGCGGTGGCACTTAGCTGACTCAGAATGAGTTACTTTTGGTACAAAATAAATCAATCTACGAAATTCCCTTTCATATTCAGCTATTGAATGACTCCCTTGAGTCAACTTCATGATTGTGTCTACAATAATATTTTGTGCAGATGGGGGAATGAATTCGGTTTTGAAGGCCTCGATGAACTCATGACAGGGGATGTCTTCTAACTCGCAGTCAACGAACTTGATATTTCGGATCTCTTCCCACCAATATTCTGCTTTTGCATGAAATAGACAGGTGGCGAGACGGACAGCTTCCGAGTTCGGGACCTTCAGACTAATGAGATCCCTTTCCATAGCTTTCAGCCAATCGGTTGTATCCATTGGTGACAGGTTCCCACCAAAGGTTGGGGGTCTTAACCTCAGGAAATTGTGAAGGAGGTTATCCATTGAGTGATGGTAAGAAAAAATAGTTTGTGGAGCAAGAACTGTTAGAGCAGCAACAGTGACTAGAGTTGCACAATCATTTAGTAATTTATGTATGATAATTGCCTGTTGAGCCTGATTTTATATCAGAGTTTCCACCATGGCTCGCAAATGAGCCACCATGGCTCGCAAATGAGCCACCTCATCGTTAGAACTACTAGAAGCGATGGTGTTCTTGACAAGAGTAACGGTAGGTGATGATCCGGAATCTATTCTAGTTTTATTAAGAAAAGAAGACAAACTTAGAATTTACTCTAAGGAAGAGAAATCAAAATATTTCATTAATTATAGAGATAAAGGATTATAATGCCAAAACTATAAATCTACTAGGGTTGCTTGAAAATGAGATAACAATTATCCTAACTAACACTCAAACACTATCAATATATTCTGCCCTAAAGGCTACACAAAAGTCCTCAAAGGTGACTTCCCAACGCTTTCTATTACGCCTCTTCTCGAGCCTTGCAATGATTTCATACCACCAAACTCCGGCGTAGTCCAACATCAGGTCCATCACAATATCTACATAAAGTGACTCAGGACACTCTATGTGTATCAGAATGGACTCCACTCAGCTCAACCATTCTTGTGCGTATATGGGGAAGTTGAGCCCTCGGTATATTGCTTGCTGTATAAGCTTCTCCAGGACCAAGATCCCTTTTGCTGAAACTCCTTCAATCTGCTAGTTGCTTTCCTGCCTCCATTTGAAGCTACAGTTCCAAGTTATCTTGAAAGCATGCAGATAATAATCTATATCGGACTCTCCAGAATTCATTTGACTCTGAGGATAGATTTTTATTAAGTTTTTGTTAGACTCAAGATGACTAACTTATTAGGATGGGAGTATCCTCCTTCTACATTTTGCAGAGAGTTAATGGTACTATTATGTTATGGATGTTACATGTATATCAATGTTTGTATTTTAGAACAACGGTCCATTAGATAGAAAGGAATCATAGATCCTATTTTGACATCTTATCATGTTCTCTAATACCAACTATGGGGCCCCCATACTGACAATAAGAAGTACGGTGCTCCAACTGTGGCAAATCCCCAACTTAAGTAAAGTTAGGTAAACCCAACCTGCCTTAAGCCAAGGACTTGTCACCAAGTACTATAACATTCATCAATATATATACAAATATCAAAGTGGCAGAAGCAATAGGTGAGTAGTGACATCCACAAGCACAATATAGTAGAAAAGAAAAGAAGACAATATAGTAACTCATCATAATGCAGAAATGCAATACATCAAGAATTAATTATTACAAACTAAATTTTTAAAAGAAAACACAAAGGTCACTCAATCTTACTGAAAAGAAATACAGAATCTATCTAAACTACAATAGCAAGGTCCTCCTCCTGAACGGGCTCCTCTCCTGCAGCACTGCCCATGAACAAGTCTGAATCTGACATTTATCAGTATCATAAATGTCAGGGCCCCAGCCAACAAAACAAAAAGGTTAAATTAGACAATTGTCTAATTACATTTTAGGCTATTTTAATGAACTAATTACTTTAAAGATATCACATTTAAATTATCTAAACATGCGAGCAGTAGTGGGTGCGACAAGCTATGAAGGAAAAAGATAACCATAAACTATCCATTTATAGCCAGCAACTAGTATAAAAAATAACATACAATATGAAATAAACAAGGTGAGGCAAAAAGCTAAAAGAGACAGCAACTAAAATACAATTCTGAACCTAATATGATTATGATCATATTAACATATGTTGAGTATATAAAGAACACAAATGCTAAAAACAAACATGCAATTATAGCATCCTAAATATGCCAATATACGTAAGTAAGCCATAAGAGTATATATACGACGTGCTGATCTAGGAACAAAAAAGTAAAGAAAGCCACTGAGACATGTGGCAAAAACAAAGCAATCCATGTAAAAACCACTGAGGCATGTGGCAAAAGTGCGCAAATACTGAAAATAAGGCCACTGAAGCATGTGGCAAAGCAAAAAGAAAATGATACTGAACAATCCAGCTATAGTAGTAATAAGCCTAAGATATAGTACTGCCATACCAGCCAATAGGCCATACAGGGCCTCCATAATATGAGATCAATCAATCAATCCCCAACCTAGCCATCCAAATCTGCTAGGTTTGAGTCCATTCTATATAATACTACTAATGAAGAGGCAGACTAAGCTAGGACATATTCTACCAACTACAAACACTAAAATACCTGAATGATATGTAATTCAAATACTAACTTAGGATGTATCATCCATATTCTAAGTTCTCCTATTTTGCTCAAGAAATAAGGCTCAATATCCAAGGTATGCCAAGCATATCTAGTTAAGGTAAGCAAGAGACTCAATCTAGACTTATGTGATATATTGTGGCAGCCCTGCCCCACCATGGTCCTGTTAACCCTTAAGTTAACATGATTACGGTGGAGGGGTCACCAAATAACAAGGTCCCCACTTAGGATTGGATTAGATACACATTCTAATCCAACTTAACTAAGAACTTTGCCATTCAATCCATAAGAATTATCACTAAATGACTATACATGAACTCAGAGTGTGGAAGCATAAAAAGTAATACATCCATCCAATACAGTATAAATATAACAATACAGAATAAGTAAAGTGCTGAAAGAGAAATATGAACCTGTATTATTACAACAATTAATAAGTTTAAAAGAACTGAAAGGAAACTCTCAATCTCACTGTAAGAAAGAAAACTAAAACTACAGATCTTCAGGAACAGGCTCCTCCTCCAATGGTAAGCTCTCCACATTAGTTTTTCCTGGATGGTACTGGATATCTAAGTCATAATCACTAATTAATTATAGCCATCTTCTTTGCCTACAGTTCAATTCTCTCTGGGTAAAGATGTACTTCAGACTTTGGTGGTCTGTGAATATGGAGCATTAAACTCCGTACAAATAATGGCGCCAGATTTTTAATGCAAAAATTAATGCTGCCAATTCTAAATCATGTACAGCATAGTTCCTTTCATGGGTTTTAAGCTGGCGAGATGCGTACGCTATAACTTTGCCTTCTTGCATTAATACGCATCCTAACCCAATTCCAGATGCATCTGTATACACCTGATAATTAACTCCTTCTTTAGGAAGAACTAAAACTGGAGCAGAAGTTAATGCGTCCTTTATAGACTGAAATGCAGTTTCACATTCTTCTGACCAAACAAATGGAACTGCCTTCTGGGTTAATTTTGTAAGAGGTGCGGCAAGTTGGGAGAAGCCTTTAACAAACTTTCTGTAATATCTGGCTAGACCCAGAAAACTATGAATTTCAGTAACTATCTTGGGCTGAACCCAATCCTAAATAGCACTAATCTTGCTCTGGTCTACTTGAATTCCACGAGCATCAACCACATGTCCAAGAAATGATACAGAATCTAACCAAAATTCACACTTAGAGTATTTAGCATATAACTCATTTTCTCTGAGTTTTTCCAGAACCAATCTCAAGTGCTCTTCATGATCCTTTACTGTCTTGGAGTAAAGATATCATCAATAAAAACTATAATAAATTTATCTAGATAAGGTTTCAGAACTCTCTGCATTAAGTCCATGAACAGAGATGGGGCATTAGTGAGACCAAATGACATTACAAGAAACTCAAAATGCCCATATCGCATTCTGAATGTTGTTTTCTCTACATCTGAGTCATTTACCTTCACTTGATGATACCCTGACCTTAAATCAATTTTAGAGAACACTACAGCACCGGCAAGTTGATCAAACAGGTCATCTATACGAGGTAGTGGGTATCTATTTTTAATAGTAACTTTATTCAGCTCCCTGTAGTCTATGCACATTCTCATAGACCCATCTTTCTTCTTTACAAATAATACTGGAGCTCCCCACGGGGACATACTTGGTTTAATAAACCTCTTATTTAGCAGTTCTTATAATTGCTCATTTAACTCTTGCAGTTCTTTTGGGGCCATTCTATATGGTGCTTTTGATAGAGGTTGTGTCCCCAGAACTACATTTATTTCAAATTCTACTTCTCTAGTTGGAGGTAAACCAGGCAGATCTTCAGGGAAAATATCTTCAAAATCTCTAACAACTTTTATTTTAAAGATTGGGGTTACTTCTTTGCTACTACCCATCATCACCATCAGAATACAACTATAACATTTGCACACCATTTTCTCTGCTTGAATTGCATTGATTAAGGAGCTACTAGTGCTGAACTTTCCAATAAACGTTGTTGAAGCTTCTGGAGTTTGCAAGATAACCTTCTTCTTTTGACAGTTAATAGTAACGTTATGTATACTAAACCAATTCATGCCTAGTATGATATCAAAATTTACTATAGGTAGCATAATTAACTTGGCTTGGAAGGTATGGTTATTGATTGGTATTTGAACATCACAGAATTTGTTTACACTAAGTTGGGCTCCAGAAGGAAGTCCAACACTTAAGATCTTCGCAAGTTTGTAGCAGGATAGTCCTAATCTCTTAGCAAAATTTTCAGAGATAAATGAATGACTAGCCCGAGTATCAAATAATATACTGCATGGCTCATCTTTAAAGTATAGGGTGCCTAATATAAATACAAATTTTAGGAAGTTCTAATTCAGTAAGAAAAGCAAAAGTTGCGAATTGTACCTGAGACTACGTTGTTGTCTTCTGCTGCTTCTACAGGAGTGAGATTGTACACTCTTACCTTTCCAGCAGGTCTGCTATCAGATGTCTGAGCTATTGATTGATTTGGGTTTGAAGGTTTGCAGCATATTGAACTTTTGTAAGGGTTCGCTCTTGAGCAGGAGGTGGCATAAGAGTCCTCTGGGGCTCTCTGAAATTGATGGGAGTGGCACGGAATACTTTATTCGTACGATTCCGTTCAATAGTTACTCCATCAATTATTTTATTTGATCGACAGTCCCTATACGCATGACCTTGCCTTCCACAAGTAAAACATACTCTGCCAAAATGATAACATTTTCCATAAGGATGTGGCCTATTACAGGCGGCAGTTTGGCTTGATGTTTCAGTAGTCTCCATCTGATATACCCTTCTTTGGTTTGTTCTTTGTTGCTTGAAGTTCTGAGGGTATTTGTTCATGTTGAAAGCCTTTCTCTTCATGTCCTTGACTGATTGATGATGCTCTACAACTCGTGCTGTTTCAATCAATTTCTCGAACTGGGTGTGTTGTAGGGGAATTACGTGATCTTTGATAGACTCTCGGAGTCCATTCTCGTATCTGAAACATCTATCTCCTTCAATAGAAACCAAATGAGGTGAAAATCGAATAAGCTTCCGAAATTCTGAAGTATATTCAGCTACTGATCGATTTCCTTGGGTTAATCTCAATAGTGATTCGCCAATTATGTTCTTAGTGGATGGTGGAATAAATGATTCCTTGAATGCTTGGACAAACCAGCTCCATTCTATTTCATCTAATTCGAATTCCTCAAAACGCGTATTCCTTTCTTGCTCCCACCAATGTTCTGCTTCTCCTTGTAGAAGGTGAGTGGCTAATCTTACAGATTGGTTGCTTGAACAACCCAGGCTAGTGATATTTTTCTCTATTGTCTTCAGCCATGCCAGAGTGTCCATTGGTGATTCAGATCCTTCAAAAGTAGGAGGCCTTAGTCTTAGGAAACTGTGAAGTATCCCATCTGCAGACTGTCGAAAGGTATTGGGAGCTTGTGGAACGGGAGATGCTGAAGAGGTGCTGGCATTAGTGGCGGATATTACAGATACTAACTTTTGAATAGCTAGAGCCTGCTGATTTTGATTCTCTAGCATTGCAGTAACCATATTTCTCAGAGAGGTTATTTCATCAATAGTATTAGAAGTGGCCACAGTATTATTTGGAGCGTTGCTCACAGACGGTTGAGGGTTGAGTGGAGTATTATTTGGAGAAGTAGCAGGATTCATTTTCCTGTAATCAAAACATGTATACTTAGCTTACTTAAAATGAATCATATGACAAAGATTAAATTCCTTATTTATTCATCATTAAACTTTTATTATAATAGTGAAATATATCATACTTATTACATCATGTATTACATACTATTCCCACCCTATGTACTTAATGAAAAATGCTCTACGAAAGTCTTCATAAGTTACTTCACGATGCTCCTCCTGTGCTTTATGAAATAATTCTCTGCATGACATAATCCACCATTTCTTTGCTTGCATACGCAGAAGACATAGCACCACTTCTAGTTTGATATGACTAGGCCACTCCATAACACCAAATATATGGTCTACTCTCGCTAGCCACTCCTTGGCTAATACTAAAAAATCAAGGCCTCTATAGACGCCTTCTTTCAATAATTTATTTATTACTTGTGATCCTTGTTCTGATACTCCTTCAATCGTTCTTCCTTGCTTCTTTCCTAACTTATGTTCATATTTCCAAGTAGTCTTGAACTCTTTTAAGTATGTCATGAATGCCATTCCTAGATGATCTTTTATTCCTATAATTATAACATTCTACTTAGATTTGTTGAGCATATATATATATATATTCATAAATTGATATTTATGGTTAATCATCTTTTATAGTTATTTAATAACTTAACTTATTCTGAGTTATACTCATAATGTGATGGATGTCAATTCAAGTATTCATTTAGTGATCAAGTGGCAGAAGAACAGTCCATTAGGTAGAAAGGAATGCAAATTCCAATCTAGCACCTTATGGAATTCTCTAATACCAACTGTGGCGGCCCTGCCCCGCCGTGGTCCTGTTAACCCTTAAGTTAACATGATTACGGTGGATGGGTCACCAAATGACAAGGTCTCCACTTAGGATTGGATTAGATACACATTCTAATCCAACTTAACTAAGAACTTTACCATTCAATCCATAAGAATTATCACTAAATGACTATACATGAACTCAGAGTGCGGAAGCATAAAAAGTAATACATCCATCCAATACAGTATAAATACAACAATACAGAATAAGTAAAGTGCTGAAAGAGAAATATGAACCTGTATTATTACAATAATTAATAAGTTTAAAAGGACTGAAAGGAAACTCTCAATCTCACTGTAAGAAAGAAAACTAAAACTACAGATCTTCAGGAACGGGCTCCTCCTCCAATAGTAAGCTCTCCACTGGATCTGCTGCTCCAACAAACTCAGAGCCTACCATTATCAGTTTCATAATGGTAGGGCCCCAGCCAACAAAAGAAAAACTGGTTAGACTATTGTCTAAGCACATTTTAGGAGAAACAATTTTGTTAAGTTAAATAGATATCACCATAAAAACAGAACTGAAGCAAATAGGTGCAGAGAAGCGTACAAAAAAAACAGTATAAAGTTATAAACAAACAGTTTATAACTAAAGCAACTATGAAGTAATACATACCTCCTCCAAGCAACTGCAACAAAGATAGGTAAGCAAAAGACTAAACAAAACTGTAAGAAAAGTACAACCTAAACATGCTTATGATCAAACAGAATATACTAGGCGACATACATAATCTGAATAGTATAAAACTGAAAACAACTAACATCCTAGGTGAGCATATGAAAACAGTAAGTAAAATTAGCATCCTATATATAACACGTGTAGGAAAGCTGTAAGTAAAATAGTGCTACAATGCAGAATATATATAAGTAAAATAGTAACTGTAAACTGAAACTACAGTGACTATATAAGTCACCTGAACTGAACACAAACTCAGCAAATCTTAGCCTGATGAGCTAAGAAACTTTGAACTGAACATCACTGAGAACTCTTAGCCTGATGAGCTAAGACATAACCGAATGTAAGTGTACTTAAATTAGTATAACCATATCAAAATCCTGACTCTATAGTCAGTAAGGCAAGAGTCTATCCATCCTATCACTTGGACTAGGCATGGCCAATAGACTGTCGGACATTAAACCCTCGAAAGGTTGCTGACCCCGAACGAGTTGATCGAAGAGGTATACTAATTAAGCTACATCTTACAAAACATAATGCTGCTTATGAATGTTCCAAATTACATAAGATATTTATCAAATATCTTAAGTACATAATATATGTTCAAGGTATAAAGCTCAATTTCAAGGAATGCGAAGCATCAAAATCAAAGTGAGCAAGAAACTCTATTTAAAACACAGGTGATATCCGTTGTTATCTACTTTATTCGTTCTATCTACTCTAAGTTACATAAGTTTCAGAATCATCAATTCTTACACATTCTGTAACTTAGAATCACGAATCTTACTAGTTGAAGATAATTAGGACTGGCCAAGTCCTTATTATAACTTAATCAAAAGATGACTATTTGGTTAAAATGAACAAATCATCGACCTAATTTTGTATTTTAATTCATCCCAACCTCATCTTGATTAGCCAAATCAAGATGAAAAGATTAAGAATTAGACTCCAGATGATGGGGTCTAATCACTTAATCTAAAGGTATAATCTAAGGGTCTAAGTTTAGAACCCAAATCTCACTGATTAAGTTAAGGCAAGTCCTAATGATAAATCAATTCATTAGGATAGATTTTCTATTCCTAATTCTAGTGTTTAAAGATCAAATAATCATTTAATAAACTAAGAAAATCTATAAACTAGAAAACTTAAGGTTTCACCTATTGAGTAACCCAATTCACTCAATAGATGAATTCTAACTTAAGATCTATTCCTAATCTTAAGAATTAAGGTTCTTAATTACTAAGAGTATCTCTCAAAACACACATCTTAACTAATGGTATAAGACTTAAGGATGGGTCTAAGAATGATTAAAGAATGAGAACACTCACTTAGGACTTTGGAATTTTCTTAAGGATCAAATTTTGAGATTTTAATCAAAACCTAATTTAGACTTGAATTTGATTAATTTCAGTTCTAAGTCATTCTATTTACTGATTTTAGTGATTAGAAACTGAATTTAGGGCTTTTAAAGGCTAAACCCTAAATTTGGGCAAAATGACCATTTTGCCCCTATTTAAGGGTTCAAAAGATCAAATTTTGATCTAAGACTTAAATTCTAAAATTTTCTTTTGGAAAGTGATTCTTACTGTCTAATGTAAGATTAGACAACAACTAAATTAATTTTGGGTGATTATTAAGCCATATGAGATCAAATTAGTGAATTTGACTCATAAGGGCAAATTAGTAATTTGACTAAGTAAAAGTTAAATTTTTCTTCAGATTATTGTTCTTTACTGACTAAGCTTTCCATAGAATCTAAATTTGCTAAATTCTGATAAGTATTGGCCAAGTTATGGCCAATACAAATTCTAGGGTTTAAAAGGTGATTAAGGAATCCTTAATTATGGTTCAAAAATCTAACTTTGTCAATTAGTGTCCAAATTGAGTAAAATAAGTGGCTATGGTTTACAAATAGTCCACTGATCACAATGACATGTAGTAGGCTCAATTTGGATCTAATTTGACCAAGTTAAGGCCTAATTAGGGTTTAGGGTGATTAGTGAGTGATTAGCAAAATTAATCACTCAAACACTAATTCAACCCTACAGATGGATTCTAAATGGCTCTATAAGTCCTCTGAAACTTAAATTACTTAATTTGGATTACTAGATTTGCTAAAATTCACTAATTAAGATTTAGAGTAATTAGGAAAGATTAGCAAATCTAACCATTAGATTTAAAATATTTTTACATATTACTGTTAATTAGGTTTTTCTGATCTGAATTGATATTTGGATCATTCAATTTGGAGCTCAATTGACCAAGTTATGGTCAATTGAAGTTCTAGGGTTAATTAGGGTAATTAGGGTTAAGTACTAAAAGTGATTAGTCAAATACTAATCCAAACAGCAAAGCTAACCCTACTAAAATGATCCTTAGGGTTTTGTGAGTATTTTAAGACCCATATTGGGTATGTTTGGATTAAAGGTTTCAAAGTTGTTGTTAAATGAAGATTTGTAACATATGTTGATTTAATTAATACCCTTAAATTTTACTATATTAAATATTTATCCAAAATGAAAATTTGATAGTTTCATAATATTTCTTATATTTTTCTGATTAATTTGGTATATTTATTTGCTATGATTGGACTTATATTTTGCAAAATATTAGGGTTTAAATATTTGCATTTAACTAATTAAATAATTCTGTTTTGATTAATTTAATTATTCTGATTATTATTAATATATATAGTTTTGTTTATATTAATTAACCCGTATATATTTATATGATTCTTGATATTTAATTTTTCTATTTTTCCTAAATATCTTTATAGACTCTAATAATATAGATATATATATGTATACATACTTATAGATTGAGTATAAGCATTATCTGATTATAAATATATAAATTAATATAATTATTTTTATCTTTTTGCAGGTGGGACCTGTGGCCATGTGGCAGGACATGAATGGCTGAGAACGATCGGTGGGCCCCACATGCTGAACATGGATTGACTCGCCAGTTTGACGAAACAGGCGGGTCCCACACGCTGAATCAGCGATGCGACCCCTACAGCAGATCCAATATGATTACGACACGCGTCCTACCGAGCTGTGATTGAGGCGAACTGGACGGACCGGGTTGAGAGGACCGGATCGGGAGAACTGTTTCGTCCGGTCAGATCTAACGATCCATATGCGCTTATCCTTAAAATAGACGGGATCAAGAGAATAAGATGGAAATCGGATGGAGCACGTTTAATCACGTTAGATCCGACGACTTGGATTGGAGCCGAATTCGACGGGCAGATCGAGTTTGACTGTTCGTCTTCCCTCGATGCGCCCTAGGGTTTACGACAGATCGCGACGAGCGAATGCATCGATCAAGTGGTAACAATGGAATTACAAGTAATAGAGATAGATGACTTTTAAACTAAACTTGAAAGAAAGTAAGGAAGAAGATAGTACCTTAGGACTTAGAGTCTCAATAAGCCGAAGCCGCACAACCCGCAAATGATAGCTTCAAGTTCGAATAGATTTCGGGATCAATCCAATTTCAGAGCTCACAAGAAGATTTTAAAGTCCATAAATCGGTGGGTGAGTCCTCCACATTGATCAGAGCTCGCCGCGTGCGAGCTCTTTGCAACACGCGTAGCGTCGTACGCGCTTCGAATGGAAGATGAAGACCAGCCGTTCGATCTCTGATCGAACGGCTCACAATCGTCGTTCGAAATTAAGCCGTATAGATTGACGGCGTGAGTGCTGGGTGACGGAAAAAGCTATTCAGCGGATGGCGCTGTTAAAAATTAAATAATAAAATATTCATTTAATTAATTTTATTTAAATCTTATTTATTAAAATTGGTCATCTAAATTTATTCCAAAAATTCCCAATAAATTACCTTTAGCTATTTGAGGGGTGGGGAACGTAACGGCGCACTCGGATTTTTGTTTCAACGAATATTTAATTATTCGAATTTTCAGGTATTTAAATAATATTAAAATATTCGACGAAAATTCAACGACTTCCAAATGCTTCCAAAATTTCACCCCTAGCTAATTTGGGTGTTCTGAATGCAATGGCGAAGTCAGATTTTTAATCTGAAGTCTAGATAAAAAGTCAATTTCTAGGGTTTGAGATTTTCTAAAATTTCTGATTTGACTCAGTTGACTTCTAAGTTGACCTAGGTTTCAGAGATGAGTTCTAAATTACTTGATTAGTGACTTAGAACCTTAATTAAGACTTAGATTAGTCTTAATTGAGCCAAGTAACAACTTAGGTTGTTACATATATGTAGTTGTCTAATCACCCAATCTAACTATTTTAAGAATATACAAGTTTAGGATCTCCAATATCCAGCTATCGAGTATAACTCAGATTCACGACCTTAAGATTAATATTAGAACTTAACAAGTTCTAACTTCAAATTATGTGATGACTATAAGGTTTAAATAAATAAATCCACGACCTATTCTGTTAATATTTTGGGCTCTTACCCAAATCTTGATTAAGTAAATCAAGATTCAAGGGTTTTGGATTTAAACTCCACTTTGGTTTTCAAATCCTAAACCCAATGTCAAGTCCTACTAAGGATCTAAGGTTCACACTAAATACCCATTTGAAGGTGAGGAATCCTAGAAGCTGAAGGATCCAGGAGCTATGAACTTAGTGAAAGGTTATTCTACTGATCATAAGATATATATTCAATCTTTAAGGTAATTTCATTATCTTATAAATTGAATCATCATATACCCACATGTAAGGATTCAAAAGATTAAACAATGAATCATTTAAGAATTTCAATTGGAGATAGTTTGATTCAAGTAGAAGGTCCAAAGTCTAAGATCTAAGATCTAAGATTTGATTGTTTGATCACTTTAGACTTAGGCTAAGTTTGTAACTTAAGCTTTACCAATTACATTTCTTTTGAATTTATTCATTATGTAACTGTGGCGGCCACTCCTTAACCAACTAAGATTAAGAGGTAGTCGTCACAGGAAAATCTCTCACTTATCATTTGATTAGATTTTTATTCTTAATCCACTGACAAGAGAAGGATATGCACTAAGTGAAATAACTGAAATGTTCACTAAATGAGCATATATGAATATCAGAATGAGAAAGAAAATAATATCAAATTTTAACATCCATGCATCCATAATATAAGATAGAATAACATCCAGCTCAGAATAAAATAGTTGTGAAGAAAAATACATCAAATACTTGTATTATTACAACACATTAAAATAAGTTTTAAGAAAGCAGCAAAAGAACTCTCATCCTCACTAAAAGTAAAAGCAACCGCTCCAAGATACTCCTCCTGGAACTGCTCATCCATAGATGCTAACTCTTCAAAATGCTCAGAAACTGACAGTGTTAGTTTAATAATACCAGGGTTCCAATCAAAAAAAGAGAAAAACTAGTTAGACATATTGTCTAAATAGATTTTAGGCTAATATTATTTACATTTTATGATATCACAAACAACCTAAGAATCTTAGGTACAACAAAGCATCAAATGAAAGGATTAAAGTTATAATTATTTAATAATAACTTTAAACAAAATATGAGGTAAACAACATACCTCATTCTCAAGCTGCAAAAATGGTTAAGCAATGTTTATGTGAAAGCTACTAAGTGCAAGAAATATCTTAAATAAATATGATCAATTATACACACGATAATTTTATAAATAAAGTGAAGTATAAACAAAGCTGAAATAAATATAACATCTTAACATATTTGCAAATAAAGCCAAAAATTGCTGAAAATATGCAAATACCAAAAATGTACTTGAAATACATAAAATGCTGTAGAAAAACTAAAGATACTAAACTGAAATCATGATATTGAAACATTATCTTAAAATGGGACATGTGCCTAATTAATACTGCCAGAATAATAAAATGGTCAATTATATATATTGATTCATAATAAAATAATAATAACAGAATTGAAATAAAATATTAGCATCCTAACATGCTTACAAATATAAACAAAACTATTAAATAAGCACAAATTTATAGAAAATACTGTAAATACTAAAATAATGCATAAATACTAAAAAATAATAAGCTGAAATTATAAAATAAAGTGTTATCTCATATGAACATGTTATTACTTAGTCCTGCTAAATAGTAAATGCTACTCAAATCCTTCTGAATATCAAGGAGAAATATCACAGATTAATAGGTCCATAAAAATATACTATCTATGAGAAATATCCCAGATCTCAAATAACAGTTGCCTTGACTATTCTTTCAAGATTCATCTCATTATTTGATATAAGGGTGGTGGAAAAAAGTACTTGCTTGTCACCTTGATCTCCCACTATGTTGATATTCCAATGCTTACCGTTGGTGATAAAAAAAAATTTTCCCTAAGGAATTTTCCAAGCTTTTAATGCAAAAAGAGGTATAGGGAGAGGAGATTTTATTGCTTCATGGTGTACTATTATGGCAGGCTAGGTCTTATTGGCATTTTGTAGGGATGATAAAGGGATGCTATTGGATCTAATGAAAAACAAGCGAATTGTTTGATGGAGATTTTTGCATGGAATGAAATCTTAAACTTAAGCGCATTGATTCAGAGCTTCAAATGAACATTGAAATGGCAAAGATATTGACTGCTTCTAATATTGGCTTAGATAAAAAACAGCTGGCCCATAAGTCAGGCAAAAATTCTATGCAAGCATGATGGCATACATATTAATAATAATGATATGCATTCAACTAATAATTTACTTACACATTGAATTGACATATCTATATATATTTTTGTATATTGGTGTAAGTGTAGCAATACTAAAAAATTATTGTATAATTTTTGCTATTGTTTTGCTTGATTAAGCTTTTTATGAGATGAGAGCTGTTAGAAAGAATAGTATATAAATCAATATCATTTTGATCAAGTAGTATTTTCATATCCAGCAGTTAATTAGTAAACAGACAGTTGCAAAAGAATTCCTCTGAACATTTATTTAGTATTTTTTGTGCTGATTTGAAGATATTTTATACTTTACCTTAAAAAAACTACATATATGTGAGAGGCTATGATGATAACATGCATATTTATTTTTGAACTGCTTTTGCGATATAATATTTGGCATTATATTTAATTACCATTTTGCAATGGCATGCATTAATGATGGTCTGAGAATGTCAGGCAATTACATGGACTTGTAAGTTCAATATTTTATCATTCGTGGCCCACAAGTTAATAGGAACATCAACACCCCATTGTTAACACAACCAAAGCATGATAATCACTTGTTTTTGTTACTTTGATAGAGCTATGCATGCAATAAACTTGATATTGTGCATAGCATGTTAGCATTCTTTGTGAAGAAAATATTTTTTTATTGTCATTCCATCAATCAAGTGGTGAGTAGTTTTTTCACTTAACCGACTGTTCGAATTCTTTATCCATATATATATATATATATATATATATATATATATATATATATATATATATATATATATATATATATATATATATATATACATTTATGTGTCCTTGTTAGCAATGAATTAAACTTTTCATCAACATCAGAACTCCGTAACAAATTACATTGCCGTTGCTATAATTCATATGAATTGATGTGCTCAGGAATGTTGTATAATGATAGGATTATGTTTGGGCATTGAACGGTTTTTTAGGATGAGTTGTGAATTATGTGAAATTTTGGCATTGAATGGTCTACGTTTAATATACATACCCAACCATCATTCTTTAATGACCCATGCTTAATGCAAATGACAAATATTACATCCCAACTAGGTTTATCTTAAGATAATCATACTTATATTTTGTGTGCAGCTCCTTGCTTATAACTTGTTTATAAGAGATGATTTATTGAAAAGAAATAGTTTCTTGCACATCAAGCGCCTAACAATGCCATAATTTTTTTGCGGGGCTTCTTCAAAACAGAAAACTTTGAATGAATACATTAAGGGTCTTATACAAACAACAAAAGAAGAATCAATATTTTCTAACATTAATGATCACATATACTCACACCAACTATAAATTTGTTTTCAATCAGCCCTAACGAACTTTAAAAATATAAATCAAAAAACAAATTACCAAAATTATTTATAATCAAATGACAATATAAGCAAATCATCAAAAAAAAAAAACATCCATTTACGTTACATGCGTCGGTGGAGCTCCGCGTCTGACGGGCGAGAAATCTGCCCATTCATCCAACCATCTTGGATCCTATTGATCATATTCACCATTATTTTATTTTACTTGAACCAAGATAATAGTTAATATGACCGGCTATGTTATATGAGGCTGAAAGTTGGCCAACAAAGAAAAGCTTACCGATAAAATATATGTTCCAGATATGAGGATGCTTAGGTGAATGAGTGGGTATATATATAATGATAGAATGAGAAAAGAGTTTATTCATAGCAAAGAGTGGCTCCAAAATGGATAAAAATAGAGAATGATACAAAAGTTGTTTAGGCATATTAAACATAAACCGTTCTATGCCCAAGTGAGAAAAGTCGAGCTTATCAATTTTTCCCAATATTAAAAGAGGAAGACGAAGAGGAAGGCCAAAAAAAGACACAAGAAGAAGCCATTTGTAAAAATCTTCTCTATTTGGATCTTAAGGAGGGGCTTCATCTATTTGATCGTGCACAATGGAAACAAAGGATTCACATAACCAACCTAGCAAGATTCAAGCTAGGTGTTGTTATTGTTAGCAAACATGAAGAGGAAAACATATTTATCATCCATAAAGCAACAAAAGAAGATGATTTGGCAAATCGCTGATGCAATCTTCTATAAAGGAGAAATGAAAGTAATTTTTTATTATCCCACGCAAACCTAAAAAATAAATGAGTATTTGTTCCCACCCAAATCTACTCATATTCAAACAAAAGACACCTATTGAATAAACTTGAATACCAGTTTTGTTAAAAGAAGGCATAGGTCTTTCATACAAAAGTAGCAAACCATATAGTGCTATGTCAATAAATATGCTTAAATTCACCATTTGACTTGAGGGCCATCTCCACAAAATTAATGAATTGCATATCTCATTGTCGAAACAATCTAGCAGAATTTCTTTTAGATGCTTGAAATTAATGAATAATATGAAATTGTTGCAACGTTCTCACTTCAATTTGCTCTGATTAGCAAGCTCACTTTTTGTTTCAGGGACATGGTCATGTTTCATTTATCTTAAGCTTAAAAAATTTCATTCTGTGACAGAGACTTCCATCAAACAATATCCTATCATTTTTTATAAGAACCATTACCAACCCTTCCATCCCTCCAAAATGTCAATGAAACCTTGTCTGTCATATTGGTACACCATGCTGCAATAAAATGACCTCTCACTATGCCCCAGGTTGCTGCATTAAGAAGCCTAAGAAATCTCTTGGGAAAAAAATTGAGAACATAGGACAGAGGAAGTAATGTTTCACACAAATAATTAAATCTTTTTTAGATATTGAAAATGCCTTGAGGCATAGGATTAAACGGAAAAATGTAAAAATAAGATGAAAACATTTATCATTTATAACCCTTAATAATATGATAGAACCATAAACATCATCATTACCAAATATTGCTCGATCATTAAAAAATTTTAGTAAAACAAACATTAATTTTAATATTCTAATTTCTAAAACTTCTCAATTTAAAGCTAAAATAAGACAAAAAACCAACTTCCATTACCTAAAAATGTTCGAGCCACCTTGATGCACACCTTTGTAAAAAACCCAAATTAGGAGAATATTGTAAATCTATCCCAAAATACACATTACACCAAAACTATCAATCAAATTTGCTGCTGTCATTTGTGTGATTAAAATCCAAGGTAGATGAAGGTTTTGAAAATCCCCAACTCACATAAGATCCAAAATAACTATTATTTAAATTTTATTCCAAGGATATCCTTAAAAATTTAATAGAAGCTGGTCCAAAATGCCCCCGAAGTTTAGATGCCTCAACAATCTCTTGCTTCAATAAATAAATATATATATATATAAGCAAAATGTGAATAAAACTCCACATACGGTTAAAGTAGTGAACAAGATTTCACAAGCATGATTCACACGATGCCACAAAAACTTTTATTGGCAGCATCAGTTTCCTATTAAAGTGGCCCTTCAGCATCATTATCATTCATATAATTACCTTCAACATCATTATCACTTCAATGTTCTAGCCACCATGATGCACACCTTTGTAAAATGAGCAAATCCCAAATTTGAAGAATATTGTAAATCTAGCCCAAAATATTCATTACAACAAAACTATCAATCAAATTTGCTGCAGTCATCTGTGCGACAAAAATCCACGGTAGATGAAGGTTTTGAAAATCCCCAACTCACATCAGATACAAAATAACTATCATTTACATTTTATTCCAAGGATATCTTCAAAAAATTAATAAAAGCTGGTCCAAAACGCCCCAAAGTTTAGGCAAAAAATGCTATGCATCGGTTACTTGAAGATATCAAGCCATCCTTGATGCCTCAACAATCTCTTGCTTCAATAAATATATATATATATATATATATATATATATATATAAGCAAAATGTAAATAAAACTCCACATATGGTTGAAGTAGTGAACAATTCACATGATGCCATGAAAACTTTTATAGGCGGCATCAGTTTCCTATTAAAGTGGCCCTTCAGCATCATTATCATTCATATAATCACCTTCAACATCATTATCACTTCAATGAAATCATGAGAAAACATTTCATTGAACTTTCATTGACAAAAATAACTTGGCAATTCTATGCTTCAAAAATAGTGACCAAATCCTAAATAAGTATTGTTTTAAACAATATAAGAATGGCACAGGTTTCCTAAGAAATTTTTAGGCCATCCTTTATACAAGCCATTGCTATTGAGCATAGTAAAATTTAGAGAAAGTTGATGAATGAACGAACTGTTAGAAATCAACATTATCATCATACTTACAAAAAACTCCGTGGACAGCAAAACAAAGAGAAGAATTTTTTCCAACGGCCAAAATGACGGCAAGCAACTCGATCAGCAAAAAAATTAAAGTCCTGTGGTGGGCTTCCAATTTTATATTTTATATAATGAACAAAAAACTAAAATATTTTCTTAATGAAAACATAGGCCATAAGAGATGATTTCTTGAAAAGAAATAGTTTCTTGCATATCAAGCACAAACAATGCCATAATTTTTTTGTGGGGCTTCTTCAAAACATCAATAAGAGAACTTTGAATGAATACAAAAAAGGGCCGGTTTGTTTGAATGCAAAGTTGAAATGTTATTAAGATGGCATGTTATTCAGATATATGTTGTTCGGTTCATTGTCATTCATGTTATATTATACATGAGGTAAGATTACTCCCAACACTAAGATTCAAATAAGTTAAAAAAGCACAACTAACTAAAAAGATAATTACATAAACAGTACTAAAACGGTCATAAAATTTTTATACAAACAACTAAGAAATAATCATTATTTGCTGACATTAATGACCACATATACTCACTACAACTATAAATTTGTCTTAAATCAACCCTAACAAACTTTAAAAATATAAATCACAAAACAAATTACCAAAATTGTTCATAATCAAATGACAATATCATGCAGATCTTCAAAAAAAATAAAAACATCCATTTATGTTAAATGCATCGGCGGAGCTCTGCGTCGGTCGGGCGAGAGATCTGCCCATTCATCCAACCATCTTATATCCCATTGATCATATTCACCATTATTTACTTTAATTGAACCAAGATATTAGTTAATATGACCAGCTATGTTATATGTGGCAAAAGTTGGCCAATAAAGAAAAAACTTGCCGATAAAATACATGTTACAGAGATGAGGATGCTTAGGTAAATGAGTGGGTATGCACATTAAGAATAGAATGAGAAAAGAAAGTTGTAGTGGCTCCAAAATGGATAAAAATAGAGAATGACACATAAGTTATTTGGGCATATTAAACATAAACCGCTCAATGCCCCCGTGAGAAAAACAAAGCTTATGATTTTTGCCCAATATTATAAGAGGAAGAGGAAGCCCAAAAAACACACTAGAATATTCTCTAATTGGATCTTAGGAGGGGCTTATTCTATTTGATCGTACACAATGGAAATAAAGGATTCATGTAACCAACCTAGCAGGATTCAAGCTAGGTGTCGTTGTTGTTAGCTAACATGAAGAGCAAAACATATTTATCATCCATAAAGCACCGAAAGATGATGAATTGGCAAATCGCTGTTGGTTTGAAATTAATGAATAATATGAAATTGTTGAAAATTTGCATTCACTTGCCACAAGAACACCAACGTTTGATGTAGCACCTACATTTTTTGAGCATTCCCCCTTTCAGTGGTCTTTTTTCAATCTTCCCAAACTTGTCAATTCTGACTTCAATTTGCTCTGATTAGCAAGCTCACCTTCTTTTTAGGGACATGGTCATTTTCATTTATCTTAAGTTTAAAAAATTTCATTCTGTGATATTGAAAATAATTTCATAGAAAATAATTCCCAAACTTGAAAAAAATTTCATTCTAGGACAGAGGAAGTAATGTTTCACAGAAATAATTAAATCTTTTTTAGATATTGAAAATGGCTTGAGAGGCATAGGGAAAGAAGAAAAAATAACCGAAATAGATATAGGATTAAAGGAAAAATATAAAAATAAGACGAAAACATTAATCATTTATAACCCTTAATATGATAGAACCATAAACGTCATCATTTTTTCAAATATTGAGCGATCATTAAAAAAATTTTAGTAAAACAAATTAATTTTATTATTCTAATTTCTAAAACTTCTCAATTTAAAGCTAAAATAAGACAAAAAACAAACATCCATTGCCTGAAAATGTTCGAGCCACCTTGATGCACACCTTTGTAAGATGAGCAAAACCCAAATTTGGAGAATACTGTAAAACTATCCCAAAATACTCATTACAACAAAACTATCAATCAAATTTGCTGCTGCCATCTGTGCGACTAAAATCCCCAACTCACATAAGATGCAAAATAAATATTATTTAAATTTTATTCCGAGGATATCCTCAAAAAATTAATAGAAGCTGGTACAAAACGCCCCCGAAGTTTAGGCAAAAAATGCTATACATTGGTTACTTGAAGATATCAAGCCATGCTTAATGCCTCAACAATCTCTTGCTTCAATAAATATATATATATAAGCAAAATGTAAATAAAACTCCACATATGGTTAAAGTAGTGAACAAGCTTCACAAGCATCATTCACATGATGCCATGAAAACTTTTATAGGCAGCATCAGTTTCCTATTAAAGTGGGTCTTCAGCATCATTATCATTCATATAATCACATTCAACATCATTATCACTTCTATGAGAACATGAGACAACATTTCATTGAACTTTCATTGACAAAAATATCTTGGCAATTGTATGCTTCAAAAGTAGTGACAAAATATTAAAAAAGTATTGTTTTAAACAAAACAAGAATAGCATAAGTTCCCAGAGAAATTTTTAGGCCATCCTTTATACAAGCTATTGCTATTGAGCATAATAAAATTTAGAGAAAGTTGATGAATGAACTGTTAGAAATCAACATTATCATCGTACTTGCAAAAATCTTCGAGGACAGCAAAACAAAGAGAAGAAAATTTCCCAAAGGGACAAAATGAGGGCAAGCAACTCGATCAGCAAAAAACTAAAGATTATGTTTCTTACATATTTTTCTAGATACATCAAAATTACCATCCTTAACAGTCCTATGGTGGGCTTCCAATTTTATATTTTATATATTGAACAAAAAATTAAAATATTTTCTTAATGAAAACATAGGCCATAAGAGATGATTTCTTGAAAAGAAATAGTTTCTTGCATATCAAGCGCCAACAATGCATAATTTTTTTGTGGGGCTTCTTCAAAACATTAATAAGAGAACTTTTAATGAATACAATAAGGGCCGATTTGGTTGAATGCCAATTGAAAAGTTATTAAGATAGCATGTTATTCAGATAGCAATGACAGTGTTATTCAGATATCTGTTGTTTGGCTCATTGTATTCATGTTATATTATACATGAAGTAAGATTATCCCAACACTGAGATTCAAATATAAGTTAAAAAAGCACAACAAATAACTAAAAAGATAATTACTTAAACAGTACCAAAACAATCATAAATTTTTTATACAAACATTTAAGAAAGAATCATTGTTTTTGCTGACATTAATGATCGCATATACTCATTCCAACTATAAATTTATTTTAAATCAACCCTAACAGACTTTAAAAATATAAACCACAAAATAAATTACCAAAATTGTTCATAATCAAATGAACATATCAAGCAAATCTTCAAAAAAAAAACATTCATTTACGTTACATCCGTTGGCGGAGCTTTGCGTCGGTCGGGCGAGAGATCTACCCACAAACCATCTTGGATACTATTGATCATATTCACCATTATTTTATTTTAATTGAACCAAAATATTAGTTAATATGACCAGCTATGTTATATGTGGCTGAAAGTTGGTCAACAAAAAAAAACTTGCCAATAAAATACATGTTGCATAGATGAGGATGCTTAGGTGAATGAGTGGGTATACACAAAAGGATAGAATGAGAAAAGAGTTTATTCGTAGCAAAGTTGGAGTGGCTCCAAAATGGTTAAAAATAGAGAATAACACATAAGTTGTTTGGGCATATTAAAGATAAACCGTTCAATGCCCCCGTGACAAAAATCAAGCTTATGAATTTTGCCCAATATTAAAAGAGGAAGAGGAAGGCCAAAAAAAAAAATGAGAAGAAACCATTTGAAAAAATTGTCTATTTGGACTTTAGGAGGAGCTTCTTCTACTTGATCGTGCACAATGGAAACAAAGGATTCATGTAACTAACCTAGCAGGATTCTAGCTAGGTGTTATTGTTGTTAGCTAACATGAAGAGCAAAACATATTTATCATCCATAAAGCACTAAAAGATGATGAATTAGCAAATTGCTGTTGCAATCTTTTATATAGGAGAAATGAAAGTAATTTTTTACTATCCCACGCAAACCTTAAAAAAGAAATGAGTATTTATTCCCACCCAAATCTACTCATTCCACCAAAGGACACCTACAGAATAAACTTTAATACTAGTTTTGTTAAAAGAAGGTATAGATCTTTCATACAAAAATAGCAAACCATATAGTGCTATGTCAATAAATATGTTTGAAATTCACCATTTGACTTGAGGACCATCACCACAAAATTAATGAATTGCATCTCATTGCCGAAACAATCTAGCAGAATTTCTTTTAGATGTTTGAAATTAATGAATAATATGAAATTGTTGAAATTTTGCTTTTATATGATTGCATTATGATAACATCAGGTTAAAAACTTTTTCAAATATAAAGAAAAGAAAACAAATCTTCTTCGCAAATTAATCAAAATCATTGAATGGAGCTTCAGTAATCTTATTGATTAGTACAATAATTATATATCATAATACCAAAAGAAAAAAAAAGAAAAAAAAAAAGTCCCACTGAATGAGGTCATTTACATGAATCCTTTGTTTCCATCATGGACAATCAAATATAAGCCTCTCCCTAAGCTCTAAATAGAGAAGATCCCTTCTAATAGTTTCTTCCCATGTCCTTTTTTGTCCTTTCTCTTCCACTTTTAACATCGGCAAATTCCTTACTCAATTTTTCTAGTAGGGGCATCAAAGGATTTATGTTTTTGAGTAGGAATTCCCAATCACAACGCTTATAAAGTACTCCATGTGATTCAAAAACCTTAAGATTATATTGATCATAGCAGCCTCTATTTAACCATTATTTTGTATAATTGAACCAAGGCATTTGAACCTCTCATATTTCTTGATCACATGATCCTCAATAGATATGTCCTCAAGATTAAGAGTTATATTATAATTAGATTTATATTCCAAATATTCCATTTTAGATTTAGTATGACCAAGCCCTTTAAATTCTATAATAATCCTCCCTAACTCGAATTTTGCTTTAATCCCTTCCCTAGTCTAATAAAATAAAAGAATAAAATACCATGCACAAGTAGCCTCCGCCTCATAAATCAATTCAATAAAAGCATCTGTAGTTATAGCAAAGAGAAATGAACTAAGAGAAAAGCCTTGATGCATCCATAGTTCAAGAAAATATGGATATCCCTTTCTAATCATATTCAATCACACCCTCAAAGTTTCAAATTGTATGGACCATTAACTTAATTCACCTATAAATTGCACAATCTAGAGCATCACTTTTATTCTTGTAAATACTTCACTTACCTAGCATATTATGTCTTCAAAATAATAATAAATAATTTTGGCAAGACAAAATTCCTCTCACCTAAACATTTACAAGCATCAATAAGTATATTATCTAAGCCTACAAATATTAAAATTGTATTATTTGTATTAGTACAACCTTCATTAAAAAGCTTGATTATAGGAATTGTGACCGTGTTAAAAAAGGGGAAAAACCAAAAAAAAAAAAAAAAAAACATTAGAAAAGATCTTCTCTATTTAGAACTTAAGGACTTCAATTTGATTATGCACATAAAAACAAAGAATTCATGTAACCCACCCCCTGTGTGGTGTTGCTGTAAGCACTCTTCTATAACATGCAATTCAGATAGCATGTTATTCACATAATAAAGTTATTCTAATAATTCAAATAACATACAATGGCTGTGCTACTACAATTGAAAAAATAATTAATATAGATATAAATGATGATGAGAGATTATATATTATTAATATTAACAACTGGTTTTGTAAATATCAAAGTTTAGAAACTTTACATGAAATCATAAAGATTACTATTCTTGTAAATATAAAAAAAATTTACACACATATAGAACATCTCCATTTGCTTGGGAGAACAGTTATCCACACAAACAGAGCAATCTCCTTTGCTGGGGACACATACTCTAACAATCTTCCTTAAATTGTAGATATATATTCATCAAAACCCAATGAAAATTTCCATAATTGCATATAGCCAAATAGAGTGCTGCTAGGGGTGTCAAACTACGATATGACAAGAGCACGCGACTCAAACTTAACTCAGAAAAAATGTGTTAATTTTATTCGATTAATATTCGATCAGGGGTTAAACATTGTTGGCCCGTACGAGTACATTGCGATTGACATCAGCAAATAATCATCATTTTTCAGCTAATGCTAAAAAAACTATGAAGATAGATACTTCATACAAAAGTAAGTCAGAGTACTACCTTTGTAAACAGGAAGATACGAGTAATTGATATAAAAATAGCAATCAATATAGTTATATGTCAACAATTTTCAAGAAATTCAACATTTTATTTGTGGACCCATAGCCAAGAAATTATTGAACATCTTACCATGAAGACAGTTTACTATTCTTTAATATTCCTGAAACATGATCAAATCAGCTTGAAAAAACTTTCATATATAGAGAAATTTTCAGATCATTATTATTTAATCATGATCATTGAACTGTGCTTCAATAATGTTAGAAATTAAGGCAATAATTAAAATTTATAATAGCAAAAGAGAAGAAGCTACAACAACCGTTCAGAAATAAAAGAGCACACATCATTAATATTTGATTGTAACAAAAATAAATGAATAGCAAAGTGCAAAACTAGATGACTAGACTTGGGAGTTGGGTCAGAGGCTAGCCAAACCCGACCTGAAAAAAGTTCGGGCTCAGGCTGTGATTTTAAAAAATGAATGTTTACAGCAAACCCGACCCCACTCATTGTTATAAAAAAATATATGTACGAAAATATGTGTATTTAGATATATATATATATATATATATATATGAGGAATTCTACCATCAATCAAGTGAAAAAACTCGCACATCATTTGCTGTCCATCTAGCAGAATGAATAGATGGGATGACAATCAAATAATAATTTGTACACAAAGAATGCTAGCATGTATAGGCACAACATCATGTTAACTGCATGCATAGTTCTATCAAAGTAACAAAAAATAAACTTCAAACATGGGAAAAAGCGGTTCAGAAAATAGAGAGAGGAAGGAAAGTTCTACACATGGAGTTAAAAGTTTTTATTAGTTGCAGGAATATCAACTGCTCATCACAAATAAAATCAGTATCATAATCATTTCAAGGCTAAATCATGAAGTAGCATTCCATAAGAATCTATGAAGGAATGGCAGAATAAATGTTCTGAGAAATCCTTTGGCAACTGTTAATAATTTAAGTACTGTACGTTCTAAAAGCTCTCACCTCAAAAGTTAATTACAAGTAAAAGAATAGCATCAGTTGCCTGACATTTTTCAGACCATAATTATAATGCATGCCTGATATGTATTCTTTCTAGAAGCTCTCACCTCAAAAAAAAAAAAAGCCTAATCAAGGAAAACAATGGCATAAATCGCACAATAATTTTTAATAGAATGCTGAATATTACATCAAAAAACTCAATAGGACAACTTTAAAAATAAAATACACAAACATCATAGCCCCCACAAAAAAAATTAATTTATCTTTTATAAATAACAGAGAATAAATTTCATATTGCACCAGTTGTCACTTATGGCAGTCCTTGATACCATGCATCGTATCTAGTGGAGCAAAGCACGACTAATGAAAGATTTCTGATAATGAAAAGAGATTTTTTCTTCAATTGCACCAAAATCATTAACGTTTAAACATCCATCTTTAACAATTCCAAAATCATTTCTTTGAGGCTCCTCCAAAAAATAATAGCAGCATGGCAGTAGCAATAATAATAATAATAATAACAGTATTATTATTATTAATATTAACAATAATAAATGTTCCAAAATCATCATACATGCATAGAGTTTTTGCCTGATATACTGACCAAGTGTATTTTGATTCAAGTCAATATAAGAAGCAGTCAATGTTTTGTCATTTCAATATTCATTTGAAGCTTTGAATCTACCAAGAGAGGTTGACCTGCCATTGCATTCACTTGCCACAAGAACACCAACGTTTGATGTAGCACCTACATTTT
Source organism: Gastrodia elata (assembly GCA_016760335.1). NCBI lineage: Eukaryota > Viridiplantae > Streptophyta > Magnoliopsida > Asparagales > Orchidaceae > Gastrodia > Gastrodia elata. The sequence goes on from CM028669.1 coordinate 20,755,433, forward strand.
TTTAGCAATCTTCCCATACTAGTCAATTCTCACTTCAATTTACTCTGATTAGCAAGCTCACCTTTTTTTTCAGGGACATGGTCATGTTTCATTTATCTTAAGTTTAAAAAATTTCATTGTGATAGAGATTTCCATCAAACAATATCCTATCATTTTTTATAAGAACCATTAACATCCCTTCCATCCCTCGAAAACATCAATGAAACCTTGTCTATCATATTGGTACATAGGGAAACAAGAAAAGGCCTCAAGTTGCTGCATTAAGAAGCCTAAAAAATCTCTTGGGAAAATAATTGGGATAATAGGACAGAGGAAGTAATGTTTCACAGAAATAATTAAATCTTTTTTTGATATTGAAAATGGATTGAGAGGCATAGGGAAAGAAGAAAAAATCACTGAAATAGATATAGGATTATGGGAAAAATGTAAAAATTAGATGAAAACATTTATCATTTATAACCCTTAATATGATAGAACCATAAAAGTCATCAATAACAAATATTGCTCGATCATTAAAAAATTTTAGTAAAACAAATATTAATTTTAGAAAAATACTATGCTTACACAAAAATATACACCAAAACGTATTCAAAACCAATAAAAAATTTTCTTTTTTTTAATTTTTACATATAAACCCCACAAAAAAATATATTCAACCAATAATCTACTTACACATTCGATTGACACATCATCTATATATTTTAGTGTATATTAATATGTAAGTGTAGCAATACTCCTAATTTTAATATTCTAATTTCTAAAACTTCTCAATTTAAAGCTAAAATAAGACAAAAAAGCAACATCCATTGCCTGAAAATGTTCGAGCCACCTTGATGCACACCTTTGTAAGATGAGCAGAACCCAAATTTGGAGAATATTGTAAAACTATCTCAAAATATTCATTACAATACTAATCAAATTTGTTGCTATCATCTGTGCGACTAAAATCCAAGGTAGATGAAGGTTTTGAAAATCCCCAACTCACATTAGATACAAAATAACTATTATTTAAATTTTATTCCAAGGATATCCTCAAAAAATTAATAATAGCTGGTCCAAAACGCCCCCGAAGTTTAGATGCCTCAACAATCTCCTGCTTCAATAAATATATATATATATATATAAGCAAAATGTGAATAAAACTCCACATACGGTTAAAGTAGTGAACAAGATTTCACAAGCATGATTCACATGATGCCACAAAAACTTTTATTGGCAGCATCAGTTTCCTATTAAAGTGGCCCTTCAGCATCATTATCATTCATATAATTACCTTCAACATCATTATCACTTCAATGTTCTAGCCACCATGATGCACACCTTTGTAAAATGAGCAAAACCCAAATTTGAAGAATATTGTAAATCTAGCCCAAAATACTCATTACAACAAAACTATCAATCAAATTTGCTGCAGTCATCTGTGCGACAAAAATCCAAGGTAGATGAAGGTTTTGAAAATCCCCAACTCACATCAGATACAAAATAGCTATTATTTAAATTTTATTCCAAGGATATCTTCAAAAAATTAATAAAAGCTGGTCCAAAACGCCCTGAAGTTTAGGCAAAAAATGCTATGCATCGGTTACTTGAAGATATCAAGCCATCCTTAATGCCTCAACAAACTCTTGCTTCAATAAATATATATATATAAGCAAAATGTAAATAAAACTCCACATATGGTTGTAGTAGTGAACAAGCTTTCACAAGCATCATTCACATGATGCCATGAAAACTTTTATAGGCAGCATCAGTTACCTATTAAAGTGGCCCTTCTGCATCATTATCATTCATATAATCACCTTCAACATCATTATCACTTCAATGAAATCATGAGAAAACATTTCATTGACAAAAATAACTTGGCAATTGTATGCTTCAAAAGTAGTGACAAAATATTAAAAATGTATTGTTTTAAACAAAACAAGAATAGCATAGGTTTCCTGAGAAATTTTTAGGCCATCCTTTATACAAGCCATTTCTATTGAGCATAATATTTAGAGAAAGTTGATGAATGAACTGTTAGAAATCAACATTATCATCATACTTGCAAAAATCTCCAAGGACAGCAAAACAAAGAGAAAAGAAAAATTTCCAAGGGACAAAATGAGGGCAAGCAACTCGATCAGCAAAAAAAAATAAAAATATTGTTTCTTACATTTTTGTCTAGACGCATCAAAATTACCATCCTTAACAGTCCCTGTGGTGGGCTTCCAATTTTATATTTTATATAATGAACAAAAACCTAAAATATTTTCTAAATGAAAACATAGGCCATAAGAGATGATTTCTTGAAAAGAAATAGTTTCTTGCATATCAAGCGCCAACAATGCCATAATTTTTTTGTGGGGCTTCTTCAAAACATTAATAAGAGAACTTTGAATGAATACAATAAGGGCTTGTTTGGTTGAATGCCAATTGAAAAGTTAGTAAGATAGCATGTTATTCAAGGACGGTGTTATACAGATATATGTTGTTTGGCTCATTGTTATTCATGTTATATTATACATGAGGTAAGATGGGTAATCAAATATAAGTTATATTACCCCAACACTGAGATTCAAATATAAGTTAAAAAAACACAACAAATAACTAAAAAGATAATGACATAACCAATATCAATAGGATCATAAAACTTTTATACACATAGCTAATAAAGAATCATTATTTGCTGATATTAAAGACCACATATACTCACTCGAACTATAAATTTGTTCTTAATCAACTTTGACAAACTTTAAAAATACAAATCACAAATAAATTATCCTAAAATTATTCATAATCAAATGACAATATCAAGCAAATTTTCAAAAAAAAAATAAAAACATCCATTTACAAAATGCAAATGCTTCGGCTGAGCCCTATGTCGGTTGGGCGAGAGATCTGCGTCTGAGAAGCGAAGGCACGAGCGCGAGCGCGAGAGCGTACAGGGCGAAGCGAAGGCAGAGGCTATTGGACCTCTGCGTCCGGCGGAAGCGGAAGCGAAGCCGACGCGAGGATCTCTCGGTGTATCGAGCGAAGAACTAAATCCGAGCGGTAGCAATGTTATATAATATTTGAATGTCGGCCGAAAATAACATTTACTAGTGGCATTTAGGTAATTTTTGAGATGTCATTAATTAGGTATCATCAAATCAAACAGCCCATCTCACCGGCATCTTTAAATAGTATCTCATTACGCAAGATACCAAACAGCCCCTAAAAGTTTTTATGATGATATAGACATCATCGTAAAGGTTTTACATGCATAGCAACAAAAGCTTCAAGAAGAAGAGGGCTCGTTTAGTAAGAGAAAAAAGAGAGTGAATCACCTGTCGTTGCAATGACTTTGATTGGCGCTCGATTTGAGGCGACTAAATTTTCTAGATCTGTTCTTCTTTTTGCAATGAGTTTGCTTAGCGCTCGTCATTTAAATATGATTTTAACGAAATAAGTACTTTAATATAAATTTTTGTGTTGCACAGTAACAGTTCCTAAAGATTTTGCATGCATAAAAACAAAATCCTTAAAAATTACTCGAATAAAATTATGCCATCACAAAGATTTCGACAAGAATAGCATACACACAAATATGGACAGTGCTTGATAAATTTGTAGAACGCTTACCTACCGCTCCACCCAAAGAAAATGATCCCACGCAAAAAAAGAAGAGAAAGGCGGATGGTATTTAACCTATTATTCAAATCTGCACCCTAAGCGTTTTTGGAAAAATAAAAAACCTAAGCAGACGGGAAGAGGAAGGATGTCGCAGAAGATAGGACTTGACCAGAAGAACTATAGAATAAGCAAAATTTTGCTTGTTTTATAGTTATTTTCGTGTGTTTGTATCTATAAGTATATATAAATATATAAAAATTTCAAAAAATTGTTATGCTAAAAATTTAGCATTTAGAAGTATTTTTTTTAATAATTAGAATATTTAATTTAACTAATGCTTGTTTATTATAATCAAAATAAAATATTTTTAATATTCATAGAGAACACATTATCTCTCACATAGTAAGCATAAACAAATATTATGAATGAAAGATAAACAAAAATAAAAAATCAATGATTAAATATACATAAAATGTATTTATAATAATAATGACACTGCATAATTTTTATATAAAGTGTATCAAGAGATCATAGAATATATTCAAATTTGTCTCAATTAGCTTTGAGATATTTATTGCAGAAGCATAAAACATAATCTTAAATATTTAATATTATTTAGTATTTCTAAACTCATATGTCAATCATATAAAGTTTGAAATGAATACTAATGTGTGTTTCTACGGTTGATTTTCAAGTAAAAATATTTTAATCAAATAATAATAATAAAAATATAAATAAATACTTTTAATAGAGAATATGTTTGAAAATACTTTTAATAGAGTATTTTAATTTCACTCATCATAAGCTAATATCTATATGATACAACTAAGCAAGAACCACAATTGCTTAAACCATCATTTTTTACATGAGGACATGTTCAATTGAGATTTTAGATCTAGATAACATAGAGATTTTTATGGATATAATAAATTGATTCATTTTTAATAAGCATATAAAATACAAAAATCCTTACTTTGACACTAGCCAATATCACCTAAATAAATATGGAATGCCAATATTTATTAGTGATTGAGACAAAAATAGCATGCAACATAAAGAGAAGAAAATTATTAAGAATCTTCCGAATGCAATGTGCTGCAGCAAAAATTATTACTTTAAGCAGCTTATGCTGGCATTATAATGCCGTTATAATGTTGCATGATAATGTCGAGTGAAAGAGAAAAACATCTTCAAAATTGTAACAACCCAAAGTTGTTACTATGTCATTTAAAATAACATTTGATCAAATTAAGAAAAAAAATTAAGATCTCAATCTTAGTTGAATAAAAATTAAATAAAATTATTTTTAGATAAAGCGCAATGAAGGGATCCTACTGCCAAAGTTTGAGAACGATTGGAATCTTAAATCGTCCTAAATAAATTCGTGAAATTTAAACTTCAGAAATTGATAATAAATAAAATATAAATAGGAATTTAGAAATTTTTATAGTTTTATGTCAAGCATCAAAGATGATGGTTTGTTTCAAGTTTTACTAATTTTTGAGTTCCAAATTGATCATAGTGAATTTTCAAAGTTTTTCACATAAAAACTAATATAAAATAAGATGTTCAAATTCAATAATTTTTGAACATATGCGTTCGTTTTATCGATACGCTCAATCAAGCCAAGTTTCATGAAATTTGGAATCCAAATGTCGGAGTGATAAATAAGAATAAATGACAAAATTTTAATCAAATAAATATTATTCTTTTTTTTTCTTTCTTTTTTTTTGGCTCCCCCTCTCTCTCCCCCTCAAGTCTATCATTATATTGAAAGCATTTGAACCATTAGATTTAAATCGAATAATTGCATGTGATTTTATAAACTAGCCAGCAATATATATATATATATAAAAGGAAAAGAATACAATTCTCCTTATTCTTCTTCCAGCCGCATTCTTCTCCTCTCCTCCCATGGACTTCTTCTTCTAGCTACATCCTTCTCCTCTCCTTCCACGGCTGATCCTCCCTTCTCGGCAAAGGAGAGGATTCTTCTCCTTCTCTTCTGCGTAAGCAAGTGCTTGACGACCCGTGATGAGCCCGTCAGTTCAGGCTCATCATTCTTTCTTCCAGCCGCAGCTCCATTCTCTTTCACCTAGTTGCAGCCACCTTCTTTTAAGCAACTGCCTAGCTGCAGCCACCCTCCATATGAGGCAGCAGCTCCTTTGCCGAGTCGGTTGCAGCCCCCTTCATCGAGGCAAGCAGCAGCCCCGCTCTTCTCCATTTGCATGGTTGAAATTTCAGTGACACCTTCTTGCTGATGACAACACATCTTCTTCTACACTTGTTGTTTAACGTCGTCAAGGTATTAAATTTGTACGACTTTAAACTTGCTGATTTATGTCAATAGTCCTTAAATTTATCCATTGTTTGTTCCAAAATTCCTAGAATCTGAACTATATTGTTTCATATTTCTTTCTTTTCTTTTAATTCATTCTATATTAATTGGTTTGTTATATGAGTATATTTATGAGTATCTATAATATGGATAACTTATGCAATATGAGTATATATATATATATGGACGACCGGTTTCAGCAATTAGACTTGTTGTTTTGGAGCAAAAATACTAGATTATAACTTCTCTTCAAAACAAATAAAAAAATTTTAATTGTCGAATATTTATGTTGTATGATTATGTAACAACTCAGGTTGTTATTTTGCTCAATTAAGACTAATCTAAGTCTTAATTAAGGTTCTAAGTCACTAATTAAGTGATTTGAAGCAAATCTCTGAAAACTAGGTCAAACCAAGAAGTCAACAAAGTCAAAACAGGAATTCTGGAAAATCCCAAAACCTAGAAATTTGACTTTTTATCTAGACCTCAGATTGAAAATCTGACTTCGCCGTGAAATTTTGGAGGCAATTGGAAGTCGTTGATTTTTCGTCAAATATTTTAATATTATTTAAATACCCTAAATAATCAAATAAATAAATACTCGTCGAAACAAAAATCCGAGTGCGCCGTGGCGTTCCTCACCCTTCAATTAGCTAAGGGTGATTTATTGGAAATTTTTGGGATTTAATTAATAGGCTAAAATTAATTAATTAAAACTGAATAAAGTAATTTAAATATTATTATTTAATTACTGCATTTAACGGCGCTGTCAACATCCAAGTAACGCCGTCCATTTTAATCTAAGCCGCCGTTTCATCTAACGGTACGCGTCGACCGTTCGATCGAAACGATCGAACGGTCGAAGCCTTTCGTCCTCCGCGTGTCGCGGAGGTCTGCGCGAGGCACGCATCGACCGCCGCTGAAGAACCGTCTGGCATCCCATTTTTAGTCTCCCAGACTGTTTAGACTCAGGTTCTGGCACAGAATCTAAGCTGAAGAGATCGATCAAACCTCGGCATCAATCGTGCTCTCTGGACCGTCCGTTTAAGGTACTACTCCTACCTCTATCTCTAAATTCATGCATTCAAATGCTAAATTGATTGTTCGAATGTTAATTCCATAATCTTGATTGAGTTTTGAGCGGACCCGATCGGGTCGATCAGGTCTGGTTAACCCAGATTTGGCTAAGGAACAACAGTGGAAACCGTTACCCCAAATTTTCTCGCCGAGTGTAGTGGCTTAGGGTTTGCTTTTGCCGGCGTCATACGCCTTCTCCGGCGATCTTTGAGGTACCAATCGAAAGGTCTCTCCGAGACCTTTCGATCGGTGTATGGCTCGTCGTCTGGCACCGCCGTCTTCGCCGTCAATTTTCATGCCCTAGGTTCCGAGCGTCGGGACGATCGCGTGGAGACGAAGGTACCTTCGGGCCGGTCGGGTCGGCCCAGGCCCAGCCCGTGGCCCAAGCCGCGACGCTTCAGCTACCACGGCGGGACCCACGCGCAGTGCGCCAGCCAGTCCTGGCGCGACGCATGGCCTGCACGTCAGCGATCTGACCTGTGGGGCCCGCCGCTGTCTGCTCAGCCAATGAGCAGCCGCCACATGTCCTGCAGAAAAGTAAATAATAAAATCAATTATATATAAATAAACGGTTAAATATAATCGAATTATATATATATGATAACATATTTAATTAATTTAATTAAACAGTAATAATTAATTAATTAAATACCAAACTTTAAACTTAAATAACTCAATAAATATATGTCCAAATTATACAATTAAATATATTAAATTAATCAGAAAAATATGAGAAATTTATTGATACCAAAATTTTTGCTGTAGGATTAATATTTTGCAAAGTGATTATTTAGGTTTAATTTAATTTAAATTAAATGTCACAAATCTTATTAAGCTCATAACTTTGTACCTCATAATCCAAATATACCCAATATGGGTCTTAAAGTGATCAGAAAACCCTAATGATTAATTTGATAGGGTTTATTTTGCTATTTGGATTAGTGTTTGCCTAATCACATTTAGGACCAAACCCTAATTAGGTTAATTAACCCTAGACCTTCAATTGACCATAACTTGGTCAATTGAGCTCCAAATTTGATGATCCATAGGTTCATTTAGATTAGAAGAACTTAATTTTCAATAATATGTAAAAATATTTTAGATCTAACGGTTAGATTTGCTAATCACCCTTAATTGCTCTAAATCTTGATTAGTGAATAATAACAAATCTAGTAACCCAATTTGAGAATTTTAAATTTCAGAGGACTCCTAAATCCATTTAGAATCAATCCATAAGGTTGGATTAGTATTTGAGTGATTAATTTTATTAATCACTCACTAATCACCCTAAACCCTAATTAGGTCTTAACTTAGTCAAATTAAGTCCAAATTGAGCCTACCACATGTCATTATAATCAGTGAGCTATTTGTAAACCATAGCCACTGATTTTGCTTAATTTGGACACTAATTGGCAAAGTTAGGATTTTGACTCTTAATTAAGCATTCCTTAATCTCCTAAAAACCCTAGATCTAGTATTGGCCATAACTTGGCCAATACTCATCAGAATTTAGCAAAGTTAGATTCTATGGAAAGCTTAGATAGTAAAGAGAAATAATCTAAAAGAAAATTTAACTTTCACTTAGTAAAATTACTAATTTGCCCTATTGAGTCAAATTCACTAATTTGATCTCTAATGGCTTAAATAATCACCCAAAATTAACTTAGTTGCTGTCTAATCTTATATTAGATAGTAAGAAACACTTTTCAAAAGAAAATTTCAGAATTTAAGCCCTAGATCAAAATTTGATCTTTTGAACCCTTAAGGAGGGGCAAAATGGTCATTTTGCCCAAATTTAGGGTTTAGCCTTTTAAAGCCCTAAATTCAGTTTTTCTAATCACTAAAATCAGTAAATAGAATGATTTAGAGCTAAAATTAATCAAATTTAAGTCTAAATTAGGTCTTGATTAAAATCTCAGAATTTGTTCAGTAAAGAAAATTCCTAAGTGAGATTCTTCTTCTTAGATCCATCCTTAGGTCTTATAACATTAGTTAGGATGTGTGTCTTGAGAGATACTCTTAGTAATTAAGAGCCTTATTTCCTAAGATTAGGAATAGATCTTAAGTTAGAATTCATCTATTGAGTAAATTGGGTTACTCAATTAGGTGAAACCTTGAGTTTTCTAAATGATTATTTGATCTTTAAACTTTAGAACTAAGAATAGAGATCTGTCCTAATGAATTTGATTTATCATTAGGATTTGCCTTAACCTAATCTGTGAGATTTGGGTTCTAAACCTTAGACCCTTAGATTATACCTTTAGATTAAGTGATTAGACCCCATCATCTGGAGTCTAATTCTTAATCTATTCATCTTGATTTGGCTAATCAAGATGTGGTTGGGATGAATTAAATTACAAAATTAGGTCGATGATTTATTCATTTTAACCAAATAGTCGTCTTTTGATTAAGTTATAATTAGGACTTGGCCAGTCCTAATTATATTCAACAAGTAGGATTCGTGATTCTAAGTTACAGAATGTGTAAGTATTGATAATTCTGAAACTTATGTAACTTAGAGTAGATAGAACGAATAAAGTAGATAACAAAGGATATCATCTGTGTTTTAGATAGAGTTTTTTGCACTATGAATTTTTGATGCTTCGCATTCCTTGATTTTGAGCCTTATACCTTGAACATGTATTATGTACATAAGATATTTTGATAAATATCTTATGTTAATTTTGAACATTCATAAACAGCATTATGTTCATTTCACAAGTGGTATGTAAGGTGTAGCTTGATTAGTATACCTCTTCGATCAACCCGTTTGGGGTCGGCAACCTTTCGAGGGTTTAATGTCCGACAGTCTATTGGCCATGCCTAGTCCGAGTGATAGGATGGATAGACTCTTGCCCTATTGACTACAGAGTCAGGATTCTGATATGGATATACTAATTCAAGTACACTTACATTTAGTTCTGTCTTAGCTCATCAGGCTAAGAGTTTTAGTGATGTTCAGTTCAGAGTTTCTTAGCTCATCAGGCTAAGAATTGCTGAGTTTGTATTCAGTTCAGATGACTTGTACAGTCACTATAGTTTCAGTTTACAGTCACTGTTTTACTAGTATATTCTGCATTTCAGCACTGTTTTACTTACAGCTTTCCTACACGTGTTTTTATAGGATGCTAGTTTTACTTTCTGTATTCATATGTTTACTTAGGATGTTAGTGTACTCAGTTTTATACTATTTGAATTTTGTATGTCACTTGGCATAATCAGTTTGATCATATGCATATTTAGGTTGTATTTTCTTACAGTTTTACACTTCTTTTACTTACCTGTTTATATTGCAGTTGCTTGGAGGAGGTATGTTTTACTTCCTTTTTGTTTAGTTTATAAATTATGGTTTATAACTTATTACAGTTCTTTTGTATGCTTTTCTGCACCTATTTTGCTCATTTCTGTTTTTATGGTAATATTCAGTTAACTTAAATAAACTTTTACCCTAAAATATACTTAGACTTATTGTCTAATCAGTTTTTCTTTTGTTGGCTGGGGCCCTACCATTATGAAACTGATAATGGTAGGTTCTGAGTTTGTTGGTTTAGCAGATCCAGTGGAGAATTTGCCATTGGAGGAGGAGCCCGTTCCTGAAGACCCGTAGCTTTAGTTTTTCTTCCAGTGAGATTGAGAGTTTTCTTTCAGTTCTTTTAAACTCATTAAATATTGTAATAATACAGGATTATATTTCTTTTTCAGTACTTTACTTATTCTGTATTGTTGTATTTATACTATATTGGATGGATGTTATGTTTTATGCTTCCGCACTCTGAGTTCATGTATAATCGTTTAGTGATAGTATTTCTGGATTGAATGGCAAAGTCTTTATTTAAATTGGATTAGGATGTGTGTCTAATCCAATCTTAAGTGGGGACCTTGTCATTTGGTGACCCCTCCACCATAATCATGTTAACTTAAGGGTTAACAGGACCACGGCGGGGCAGGGCCGCCACAGATTATTTCCGCTGCGAGTGAATTGTTTAACGTCATACTTGTGCTTGCATGTAGCTCTCTTTATAGCGTCAGATCAATCATATAATAAGGATTTATTTGAATATATATGCATGAATGTAAATCTTAATGAACTTAAATATAATCGATTATTTCAAAGCATATGTTCAGCACTCAAATAATTATGTTGTATGATTATTTCCGCTGCAAATAATTTATCCATCGTTATATCTATGCTTGCATACAGTTTCATTATGAATTATATGCTCGCTCATCTTTAGGAATAGCTAGTCATTATTTTAGATAGATTATTATATTTTATATTCTACTTAAATTATGCTATTACTTGTTGGAGCATGAAGTAAATGCATGTTTGTTCATTTAGAAGTTCATTATCACCTTGGATTTATATTTTACTTGCATGTATTATATTGATTTCATGTACATTTCAATTTTGGTTATGTGTCACTATTAATCTATTCATGCAAGTTTGAGATAGTTTAGTAATGAATTCCTTCAATCTCATACCGTATATAAGCATCTTGTATAGTTCCTTATGTTAACTTCATTTAGTTACTCATAGAAATGATACTTTTTCTTTCATTAGGATCTTAATTATTGTCCTTATCAAATCTCATACATGCAGCCCTCATTTTATCTTATTAATTATGTAATAATTAGTTATATTAGTAGTATGTATATTCATTTTTTACAAGGGTTAATTCATGAAATTTAAGAAGTTGTGAATTTCTCTCAATTAAGTTTTCTAAATTGATATTTATGAGAGTCTATATAGCGATCCCTATATTTGGTTTGAAAACTAACCCAATAGTAGAGCGCTACCACAACACTTAACACCGGGTCGGAAGCAAACAAACCCAACTATTGAGTGCTGTGTGGCCAAGAATCTTTGTGAGGGTGTTAAGTTAAAAGATGAAGTAGAAGAAGAAGTAAAATATAAAGTAGAAGAAAATAGAAATTAGAAAATACAAGCAAGTAGACAATTATATGTAAGAGGGAGATATGAAGTAAGAAGTAAAGTAGATAAAAATAAAAATGAAAAAAATTAGAATATATTTACATTTATTCACTTATCCAATCCAAGCAGTTTAAATATGAAAGTAAAATTTATCATAGAATAAATAAGAACATTGCAGAAATTAAATTATTTCAAACTTGAAATTAAAGAGCAAATAAGAAAAGTGCACTCTCTCACATAAAAATAGTAAATGGAAAGAAAAGAAATGCGGAAGCAAAAAAGTCTTTGAAGTACTAATAATTAGCACTAGGTCCAACTCCACTGCTCTAAAAATGCTCCTGATCTATTATTTTTGGTATTTAAAATATGGTATGACACAATCAAAAAAAGATAAAGGTAGTTAGACAAAAAAGTCTAAATACATTTAAAGGTTGGTTAAATTTTATTAAAGTTCATTTGAATATCACATATGCAATTTACAATTAAAAACTATATTGGAGCATAAAAACATAAAAGTAAGGAGAAAAAATAACTGTAAGGAAGAACAGTAGTAAGTAAAATGAAGTAAAAGCTCACAAGTAGATTTACTCTAGCATACAACAATAAGTAAGGGAAAAAGTATCATAATAAGGCGTGACAGCCGCCCCTTAATCAAATAAGTTTAATAGGTGGTCGTCATTAGTTCAACATATATTAAACCATAAATATATCCATGATACTAATTGTGAGCTGAGCAAGATCTATCAAAAATATGTATATAGTATAGCAGAGCAAAAAATAAAAAGAAGGCATCCAGACACGATCCTAATTTGTCCATTCACATACAAAACATTAAATGTAGAATAATAAGAAAGCTTATTTATTACAATTTTTATTAAATACAGGCAAAGAAGACATCTCCTTCAGCAAGCCGCACCTTATTTTAACCTTCTGTTTAGCTTAATCTTCAAGTGCTAGACCTAACATATACTCATGATCTGCCATATGTACATATATGACAGGGCACATCTAAAAAAATAGAAAATCTGGTTATACTTTAATAAGTCTAAGTACAATTTAAGCTGTTAATAAGTTTCATAAATTTTATGATATCACAATTTACTTAGACTATAAAATAAATAAAACATATATGTGCGATAAGCATACAAAGAGATATGGAAAGTTATAAATAATATCATTTATAACTAAGCAACATATGAGGTAAGATAACATACCTCAATACTAAGGCTATGACAAGGTAAGGCATACATGTATAAATAAAGTAAGGAAAAAACTAAAAGAAGAAGTCCATCTTAAACATGTTGATGATCATATGGAGTATGCAGATTTAAAAGAAAGTAATCTAACTGTGATATATATAAGTAAGCAATAAAGTAATCTAACATCCTATAAGTATACAAGTAAGCAGGTAAAGTAAATGCTAAATACAGTAAAAAGGTAATAGTAAAATAATAAATTAGAATGTAAAGACTGTCATATCATAAGGGTTGGCCAATCGGGCCACAATAAATTCTCATAATATTTTTAGGTTAGGGTAGGATTCCCATAGTCTTTCTGGGCTAGGGCAAAATTCCCATATCCTTTTTGGGCTAGGGCAGGAAACAGTACTGAGGAGACAAAAAATACATATGCAATAAGTTTTAATTATTTTATTTTACTTTTATGGACACATCTAGAAGTGACTGAGGAATTAAGCACATCTGCAAGATTATTTGGGTTCCAACTTAATACAACACTCCTCAATGAGTAATGCTAAGTATCACTTATTTCTCCTTACCTCATGTCTAGTGGAGGTAAAAGTGCACAAGAATTGATTAGAAATTGAACTCATTGCAAATTTATCCTAATTATTTTATATTTCCATTTCATGCAGCAATGTTATATTGTATGACATGTTCAAGGTAATGTCACAAAGTATAAGGAATGCAAAAGTGACAAGTAAATTAATAATAAGCAAGGGACTCTACTACACACATGTGGTATCTATTGTTATCTACTTAATCCATTATATATATTCTAAGATGATACAAGCTTAGGATCTCCAATATTCAGCTATCAAGTATAATCCCAAATTTACCGGCCTTATGAAGTTTAAACATTAGAACTTAATAAGTTTTAATTCAAAATTAGGAAAGGTTGCCTACAAAGGTTTAATGAGTTAATCAATTGGCATAGTTTACACTTTTCCATTTCTACAATCAATCTTGATATAATTTATCAAGATTAGAAGTTAAGAGATTAAACTCCCATAAGGTTTAAGTATCTTAACATAGAATTTTAAGCATCTAAAGTCTAAGTTATTTAATTTAATATAATACTTAAATTTTGATCTATAGGGAGTTCCATTAAGTTTAATTAGACTCAATGAAATGTCTAAGTTCAAACTTTTATTGATGTTAGTGTCATGGGAGAAATCAATGAGTTTGACTAGATTCTACATAATTACCCTTATTCCCTTAAAATAGTAACATTGTAAGGGTCTAAGAGATAACTTTGATAATTATATTCTAAATGAAACCTTTCTAATTCTATAATATGACTATTGTTTAAGGAGTAAATCAACTCCTCAAATATCCTAATTAAACATCTATCAATCTTAAAAATTATTAAATAATGTCAGCCTAAATGCAAGAGTAATTATTAACATTACTCATTAAACTCTAAGTTTTAATTCATGATTCCATATTTTGTAATTTCCAAGTAAGGTAATAATTACTACTTAGTTAGCAAATAGTTCCTACATCCTGATGTCATAATTTTCAGATAACAATCAATCACTAATGATGCTAAGACCTATGCAAGTGATCTCCGCACTGTACATAGAGCTCAAAAAAATAATATAATTAAATGAATACAAATATAACACACACCTGATATTTATATCCTCACCCTTTGTGCATGCACAACAAATATACTATAAATAGTATTCTATTATGTTCATATTGATATCATAGGACTCCTATGGGTTTGGGGATATGCTTGGAAAGCAAAAGATTTGAGTTGAGAGCAACTAGTTAAGTCACTTCCAAGAACTTTGTTACCATGACTGTCACTTAAGATCTAAGCCTCTTATCTTGATTCTAAGTTACAAATGACAATTTTATGGTTTAAATAAATTTAGCATATGTTTATCATGATATCCTCAAAGGTTAGGGTAGTAAAGTTGAACCAATTAAGGAGATCATAAGTTGGAGTAACCTATGATATTGGGTGATATATAGAGTCAAGCAAGCTCTCCACTACTTTTCTCTTATGACATCATTGATTTAGTTAGGTACAAAGAAAACATGAATCAATTTACATAAGATGTACTTACAACAAAATTATACTACCATAATCTCTTAGGATGGCTCGCCACATCATAGTTTATGTTTTAATTATCAAGATATGGACACAAATTGTAAAATACCAGAAATTAATTTCCAATTTGGTTATTAATATTTAAATAATTTTGATCTCAAATTAAAAATATGACTTCGCCATTACGTTCACCACCCCCAAATTAGCTATGGGTGAAATTTTGAATGCATTTGGAAGACGTAAATTTTTGATGAATATTTTAATATTATTTTAAATACCTGAAAAATCGAATAAATAAATAAATGTCGTCGGATCAAAAATCTGAGTGCGCCGTTGCGCTTAGAACCCCTCAATTAGCTAGGGGTGATTTATTGGAAAATTTTAGAATAAGTTTAATTATCTATATCTAATTAATAAATTAATTATAATTAATTATATAATAATATTAATATAAGTAATATTAATGGCGCCGTCATCTGTTTCGCCGCCATCCATCTGCAGCCGTCACATCTAACGCCTCTTGTGAGCCGTTCGATTGGAAGATCGAACGGCCCGCTCATTTCTTCCCCACGCATCCGGCGCGTGTCCTGATCAAAGACACGCGGAGGTCGCACCGGCTGTCCTCGTTGCAGATGGCACCTGAGGACTCATCCACCGCTTTTAAATCTTTCATTAAGAGCCGAATCAAACTAAGTTAAGGTTTCATCATTTAACGCCAGTTGAAATTTCTCAAACTTTCGATCATCAAAGTTCCGTGGATTTATTACTTTCGACGGTCCATACGAAGGTACCCAATCTCCTAAATCCATACATTTAATATTACATCTTGCATTTCATAGTGTTATTCCGGATGATGGATGGAAGTTCTGATTGGCTCGATCGGATTCAAATGATTGCGATTGAGCAAAATTTAGGTTTGATACACAGTTTATACCATTAAAAAAGGAGTTATCCCGAACTACGCAACTAGGGTTCGACCTCACCGGAGTAACTCCTCCGGCAGCGTTCTTGATACCTTCCGAGACCTTTCGATCGGTGCTCGGGTCGATGTAACAACCCAAGTTGTTACCATGATTGATTAAGACTAACTCTAAGTCTTAAACATAATCTTAAGTGCTAATTAGGTCATTTGGAGTCAACTACCAAGATCCAGTCCAAACCAGAGGTCAAACGGATTAAATCTTTATTTTGAGAATTTCAGGAACCTCGAAAATTGACCTAGTTAAATTGACCTCCGATCGGAAAACGGACACCACCATTGCGTTCCTTGACCCCAAATTAGCTTGGGGTGAAGTTTTCGTATCAATCGGAAGTTGTCAAATTTCGGCAAATATTTTAATAATAAAAATACCACGGAAATCGAGGTATCAAAATACTCGTCGGATCAAAAATCCGATCACATCATTGAATTCCTTGACCCCAAATTAGCTTAGGGTGAAGTTTTCGTGTCAATCGGAAGTTGTCGAAATTTTGACGAATATTTTAATAATAAAAATATCACGGAAATCGAGGTATCAAAATACTCATCGGATCGAAAATCTGACTGCGCCATTAAATTCCTTGACCCCAAATTAGTTAGGAAAAACATGTTCAAAATTTTTTTTCTGAAAATGTTAAAAAAAAAATTTAATTAATTAATTAATTAATTAATTAACGGCGCCGTACGACGCTGTTAACTCCAGTTAACGGTGCCGTCAGATCGGACGGATCCATCTGGACCGTCCGATCGCGCGCGGATCCCACGGCCCTCGGCCGCGATCCGCGTCACGCGGTCTGGAGCGATCCGGACCGTCCGATCGCGCGCGGATCCGATGGCCCTCGGCCGCGATCCGCGTCACGCGGTCTAGAGCGATCCGGACCGTCCGCGATCGCACAGATCCGACGGTCCTGAGGCGTCTTCCTCGCCCTCTCCGCCAGCGTGACACGCGGCGGCCCGTCGCGTCTTCTGGCCAATCCAGCCTCATCCAGTCCTCGGCGAGGTCGCCGTCCGGTCTATAAGACCTCGGCCTACCCCTAGGCTCCGAGTTTTCACCGATCGGAGCCCGGATCGAGCCAGAATCAAGCCCGGAAGTCAGCCCTATTTTTCCGCCGAAATCTTCGCCGATCCGAACTTCAGGTACCCCGATCTCCCTCGTTTACCGTTCGATCATTACAAAAATTGTAGAATATGTAGATTAGGATGTCATCTACACATCCACCGTTATGATCGGGCTTAAACCAACCCGATCGGGCGCACCAGCTCCCCGAAGCGGACTGGGTTCGGTCTGCCGAACACCCCCGGAAGGCGAAGCATCGCGCCTTCGGGTCGGGCCGGGTCGACCCGAGCCCGGCACATCCGGGTCGGGTCCGCGTCAGCGCGGGTGGGGCCCACCCGGCCACGTGGCAGCCTACGGGCCCGCCACGTGTCACGTGGGAGGGGACCACATGTCCGGTCACCCGAGCTGACTCAGTCCAGGTGGGGTCCACAGCACCACGTGGTAGTCTCGGGCAGTGCCACGTGTTAGGTGGGACACACTGCCCGGTCACCCGAGCTGAGTCAGCAGCCCGTGGGACCCACAATGCCACGTGGCAGCCTCTGGCAGTGCCACGTGTCAGGTGGGCCCACGGCCCGTCACTCAAGCTGAGTCAGCATCCCGTGGGACCCATAGTGCCACGTGGCCGCCTCTGGCAGTGCCACGTGTCAGGTGGGCCCACTGTCCAGTCAGCCGATCTGAGTCAGCAACCTGTGGGGCCCACTGGCCACGTGGTAGCCTCTGGAAGTGCCACGTGTCAATGGGGCCCACTGTCAGTTAATTAGAAATTAATTAAATTACTGTTAGTGTTAATTAATTATTGTTAGCCCTAATTAATTACAGTTAGTGTTAATTAACCTAGGATTAGTGTTAATTACTTTTGAACAGTAACTTTATTTAATTAAAAATAATTAGAGGATTAATTAATATTAATTAAATGTTAATTTAATCCTAAACAGTAATTAGGATAATTAATTACTTTTAAATAGTAACTTTAATTAAATAATTATAATTAAAGATTAATTAAGAATTAATTAACTATTAATTAAATCTTAAACAGTAATTAGGATAATTAATTACTTCTGAACAGTAAAACCTAATTAATTATATTTAATTTAATATTAACAAATAATTAAGATTAATTAAATAGTAATTAGCACTAATTACTTTGCTACATTAAAATTAATTAATTAATTCATTAATAATTAAATAGTGATTAATTAATTAAAAATCTTAGGAATGAACAGTAAAATCATTCAATTTGAATAAATGAATAGTAAATTAATTCAAATTATATTTTTGAATAGTAAATCTTAAAAATTTAATAACTTTTTGTATGATGATCCAAACATAGCCAATATGGGTCTTAAAATACTTAGAAAAATATTTAGAATCAAATGGCATAATGTAAAATTTCGTTTCAGAGTACGTATAACGAGGTAGCATTTTAGGACCTCTTTAAAACCCCATAACTTTTTACTCGATTATCGAAATATAGTCAATATGGGTCTTAAAATGCTCAGGAGAGCGGCCCCATCACCGTAGTAGTATTAGTTTTCTCATTTGGACATCAGGATAAAAAGTCAACCCTAGAATTTAGAGTTGACTTTAGTGAAAAATGACTAAAATGCCCCTAGACTTCAAACAGCCATAACTTAGTCAGATCAACTCCAAATTGGAAAATTCAAGATGCTAACTAGCCTAGAATTTCAATGTCATCATTATAATAAAATAATATTTAGGATCTGAACCCTAGAAATTTAGGTAAATGACCAAATTACCCTTAGCCTTATTTTAGCCATAACTTGACCGTTTCTTGCCCGATTTAGGTGTACTTACTGTCTATCTTCAAGTTAGATAGTAAGGAACCAATTGGAACTAACAGAATTCAATTCTGACCCGTAAATCAAAAGTCGACTTTTTGACCCTTAAGGTAGGGGCAAAATAGTCATTTTGCCATAATTTTGGACTATGTACTCTTAACATCTAGTTTATATTTCAAAACTCTTAAACCAAGGTTATAATCTTCTTAGTATCAATTAAGTGAGTGAAATTAATTCTTAAGTTAGATTCCAATAATTTCTGTTAAGTCTTAAAAGCACTACACCTTAAGGACCTTTCCTGAGACTAGGATTAGATCATAGGTTAGAGTTCATTCATTGGGTAAATTGGGTTACCCTATGAGTGAAACTTTGGTTTATTAATTTCAAAACCTTCTTTTATTTTACAACTCATTCTGATTATTTTGTCTTTTAACCTTAGGTTTAAGGTAGGAGATTCATCCTATTATGTTTGATTACTTAATAGGATTTGCCATAACTAGTATATCACTTATAGAATAAAACCTAGACCTTATGTCTTATCCTTGGGATTATATGATTAAACCTAATTCTCGTAGTGTTTAATCCATAATCTATAGGTATAGAAGATCTTGATCAGATCTTAGTTAGAACATCTAAATTTACAAAATTAGGACGTATGATTTATTGATTTAACTCGTAGTCGTCTATCTGATTGAACTAGATTGGAACCTGATCAGTTCCAATCCTTTTTCTTAACTTGTAAGGATGGATTTCTGAGCTACACTCGATAGTATGAAAACGGTGATCCTGAACTTGTGTAACTTGGAATAGTTAGAAGGTTAAGTAGAAAACAAATGATATCACCATGTTTAGTAGAGTCCCTTGCTTACTTTGACGATTATTGCTTACGCATTTCTTGTACTTTTGTGCCGTACTTCATTGAGCATATCATATAAGACATTTGATACATGAATAAAATGTTAGGAAATATGGAGACTCCTTAGATCCTTTGTGAAAATATTAAAGTGATTTATGAAAAGATAATAATTTTATGAGCTGCCTCTCAGTTATATCCTTATTGCCTAGCCTCCTTATGTCGTTAGGGGAAGGATCTGTTTTGTTGTGTGCCTAGTTTACTAGCCTCCTTATGTCGTTAGGGGTACACCGTTAGTGCCTTAGCCGTACTGGCGTTAAGGTTGCCTTGTATGCTTAGTTTACTAGCCTTCCTATGTCGCTAGGGGCATACAATTGGGCTTTAACCGTACTGGTGCTAAGACCCTTCGCTTGCTTTGTGTGCTTATATGCCTAGCCTCCTTATATCGCTAGGGGTACACAGTTTATAACTTAGCCGTGATGGTGCTAAGCTTCTTTGGTATTCGATGGGCTTGAGTAGCTCTTTTTTGTATGGCAGTCGATGCACGTGTGACTTTATATGCAGCTGTTGTTGCTTATTTTTCAATATTCTTATTTCGTCAGCTATTTTCTTGTACTGCTTGATATACATATTTAGGGTATTAGAATCTTGCTGCTATATGTACTTATCACTGCTGAGTTGTTTATTTATTTTAATTGACATGTTTTCTGTTGATCACCAGCATTGTTTAGGATGTAGAATTTTTCTTACTGCACTTGTTCAGTTACGTATATTTATACGCCCTTCCTTGTTTAGTTTGTATGCGAGGCATGTCTCAGCCTCTTTCCTTTTCTTTGCTTAAGTTATAAATGATAATTTATAGCTTCCCTATTTCTTTTGTATTGCTTGCTGCTCCCTTACACATATTATTGCTTAGATGTTGTAGAATGGTGATATTACTTAACACATATAAAATTTTCAGCTTAAAATATACTTAGACAATTGTCTAACCATATTTTTCTTTTTTGGCTGGGACCCTACATTGTGAAACCGACAATGACAGACTCCTTTCAGTTAGACGAGCAGGAGTTAGGTGTGGAGCCTTACCCCGAGGAGGAGCCCGTAGAAGAAGCTGCCGTTTAGTTCCTTTATACTTCGAGTGAGAATGAGTGGTTTTCATTCTATTTTTATTTAAATATTTTAAATTATGTAATAATATAGGTACCATTGACTGTATATTAGATTTTATGCTTATATTCTGAGTCTATTATTCTTATTTACACTGTGATGCTTGGATGGTTTATATTTCCTTAAATTGCTTCCGCACTCTGTTTATTTACTTATATAGTGACTGTTAGTTTGATTCTGTGTTAATCCTTCCCTAATCAGGTGGATTGTGGAGACTATCCTAATCCAATGATAAGTGAGAGGTTAGCCAGAGTGACACCCCACCCTTAACCTAATCCTTTGGCGGATTAAGGGTGGTGGGCGCTACAGTCGACCCTTGTCGGCGGCAGCCTGGCTATCGATTTTCGAGCCCTAATTTCTCTTGGCTCGGACACTCGCGAAGAAGAAGGAGAAAATTTTGGGTCGGGCTGGGTCGACCCGGGCCCGACCCGTCTCCGTGGGTTTTGTCTGTTCTGCAGACATTCGAGTGTGCGAGGCCCACACAAATAGCCTCGCGAATGAGGAGGTGCCGTGTGGCACTGGTAGGGCCCACCGCTGATTGAAACCTGCAGAAAAATAAATTAAAAACATAATAAATATAAATATAAATATATATATATATATACACACTTATAACATAACTACATATAAATATACTATAAGATAAATATACAAATAAATAAATATATTCTTATATAAAAATAGAATAAAATAATTATTATAATAATAATAAATACACAGATAATATTAAAATATTTAACAGATAAATAAAATAATAAACAGAAAAATTAATAATAATTATATTAATATACTTTTAAGTAAATTCATATAACAATTAAACATATTTTTAAATTAATACTTAGATACATATATATACATAATCAAAAAATATAAAACTATATAATAATAAAAATGAAAATTTTTAGTAATTAAATAAATTAATTAAACAGATTAAATTTGATATTAATAATACATTTACTTAATTTAATTTAATCCTAAAACTTTAAAAATCCATAACTTATAAAATATACATTTAAATAATACAATTAGATATATTAAATTAATCAGCAAAAATCAAAGAATATTTTAGTACTATCCAAATTTCAGCAAGATTAATATTTTGCATAATGATATTTTAGGGTATTAATTAATTAAGAAAAATATTACAAATATTCAAATAATCATAACTTTGTACCCCTTAACCCAAACATACCAAATATAGGTCCCAAAATACTCAAAAAATCCTAAGGAATAAATTAGAAGTATTAATTTTGCTGTTTGGATTAAATTTAGACTAATCACAATTAGGACCTAACCCTAATTAAGCCTTTAACCCTAGATCTTCAAATAGCCATAAATTAGTCAATTTAACTCTAAATTAGGTGATCCAAATATTAATTTAAATTAGAAAAACCTAATTTACAGTAAACTGTAAAAATATTTAGGATCCAACGGTTAGATCTCCTAATCAACCCTAATTATCCTAAAATCTTAATTAGTGAATATTAACAAAACTAATGATCCAAATTAAGCAATTTCAGTTTCAAAAGACTCATAAAGTAAATTAGAACTTAACTGCATAATTAGTTTAATAATTTTATGACTAAGTTTACTAATCACTCACTAATCACATTAAACCCTAGTTATTAACCCTAGAATTTGTATTGACTATAACTTAGCCAATACATATCAAAATTTAATGATTTTAGGTTTTATGAAAATCTTAAGATATAATCTACAATAAACTAACAGAAATTTTAAGATTTTATTAAGGGTAAAATTACTAAAATGCCCTTATAAGGTCAAATTCCCAATTTGACCTTATAAGGCATAATTAAGTAACTTAATAAATAAATCAAATATTCAAATATTCATTATTTATTATGAAGCATTAAATTAATAACTTAAATTATTTTTGGCAGATCAAAGAAATTAAATTGGTTGATTTTATATCAAGAATAAGTCAGGTACGCAAATTTACTTATAAGTTTCAGCATTCTTATTTTGAGCCATTTTCTTTTGAGCACTATTTATTACAAACTACTTACTGCTATTAAACTTGCAAAAGAATGATATCAAATAGCATATAATAAAAAAAATGAAACATGGTATATATTTTGTGGTGTTTGTCTTTGGAGGGTGGAATACAACACTGAGAATCTGCACAGATTGGGCTTGCTGGCAGCCCCTAAGAGTTATATGGAGGGATTTAACCCTTTTAGGAAGTGGGCAAATCTAGAGGAAAGACACACCATCAGTTCCTATTTTGAGTAAGCTACCGACGGGTAGCGAGATAAGCTTCATACAGGTTATGCCTATGGGTTTACCCATTTGGGCTCAGGAGTCTACGGACTCGACTTATTATTACAAATGCTTTTGATAAAATTTACTTATTTTATATTTTACAGTTATATTAAATTTTACAGCTAACTTGCAGGGTAATACTTAAATTTGGAAATTTGCTTTACTTATGTAGATATTTCAGTCACTTTCATGTTTGATTTATACCTATTTTAAGATGCTAGAATTAATCTTATAAGAATGATTTGCGTACTCCTACCTGACTGGTAACTGTGTTTTTCAGGTTTTGATAATTAAAGATCTGCCAAATAAAAAAGAGGAATAAAGAAGTAAGAAAGCGTGAATATTTCATCTTTATTTTGTAAAAGATAAACTGTTGTAAAATTTCATATATGTTTTGGCTCTATGTATAATTGGACTTTGAACTTTTATTATTTTATGTCCTTTTATTTATAAAAATGTATGTGTTTACATTTGAGATGAATTGTTCTTTAGAGACCCTCGAACTTCGATCCCCGGTCACCACAGAAATGGTGTAAGACCTATACATGCTCATGAAGGTTCTGTATTTCTTTAAATTATTTTAGGGGTTTTAAAGTTCCTATTTTAAGATTTCACATGATCTGATATAATATGCAAAGTGTTTATTGAGAACAAATTAAGTGCTACTTAAGAAAATCATGAATGGAGGGGTACTCATACTGAACTAGTTTGACTTGAACCTAATTTTGAAGTTGTATGAGAATTTGGAATTATCATGATTCTCTAAAAGTACTAGATTCACTAATTGATTATAGAATTAACAATATATGATTTCAATTATTTCACCATGAAGGTATTTAAGCATCTAAAGAATTATTTCAAGGGCTAGCCTAGGTTACCATGATATTAAAGGAATCATTATCCACTTAGCTTGATCATTCACGCCTACCCATCTTCAAGTGGTTCCTAAAACAAATTTCTTATGGGGGAAACTTTCCTTCTTATTTATGTATTCATCAAATAATTTTAAGATAATGGTTTAATTTAGAAATTTTCAATGAAGGTAACCATTCAACACTAAGTCTCTAGATTAGATATTTGGCAAGAAATACAGTTATAATCTAGTGTGGCTTGGGTAGCTCATGCCCTTATCATCATATGAAAATATAATCATGGATTCACAAGACTTGGTTATCATGAGCATCATTCATATATAAATTTAGATCTATATGGGATTAATATATTTAATTAGTATAGTTATTAAATTAAATATAAATGATCCATTATGATTAACTTATTAAGCAAACTACTAGAATTTTCCATTTTATGTTAAGTGCTTCAAGAGCTAGATCTTTGAATGAGCAAGCCATATGAACTTGTGAATGATTTTTACTTTGAAAAATAGGCATGAAGGGTTTTTGCTAATGGAGGGTGACCAATATACATGAGTGATTAAAATTTCTTCATGCTTCATACACATGGTGAATTTTATGCATTTAATCTTTGCTATTTGATTAGCATGGTGAATACTATTCACTATGTCAAAGGATCTTTCATTAAGATAATTGTTCCACATTACATAAAGCATATCATCTATATTTAGATAGGATTAAATTATTAAACATGATTGTTTATCTATTATAAAGTTTTCAATTTCAAAAAATATAGAGTGTGAGTAAGCTAGTATGTTCTCTTGATTTAAGTGACTTAAAGATAGCACAAGCATGGATTAAATACCATAATTAAAGAATATTAGAGCATGCCATGAAAAATATAATTCGTATATAATTAATTTTCAATATTATTTATTCACCTTCCATGGAAAAAAATCAAGTTATGCATACAACATCCTAGAGAACTATTATGTCAATGACAAATATTAGTGTATATTAAACATTTGATCAAACTTATAGATATCATGGAGTGAGCATGTTCTCAAAGCTTACTAAATTACAAAAATATATAGTTGATGCAAACATGGGATTCATTCAATTACTCATCAAGAATGGAGATCACATTCACCATCTACTAGTTAGTCTTATGGTTTAACTCTCTTTTATTTGTTCATAGGGATCATGACAAATGGACACATGTAAGGAAACTTATTACTCATGTAGACATGTAAGTTATCCCATTATTCATTTGTGAGCACACTACTTTATTATCTCATGCAGACCTAATCTTAAGTATTTATAACATGCCTTCCCTCATCGCATGGCTTTCCTTCAATTAGTTGTCATACTCACTCTTGAGAGCTCAAAAAGGAAAACAATAATATTTTAGGATAGAGTAGGTCACACCATGACACTTATGCATGATTTGAGGTAGTTTTTATGAGCCAATCCATGTAGGTGATCAAGCATGTAAATTTAATTATCCCAAATCAAATAAAAACTCACTAAAAATTTTAATTTGTGAAAATTTGTTGACTTAGATATAGCAATTAATAAATGATTTTCCTAATTTATAAATTTAATATTATTTACTCTACCACTCTCTCTCTCTCTCTCTCTCTCTCTCTCTCTCTCTCTCTTTCATTTTATTAAGAAGAATTATAAGAAATTTCATAGTGCAAGAAACATTACTTGTGGTTGTGGTGGGCTCCCAAGATCTATGTGCACCTTTGAAGGGCTAATATTTTATCTTTAGTTTGTTGGCTCTTGCTTGGGTTAAGTCAAGTTAACTTGAAGTCCAATGGAGACACTCTCGAGTTTTCTTTCCAAAGAAAGTTCCCATCTAAATTTGAGCTTCCTCGACTTCCTTTGATGCCTCCCTCTACCTCTTGGGTGGTATTAAAGCATAAAGGAAGGGCTTATATAGGACATTTTCAACTCAATCAGTGGCTTGATTCAGCTGGGATCGACCACCATCCTCTACTTTTTCAAATCTACAGCCATGATCATCTTATGTAGTCAGATGCATTAGTAAACATAATAAACTAGGCGGTCATGTTCATGTGAAAATGTAGAGTCCTTATGTAACAATCCGAGTTGTTACCATAGTTGATTAGGACTAATCCTAAGTCTTAAACACAATTATAAGTACTAATTAGGTCAATTGGAGTCAACCTCTGAGACTTAGTCCAAATCAGGAGTCAAATGGATCGAATCCTAATTTCTGGAAATCTAGAAACCCTAGAAATTGACCTATTTAAATTGACCTTCGATCAAAAAATGGACACCGCCACTGCGTTCCTTGACCCCAAATTAGCTTGGGGTGAAGTTTTCGTGTCAATCGGAAGTCGTCGAAATTTTGACGAATATTTTAATAATAAAAAATACCCCAGAAATCTAGATATCAAAATACTCGTCGGATCGAAAATCCGACTTCGCCATTGAATTCCTTGATCCCAAATTAGCTAACAAAGACATGTTCAAAAATTTCTGAAAAAAAAAAATTTAATTAATTACTTAACGGCCGCCGTTAAGTATTTAAACTTTCCATCCACTGTAGCTGACGGCGCCGTCTATCCAGATGGCGCCATCTCAGCCGTTGGATCGCGCCCGGATCCAACGGCTGCGGAGCCGTCGTCCTCGATGGCTCCGTAGGACGACGGCTCCGTCCGAGCGACACGCGGCGCTCCGCCGCCCCTCCCGGCCAGCCCGAGCCCTCCCCGGCCTCGGTGAAGTCGCCGTCGGGTCTATAAGACCTCGGCCGACCTCTGAGCACCGGAATTTTGCGAACCCGAGCCCAGATCGAGCCGAAGCCCAGAGCCACCGCAGCCGTCGAACCCGAGGTACCCCGATCTCCCCTCTCCTCCAATAGATTCACAATTTTTCGTTTGATTATTGTAGATCTAGGGTTATATCGACGATCTATCGGATCTGATCGAGCTCGATCAGGTCCGATCAACCCAAATATGGGTTTAGAAATTTTAGGGTTTGGTCGGCCGAAACCCTAGAAATTAGTGTTTAGTTTTGCCGGCGATCCCGACCACCTCCGGCGAAGATCCGCCCACCGGCGTATAGCCCTCGTCGAGGGCCACCGTCGGTCGTGCGGGCCGAGGTGGTCCGGCGCCGGGAAGGCCGGCAAAAGCTGTGCCATCGCCCGGCGCTCTCGGGCCGTTGCGGCGAAGAAGACGAAGTCCGGGTCAGGCCGGGTCGACCCGAGCCCGACCCGCCCGTGCCGGGTCCGCGTCAGCCGGGTGGGGCCACCAAGCCACGTGGCGCCTTCTGAGCCTGCCACGTGTCCAGTGGGACCCACCAGTCGAAGCCCGCGGCCCTTCGGCTTCTGCCGTGGGGCCCACAGTGCCACGTGGCAGCCAGCCGGCACGCCACGTGTCACGTGGGGTCCACAACCCGAGCCCGCGCGGCGGTTCGGCTCCCCAGTGGGGCCCATAGTGCCCACGTGGCAGCCTCTGGGCCCGCCACGTGTCAAGTGGGACCCACTGCCCGGTCACCCGCGGCAGTTCGGCTTCCCTTGTGGGGCCCACAGTGCCACGTGGCAGCCTCTGGTAGTGCCACGTGTCTAGTGGGGGCCCACTGTCTATTAATTAAAATTTAATTAAATTACTGTTAGTATTAATTAATTACTATTAATGATTAATTAAGTACAGTTAGTGGTTAATTAAATTATGATTAGTGCTAATTACTTTTAAATAGTAATCTTAATTAATTAAGTAATTAGAGATTAATTAGGGTTAATTTAATATTAATTAAACCTTAAATAGTAATTAGAATAATTAATTATTATTAAATAGTAAAGTATAATTAATTATTCTTAATTAGATATTAACAAGTAATTAAGACTAATTAAATAGTAATTAGCACTAATTACTTTGATACAATAAAATATTACTAAATATAATTTAATTAATTAATTAATAGATTAATTAATGTTAATTAATAATTAAGCCTAATTAATCACAGATTAATTAAGGATTAATAATTTCAGAAATCTTATATAAAAACTTTAGAAATGAACAGTAAAATCATTTAATTTGAATAAATGAACAGTAAAATAATTCAAATTGTATTTTTGAATAGTAAATCTTAAAAGTTTAATAACTTTTTATAGGATGATCCAAACATAACAAATATAGGTTTTAAAATACTCAAAAAAATGTAAGAAATCAAATAACGTAATGTAAAAATTTATTTTGGGGTACGTATATCGAGGTAGCATTTTAGGACCTCTTTAGAACTTTATAACTTTTTACCCCGTTATTAGAACATAGTTAATATGAGTCTTAAAATACTCAGGAGAGCGGCCCCATCACCATAGTAGTATTAGTTTTCTCATTTGGATATCAGGATAAAAAGTCAAACCCTAGAACTAGAGTTGACTTTAGTAAAAAATGACCAAATTGCCCTTGGAATTCAAATGACCATAACTTGGTCAAATCAACTCCAAATTCAAAAATTCAAGAAGCTATCTAACTTAAAATTCCAATGTCATCAATATAATAAAATAATATTTAGGATCTGAACCCTAGAAATTTAGGTGAATGACCAGATTACCCCTAGCCTTATTTTGGTCATAACTTGACCATTTCTCATCCAATTTAGGCGTACTTACTGTCTATCTTCAAGTTAGACAGTAAGGAATCAGTTAAAATTAAGAGAATTTAATTCTGACCCATAAGCCAAAAGTTGACTTTTGACCCTTAAAGTAGGGGCAAAATGGTCATTTTGCCCTAAGATTGGATTAAGTACCCTTACCCTTTGGATAACATTCCAGAATGCCAAGATTAATATTATAATCATCTTAGTAACAATTAAGTGAGTGAAATCAACCCTTAAGTCAGATTCCAATAATTTCTGTTAAGTCTTAAGCACTACACCTTAAGGACTTTTTTTGAGACTAGGACTAGATCATATGTTAGAGTTCACTCATGTGGTAAATTGGGTTACCCAATAGGTGAAACCTTGGTTTTATTAGTTTCTAGACTTTCTTTTATTTTACAACTCGTTCTGATTATTTTGTCTTTTAACCTTAGATTTAAGGTAGGAGATTTATCCTATTAAGTTTGATTACTTAATAAGATTTACCATAACTAGTAGATCACTAATAGAATAAAACCTAGAACTTATGTCTTAACCTCTTTGGATTATGTGATTAAACCTAAATCTCGTAGTGTTTAATCCATAATTTATAGGCTTAGAAGATCTTGACCAGATCTTAGTTAGAACGCCTAAATTCACAAAACTAGGATGTATGATTATTTGATTTAACTCGTAGTCATCTATCTGATTGAACTATATTATAACCTAATTAGTTCTAATCCTTTTTAACTTATAAGGACGAGTTTCTGAGTTACACTCGATAGTAGGAAAATGGTGATCATAAACTTGTGTAACTTGGAATAGTTAGAATGGTTAAGTAGAAAACAAATAATATCACCATGTTTAGTAGAGTCTCTTGCTTCTGTTTGATACTTTGTTGCTTACGCATTCTTTGATTTTTGTGCCATATTTCCTTGAGCATATCATATAAGACATTTGATGCATAAATAAAATGTTAGGAAAATATAGAGACTCCTTAGATTCCTTGTGAAAATATTGAAGTAATTAATAAGAATATAATGATTTGATATGTTTGAGCTGTCTCTCAGTATTCTTTTGATCATACCGATTGTTGCCCTAGCCGTATCATGCTAGGAACCGTCCTAGCCGTACTGGTGCTAGGATCTTTCGGGTATGACTGTTGGTGACCTAACCGTATCGTGCTAGGAACCGTCTTAGCCGTACTGTGTTAGGGCCTTCTGTGTTGACTGTTGCTGCTTTAGCCGTATCGTGCTAGGAACCGCCCTAGCCGTACTAGTGCTAAGATCTTCAGCCTTTTTTGGTGAGCTAATGTAGCTCTCTTCTGTATAGCAGATTGTACACGTACGGTTTCATATGCAGTTATTGTTGTTTACTTTTCAGTATTATTATTCAGTCAGCTATTTCCTTGTACTGCTTTTATATATATTTAGGATATTAGAATCTTGCTACTATTTATATGTACCACTACTGAGTTAACTTATTTTAATTGGCATATTTTCTGTTGATCACTAGCATGTTTAGGATGTAGAACTTTTCTTACAACACTTGTTTAGTTATGTATATTTATATGCCCTTCCTTGTTTAGTTTGTATGCGAGGCATGTCTCAGCCTCTTTCCTTTTCTTTGCTTAAGATATAGATGATGGTTTATAACTTTCCCTTTTTCTTTTGTATTGTTTATTGCTCCCTTACACACATTATTGCTTAGAAGTAGTAAAATGGTGATATTACATAACCTTTATAATAATCAGCTTAAAATGTACTTAGATAATTGTCTAATCAGATTTTTCTTTTCTTTGGCTGGGGCCCTACATTGTGAAACCGACAATGACAGACTCCTTTCAGTTAGACGAGTAGGAGTTAGGTGTGGAGCTTTACCCAGAGGAGGAGCCCGTGGAAAAAGCTGCCGTTTAGTTCCCTTATACTCCCGAGTGAGGATGAGTGGTATACATTCTATTTGATTTGAACTTTTTAAATGATGTAATAATACAGGTACCATTGACTGTGTATTTAGATTGTATGCTTATATTCTGAGTTATATTTCTACTATTCCTACTGTGATGCTTGGATGTTTCTCATTTTTAAATCGCTTCCGCACTCTGTATGTTTACTTAGATAGTGACTGAATACTTGATTCTATGCTTACTCCCTTATTAAGTGGATTGTGTAATTCTTCCTAATCCAATTATAAGTGAAGGGTTAGCTAGAGTGACACGCCACCCGTTAGCTTAACCCTTGTGGGTTAAGGGGTGGGGTGCCACACCTTAAGTTTCATTGGGAGAGTAAGAGGTCAATCCCAAGGCATTGAGAGATGCAGGGACCCTCAGGTTTTTAAGTTGCAAGCGATTGTTATCATGATTGTGTGTGGGAAGAAGAAGAACATTGGTCATTAAATTGCATGCCATTGGATTCGAACATATCCATGATCCAATGGTGAGTTTTATATATTACCATGTTTTAATCTTGATTGCAAAATTCATCCGTCGAATCTAGTGACTGTAATTTACTCTAGTTCTTAAATAGGTGTCTGGAATCTAATAAAATGGTTAATTTAAATTCACAATTGGGCCCATTGGTTTCGATTTATGGGTGATTATAAATCACACATTTTGGTTATTCGTCCAGCCATTAGATCTTACTTGATATGAGCTAATGGTTGTGATTCAGCCTATAGTTTCTTTTGATCATTAGTTATTGGAATTGGTCTTAGATCTAACGGTTGAGATGATTTCCTCTATTTTAATAATAAAAATCAGTCAATTTTAATTAAATAAAATTATATGAGTTTAATTAGATAAATTTCAAATGTGTTTTGTATACATCTTACCATTTTAGCTCCAAAATTATAAAATTTTTACCACTTGTGTAACTCAACAAGTGTAGATCCCAATGTTGGGTTAGTCTACTAAACCAACTAATCCATAAGATCCTTCCTAGTGATTAAGTAAAGTGGCATGCAAATGTAATATTTTAATTTAGTCAGTCAAAAAGAGATGGAAATCTATTCCATTTAATTTATATTTAAAATCAAGAATGCTCTAAGTTCATTTATAGCTTCAATGATATTACATCTTTCAATGCTTGAATTTGAAAATATTTAAACTAAATATTTCTTATCTTTCTTTATGCATTGATGAATTAGTTCCTTAAGCCAAGTCTAGCTATTCATGTTGCTCTTGAAAAGTGTTAGGGTTCGAATCCTAAGTTTATTCCTTATTTGAGTTGAGTACATTAAAAATCTAAGAAGAGATTAGTGAGATAAGAAATTGTTTTGATTCTAAACTTCAAGAAAATTTTCAATTTATGGTAAATCTTAATTAAGAGATTCTAATTATAAGAAATAGGAATTTTGGGAAACATTTTAGTTTAAGAAATAGTTTAAGAAAAAACTTTAAGCTTATAAACTAACCTAATTAATAAAATCAAATTTTGAAACAACTTCATAAACTTTAATAATGAAAATATTTGCAAAAGCTGATAATAATATAAATATAATTATTGCAGATGCATGAGATATTTGAGTGCTACATCCACATATGTCAAATACAAATGTATATGAATATTACTATTTGCATTTAATGGTTTTAATTGCTACCATAGCTTCACTTTAAGCACAATTTATACTGTTATTTTTATATTATTTATCATAATAGAAAAAAGATATCACAAATCAAGATGCATTATTATTATGTATAATGAATGCTTGCAAGGGTTCTGAAATAGAAGAAAATTGGGCGGATTTCATACGAGGGGCCCATTATATGGAACTCGTATGCTTTTTGAACCCAGGACCTTAAGGTTCTAAACTTGCCAAACATAACAGAAAAATAAATGTTACTTCAAAAGACCAAGATACACATTGATTCATAAAGTATACAAATGAAATGTTTATGTAATTTGGCATGTAACATATTTGTGACAAAAAACTTTGGAACAACATAAATGAATATATTTTATTGCTATTTAACAATCTACTTTGAAGTAAGAAATGATTTTTTTTTTTCAAATAATAAAACTATTTTTCTGCACTTTTTCATTTATTTATATTTCCTCACTAACCGCTTAAAATGTTTAAAAGGTGTAATACTTAATATCCATTTGTACTTGAATCACATCTAACATTAGATCAAACAAACCCGAGCATCTTTAAAAAATGTTAAATTACGTATAATTGGAGGAGGTTGAGTTAGTTTGATGGAATAACACTTGAGACAGATATTTCTAAATTGAAAAAAACAATTTTTAGCCTTTATTATATTTAATTATATTGTAAATGCTAAATTTGTGTATTAAATTTTGATCAAAATGATGTGGTTGTGTTGTTATGGATATCTTATATTAAAATGAATAGAATACTATTTATCATTTTTCTATATGGCTCTAGATGATGGATGTATGTGTTATATTATAACCATTCAATAGGATTTTGTGGCATTGCACCGATGTTAGATTAGGCTCAGTAATCTAATCACGGGGCACCACACATGATCTTGTTTGGAATAATAATGATTCATCATAGTAGATTAGTATGGTTTTAACTGCTTCTCGTGTAGATAGATGTTTCTCATAGTAGATTTGTATGAACTAGACAAGTTGCATGCTCATCTCGATTAAGTTATTGATCAGCTCAATATGGAGGTTTCCAATCAGATTATATGCGTCAAACAACTCCTTTCATTTGGCAAGACATTCTTGAGAACTTGAGAGATGTTATCTAAACCATGTTGCTTGCAAAGTGATAGACCAAGAGCTGGCATGAGAATATGATAAAATAATATTAGTTTTATGCACTTTCTATTGAAAGATGCTATCATCTAATATTTTTCAGGTATAGCTACTAAATAATTAAAGCTGAATGTATAAATGAAGTTAGAAAAAAACTATGCTTACACAAAAATATACATATATAATAAATTTCAAAAATAAAGCAATACGCAATCGATGAGATTTGAACTCTAGACATAACAAATCATCACATTCAACATCACTCACAGCTTCACCTCTATAAAAAAATGCATATGCAAACCTCCGTTATTGCACTAAAATATCCACCCTTAATGATGCCATAAATGGGAATCAAGACATCAAATCATACTCTAAGAAGAGCTTCTTGACATAAAATCATACATGAGTGATGGTGTGGCAGTGATAATTACTTCTAAGACAACAAACAAAGAATTTCTTAAGCTACCGGTGAGGCGAGCTCTGAAGCAACGGATTCATTAATTCCTAGGATATCAGTTATTCTCAGTTTCGTTAATTCCTGCAAAAAACATAAAAGAAATTTATATTTTCTAGAATGATTCTTCTTTCAAATTTGTCCGCAAAATTTTTATATCGTTCAAAATAGATCCTATAACTCATAAAATCTCAAATTAGTCTCTCACACTGCGACTAAATAATATTTTGGGAATGCAAGTGTGATCAAAGCCAATAATTAATGCATCTATTCCATTTTGCAGCACAATCGTAAGTCACAAATTATAGGATTTATGGTAACAAAAAAACCTCTTATTTGCAATCTAACATTACTAAAAGTAAAGAGACTATTTTGAGATTTCAAGAGCTAACTTGGGATTTAAAGTAAAGAGACTATTTTGAACATCTTAAAAGAGTTCAGAAGATTAATTTAGCAAATGATTGTGCAGATGAATTACCTGGCGATGACCCTTAGTTCTGCGGTAGTTCTTTCTTCTCTTCTTCTTGAAGATGATTACTTTAGCATTCAAAGCCTGGGCAGACAAATGCTTGCAGTTAAATAGCAGAACTAATATTATATTACACTACAGAGCAAAAGAGGAAACAGAATGATGCCTTACATGTTCCTCGACAATGGCGTGCACAGCCGCATCAGGCAATACCGGCCTGCCGATGATTGTCTCGGTTCTTGAGCCCACCATGAGGACATTGCTCAGAACCAGCTGAGCCACATTTTGAGGTATTTTAAAGTATTATCAAATCTGAGCAATCATTAAAATGTGATGCTTGAAGGAGCTAAATTACTTGGAGCATAAGTTTAATGAGATTCGATGTGTTGTTGCATGAATAGTTTCCATTCAGTACAAAGTTTTCAAAGCGACAGCAAAATCCCACTTTCAAATGCTTAATCAAGTGTTCAAAGTTCTTTAGTTTTCAAACACATCACAAAAAGGAAGCATACTTTTTTACAGTCAATGTTCTTTAAATTTGATCATTAAATTTCTTGATAAATGGTGATAGATGTGCAACCAAAAGCACATGGCACATGGCACATGGCACATGGCAGAAACTATCATAAGACATGGAAGCCTGTTGCCAAACTCAAAACTATAAGAGTACCAGGATCATTAGCTGCTAACATAGAATGGTCTCCAGAATAACTCAATGTAGATGTCTTCTCAATAAAGATCTATTTATAAACTCCAATAGGAATCTCCAATGAACATTGTAAAGGTGGAAAAATGGCTATTCTAATATATGTGGACTAAACCGCTGTGATTAAAGGTTTAAATGAAATAACAAATTGAAAGATTATCCAGCAAAAAATAAACTCAAGATTCTTGGAAGCTCAAGTGCTTGAACTTTAAGAGAAAATAATATGATGAGATGTAACATGCTTAAATTCAATTGAACCAAATCAAAAGCAAAGTTAAGTAGATAGTGGTAGTGTTAATCAAGAAAGATACCAAAGGCTGATTTAAAAATTATTTAAATTATCTTGCAGTAGAACAAATGTTGCCTTTGGCAACAGCTATGGTAAGCCAGTTCATGCATTCTAAGAAACAAATATAGAGGTCGTATTTAGAATTCTTCATGCAGTTGCTATCAAAAATGTACAAATGAGAAAAGATTACTGATTAGAAAGAAAAAAAGCTTAGAAGGGTTGAAATACATATTGATGTCAGCTGAGAGAAATCTGATGTTGATAGTATCTACATCCGGTTATTCAACTTTCATTTTAAGGAAACTGGTGGCATGATGCAACTTCAAGTTCAGAACGTATAAAGTTGTCTTATGATAACAAGATACTTATTATTGTTAACTAACCTGTGCATCATGATCGGTAAAAATAAATGAAAGTAGATTAATCTTTCTATAAAGAGAAAAACCTGTGCATTTATGACGTTATACAAAGCAAGAGTAAAAATTACCAAAAGGCTGCACAATCGGAATAACAAAGAAACTGTAACCAAGCTTGAAATGAATAATATCTACACTCAGCTCTAGGAGAAGTTAGGGGTGCAAGTGAGCCATTGCCCACATACAGATCAACTAGAACTAAAGTTTTCAAGTCGAGTTCAACCTCGAGCTCAGCCCACTATTTTATAAAACAAGACCGCCACTACGATTTACATCCCCAGTGTTAATTACTGCAAAGCGCCTGAGCTGAGGATCCTCATTGTAACAACTACCAGCATCAGCGAATTAATTCTTAGCTATTTTGAGTATTCTAGACATCACAACATCCAGGTGCGCCTCCAGAATTGGATTCTCATGTACCAACGAATTCACTAAGCTAATAATCTCTGGTGAGGTCTTGCAACAGCTAGGTCAGTGGTGAGGGTTACCGGCAGCTTTGTCATGTCTGGCAGTAGTTCTAGCGAGGTGAATAATGAAATTGGAAGGGTTTATGCTTTTGCTTGGTCAGTTTATTTGAACGAGTATAAGATTACAGTCATGTGAATAGATTTAACTGATTTTATTTTATGGATAAATAATAAGCATGTGAGTAGTATGTAGATAAAACCCCAATAATATATAAAAGACGTACGATAGCGGCTTAACTTTTGAAATTATTATAAGATTAGCTTTGAGTTAAATTGCTAAATTATTTGGAAGTAGCTTTCAACTTTTTAACTGTAAGTTATTATTTCTTAATTTCAAGTAAGAAAAGCTGATAAGCTTAAGCCAAGTTGTTAAATTATTTTGAAATAAGCTGCTAAGAGCTTATAGTTTCTACCGAAAGTTGCCAATTATAGAAACAAGAAACCCATATAACAGAAGAAAAATATTAAAAAATCATATGTATATGCAAGAAAAAATCAATATGCATTTCAATAATTCTCAGAAATAACATTTATCATATAACATGAGAACAACTAATTTGATTCATTTTGGTCATAAATCAAGCTTGAAATAGATTAAATCTTCAATAGTACATAATTATATAATAAAAATGATCAAAATGATCTCTTGACTCTTGCAAAATATTCAAAATGATCATTGACTCTTGCAAATATTTTTTTTGTCCATTAACTTTTGTTTAAGTGCTTTTTTTGGTCTCCGCTGTTAATAATCCGGTAACATCCGTTTCATGCCATTTAAAAGTAAGGGTATACACATAATTCGACTTGGCAAGCTTCCACGCTGGTAAATTTTAATATCATTCTCGTTTTCCATGCCGCTACACTTAGCGATTTCCATAGGGCTTGTCTGTGCTGCTTCATTCGTATATGGTCTACATTTTTCTGTGTTGCTTCGTTTTGCTACTACACTAAGCGATTTTCTTAGGGTTTCTTTGCACCATGAAATTGACGAAGGCTCACAGAGATAGAAACGCATATATGAAACAAAGCAACGCAGAGAGACAGAGACGGAAACGCAGATACGAAACAAAACAGCGCAGACAAACCCTAAAAAAATCACCAAGTGTAGCGGTGTGGAAAACGGGAATGACATTAAAATTAGCCGACGTGGAAGCCTACCTAGCTGAATTACGTGTATACCATTATTTTTTAACGACATGAAGTGAATGTTAAGGGGCTATTTAATGGCAGGGGCCAAAAAAAAGTACTTAAAACAAGAGTCAATTGACTAAAAAAATTATTTACAAGAGTCAATGATCATTTTGAATATTTTGCAAGAGTTAAATAACCATTTTGATAATTTTCTATAATTATAAATCTAAAATGATTACTTTTTTATTTAAAGCAATATTTAAACTTTAACAACCACTTTGTTATGAAGGAAAGGTAAACTAATGCTTTAAGAATATGACAATATTAACTTTTACAACAAGCACTTTATTAAATGTAAGTATGCAGCACCAATGGAGGAAGGGCTGCGGTCCAAAGATGGAGGAAGTGACAGGATAGTCGCTAGCTTGGCAAGCTTTGGCGGTGCACTGACACGAGGAAGGGAGAAGGAAGTGGATGGCCAACAGCGGCTGCTGGATGGAATGTTTGCATGTAAGTATGCAGCACTAATGGAGGAAACAATGATTGGCTTGGAAACGATTGCGTCAACAGCAACTGTCGGGCTGTACATAGCATTACCAGCTTAAAAGGAATAAATCCAATCTCTGAACTCTGCTAACATAGATGGGAATCAACGGAAGGAAACGGAAAAGGAGGATGTTGATATTTGCAACGGCAAACCCACAGCACACATGATCTAATACAACCCTGTTATTTTGCAGAAGACAATGACTGAAGCTAATATTTTGCTGTTCACTACTGGAACAATGGTGGATGCAATACTTGATGAAACTAAGTTTACTATGCAGCAACCTGGTAATATGGATGATGAACGAAAGCTACTGTTGGGCGAGTGCAACCAAAGCAGATGTTTAATTGCAGCAAAGATGAGTCGAATATTGTGATTGAAAATGTGTTTGGATATTCTTATTCTATGGAGCAGTGTGAAATAAATGCTTAGAAGGTGGTCTCATTGCTGTGGGTGACTGAAACAACACCCATTGCAGTCTTTACTTTTTTTGCGGGACACTACGCTCCAACTGCTCAAGCAAATGCACTAAGGAAAATACAACCACTCAGTTGGATTGGTTTAAAACGAAAGTGGGGAAATGCCCAAGAGTTGAGGATATTGATATGAAGCTAGGCAGAGATGGCAACATATAAACGAATTTTACACGCTGCCGTCATTAATTTGAAGGCACCTTGGTCAACAGATTGTTTGGACGTAACATTCCATTTCACATACTATCCACTGAGGTTCATAAGTGCAGGAATGGATTTGGGAACAATACAATGGTAACACTGGCTTATAATTGTTTTCAAGTCGAGTTTAATGCCCAAATGAGAGGGCCTTGGTTGGTCAGAAAACAAGTCCTGGAAATTGCAGACCGAGTACCCGGCTTTGAGCCCTTGAACAAGATCGCTTATTCAACACTGGTTTGGGTACACTTACTCGATCTCCCCCTTAAACTTGGGAGTAAGAACAATCCTACTAGGATTGCAGCAACAGTGGAAACACCCCTTTAGATCACCTTCAGTCGCCTATGCATAAAGGTGGATCTCGCATAACTTTTGACATGAGTTGCTTCTTGAAATGGTCTCCCAAGTATTGAAAAATGCTAATTTAGTCCTCTGACTATTAAAATGCCAAAAACAGTCCTTAAACTCCTTTTAAAAGTACAAATTAGCCTTATTTTAACTTTTCTATCCATTTTGGATCAAAAAGTAAATTTAAAGAAGGATATTTTAACATATGATCGTGTGATGCAATGCTATCATAATTCTCTTAATTAAATTAATTTTTTCATCCAAAATAAATTAGAATATTAAAATGAGCCTAATTTGATCTTTTAAAAAAGGTTGGGAGACTATTTTGAGCATTTCAATAATCAATGGATTAAATTGAGCATTTTTCAACAATCGAGGGACCATTTCAAAAAAGATCACCCTTTGACACCCATCATTTGTCCCCAAAGCTTTAATGGAATCGTCAATCAATCAGTTTGCAACAAGGGTTTAACAGTGGTATGTTTCATTGTGTAAAGTTAAGCCACAAAGAAAGTGATTGCATGAAAGTGTGGGGAACCATTTAATAAGATATGCTAATGCTATTAGAGGAGCTTCAAGTCAGCCAATGTCTCGACCTACAATCACGCCTGTAGTCTGTAGTTGCAGAACCAAACAGCAAGGAACCCATTGATGCAACAAATGTCGTTATGAATGGACATCCAATGAGCCGAATAGAAGTGGATCTGTTGCCTCCAATCCTATTGTGAGGGGTGGACTGAGCAGCGCACCAAACAACAATAATCTATGCATCGTGAATGTAAGAACTACAAAAATTGTAGATCATTTCTCTGAAAAAGTTACTGATGCGATTGACAATATGCAAAATACCAACGAGAGGGAGATGGGAGTAAAACCATGACCACTGTCGAGTGGCAAAAAAACAACACAGGACCTTTGCATGGGCAGCCAAACCAAGTGGAATCCAACAGAAATTAAAAGCCTTCTAGAGGAACCGCGACCACAACTTCCCAAACACATCAAACTAAAAATCAGACCGAGTAAAAACCACAGAAGAAGAGCCACCTCAGATGGAAAAGGAAAGCAACCAACTAAGAGTATCTTCAAGAGTGCCTATGTAACCACAAAAGATGATAGTTTTACTATGTCACCTGAGGAGATGAGTTCTGGGTGCAGCAAAAAGCAAAAAAAAAGCTGAGTTGAGAAAGCGGCTAGAGAGGCAAGCAAGTCCTCAAACACACAATCCAAATGAACAGAGTTTTAATTTGGAATTGTTGCAAGGTTACAAAAGACCGCAACACGATCCCACCACCCGCCGCTTGCCTTGGAGCGTAAGACAGGTTATTGCTTGATTGTAGACATGTGCGGATACAATTAATAGAGAGATGAATCAGTTGCTTGGGAGACTGGATTTCGTGATCCAAACATTTGAGGGGAAGTCAGGAGGAATCATCTTATGCTGGCTAGGAGACTTCTTGCAATGCCATATCATCCACCGTAGTAGGCAGTTTGTCCTGACCCAAGTAACCCACCATACCAACATCCACTCTCAACTTGGGGCAGTCTACACAGATGTGTATACCCACCACCAGCAAGACCTCTAGGAGGTCATGCATACATCTTGGGACGACTGTTGGCCCCTACCCTCATTTTCATGAAAGACGGTCGTAGCTCATGCATATATATATCACCTATAAATCAATAGTACAAAAACTCAACTAGGATCAAACTCCACGTATCATCTGCTAGGAGGTCCAGAAGCCTCCTGGGGAGCACATCGCCCCTAACAAAAGTAAAAGCACCCTGACGGCATACAACGCACAAAAATCCGCAACCCGATTTGCATCGCCCGATCGGTGAGAAAATATGATATGAGGGAAAGCCAGCATGAAAGCCAGCTGGTCTGCATGAAGCTCACCGGCTCGTGCACGGAGTGTCCTTTCCCAATAGCGTCAGAGCCTACGCATCGCTCCTAAGCAGTCACCCTCAATAACAACACCATCGGCCTCCACCTCAGTAGCTAGGAGGGCCTTTCGTAGAATAGTCACTGCCTGTATCTCTACCTGGAGAGGGGACTGAGCCTGTAAACAGTCTCTCGCAGCAACGCAGTAGGCTCACCGTAACTGTAGGAAGCATCTATGTTGGCCTTCAGCCAATGGGTCGGGGGTGGGGGGGATATTTGTAGAGGGTGGAACAGCAAAGCACGAAGGGAAGTCGTACAGGTTCATGACAGTGCTGGAGGAATTCTTAAAGATCATCAAGAGCTACCACCTAAACAATTCAAGCTTTGTTGTGTTTAAATTTACCAGGTAACATGTTGGGGACCCACCACATCTCAAAGCGTCTGTATCGACTCCTGATCAATTTGGCATATCCATGGGCCTACCATCAGGCATTGTTGTGCATCATCTCATTCAAGTAGCCTCAGACCACTGCCCTTAATTTCTGACCAATGCTCATCTTAGTTTTCAAAGTTTTATAGCGCCATACAAACTTAAAGACAATTGGTTTCAATACTCAAAGGCTTGGTCATTGTGGAAAGGATCTAGAGGTGATTGTCAGTAGGCTCAATTCCCTCCTTCCTAAATAACAAGATGACAATGACGCTCAGAATACTGTGAAAGTAAGGACGCGACGCTCTCTTGGACTTGAGGAGAGAAGCCGAGTTGACCACCCAGGTGACGCAACTCAGGCAAAGGACATGAAGCAAGGGAGTAGTGACATGGAGCTCTAAAAGCAACTATAGGAGATCACTCTAAAACTAACTTGGGTGGAGAAGATGATTGCGAGCTAATGGCAGCAGCGAGCCAAGGTCCAGTGGCTCACCCAGGGTGATTGGAATACCATTAGCGACCCAACAGTGGAAATCTAATAGCATGTCGACTCTCCAAGAAGACTCCGGAAACGTGATGATAGACGTCGAGGTGGTCGGCAAGACCTTCTACAGTTTCATCCAAAAAGGTAGGGCTCCTCCAATCTTATCACGAGTTGATTATGATTTCCAACTCCAGACAATACCCTCAATGACATAGATGCCACTGCTCTTAAAGGGCCAATCATGAACGAGGAGATATGGGCTGCTCCAAAGGTTCTAAAACCCCAACTGTGCCCAGAGATAAATAGTATCACCCCTCTTTATTTATGGGCAACCGGAGAATCACTAAAGCCGATACCTTAGATGTCATTAACCACTTCTTTGAAGGAGGGCAGCATCCTCAACATCGGGGTGATATGCTGATAATCCTTATTCCGAAAGAGCAAAGTGCTCCTTATCAGTTTATGCAACACAGTAAGGTGGTTGCCAAAGTTTTGGTCAACTATCTTAAAGGCATGTTGTCGAAATTGATCTCCATGGAGCAATGTGCCTTTATTCTAAGGAGAGACATTAATGAAAACTATCTCATGATTCATAAGATCTTGATGTGGTTCATATACTACACCTCGACATCTAAACATATGGATGTCAAAGTAGATATAGAGCAAGCTTACAACCAGATGAAGTAAGAGTGGTTGCATATTATTTTTACCAAGTTTGGATTCCCCCGTCGTACAAGTCTGTAACAATCATTGTCGCAAAGATCAAGTAGGCACACGAGGAAGGCTTGTTAGTGCATCATCTCTAATCTTCTCATCCAAGACTAGTTGAAGATGTAGCCCATGTGTTGGCCTATAAAATGTCTCCTAGTGGTGCGTCTGCATCGGTAAAGCGAAAGTAGCTGGTCCCAATTAGCCAAAGGAAAATTTAGGAGTCCCATCAAACAAATACCTCCTAAATAGCTCTAATGTATGTGCAGAGAGTAGCAAAGTGCTCCTTATCCTCCACCAAATCACAGCCCCATATACAGCTAATAGTAATAAACAACCCTCATCTGTAAAAACCAATTCATAGGGATGGCACTCGCAAGAACCTACAGAGGAAATAGCCTTCCTGTGGGACCAAATGAAGTTACCAAATAGGCTAAATGGCCAATCATCGCCATCTTCATCAACCTAGTAGAGCAGGCTAGATACAATGTCTGTGA
Organism: Gastrodia elata; assembly: GCA_016760335.1. Classification (NCBI taxonomy): domain Eukaryota; kingdom Viridiplantae; phylum Streptophyta; class Magnoliopsida; order Asparagales; family Orchidaceae; genus Gastrodia; species Gastrodia elata. The sequence continues at coordinate 20,798,501 of CM028669.1, forward strand.
AACTACCCCCTGCTCCACTGGACCACATCCCGCTCAGAGCAATAAACATGGATGTGCAGAAGGACGTGCTCTACTAAACCATCTCCCAGAAGTTGTAGTCTGTCCACATGCATGCTCCCCTTCTCGTTAAGAAGATCAGTCACTCGGAAACCATGGAGTACGGCCATATCCCCAGTGATAGGGGTATGCTAGAAGTCTCTCAACTCGATCCAATCATCTTCTAAAGCAGAGACCTAGGTACCAATGCAAATATGCCAAGAAGTATGCTATAGAACAATCGTCCAACATATCCACCAAACCGCCGATTCACTAACAAATAAGAACCGCCAGTGGGATTAGTATTTGACCTCCATTGCGCAAACCCACAAAAAGTCCTCTCCACCTACATAACATGAGATCATCAATATGCTGAGGGCTAACGTGCCACCGAAACCCATCGCCATAACCTGAGATCTTGAATCCCCAAAACCACCACGGCTAGAGGACAACAAACGTCTTCCCATTTAACACAGTGAATATTGCCTCCATCTATCCCCTCCCACAAGAATTTCGTGATGATAGCCTCAATCTCCAACATACAAGAAAATTGTGGTGGTGACATAATCATCGCATCTATCGAAATAGTGGAACCGATTGGATAAGACACAATCTACCTGTGAGCGACAAGAGTGGACTTCCCCACATCGAACCCTCTCCACCACAGCATGGGAGTCCTCTCCCTTTGAAGGTCTGCCCATGACGGGTAATGAAGTCATATTCTCCTTGTGAATCTTAGAAGAACTGCAACCCTACTTTACCTTTGAGGAGAAGTCCTCCGGCTAAAGACAATATCATCCCGTCGTGTTCACAGACTGTCCCATTCAACTGTTGTACTTATCGAGAATGTGTTGAACCCTGCCATAGTGGTGATGCGAACAAGATCGTATCATATGAGTATAGCAGGTAAGTGAAGTTGGAACCTCTTCTATCATTAGTACATCGATTAGTCTCTAATTGTTGACTGATCACTATTGGCATCAACTCCGAGCAAATGATGAATAGGTACGGTGAGAGAGGGCAACCCTAACAAAAGCTCCTAGTTCCTTTAATTCATGAAAGCCTCACCAGTTCATCAGAATGACAAAATGGGTAGATTGAACGCATTGCAATGCCCACTCTATTCAGCGCTTAGGGAACACAAACCAAGAGAAAACAATTCACAAGCACTCTGACTCTATTTGATAATAAGTCTGCTCCATATCTACCTTAACAGCCATATGTCCGACTGTCGAGATGGAGTACACGAACCGCGTCAAGTTCTCTTAAACCATGTGGAAATCTAACTAATGTCTCTCCATAGAACAAAGGCCCCTACTCCCTATATATCAATTTGGGCAATAAGCCTTTAAAACAGTTCACCAGATTTGGCCACTATTTTATAAACCGTGCTACATAAACTAATGGGTCTAAATTACCTCAAAGTGGAAGTCCCTCCTCCTTCAAAAAGACTAGTAGTGTATCACGCCATCACTGAGAAAGTTGATGTATGTGGTGAAAGGCAGCTAAGATATCATCCTGAGTGATGCTCCAGTAGCTCGTAAAGAAAAAGAGGTGATGCATAAATCCCTAGGGCGCATTTGGGGCCTAGGGCCTTTAGAGCGGCCCATTACTCCTCGCCCATGATTGGCCTTTCGAGTGCAGCAATAATAGGCAACTCGTGATATGATTAAAAGTGCCCCACTTGCCATAGAATAAATCGTAGAAGACCGGGTCGATCACATCAACATCTATCACCACATCTCTGAAGCCTATTTGGAGAGCCAGTATGGTGTTTGATTTGAGTGGCTGGGTCGTAAATCGATGGAACACCCTAAAGTTTTGGTCTTCTTGGGTGAGCCACCAAACCTTGGCTCGCTGCTGTCACTAACTCGTCATCTTTTTCTCCACATAAGTAAGCTCCTAAGGGACCTTTTGTAGTTGCTGGAAAAGCACCGAGTCACCAATCCCCAAGCCCATGTCTTTCACATGTAGTTGTGTCGATTGGGTGGCCTTGGCCTCTCTTCTCCTCAAGTTAAAGATAGTGTCTTGTCCCCGTCTCCACAGCTTCTTGTTCAAGCCATCTTGTGGTTCAGAAAGGAGAGCGTCAAGCCTCGCAACAGCTGCCCCACAAGCCCTCTCCACAATGGTGCAAGCCTTTGAGTATTGAAGCAAAGTATCATCAAACTTGTATCGTGCTCTAGAATTCTAAGAACTAAGACAGATATCAATAAAAAATAAAGAACTATGGTTTGAGACTACCCGAGTGAGGCATTGCACAACAACACTCGGTAGTATGCCCATGGTAATCGAACTAAGCAGAAAATAGTTCAGACACTCCCAGATATGGTGAGTTCGCGGCCTATTGTTGCACCAATCAAATATGAGCCCAAGAAAGCATGGATCGTGAAGGTGGCAACTTTAATTGATCTTCAAGAATTCCTTCTGAGCCATTGCGAACCTGAGCGGCTTTCATCTATGCTTCACCACCTGGGTGAGGACGCAGTTGAAGTCCCTGTTGAGAACGAGGGGCCAACTATCATCCTGAGTTGTACAAAAAGTCTCACAGAGGTTCCGCTATCGATGGATATCCCAATCCGCATAAATTGCCTCGATCTGAAACTAATTGTCAATACAAAGGATTACTCGGGCTTGGACAGGCTGCCTGCTACAGTGAACGATCTGGCATTGCATGAAGTTTCCCCATCAGCATAGAATCCTTTTGATTTTCCCTCAGATGGCTGGATCACTAAATTCCACTACCTCCTAAGCAATCAATTCATCTCCCTCCTTGTAAATGCCTCTACCCGTCTCCATTAAGGCAATAACACCTGGCTTACACTCCAAGACAAGTGGCTGAAGGTGAGATCACATCGCAATCTTCTGCACTCCGCGATAATTGAAAATTAAGACATCGTTCATTTGGAAGGAGGTTTGAGGGCTTGTGCGCTTCTTTAGATGAATTCTCAGCACAACTACCTTTTTATATTTGTGTCGACCCCCAAAGCTCATTTCCTCGGGTGACAATATAAATACAACAATTGTCATATGCACTCTTAAATATACTTTTAGCTGATTATTTTCCTTTCAATCTGAGGTGGCTCTCTTCCCAATGGTTATTACATCTGTTTGATTATTAGTTTGTTGTGTTTGAAATGTTGTGGCTACAAACTCTCGACACCCGATTTGGTTGCTCCCTCCCATAGTTGCCATGCAAACAAGGCCCTCCTTAAGTTCCAAATAAAGAAGATTCATCCTAACAATTTCTTCCCATAGCTATTTGGGTCATCCTCTAACTCTTTTTATGTTAGAGAAATTCATAAACACCATTTTTTGAACAAGGGCTTTCCACGGTACACGCCTATTTTATCGATAAGTTTCTTCTTTGTTGGCCAACATTCAGCCCCATATAACATAGCTGGCCGTATAGTTCATAACATTTTCCTTTAATTTTGAGTAAAATTTTATGATCACGCAATACTCCAGAAGAACTCCATTTCATCCAACCAACTAGGATCCTATTAATCACATCGCTCTCTATTTCGCCATTATTTTGAATAATTAAACCCATATACTTGAACCTCTCGCTCTTATTGATCACATGGTCCTGAATAGTTATGTTCTTGACAAAAGGGCTTCTAACACAATTGAACTTATACTACATATATTAGATTTTGGATACTATGACAAAAACCTTTGGATTCTAAAGTAATCCTCCAAAAATATAATTTTGCTTTAACTCCAACCCTGGCTTTGTCAATTAATAGAATATCATCTACAGATGACATACACAAGAAATCCCTTCTTGAATGTGCTCAGTAAAAATATCTATAATTAAAGCAAAAGGGTATGTTCTGAGAGTTGAGCCTTGATGTAATACAATCGAAACTATGAAATCAATAGACAAGCCACTTGAGATCAAACACATGTAACAACCCATTATACATATCTTTAATATCATCAATATATGCAATATTGATCCATTTTCTCTCCAAAGCTCTCCGAAGAACTTCTCTTAGTACTCTATCATAAGCCTTTTCAAAATTAATAAAAATTAAATAAGGTTCTTCTTTTCTTTCTCTAAATTTCTTCATCATACCTCTTAATATATGTATGGCTTCTAAGGTTGATCTTCCTGGCCTAAAATCAAATTGATTTTGAGAAATATAAGTATCATTTTGTAATCTATATTCAATTATTATCTCCCAAAGTTTCAAAGTATGATCCATTAACTTGATTCCTCTATAATTAGCACAATCTTGAGCACCACCTTTATTCTTGTAAATAGGTATAACAAAGCGCTTTCTCCACTCAGCCAGCATCTTTTTAATCTTTAAAATAACATTAGATAATCGCTAAACCAAGAAATTTCCTTCATCACCCAAATATTTCCATACATTGATAAAGATGTCATATGATCCTATTATTTTTCTGCTATTCATACTTTTAAAAACATTCCAAATATTTGCTTTACTAACACAACGAAAGAAAATGTAATTGAGACTACTTTAATAAATATTAAATACACTTATATCAATTTTATTGGTACAACCTTATTAAAAGCTTAGTAAAATAATTCTACAATATATGTTGAATATCTTCATCCCTAAAAAAAAAATTTGATTGTCTTTGATATATTTAACATAAGAAAAATCATTAGTTCTCTTATCACTTAATTTGACTAGCTTACAAATGCCTTTCTACCTCAATTGTCTAATTTATTATATAGATCCACAAATACTGCACTCTTATTTTGGATTCACAACAAGTTAGTTTCTAATTCTTTTATTTTTTCTCAATCTTACATATAAACCATTTTTATAGCATGCTTTTTTATTTTTAATCTTAAATTAATAATCATTTTTCCACCACCATGCATCTTAAATTAAACTTTTTGCAATAATATGAATACAACTAGCAACCAAATTCCAAATAAGATTGGCTTCACCCTCAAAATCCCATTATCCAAGTTTTAAAACTTTAATATTAAAAATATCAATAATACCCTTCTTAAGATTTCATCATATAATTTTATGACATATTTCAGATGTAAAATTACTTATATTTTCTCTTATTTTCAAATCCAAGACTAATAAACAATATTGAATTGCCAAACAATCACTTACGATAATTTTATAATTCTTACATAATAAACAATCCTTTTTCATAGAAGAAAACAATCAATCTGAATTTTAAAAGGCTTGTTTTTATAAGTGACAATATTTTTCTCCCTTTTTTTTAAATAAATGTTAGCAATTATAAAATCATAAGCTAAGGCAAACTCCAAAATCATTCTTCCTTCTTTATTAATCTTCAAATTAATCTCAATTTCATCAAAAGCAAAAAAATAATTTTCATCAATGAAACCCACAACAAAACCCCTGCATGCTTAACATATGAATTCACATATTGAAGATTACATTCTTCTTAATTTTCCCATTATGTGTAGTAAAATAGGCCTTTTAGGCTTTAAAAAAAAAAAATATATATATATATATATATATAAAATACTTTTTAATAAAAAACAAATAAAAATCCTAAGCTAACAAAACCTAATATGTAAATTCATACTTGTATAAAGGCCTCATTGAGCTATCAAGCAACTTATCTATCTTGACTCAAGGTCAAACTTAAGCATAGAATATAGCTCAAGTAAGATTATCTTGACTTATTTGCATTCCTATCTAATTGCACAAGTATGAACCTTGTTGCCTTTGAAAAAGACCTAAATAGACTTAATACATAAATATGTTTCAATAAAAAGAAAAAATAACATAATCAATTCATGTCAATGCACATATTTCACAACCTCTGCAGTCTAATTTAAATTTCAAATTAATAAAATATAGACGTAAAGAACTAACATTTAAAAAAATAAAACTTAAAGTTATGTGTTAAAATACGTTTGCATCTCTAGCAAAGAGAGATTTACCAAAAGTAATGTGTAGTACTAACAACCATTGAAAAGTAGGGATGATAGGAAATTCAATTCAATAATTCAAGTAATTAAACTCAAACCCAAAATCAAATTTCAACTAAGACTCGACTCCAAATAAAATATATTTTGACTTGACTTAAGATTCGTCAAAAGTGATTTGAAATAGCAAAAATAATAGAAAAATGAAAATTAAGAGACTTGAACCAACTTACCACTATTCAATACTCATGCAAGCAACCATTGTGTCATACATATAAAAAAGGCATTATAAAATGTTCAATTCAATAATTCAAGTATTTAACTCAAACCCAAAATCAAATTTCAACTAACTCGACTCCAAATAAAATATATTTTGACTTCGCTTAAGATCCGTTCAAGTTAGAGCAATTTAAGTGATTTAAAATTGCAAAAATACTAGAAAAATGTAAATTAGGAGACTTGAACCAAACTTGCCACTATTCAATAATTCATGTAATTAAACTCAAACCCAAAATCAAATTTCAACTTAAGACTCCACTTGACTTGATCCGTCAAAAGTGATTTGAAATAGCAAAAATAATAGAAAAATGAAAATTAAGAGACTTGAACCAAACTTGCGACTATTCAACACTCATGCATGCAACCATTGTGTCAAGCATATAAAAAAGGCACTAACTAAATGACCCCTAAATTATATGCATATATTTTCAGGTAACTTGAATCAATAAAAATGATTTTAAGTAAGCTTCAATTATGAGCACCAGCCATTTTTATCACCCCAAAAAAATAATATCACAACTCAATGAATCATAAAAGAGAACAATTCACTTAAAATCGCCAAATCTACAATACAAAACATCCCTCATTTTTGTCAATATACCTTTGGCTAAACTCATTATGAAACAAACAAAATAATCACCTCAGCCAACAGTACCATGTTTACTAAAGCAGTAAGAGAAAAAAAAAGCAGCACTTAAATGCAAGTAGATACGGACACATGGCACGGTCATGAAATATACATGAGACATGACTATAACTAAATTAATGACACTGACACGCATTGGATATGGCAATGTATATTAATCATTTATGTTAATTGTCGTTAAGATGCATTTTAAATAAAACAAAATATAGTGTGATATATACTAAATATGTGAATATTAGCTTCTACAAATATATTATGCAAACAAAAATAACATAATAATAATATCATATTAATCAAGTTAATATTATCAGCAATATATTATTATCGAATTTTATTTCTTCATTGATTGTATTTTTATTTTCGAGATAAATTTTCATATTTAACTCAAATCTTTCTTATTTCCATAATTAACACCTAATTTTTAGGTTTTACAAAATTACCGCAAGCATACTTATAATTACACCAACAAAATTACTTATAATTACACCAACAAAATTACGTACAACTAACCTCTTACAATCATTTTAAGAGACTAAATTATGTATTTAAGCCAGTTTTATAATTATCTATATTTAGCTACTTATAAATACATACGCATTGGTATGCAAATAATTATTTTTTATTTTCTAGAATACACATGTTATATCATTTGGTACGTGCATACAATAGGTTGGATACCGGTGTTTGAAAATAAACTATATGGCTCAAAATGTGTCCATCACATGTCAGGTGAGTGTCAGTATTCAACAAATGTTTGACATGACATGGCAAACACTTTTAAAGAGTTCGTGCATCATAGTCTATTGCAATTAAGTTTTAGCTTATTTAAGTCTATTAGATATCTACCCAATGTCATTTCAGTAGTTGAAGCAAAAAATGCAAAGAAATATAAGGGCCATTGAGACATGTACAGCAACTAAAGAGTCAATTACATAGCTCATGCTAGAGAATTTATTGTTTAAAGCTTTTGTGCATAATGCAGGTGGTGTTGTTTGATTATTTAAAAATCCAAGTTGTTCAAAATCAAACAATGCATATATCCTAATGTTATACTTAACTTTAGCACCAAAATTTAAATTACAAATATTTTATTTCATGAAAGATTTAAATTATTTCCTAATTTGTCCATTTCCTTCCTAATATTTATTTTTTTGTTACGACCAAGTCTTTCAAAGCTCAACCGAGCAACAACAATCCAGCCAAAGCCTTTTTCGAAGCTATTATCACTTGGGTGCATTTTAAACTATACCGCCCAGATCCAATGCAGCTACAAATCACACAACATACTTTAAAGTTTGCCCATTACTTGAATTGCTCTGCAATCAATCCGGAGCTGACATTTTTAGTTGCTAGAAAGATTCGATCAATCAAATTTTGTGCTATAAAAGAGCATTCTAGTTACAAAAGTAGTTTAGGTTGGCCTTCCACTTCTAACTCCCCGGAATTTTTTCTTAATTACCGCTCGCAAGAATTTTTGGATTAAGACTTATTTTTCTATTTATAAAATAAATGTCGTATAAAAAAGGTTGTTTTAATAACTTATTTTATAAATAAAAAGTTAAGTTTTAAATCAATTATAGCTCATTCCGTAAAAAGAATAGTGACCAAACTTAAAGAAGAATTCTCTCGAAGTGGATGTGAATCTATATTAAAAGGCCAAACCACTATATATCTTGGGTCGTTCTAATCTGTGACCTTACTATAAGTTTCCTATTTCTCGTACTAAGAGGTGCTACATTAATTCACTGAACCTTTGATGCTACAGTTGTCAGGACACTCACAGAAAACTTGGCTACTCCTAGAACATACATTAGTGCACCAAATTTTGGGGGGAGTTTTAAGAACAACTCGCCTCCTAGTTTTCGAAGAATCTCCCATACTTCCTCAACATTATGAATCAGCCAAATTCTGATTCCAACAACACTGCCATTTCAATCCTCTTTTTCATATAAGCGCTACCATTCATTGTGACTATTCAATGGCACTGGCTCGAGCAGCTTTCAATCATTGACTAACCTAACTGCAAGATTCAGTGGCCAAGGCGCTGCATTTACACCCAGCAGCAACCACTTAAAACTCCAGGGAGGTCATCCAACCAAAGCCTTGGGTGAGACTCGTGAAGAGGATTTGCTCATAGATGAAAATATGATAGTAGCCTGTCATATGGTGGAGCTAATTGTTGACGTGCCAGCTTGGGTCATTTGGCCATGGTTACTTACATATAGCACAATCCATGGAGCCTGAGGATTAAGTCAGCAACCTTGCTAAGGGGATTTAAACCCTCTACCTTCAACACTAGAAAGAAGCGAGTGATCCTATTGGTCACATCGACCACTTTGAGACAATGGTCTCCCTCTACGACATTGGGCACAAAATTAAATACAAACTATTCACGATCACCTTTCTGGATGCTACAAAGATATGGCTTAATTTGCCCCCCTTGCCCCACGAGGATATTACAAGGTTCAACCAGCTTGAGAATCCTTTTGTGAGTCATTTTGCAGCCTCTAGAAAACCTCCCAAGTTTTCTAAGATGTTGCTACTGACTTTTTTAGAGAATGTGGCTAGATTTACTAGGTCACTCATGATGTTACGGACAAGAATAAACACACTGCTCGTATGGTGTTCACCTAAGAAAGTCTTGGTTTTTGTTCTATATAACCAAGATCTATGCCGAGCCACTAGCAAGGGCAACTAAGCACATTAACGCAGAAGAGGTGGCAAACTATTGGAAGAACTTCGACAAGAGCTCAAAAAAGAAAAAACCTTTCAAGCACCCCCTACATAAATTATCATAAACATTCAAGAAGAGCAAAGAATCATATTTCTAATGTTGGGCGAATAATGGGTAACACGTGACTGAGAGGCAGGCCTAACCTCTCCAACAATGCTAAAAATGGCACAACACCTTTAACTGCTTTGCCATAAAAGCATTCCAGCACAAACTAACATAGAAAGGGCAGCCAAAGAGTTTATCGTCGAGAGAAGAAAGGCAAGAAGAGAATCCACACAACAAGACTACGCGGGAAGAATAAAACTTCCCTCGTGCCCGATCATAAAAGGTAATATCAATATTGTTTCTAACTGTTTGATTGCGATGGTGAGTCTTCAAGCACAGATCTAAAGTTCAAATGATCAAGAAACCTGAAGATAATCCAGCAGGGTAGGGTACTGTTGACCAACAAGGCCAGGTTTCAATTCTCCGACGCTGACCAAACAACTTTTACCAACCATTTTCACGATGCGATCATGGTCCAAATTATCATCGGAACAACCCGAGTCTGGACTGTTGGAGGATACTAGCAGCAGCGCCATTACACTCAACCTACATGTCATCCACTCTACCTAAACATGCCTGTCAAAAATCTCTAGCCGGTCATCCGGCAGTTAGATGGGTTTACCGAAGATCTTCCCCACAGTGGGAAAGATCTTCCTCACAGTCGTTTGGGGCACAAAGATGAATTATAAGGTATGCGCCTACAGCAAGTTACAATCGCATCATTAGGCATTCAATGCTCAACGCCTTCCCGGCAATTGTTTCAACAAGACACACAACAATAAGAACAACACTAAGCCTTAATCCCAATAGGTGGGGCATTGTGCAGGATTAAATAGAAGTCCCTCCCTAAGTTTCAAATAGAAAAATTCTTTCTAATAGTATCTTCTCATGCCTTTTTTGGTCTTCCTCTCTTATTTTAATATGAGCAAAATTCTTAAACTCAATTTTTCAAATAGGGGCATTGCAAAGTTTACGCATAATATGCCTGAACCATCTAATACGGCATTCTCTAATCTTATCCACTATTGGAACCACTCCAGCCTTGCTATGAATAAACTCATTACTCATTCTATCCTTACGAGTATACCTAGTCATCCACGTAAGCATCCCCATCTCTATAACATTTTTTACCAATAAATTTATTATTTGTTGGTCAACATTCTACCCCAGATAGGATAGCTGGTCATATAGCTTCTCTAAAAAATTTTCTTTTATTTTGAGTGAGATTTTTCGATCGCACAGCACTCTAGAAGCACTCCTCCATTTCATCCAACCAGCTTGGTTCCTATTAATCACATTACTCTCTATTTCATCAATATTTCGAATAAATGAAACAAAGCATTTGAACCTCTCGCTCTACTTGATCATATGGTCCTCAATAATTATATTCTCGATATTATGGCTTCTAATACAATTGAACTTACACTCTAAATATTTTGTTTTAGATCTACTAAGATGAAAACCTTTAGATTCTAAAATAGTCCCCACAACTCAAGTTTTGTTTTAACTCCATCCCTAATCTTATCAATTAAAAGAATATCATCTGCAAATAATATAACACTAAGGAACCTCCTTTTGAATGTGTTCAATAAGAACATAAATACTTTAAGTAAAAAATATGGATTAAAAACTGAGCCTTGATGTAATCAATGAAACCAGAAAACCATTAGACAAGCCATCTTGTGATCGAACACGTGCTACAGACCCATTATACATACATATCTTTAATAACATCAATATAAGCAGCAAATCTCTTCTCTCCAAAGCTCTCCTAAGAGCTTCTCTTAGTACTCTATCATAAGCCTTTTCAATATCAATAAAAATTAAATAAAAATTTTCTTTTCTAAATTTCTCCATCAAACCTCTTAACATATATGTATGACTTCCATGATAGATCTATTTGGTATAAAACTAAATTGATTTTGAAAATACAAGTATCCCTTTGTAATATGTACTCAATTACTCTCTCCTTTCAATGTATGACTTATTAAACTTAATTCTTCTAAAATTAGCAAAGTCTTGAGCCCGCTTTATTCTTGTAAATAAGTATAACAATGCTCTTACTTCATTCAATTGTATTTTTTAGTTTTTAAAATATCATAAAATAACTTGGTAAGCCAAGAAATTCTTTCTCCACCCAAATATTTATATACATCGATAGAGATGTCATTCGATTATGATATTTTTAGCTCTCCATCCTCTTTACAACATTCCAAATCTCAGCTTTGTTAACATGGTGAATGAAATTATAATTAAGACTATTTTTATTATCATTAAACAAACTTACATTAATTGTATTGGTACAATCTTCTTAAAAAAGCTAAGTAAGATAATCCATCAAAGTTGAATATCTTCATCAATAAAAAAAAAATTATTATCACATTTATATTTAACATGAGTCAAATATTTGATTCTTTATCTCTTTAATTGGTTAGCTTATAAATTTGTCTCTCCCTAAGTATTTTCTAATATATTATATGAGAAAATTATCAAAATGGCCCCTTTACTCTTGCAAATTGTTCAAATTGTTACTTGGCTCTTGCAAATAATTTTTTTAGTCCCCAACTTTTATTTAAGTATTTTTTTTGTCCACCTGTTAAGTTTCCATCTAAACCTCATCATTTTTATTTCAAAATTAAGTTTAAATACCTAATTCAACCATTCGATTTTGCGATTTTTGCAAGCTTTCATGGCTTCTGGCGTTGGCGCTGTATTTAATATTTTTTGTGATTTTGATTGATTTTGCAAGCCCATTGTATTTAAAATTTTTCTGAGCCCGTCGTTTATGTTTCGACATTGTAAGCTTTTGTCCGAGTTGTTAGCATTTTCCCACGTCGCAAGACTAGAGTTCTTTGCGTCTTTAGTCCATGTAAAGATCGACGGAGGCTCGGACGGTCCTCCTTGCATCGACGAAACTTCCAACATCAACCCTTCCGACATCGATGCTGATTACGACGTCAGCGTTGCTTCCAATGCCGGCGTCTCTTCCGCAACTTACAATGTTGGCGCCTGGCGCCCCGTCCGACCTCTTTGACATCTATGCTTCTGATGGCAATTTTGATAGTTTTGAGTCAGGCTGTAAAATTGCATCTGGGATCATTTTTGTAAATGTTGAAATCTGAATGTGCAATTGAAAAAGATTTAAGTGTTTTTATTGAAAGTTGAACATCAGCTCTCTTTTTTTCTTACTTTTTATCCTATCATCTTACTTTTTATCCTATCATCTTGAGCTAACTGGAAAGTTGAAAGAATTATATATTAGTTCCCAACTAGTAAAATGAGAAAATAACAGAATTTAAACTTAACTTTAAAAAACATACAGTTTGCCCTTCATATTTAATTTAGCATATGTAAAATTTAATTAGTATCATAAATGAATAAATTTACCCTTCATATTTAATGGTTTTTATCCAAATTAATGGCATAGGACAAAAAAAAATATTTAAATAAAAGTTAGAGGACCAAAAAAATATTTGTAAAAGTCAAAATGACCAAATTGAACCATTTGCAAGAATCAATAGACCATTTTGAAAATTTTCTTTATATATACAAATCCTTGAATGAGGCACTCTTGACATCACAAACTGCAATTTAGAAATCACAACAATTGTTTCAACAAGAAACATGATTATATTCCCGGCAAAGGACATCTTCATTAACATGAGAGAAAACCTCGTGGCATCTAGGGAGAGCTACAAAGAAAGCGCAACCAAAAATTCCGGAGTCTCAAACACAATTGTCCGAGTTGCCCTAGGCTAAGATAAATGGAGAATGTGCATATACTTAAAAAAAAGTAAATAAAGCATGTCCCAATGACTTATATGCCTTGTCTAATATTAGCAACATAGCAAACTTGGCAATTATATTTAATACATTCAATTTTTTTAATGTTTATTCATGCTACTGCCAAATAAAAATGAAAAGAAGTGACAAGGAAACAATGCATTAATCACACCATATTGTGAGTATTATTATTACCGAGTGATGTCGTTTAGTTGAAAAGCGCCAAAGTTGTGAATCAACGACCAATGTACAAAATGCTCCACGCATAAAAGAAAGGAACAAAAAAATTTATGTTGACAATGTGTTAGTCAAAAGTCCGATACAAGAGGAACACTTCGTAAACCTAGAGGAAACCTTTAACAATCTTGTAATTATAACATGAAGTTGAATCCTGAAAATACATTTTTGAGGCTCGTCAAACAAAATTATTATGGTACTTAATCGCAACCTAAGCAATACAGACTAAATCAAGTTGGATCCCATTCTCAATGCTCGGTCACCCCACATTAAATAAATGAGAAACTTTGCTAAACAATTAGCAAATACTAGTTGATTATCTTTAAGTTAGGAAAGAAGTGTGAACCCCTTTTCAAAACTTTGAAATGGAGGGATCTTCCATTGGTCAAAGCAATGCCAATAAGTATTTGAACGCCTAAAACAACATTTGACCCACATACCAATTTTATATAATGGTCAACCACAAGGCGGTAACTTCAATCTAGATCCGAAAAGTTAATGGATTCCAAAGCTTAATCATAAATATAGTCATATCCGGGTAGGGGGAGAGTTATTCCTTAATTGATAAAGCCTACACCGTACTGAAAACCTTTACGAGACTCCAACTTTCTTACTCTTACAAAAAGAGTCATCACCAATCAACAACTTAAAAATTAAATACACCTACCTAATTAAGCTGGCTGAATCAAGAAATAGAGTGAAGAACTTTCTGCATTTGACATCAAATTCATTCCTAAAATTTTGTCAAAGCACAGGTATCAACCGACTTTATGGCCTACCTTTCGCCTACATAAAAAGACTTGGCGGCAGAAAGCACGGACAATCCCAAGTGACCTTTGGCTTAGTAGGATAATCTTTCTAGTAAGCTGAGAAAATATAGCCTTATGGGTCATTCATAAAGCTAAATTTCTCATTTACAACAACCAAGCTAAGTTTGAAGCTCTTCTTAATGAACTCGTACTCATTTCTAAGATTAAAAAAACAAGCCAAGAGTGTTCGTCAACTACTAATTTTCCCAAAAATGGAGTTGAATTAGCCTTTTCAGCATCCTTAACCAATTCTATGAAAATTTTGAAAAAAACGCTTTGACTTCTCCCTTCCCCCATCACCCCTACTAACTCTCAAGCAACCCGCCACAATCTCTAGCCCCGAGCACAATCCCCCTTCTACTAGCAATTTCCCCATGTTAGCAATCTCTCATTCATCAGCAACCATTGATGAAATTGACCCCAAACCCTCAACAAACCCATCCACCACCTTCCAATAGACAGGCCAGAGGAACCATGGACAACAACCCCTTCCTGCCGATGTCCTCCTTGTTGGTCACTGCCAATTTCCATCCATGACCAACGACCCTAGCTGCCCTGTTGGTGACCTCCAACTAGCCTAGGCCACTGACTGCATCTTTCTCTATTCTACTATAAATTTTAAAATAAAATGTATATAGATAAATTTGCATCTTGAATAGAAAAGCAATAATCAGATCCCCAAACAAGATCAACTCTTCATATATAGCAACTTCAAAGACAATACCTTTCTAACAACTTTTTGAGACAACTACAGTTGTCTCAACAAAAGCTTAAATTGCAGCCTAGCTTCTTCGTTCCAAAAAGTAAATTCAAAAAAGTAGTTAGAAAGTTATTCCAAAAAAAGCAAAAAGTAAAATAATTGCGGCTTCTTACAAAGAAAAGCTACCATAAGTTGTCTGAAACAAACCACAATCTTTGCCCGTTTCCAAATCCCATCCTCCTGAACATGCCTCCTGCCACTATCACCTCTAGAGCTCAATCATTAACACTACCCCTAAATTAAGTGTCCTTATATAACATTAACAAGTGATCATATTTGTGCAGCACAAGCATTAACATATTCTATTTTATGGAGAAAATGAAACAACTCAGAAAAGTACATAAATAATTCCAAGACTTCATCTTCCCATAACCCCAATCCCAACAACAAATCAAGGCATACAAAAACCATATGCACATAATTGTGTCGTCTAATCAATGTTAGTGCATTATGTTTTGTCAATGACTATACTGACAAAGTACAGGAAAAAGAAATGCATTATTGATTTGAGGTAAAATATATCCTAAAGTAAAACATAGAGTGCAAAATAGTTTTTTGTGAAATAAATTAATTGTAATTACTTTATGAATGTTTAGAACATTTGGGATGTAACTAATTTTTAAGAATTATTTTGGGAATAAATTGTAAAGTAATAAAAATAGGGGTTGTTTGACATGAGATGAAATAAAATCAATGTAAAGTAAAAATTTTTCGAAGAAATTTAGATTACCGGCATTTGGTATGAAATAACATCGGCAAATAATTATTACACTTTTTTTTTGCGTTATTACATATAGAAAGAGAGTCTTGCAGTCGAGCGAATGAGAACCAATTTTGTTCGATCGTTCCAACGAAGTATTATTTTCGTTTGAAACGAACGATTACGTTCGTTTGAATCTTGCTACAAACTCATTCTGACGACTTCTTATAGGAAAAACTTTTAACCAACTATAAATAGGTAAGTGCAAAGTTTTTTCAGTAAATTCGGATGACTTCTTACTTTACGCGGAGCACGCCTTCCTCTCTTTGCAGACATTCATCTTTTGCTTGCAAGAGGTCTATACCGCGCTGCAAGGCTTCCAAGTCGAGGATGAAGCAGTGGATGATCCGTGCAATTACCACCGTGCTATTATGGACTTGCGTCGTTCAGTTATGACACATGGAGAGTTGTGGGGTTCGAGGGTTTTTTTGCCGAGGCAAATCGAAGAGCTTTATTGCCGTACCGAATTGACTTCACACCTTCGCTTGGAAATCTTCGCCAAGGTGAATCGAAGAGCTTTGTCAAGACGAATCTTAAACCCTAAATGAATCAGCTTCGCACCATCTACGTCGAGACGAATTGGAGAACTTCGTCTTCGCACGCATTCCATTCCATTCGAGCGAAATTAATGAGAAAGAATAATCAACTTCGTCTTCACACGCATTCCATTCGAATCGGCTTCATCTTCATGCACGATTAATGAGAAAGGAGAAAACTATTCACATAGGAGAATAAGCAACAAGATAATGATAGAACTAAGAGAATTTATTGTTGATGTCTTGCCATTCCATCAAGTAAAGGGAAAACATGACATTGGCTGTAAAAGAAGATTTTCTAAAACCAAAAGAATGTTTTATGTTTTAAAAAATATTAAGAAGGGATAATCATAACTCCGCAGATTACTCGAAACATCATACTCTATTGTTTACTTCATTTTAAACAAAAAAATTCAAACAGAGTAAAGTAGTCAAATTACATTTTAATTATATTACTTTACCCCCACTTTTTTGCATTCCAAATATCCCCTAAAAGTAAATTACATCAAAAAAATATCTAATTTTCAATTTCTAAGAAATGTTTTAATGCTATCCAAGCTAAAGCAACATAAAACATCGGCACAAAATTTCAATTACAACATACCAAACAATCCTCAGGTAAATTTAATAATTCAAGAGACATTGATAGAGAGTTATTTGGTTTGATGCAATGCAATTTTCCTGCACAACACTTGCGTCACAATAAATCACAATAACAATGAAATAATTAAACACAAACTTCCCAAAAATACTGACATCCAAGTAGCATAAAGATATCGGCTAGCTCAACAGCCAATGAAATTTATTTTTATGAACAAGAAATCGCATTTTTAATTACTATTCAAAAAATATAAGCCAAAATAAGAAAAACGTTGATTAAAGAATCATAACCTTGTCATTAACATCGCAGTACTTCAGCCTTTCGACAAAAATAGAATCGCCATTACTGACTTTGAACTGATGCGAACCAATCTGTAAACACAAAACAAAAAAAACAGATTTAATAAAAATTAACAATGAGAGATTTTAAAAAAACATTGAGAGTCTGAGTATCACCTGAACAACAGCAAAGACAGGTTTATACGGCTTGAAGGGGTTTTCAGATGAAGTGAGTGGCCCAATTACGGTGTACCCAATCGCAGCCGCCTCCTTGATCTTCTCTGCCTCAGACTTGCCATTCTGCGCCACAAGCTTTGGCCCGGTTTCGCTTCCATCCTCTAGTTCGCCGTCATCGGAATCGTTTTCATCCTCATCGTCTTCATCACTGCCAGAGTAACAAGTCCCCCGAGATGAGTAGCAGCGGAAGGGAACCTTAGCGTGTTCGACGGAGGGAATTGCGATGAGGGGATGGCTTTTGATCGGACAGAGGGAGGTGATCGGTTGATATCGGAGACAGCGTGTTAGGGCTCCAAGAAGCCTCCGAGTTGCCATGTGGATTCAGTAGTCAAGAGAAGCTGATCAAAACCGGTTTTCAGAATAGCATTTGATCGGAATCTAACGGTTTAGGTTCAAATTTTCTTCATAACTTGGTCGTACAAGTTATGTAAATATTACTATAATTTGTGATTATTTGACATAAGAAAATTTAAATAATTTGTGAATAAAATAATCTGATTACATTATAATATGTTTATAATATAATTAAATTATTTTATTGTTATTTGATAGTTTTACTCGGAAATTAATATTTTTCTATTTAGAATGACATAATCTATGAGTGTTATATTTTGAATAAAATGGGAAGGTAAAATTATTCCTATATTTTATTAGGGTAAGAAACGAATAAATCGTTCATTCAAACAATTCGATAGAACGGACGTTTTGTTCTTTCGAAGGAATCGAACAACTGATTCGAACTTCGCCTTTGCCGAATAAAACCTTGGATCTTGAAGAAGAGTCTTGACGAATCAAATTCCATTCGTTCGAATGAATCGTCGTTTGAAATCGATGAAAACTTTGGCTTAGCCGGATAAAAATCCGAATGAATCTATTGTTTTGTTCGATCGAACTAAGCTTTCGATTCGTTCGAACAAATCATCGTTCATAATTGGTGAAGACACTAGATCTCCTCGCTATCGCTCTTGGTTGCGCTTCTTCCTCGTCTCGACAACTCCGCGTGATTCTAACTTACGCCCGATTCAGGTGTAACTCAAATTTCTCGATGATATATATAATAACACAAAATTGAATTACACTGTAAATTTTTTTCACCCATTTTACTTTAAACATAACACATATAATCTCATATTACTCAAAAATGTTTTACTTTACACTAGTTTTACTTCAAACCGAACAACTCCTTTATGTTATTGAGAATGCTTGAAATTAGGGCGTTATCTCAACAATAAATATTATAATTTACTTCTCTATCGGTGATTTTAGTGAAATTAGGGTTTATTCGATGTCAACACCATTTGTCCTTTTGTTTTTTCTTAAAGAAATTTTTTTTCTTAAGAAGTTAAATTTTAATGAGGCAATTATATGACTAGTTGGATTTCAAGCTTTGATCATGTCCTTACTTAGCTTGAATACATTGAAGGTTGCCTTCTCTTAGCTCGTATAATGATTGATCTCAAATATATCTCAACTTGGAGAACTTATGCATAGTTCCGTAGTAATTAAAGTCTCATCATAACTTAATAACTTAAATTTTAACTATGCTCTTGTGCATCTTCTTCATCATCTCCATCCTCAATTACATAGTCTTCTTCCTTATCATCACTAACAACTTGATTTAAATTGATAATGCATATCTTAACAACCATTTTAGATGAGTTGCACCATATTCTCAGCAAGCTTTTTGTCAAACCTGTTAAGTCCTTTCGTTCGAGGCTTCCTTAATTGTCTTCTCGAACTCTCTTAAAGTTAATTGGCTCATATCTGTGAGCTCAGTCTCCTTTATAGATGTACACTATCGATGTAATCTCTTCCAATCTAGCAAACTATGTGCTCTGATATTAATCTAATTCCATACCAGCCATGTCTCTGTGCTCTTGGGACAACCCTCTTTATGGTCATTATAGGAAGGGACACAACTGCTAGTCCGTAATTATTCATTGTTATTTTTTTAATTTAGTGATTCTTTCATTTAGATAGACAACCCTCTTTCCATTGGGCTAAATTTATTCTTATTTTGTTCTAGGCTACTACTAAACACTGCCTATACATATTAATATTTTTTTCTCTCTTCAAATATTTTCAACATATACATATGTCATAAATTTTAATAATAATTTGAGATTAATTAATATTATTATTATTTATATTTTTTATTTTAAATATAATCTTACATTAATTCTATTACTATTTAAGATTATTAATTAAGATACTCATGATACTTAAATAATAATAATTTATTTTGCAAATTATCATTATTATTTATTATCATTAAAATAATATTAAAAATATTTGTCTTATTGAGTAAGATAATTAATTAAAATAATTAGTATATTTAAATTATGATAATTTATTATACATATTATTACTATTATTATTATTATTATTATTAATTATATTTATCATTAATATTATTCAAAAATAATAATCTTATTGATTTAGATAATTAATTAAAATAATTAGGTTATTTGAATAACAAAAAATTTTATACATATAATAATAATAATAATAATAATAATAATAATAATTATTATTATTATTATTATTCAACTAAGTTAAGATTTAAATTTTTGCTTTATTACTAATACTTTATTTTATGCATTATCTTTATTTTTTATATTATTATTATTATTATTATTATTATATAATTATACCTTAATATTGTTAATAAAATAATAATATTCTTATATTTATTATTATTATTTTTTTTTATTTTATAATACTATTATTATTATTATATAGTTTTATTATTATTGCGTCTTTATTATTAAATTATTTTTATTATTCAAATATATATTATTATTAGTTTGCTAAAGAAAACATAATAAATAAATAAAATAATTTTTTCTTTTCTCTCTTTCCTTCTTTATCTAGCTTAAGTGACGGGAGGGGGCTTGCTGAAGAGGAGCAGCGACGATTGCTGGAGGAGTTAGTGATTCGAGGTAGTAGAGGGAAAAGGAAGAGAAGAGAGCATGTTGTGAGAAAGAAGAGGAGGCAAGGGGATTATTTATAGAAAAAATGGGGGAGAATGAGCTCGCGACCAAACATAAGCAATAGTTTTATGGCATAAGAAAAAGTAATAGCAAGTATAATTGTACAAACAACATGCTCAATTGTGACTGCATAAATCAAAAAAGTAAAGTGTTAAATTTACCAAAGTCCACTTACCTAAAATTCAATAAGTAAAGGTGAAAAGGGTTGAATACCCATTTAATTTTTCCTCCAATCTAGATATTAAAATACATTATTTTGTAAAACAAGTATCATGACTCTTTCTCAAAAATATTGGAATTTCTATTTCCTTTTTGGCAACAAGGTTTATTTGAGTTATTATATCTATTTATATCTTTAAAGATGAATTAAAAAGGCAGGTTGAACAAGTAGAAGCCACACCTAATAGACGAAAAATCATCACGACACTAGGCAACACGAACCCCAATGCAAGATCCAAACTTTTTACATAGACATGGTCCAGACATATGAGATCCAAAGTTTATCTTGTTTGTGTTCGTCTTCAAACCCTCCATCAAAGTCTTTTCCACAAGCACAACCTATTCTACGAGGAAAAAAGTAATAACCCAATCGTATTCACAATCAAATTAGCTTGAGGGAGGAACAAAATAACTTGTCAAAAAATGTCAATTTACAAGCAATAGGAAATGAACTACCTCGATCCATCAGTAGCATGAGATAGCCATACCCAACTCCCAACCACATGATACAAATAATAAAGCACATACATTTTTCAAAAGTTAGGGAGCGTCCAATACATAGTTTAAGACAATAAATCAAGCAATATTAAATGAAAAAACTTTAAGAGCCCACAAGGACCCTACCACCATTAAAATAGTAAAACCTCCAATAAGAACCTCCAAACTCAGTCAAGCCAGCTACTAATGATATAAATGAAGAAAAAATCAATAAGGAATTACCGAGACCAAATGATGCTAATGGAGAGCCAAAACTAGTTAAAATATCCCAAGCTTAAAAATGAAAGGTTTGATTAGTTAAGACTGAGTGAAACATGGCCTAGCCTTAATGATACACACCCAAATACAAGCAAACATAAATACCACTTTAATTGATATAATTCTAACATTATAAATATATATATATATATATATATATATATATATATATATATATATATATATACACGCACACACACACACATATACACATACACATATATACATATTTATCGATATCTTGATAAAGTTATTATATAAAGTGATGATCAATGTATTAAAATATAAATTGAATGATTATAATAAAGATGTAAGGGCACATGTATATATATTGAAATCATACACACTAGTATCATTAAAATATGAGTTTACATGTTTTGATTTGCATTCTCATAATACACTAGAATATACGAGAAAAAAACTTCTAAAAAAAATTTGATAGTGGTATTCTTATCTTAATTTCTAAAGTACCGACTTGAAAGGTGTATATGTGATTGGAATATTTAAGCATAATAAATTATTTATTATCAAATTAAAATCTTAAATATTATTATTTATATGTAGAAATATTTAATGAATATTTGAGTACAAAAGTTCTTAAATGATTAATCAATAACTTATTTAACCATCGAATACATGGATAGCCTAAATTATTTATGTAACGACCCAAGTCATTACTATGATAATTATGACTAAACCTGACTCAAAAATTAGGACCCCAAGTGACTTCAAAATTAGGAAAAACTAATGATATTAATGGATAGAGTATATTTATGTGAACGTATTGCTCAAGTTTGGGAGTGATGATAAATCCAAAATTTATAGTAAAATATAGATGTAAAAATATATAAAACACCATATGAACCTGTATACTTTGATGAAAATTCCTACATTTTTCAATAAAAATTGAACAGAAGGCAAGCTGGAGCTGAAAAATAAAATTTTGGATAAAAACTGCTGTAGAAAGGAGAGACTTGGAGTTGACCTACACAGCCTGGAAGAAAACTGTTGTACGCGCTACAGCGCGCCACGGCGAGCCATGGCAGCATTTCAAGAATATTAATTGAAATATTAGAAGAACTAATTGAACATTAAAAATTCACAATTTTGAACTTTTCACCGCTATAGCACGCTCCCAGCGGACCAACCCCATGAAAAATAAAACTGACTTGGAAGCAAATTCGCTGTAGCTCGCCTCCACGCGCTACAGTGGGTTGCAACGTCATTTAAGGTGAATCATATGAAATCAAGGGAAAAATTAATTGAACAGTAAATTCGAAACTCAAACCACTTCAGCGCGCCATGGCAAGAATCTAAATTAACTTGACTCACTACAGCGCGCTGCAGCGGAACAATGTTTTGAACGAGGCTGCCACAGTTTGCTATAGCGGATCCACAGTAAAATAGTATGTCTGAAGGCATGCACAGCAGAAATGAAATGCAACCACTGTAGCGTTACAACGCTCAACGCAGTTTTTCCCAGGTTAAGCCATTAATGACAGTATAAGGAAGGGCGAAAAATTAAACCATTGACCTTCCCCAGCCGTTTGGAAACTGCAAAAGCAATAAAACCTATTGTATCCAAGAGGAATAAAGGAATAATATTAAATGACTGCAATGAAGTCAAGGAAGAGGAAATGTTAAACATAATTTATGCACAAAACTGAGAAGATCCCTTTATAAACAGTATTCTGAAACTAAAGAAGGGTTCACAATTTTGACATTCATTGATCCAAATTATAAGATGTTGTGGGAAAGAGAATGATAACTCTCATGGGAAGAAATTTTAGAATGACTTTGCAAGTTCAAGAGGGAAGAGAAGCAGAGGAACATTAGAGAATGGAAAAAAAGGAAGGAGAAAGAACCAAGAGAACTCCAGAAATTTAGGGCTATTCCTAATACCATTTCTCATTCTTATCTTATTTTTATTATTTGTGAACTGATGTCAAGGTTCATGTTCTTTTATATCTCTTGTTGTATTGAACTGTAATGGAAGGCTAAATCCTCCTTGGAGAAGGATGGGCTGTAATTATGCGCTGAGTAAGGTGGATGGTGTTGTATATTGAATTTGTAATGAATAAAATTTGAGCTGAATGTTTATTTAATTCTTATAAAATGCATGGAATGATTATCAAATGTAAATATTTATAACTAAATCTGGAATGAAAATCTTTGTATAAGACATTAAAAACTTGTGCTCTAATGCTCACTGATTGGATTAGAGCAAGGAGTGAGTGTAATAGAGTTGAGAGCTACATGAAAACTTGTTAAGCCCATTAGCACCACTCCTTCAGCTCATTTGAGAAGTTGAAGCTTGTGATCCAAGCTCCCCTTCAATCATGCTCTGCAGCTCAGCAAAGTAGAAGGAGGTAGAGATCATCGAACACCCATAGATGATGTTACATAGTCAATTGGGACCGATGAATCCCCTCCTTTAGCTAAACCGCGTGTGTAGCGCATGATACTGATTAGTGGGAATCAAAGCTTATGAGATCCATTAAACTAAAAGAATGTTTTGGTAACATAGACGTAGAAAATCGAAATTAAACTTACTATGATCTCATAATAATTTATGTGCTAAAGTAAAACTACTAAGATGTTCTCCTTGTGCATTAGATTTGAACTTATTGAAATTAGAAGACCAATCTAAGGAAGGCAATGTTCACTTGATTGATTAGGCATAGTAAAATAACTTCATGAATTGTAATGACATGATTACAATACCGAGTCCTTACAAGTCACATAATAAATCCCCAACTCTCTCTTCTTAAATCAAATAGTATCTTCAATTTAATCTTTGCTTTGTTAAATTAGGAACCACACCAAAATCAAAATACAAATTGTCTAAATATTATTAAATGCAGATAAAACTTAGTAACAAAATTACCATTCCCTGTGGACGATATAAATCTGGAATTTACCATTCCAAATTATTACTTTGGACCACGTACACTTGCGTGCAAGCCCAGACACAAATTTAAGGTATGTCAAGCAATCTGGATAACGAATATTCCTGAATTAATTTTTGAATTATTTAAATTTAGAAAATTTAGAAAATTAAATACAAGTCTAAAATCAACGATTCTAATATCATTGGATTAAGAATATTATTAAAAAAGCTATAGAATAAGTTTTGTCAAATTTAGAGCTCTGGATTGACCAGAATTAAATTTTGAAGTTTTTATCTTTAAAAATTAATAAAAAATAAAATATTGCTCTAAATTGAAATTTTTTTATGCGAGTGTGTTTTTCTCATTAAGATATACCAACATGTCAAGTTTCATTATTTTTTAGAAAAGAAATGAAAGAGAGAGAAAGTAGGGAGAGAAAGAGGAGAGAGAAAAAAGAGATAAGAAGGAGGAAGAGAAAGCCAAATTAAGCACTTAAAGTATTATTTGGAGAGAGAAAATTTAATTGATAAATTAATTAATTAAAAAAAAGAGTTTATAAATAAACCCCCACCCCCACTTTCTTTTTCTCCCCCACTCCTCTTCGTGTAACAACCCTAGGATGTTACTTAGCCTAATCTTAGCTTGACCACATCCTAATTATCATTATATTAATTTTATTTACTTATTAGAACCAAATCCTAAAATTTTAGAGCAATTTAGAGCTCAATTAAATATTTGGAATATTTAATAATATTTAATTAATTAAAATATTGAGATATTTAACTTGATCTCAAAATCAAAAATTGACTTTGCCATTGCACTCATCATCCTAAAATTAGCTAGGGGTGATGTTTTGGTTGCAATTGAAAGTCATCAAAAATTCATCGAATATTTTAATATTTAAAATACCCCGAAAATTAGGAAAATTAAATACTTGTCGAAATCAAAATCTGACTTCACCGTTGAATTCCTCACCCTCGAATTAGCTAGGGGTGAAGTTTTGGAATTTTTCGGAGCACATTTATAAAAACTAATTTTTTAAGCATTAATTAATTAGATTAAAATAATCAAAAATCCATTTTCCCTCTTCTTTTTCCTAAGATGGGACCACTCTGCTCCTTCCTCCTTCCCAGCACCTTCCTCCCCATACTTTGCACTCAAGAGACTTCTGCCCCTCTCCTTCCCATCCATGCTGATGTGAAGGCTCATTAATGGAGCCATGTCCCATCCTCCTTTAAGATGGACCTTTAGTCCTCCTTCCTTTAATTGCTGAAAGTCCCTGCTCACTCTCAATTGCTTAGCTGCAACTCTTCTCCTCTTCTCCTCTTCTCAAGCTCATTCCCAAGCTATTACTCTATTATTATCATCTTCATTATTATTATTATTATTATTATTAATGATAATAATAATAATATTTCTTTCCAAATTATTAATATTTTATAAAATAATTATTATTATAATCTTTAAATTAATATTTTATTTTTAATAATAATTATAATATAATTATTATTATTATATATTTATTATCCTTATAATAATAATAATAATAATCATATAGCATTTTAATAATAATAAATTATAATTATTATTATCCTTATTATTATTGATAATGATAATAAAAAATTATTATCATCTTTATTATTATTATTATTATTATTATTGATAATAATAATAATAGTAGTAATAATCAATTTTAATTGTTATCCAATTCTTTTAACTATTATTACTATTATTTTTCTTATACAATTAAACTATTAAATTCTTTCTTTTATTATTGCAAGTCCTTTAGTATGGCTCCTTTTCTTTTATTATTTTTATTAACATTGTAATCAACAGAATAATGATAAGAGAGAGAGAGAGAGAGGATAAGAAAAATTTTTATATAAGCAATATTATTAACTAAATAAATAATAAATGAAAAATCATTATAACATTCATAATAAAAATTATGTATGCACAAATTCGTGAGAAATCAAAATAAGCACAATATAAGGAACTTAAAATAAAGTACCTAATATCACTCTTTACCTTTAATGCTTTATATTGCTACTTAGCAATGCACTTAAATTTATTCCAATTATTATGATATTTTAAAATATCATGAACAAAATTATACATGAAAATATATGAATGATTGTGATGCATGTGTTCCCATTTTTTTTGTGGATTACCTTGTAGTTTGTACATATAACTATTAAGACGGGGGCTGGTCTGATGTTTGGAGATACGATAAGCATATACTGATAAGCTTACAATGGGACATATATAAATGAAAATTGATGTTTATATATATAATGAATTCTCCTATGCCTTAGGCTCTGCATTTGCATAGCATAACATTTTTAATGTATGGGATATTTGATAATTAATTTATATAAATTTTTTGTGTGACATATTTAAAATTTCTTGCAGCCCAACAAATTATTTTACATGGATAAATCTCTTTTAAATATTATTGCAAATTTCATCTTATTCATTATTATTTATCTCCCTGTATTTTCAATTATTGCACACTCTTTTGTTTGAAAATTGTAAAGTTTAATATCATTTGGTACTTACTATTCTCTAATTTTGGGGATTTAAATCATGATATTTTTATTATATATAAAATGCTAGATCATGAGCTAGTTGAAGTGCAAAAAATGTATATTTGAGAAGCTTTCTAGAGAATTTAGAAGTCTGCCCCTCTACCAGCATTTTATTTTAACCTATATTTTAATTAAAGATTTATACCTTTAAGTCAACATCTTATATTAAGAAGATATAAACTTTATTTTGTAAATAGTAAATTAATATGAATGAATGAAAGTTGGAATTTTATATGAAATCAATTGGCAATACTCTTCCGCAGTGTTTCACTTAAATGTTCAATAAGGTCTTGTTGCTCTGAGAGCTCGACGTTGGTTTAGTCACGCTAAACCCAGCGATGGGTCATCACAGTTCTACTTATCCTTCTAGCCTAAAGATGATTAATCTAGTTACATTTGTCAGTGGGCATTTCATACTGGCATGTATTTTTTCTATCTTCTTTACCTAATCTTTAGCATCCATTTGGTTAGCACTTCAATTGAATATTAATGGTTTGAGTATTATGAAAGCTTGAAGCAGTCAATATATCTCTATGGCTAGAGAATGGGTAGCTCGTACTATATGAGTATGATTACACATATAGGGTGTTTGAAGCCTTATAAAGGTTCAAGATTATGTATAAACACACCCCAATAGAGCATTTAGAATGTCAAACAATTTATCTATACAATCAATGGAAGTACTTGTGGCACCAGAGCTATGGTGCCCCGCCTCACCGCTCCGCGCAAAGGGAGTGTAAGATAGCGATGGGATGAGTTATCACTCAGAGATAACTCTTGATTAGTATTAACAAAGTAAATATCTACTAAGAAGTCACTTACTTTGCTAATACTAACACTATTATGGTGTTTAAGTAATCAACTACTAAGACATACGATTATACCCCAAATTATTATATAAGAATAATCATAATTCGGAGTACAAATATGCAATTGCAAAAAATAAATAGAGTGCGAAAGCTGACAGAATTAAAATACATACATTCATCATATTTTAAAAATAAATAGAAAAATAGACTGAATATTACATCCCAGATGATTTAGTGCTGAAATAAAAATATACATTACATAATTTAGTTACAAGCCATTAATAACATTTCTAGAATAAAGAAAGATAAAATGAATAAATCATTCTCTCCTAGGTAGTAAAATAAAATTTAAATGGCTATATAATGGTCATTTTCATGCTCCTGCTCATCACCTAAATATGGCTCCTCAAGCTACTCTAAACTGACATGTTCGTTTTTACATGCTAGGGCCCCATCCAAGAAAGAGAAAAAAATCTTGGTTAGACAATATGTCTAAGTACATTTTAGGTTGATAATTTATTAAGTTTTATAATATCACAAATTATTATAAGCAATAAAAAAGCTACAAAGCATCAATTGAAATGACAAAAGCTATAAACAATATATTTATAAAGCAAAATATGAGATAAGTAAATATACCTCTAAAGTTACAGAAAAGGTTAAGAAAAAATAATTGTAAACTACTAAAATACAAAAAAAGTCCTTAAATAGATATGATCAATTTATACAAATTGATATTATGATAAAAGTGCAATATAAGTAACACAATACTGAAATTAACATCCTAATATGCTCACATAAAAAATTCTATATAAAACCAGAAAGCTACTGAAAAATATAATAATACTGAAAGAAAATATAAAATACCATAAATACAGAAAACTGAAATGAGCTAAATAGAAAATAACTTAAATTAAAGATAACTGAACTAATAGATCATTTCACTTTAATTGGGCATGTGCTTAGACTAGTCTTGCCATAACAAAAGTTGGTTAAACCTAGCCATATAACAGAAAGTCCCACATGAATCTTCTAGACCACAATGGCTGATTCGAGCTGGACTATAAAATCAGTCATGTATCATTTAAACCCTCTCATGGTTGGATTTGAAATGATTCAATCTTAAAACTGAACTACATAGATAAGCTAACTATAACGACCCAAGTCATTACTAGGATAATTAGGATTAAACCTAACTCAAAAATTAAGATTCCGAGTGACTTCAAAATTAGAAAAAATTAAAAATATATATTTTTGTGATAATAATGCCCAAGTTTGGGAGCAATCTAGATAATAAATACTACTGAATTAATTTTTGAATTATTTAAATTCAGTAAATTGAGAAAATTAAATACACGTTCAAATTTAGCAATTTTAGTTTTGTTGGATTAAGAATATTATAAAAAGATTATGAAAAAAGTTTTCGTTGAATTTAGAGCTCTAGATTGACCAAAATTAATTTTTTAAGTTTTTATCTTCAGAAATTAATAAAAAATAAAATATTTCTCTAAATTGAAAATTTTGTACGCGAGTATGTTTTTCTCATCTAGATACACCTCTATGTTAAGTTTCGTTAATTTCTGGAAAAGAAATAGAAGAGAAAGAAAGTAGAGAGAGAAAGATGAGAGAGAAAATAAAGAGAGCAAGAGAAGATAAGAAGGAGGAAGTAAAGATCAAATTGAACACTCCAATAATCATGACAAATTTTATCTCATCTATCTCATTCAAATAATAGATGAGAGAGAAAATAAATAAATAATTAATTAATTAAAAAAAATTATAAATACATCCCCATTCCTCCTCTCCTCCCCACTCCATTCCTCACTCCCTCTCTTCCCCCATATAATAACCCCAGTTATTACTTAAATTAATTAGGACTAATCAGTCCTAATTAAAGTTCTAATATCTTAATTAAGACATTTAGAACATACCTCTAAGATTTGGATCAAATAAAATAAAACTTGATTTTTGAAAATCTCAAAACCATAGAATTTGACT
Source organism: Gastrodia elata (assembly GCA_016760335.1). NCBI lineage: Eukaryota > Viridiplantae > Streptophyta > Magnoliopsida > Asparagales > Orchidaceae > Gastrodia > Gastrodia elata. Next base: position 20,828,392 of record CM028669.1, read on the forward strand.
TTTTATTTTGACCTCAAAATGAAAATTTGACTTTGACATTGCGTTCACCACCCCCAAATTAGCTAGGGGTGAAGTTTTGGATGGATTTGGAAGTCATTGAGATTTCGGCGAATATTTTAATAATTATTTAAATACCTAGAAAATTCAACTAATTAAATACTCGTCGGATCAAAAATCCGAGTGCGCCGTTGCGTTCCTCACCCCTCAATAAGCTAAGGGTGATTTATTGAGAATTTAAGGAATGCATATAATTAGTTAAATTAAATTAATAAAATTTGTAAAAAAAAGATTTAAATAATAATATTTATTAATTGTTATTGACGGTGCCATTAATTTAATTAAGCCACCGTTATCTTCCGTCTGCATTTACTATCCAAATGGACGGATCGCGTGATCCGTCTGATTGAAGGATCGGATGGATCAGAGAGCGTCGTCCCCATCAGCTCGCAGGAATGCGCGACGAGTGCCAAGTAGCTACGCACGTGTCAAGCCCCGGGCGAATCCGCGCGTCCACCGCCGCTCTTCGACCCCCTCCTCTCCTTCTTTAAATGATACCGAGATTTTAGGTCTCGATTTACATCATCCGAGTCAAAAGGCAATCAAAGAGGGAATGTATTTCGATCTCAAAACTCAAACAATCATTCAATCTTAGGTACCTTCATAACTGCGATCTTCATTCGATATGCATTTAATCATTTAGTTTATGCAATTTCTATTACTCCATGGTAGGATAATTGACGTTTCGATCTCTCGATTTGGATCGAGAGATCGATTCGTAGATTAGGGTTTTTCGCCGTTCAAAGAAGGCGAAGCGCCTCTAGGGTCAGGTTGCTCTCGATCGGACCCAACCCGCGTCCCAATCCGCGTCCCAGACCCGTATTTCCTGACTCACGTCGTCGGCCCATTCGTCGTGAAGCGGACGCGTGTCCGCTGTCTTTAAGGTGGGACCCGCATCGCGTTAGCTGGCTGCGTCGCGTCGGTTGACAGCGGCAAGTTCGTGGGACCCACTCGGGGTCGTTTCCTCCATTAAAATCTCGCAGCATGGCAGTGGGGCCCACTGTCACTGCCGCGCTGTTTAAACCTGCAGAGATAAAAAAAAATTAATTATATAATTTATTATATATGTATATATAATACTTATAACATAACTATATACATATACTGTAAAGTATATATTTATGTAAATAAGTATATTCTTATATATATAGAAGAAACAGAGAAAAGAATATTAAATGAATAATAGATTAATAAAATAGTTATGATTTAATTATTTAAACAACAAACTTAATATATATATATATTATTAATTAATTCAATTAAACTTTAGACTTTAGTTCATCATAACTTGTAAAATATACATCCAAATATAATAATTTAATATATTATTGGGATAAATAAAATTAGAGGAATATTATGGAGCTATTAATTTTTTATTTGGAGCTATAAATCACTTAGTGATATTTTAGGAATTTAAATTATTACAAAAATTATCATTTCATTCAAACTCTCATATCTTTGCACACTAATCCAAACCTATTGAATATGGGTCTCAAAGTACTCAAAAAATCCTAAAAATTAATCTAGTAGTGTTCACTTTGCTGTTTGGATTAGTTTTGGACTAATCATATTTAGGACCTAACCCTAATTAGGTCAATTAACCCTAGAACTTCAATTGACCTTAAGTTAGTCAATTTAACTCCAAACTAAGTAATCCAAATATCCGTTTAGATCAAAAAAACCTAATTAATAGTAATCTACAAAATATTTAGGATCCAACAGTTAGATCTCCTAATTAACCCTAATCACCTTAAATCTTGATTAGTGAAGATTAGCAAATTTAATGATCCAAATTGAATAATTCAAGTTTCAAAGAACTCCTAAAGTAGATTAGAACCTAACTGTATGATTGGTTTAGTGATATTATGATTAATTTCACTAATCACTCATTAATTATACTAAAATCTTAATTATTAACCCTAGAACTTATATTGGCTATAACTTAGCCAATACATATCAGAATTGAATAATTTTAAGTTCTATAAAAACCTTAGGATATAACCTTTAATAAATTAAAAGAAAATTTATATTTAATTAGGGTAAAATTACCAATTTTCCCTTATAGGTCAAATTTCTTAATTTGACCTTATAAGGCTTAATCCTTAACCAAAAATAATGAACTTACTGTCTAAACTCATATTATACAGTAAGCAATCATTCCACTTTAATAAATTTTAGATTTGAGCCCTAATTCATAAAGATGAAATTTAGACCCTTAAGTAAGGGGTAAAATGGTTATTTTGTCCAAATTTAGGTTTAAACATTTTAAAGTCTTAAATACCTTCATAAACTCCTAAAATCAGTAATATAATTGATTTGAACTCATTATATAATATTTAAACTCCTAAAAATGACATTTTAGAAAAAACCCTAAAAATGGCCTAAAATTCTTTAAGTCATAAATTAAGTCTCATAAAGTAAATTTAGTTCACCTTATGTCCCGTTTAAGTTAAATTCATCATAATAGTTGTTAAGAAAGATCAAACATAAAGTTTAATTATTCTCTTAAGGTTTTCCTTCAAACTTTAGGATCTTAATTCCTTAGGATCTAGCTTAGAAATTAGGTTAGAGTTCATATATTAAGTAATTGGGTACTTAGATGAAACCTTGGTTTTATAGTTTTCTAGAGTTCATTCTTTATTTATGATTATTTTATATTTAAACTTTAGATTTAAAATTAGAGATCCATCTTATTAGGCTTGATTTTGTTTAATAAGATAGCCTTAATTATAGTTCGTGAGATTTGGGTTTAACTTTATATCATTATGATTAGAACCATTGGATTAAGAAGTTAAAATCAAATATTTGGATTTTAACATCTTAATCCCCCAATTTTGATTCATACTAATTAAGATTAGTTTGGGATTCAAAAAATCATTAATTATGATGTTTGATTTATTATTTTAACTTAATTAAGCATCATGTGATTTATAAGTGTTATAACTTTATTAGTTCTAACATTCTTTTGACTTGTAAGCTCAATATTCTAGATTTATACTCAATAGCTGGATATTGGAAGATCCTAAACTTGTATAAGTTCAGATTAGTCAGAACACCTTAATTAGAAAATAAAGTGATATCACAAATATTGTTTAGTGTTATTTTATATACTGAATATTGAATGATATGCTTTCCTTTTTGCTTTGGATTTCTTTACATTTGGACATATTATATTAAACATAGAATATTAGATGATTATTTCTATGTTGACTTTGAATTACATTCATATAGCAGTTCATATTTTTAGAAGAAAATTTGATGGAAAATAGCTTTACTAAATTTGAGGAGATATATATTTTTAGTTTGCCATGTAGTGTGACTTTACTTTAGAATAGTTTGGGTTAGGACTACTTTCCTAATGCCTGTAGGATAGCTTTTGGGCTAAGACTACTTTCCTAGTGCCTGTTGTATATGGACATGACTACTTTCCTAGTGCTTATTGTATTTGGACTAAGACTACTTTCCTAGTGCCTATTATTTTTGACTATGACTACTTTCCTAGTGTATCTGGGACTACTTTTCTAGATACTTGCTGTTTCTGATTAGGACTACTTTCTTAGTAAATTTGGGAGTACTTTTCCAGATAGTTTGCAGTACTTTTCAGATGGAATTAACTTTAATTTGGGACTATTTTTCCAGATGAGCAGATGGACTTTACTTATGGCAGGACTAAGTAGGAATATCTCACATTTGCATTATAGTCACTTTGCAATTGTCTTTTTGTTGCTTTAGAGTTTTGGCTCACTTTTACCTTACTGTTCAGTTCACTTCTTGTTATATTTTCATTTTCTGCAGTTCTTACTTTGTCTAATAGTTCAGTATGCCTTCTGCTATATTTTCATTTTCTACAGTTCTTATTTTATTTTATAGTTCAGTATGCATTCTACTATATTTTCATTTTCTGTAGTTCTTATTTTGTTTTACAGATCAGTATGCCTTCTGCTATATTTTTATTTTCTGCAGTTCTTATTTTATTTTATAGTTCAGTACGCCTTCTGCTATATTTTCATTTTTTGCAGTTCCTTTGTACTCACAGCTTTGAATATTCATTTTATCTTTCAGCAGTTCACTTTTACCTTTGGCATGTAGGATGTTAAAATTTTACTTTCAGTTCTGTACTTTCAGCTAAGTTGTAAAGCAGCATGTTTTATATTGATCATATATTTAGAAGTTTCACTTGTGTTTAGTAGATTTCTTTATGCATTACTTAACCTTTTCTGCAGCTTGAGTTGAGGTATGTGCTTACCTCACATCTTGTTTAAGTTATAATTATGTTAATTATAACTTTGTTACCTTTCTTTGATGCTTACTGCTCCTATGTTGCTTAGAATTGTGATATCATTAAAATTTAACAATTTATAGCCTAAAATGTACTTAGACATTTTGTCTAACTAAGACTTTTCTTTTATTGGCTAGGGCCCTACCATTGTGAAATCGACAATGGTAAATTCTGAGCTGTTCGAGGTTGTGGGACCTTCTAGAGATCCAGTTTAGGAGGAGGAGCATACAGGAGAAGATCATTAGTCACTTTTTGATATTGTGAGGATATGAGAGACTTTACTCTTCTTACCGCATAAACTTTAATATTGTTTTGTAATAATACATGTCTAAACTGTTTTACTTTTTATGCTTATGTATTCTGAGATTGTACAGTTCTTACTTGGACTGTATGGATGTTGTATTTGTCTTTCTTTCGCACTCTGATATTAAATGCTATGCTCATTTAAGTGATTGTTTCATTTGATGCTCTTTCTTTATTAAAGCACATTCTCCCTTGGCATTTGATTAAGAAGGTCCATTCCTTAATCTGAATGCTAAGTGAGGGTTTGCTAAGTGATGACCACCTCCTAATCCGAATGATTAAAGGGCGGCCGCCACACCCCACCTCTCTTCTCCTCCCATCTCCCTCTCTTCTTTCTCATCCACCACCGATTTCCATCGTCAACCTCTAGTAAAGCCTTATTAACGTCAATATAGGATAAGAAATGTGTAAGAAATAAAAAAGAAATGGAATATTTTCTACTCTTTTCATTTCTTATTCTTATTTAATAATAGTAATAATGCTATTATTATTATAATAAATGTTAATATTACTACTAATATACTCTTATTTTTCTATCATTTTTTTTTCTATATATATATATATTTCATAATTTCTGTGACTTTAATTTCTATCATTTTTTTTATATATGTATATATTTTCTAATTTATGCGACTTTCATTTTTGTCATTTTCTTTTTCTTATATATGTATATATTTGTTAATTTCTACAACTTTTATTTATATTATTTTTTTTTATATATGTATATATTTTTTAATTTATGCAATTTTTATTTCTGTCATTTTTTTTTCAATATATATATATATATATATTTCTTAATTTCTATAACTTTCATTTCTATTATTTTCTTTTTTTTATATATGTATATATTTTCCAATTTATGCAATTTTTATTTCTATTATTTTCTTTTATTTTTATATATGTATATATTTCTTAATTTCTACAACTTTCATTTTTATCATTTTCTTTTTTTAATATACGTATATATTTCCTAATTTTTGCATCTTTTATTTCTGTGATTTTCTTTTTTTCTTCTAAATATATATATATATATATATATATATATATATATATATTCTAATTCTCGTAACTTTTATTTCTGTTATTTTCTTTTTTTTCTATATATATATATATATATATATATATATATATATTTCTTAACATTTGCAACTTTTATTTTTATCATTATTTTTTATATATGTATATATTTCATAATTTTGCAACTTTTATTTCTATCATTTTTTATATATATGTATATATTTTCTAATTTCTACAACTTTTATTTCTGTTATTTTTTAAATATATACATATATATATATATATATATATATTTTCTAATTTCTATAATTTTCATTCTTGTCATTTTCTTTTTTTTTCTATATATATATATATTTCCTAATTTATGCAACTTTTATTTCTGTCATTTTCTTTTTTATATATGTATATATTTTCTAATTTTTGCAACTTTCATTTCTTTTATTTTTTTCTCTTTATATATATTACTTATAATAATAAAATTTATTATTTTTAATATATAAAGATAAATAATCAAGATAATATTAATATTAATATTTTTAAAATAAAATGAAGAATATTATTCTTTTTCATTTAATTATTTTATTTACAATATTTGCATCACTATTAAGCTTTGACCCATTTTAATATATTTATATGAGATTTTATGCTCAGAACTTGAAATAAATGATTAGAAATCAGTATTATGGGTTCATTCAGGTTGATCTCAGATCTGTACAGATAATACGTTAGGCCATAATATGCTGATATCTGGAAAAATAAGGAGACTGCATATAGCAATTGAGGAAGAATATGTAGTTAGTCAGGAACCCATATCTTAAATAGTTAGATAGATATATTTAATTTCTCAATTATTCTATAATTTTATCCAACAGAATAAATATTATATATTGCTGTATTTTTTTTTTCAGAATGAGAACATATCTTAAATATGTATATTGCGTTAATAATCGTAAGCATATCATACTTAAATATCACATTTTATTTTCTCATGTAGAATCATGCCGCTTAAATGTAAATTTTGATATTCTACAAACCTTACTTAGACGTTTGTTTCTAATTAATTATCTTCTTTTCTTTTCTTTTCATTTCTTTTTTTTGGTTCATCTTGTTATATATATGTATATATATATATATATATATATATATATGGCAGTTCATGAACAATCTCTGGATCAAGCCTTTGAGGAGGAGCTGATACATGATGGAGCAACCTAGACGCCAATTTTCTTAAAGTTTTAAATTTTTACTTAGCATGTAATGGATTTTGTAAAACAATTATTATATTTGTAAGGAATATGTTTTCTTTATTATTATGGTATTTATGAATATTGCAATGAATGTAGAAGTGTCTATTTTATATGCCTCTAAATACACTACTATACTAAACCCCGATATGATCTTGGGAAGTGAGCACCTGACGCTGGATTAGCTATGCTTACTCAGCGGAGGGTCGCCACACTAACTAGGACACATTCCACTGAATTTCTTATCTAAATTTATTGAATTTACTAATTATTAATGTTAATGACATATACATTTCAAAATTAACATATGATATTCATCTAATATTATATATCTCAAAGAATATGTCAAAACAATAATGCTCAAATCATAAGGAAGCAATGCTTATAATTTAAGGAATACAAAGCAGTACTAAATAAAAATATGTAATTACATTTATTTTCTATTTTATTTATTCTAATTATTCTGAGATTATACAAACTTGGGATCTCCAATATTCTAATATCTAGTATAAACTCATAGTCACAGTCCTATAAAGTTAAATTATTATAACTAATTAAGTTCTAATTTAAATCAATTAATGTTGCTCACATAAGTTAAATAATAAACCAATCATCTTAATAGATGAATTTAATGACCCAAACCAATCTTGATTAAAATATATTGAGATTATGGGATTAAGGGTTAACCTTTAAAATTTTGAGATTTATACATCTTATTCCAAAGGCTCTAAAGTCTAAGGTTCTAAGATTTCTTAACTCTTACGGACTAAAGGTTAAAGCAACCTTATTAAGTGAAATAAATCTTAATAAGATAGATTTCTAATATTAAACTAAAGTCAAAAAATCAGAATTAAAAGATAAATATAGAAATCTTAATAAAGGACTCATTTCATTGAGTAACCCACCAATAGAATGAACACTAACATAAATTTACAATCTAAATACTTATGAAGAGATCACTAAGATTTCATAAAAGAATCTACTTAAGAGAATTTCCTATGATGGCCCGATGCCGGTTTAGCGGAAACCATTCCGACATCGGGTGTTCACTTACCGCATAATCATATTGAGTAATGAAAGAAAATGGATACATATAAAAATATAAGCCATTTCTTATTTATTTCAAACTTCATACTACAAGATCTGATATCGTACTCCTCATACAAAAATAAAAAATAAATATAATATAAAATATAAGATAAAACAGCGTCATCATAGATTCATTTGCAGATTAAAAATTTTAAGCATTAGGGTTCTTGTTTAAGCTCTTCCAGAAGTACCTGACCTGGTATTGTACAACAAACAATATCGGGATTGGAATTCCCAATAATTAGAGAGTACTCTAAGTACCACAGTAATCAATACAGTACTATATTTTATAATAACAGAGATGCGATTTGCAAAAAAGATGCAGGAAAAATATTAAGGTAAAAACGCAAATGAAATAATTTATTTCCTGCAAAAGATATTAGCAAAAAAATGCAGGTTACTAATGTCATTTTTCCAGTAACCTACCATGAATATTATTACTAATGTCTTCTTTCCAGTAACAACCCATGAATGCTATTACCGATGTTATTTTTTCGATAATTAGCCACGAATGCCGTTACTGATGTCATTTTTCCAGTAACTAGCCATGAATGCTGTTACTGATGTCATTTTTCCAGTAACTGGCCACGAATGCTATTACTGATGTATTCTTTCCATTAATTAGCCACAAATACTGTTACTGATGTCATTTTTTCAGTAATTAGCCATGAATATTATCACGTTGGTTCCGAACAACCAACCAAGCTTCAAATTAAAAATTTGGCTCAAAGTAATTAAAAGCTAAGCAATAGTAACAATACAAAATGTAATACTTGTCATGTACTGGGTGCCTTTTGTCTTTTAAGTTTAGATCAGTGACAGTTTGCTCAATCTGCATTTTAAATTTCTAATATTTTAGTATTTAGCCAATGATTTAAGGAATATTATTTCTTTTTTTTATGCATTTACATTCTTCTTTCTTGTCTTTATTCTTTTATATTCTCATAATAATACAAGTCTTTATTTAGTCATTTTATGTAATCTTATCATATTAATATGATAAGATTTACATTTTATGAAAAAATAAAAGTAAAATTAAATTGATTGATTAGAAATATAATAGACATCTTTATTTATATTTTCACTGTTATCCATTATGATAATATGAACGATGTATTTGAGATGTCAATATTATTATTTATTATTATCATACTTATGATTAAGCATAAAAGGAAATATTTTAGTTATTTTATTTTCCATTTCTTACCTTAAATTAGGACTGCTTGGAAAATGAAAGAAGGCTGGAGGCTGGAGGAGGGCTGTAGGGGCTGGAATGGGAGCTGACTGATGCTGTTGTGGCACTGAGGAGAAGATGGATGTTGCTGTAGGGCGGAGAGGAGAAGTTGGCTGCTGCTATAAGGCTAAGGAGAGGAGATGGCTGCTGCTGTGGGGCTGAGAGGAGGAGTGGACTGTTGCTGTGAGACTGAGGAGAAGATGGCTGTTGCTGTAGGGCTGAGAGGAGGAGAGGGCTGTTGCTGTGGGGCTGAGGAGAAAATGGTTGTTGCTGTATGGCTGAGAGAAGGAGAGGACTGCTACTGCAGGGCTGGTTGGAATGGAGAAGAAGGAGCTGCTGGCTGTGAGAGACTTGGTAGGGGGTTCCAGCTGTGGTAGGGGAGTTGGTAGGGGTTTGGGGGTTGCTTTTTGGAGAAAAGGGAGGGTTGGAATGACAGTTATTTTGGGAGGTGAATGAGGCTTAGTTGCTGTAGGCTAAGGAGGATGAGGGGCTGCTGTGGGCTGGCTGGCAATTGGGAGAAGAGGGCTGGTTATGGGCTGATGGGGGGGAATAGTAGAGACAGAGGGAGGAGTTAGTAGCTTGCTGGCTAGTTGCTGGGGAGGGCTAGCTGCTGGTAGGAGCTGAGGAGGAGGGGCCAGCAGCTACGGAAAAGGGCTGCTGTTGCTGTGAGGCTGAGGGAGGAAGGCTGGCAATTGAGGAAGAGGGCTGGCAGCTGAGGAGGAGGAGCTGCTATGGGACTGAGGGCTGGGGGAGCTGCTGGGAGAGAAAGGAGGTTCTCGCTTGTCACGCGGGTGACCCGGGTTCGATCCTCGGCAACGGTGCCAAAAATTAGACATATTATAAATACACTTCTGCGCTTGCACACAAGTGTACGTGGTCTGAAGTAATAAGTGAAAAGTGTGACTTTTTGGGAATTTATCGATCCTCAGAGAATTGGTTGATTTGGAACTAAGGTGTATCTATTCTCACTAATGTTTAAGCTATAATATGTATTGGATGAGTGGTCTAAAATTAGCATAAATATTCACTAAGTAAAAATAGCAGGATTTAAGAAAGAGGAGAGTTGGGGCCATCCCACATGCCATGACTTAATATTCATGTAGATTAGTTCCTCAAGCTTTATCATTTAATTTAATTAAAATCAAGTGCACATTGTTGTCCTTGAGTCTAGCTCAAGGTCTTACAAGTTCAAATCTCGTACACAAAATGAATTCACATTCGGTTCTACTTTGGCACAAAGATTCTTGTAAGATTCTTGGGATTTAAATTTTAATCTTATTCTCTTGATCAAAAAGAGCTTGATTTTTAAACCTTAGGATCTTACAAGTATTGATTTCTACTACGAGCATCACTCACATCATACATAGTTGAGATGATGGATTCACATGTTAGGCTCAATGACTATATCACTTAGTTTATGAGCACTCAACACTTCTTTCCTCTACCTCAATTATGTTGAGCTAAGGAGCTCATTTAGTGGGTCTTAGCATCACTTGCATCAACTCTTTGGTTGAGCTTAGATTGAGGTGCATTGAGCTTATGAACTTTCTCACATTGTTCCAAGCCTTCATGCACTCATAATCTAGTATCCAACCTAAGGTGAGCTAAGGAGCACAAGATAATTAGTTCTTGGAGTTTGTTTTTTAGTTCTTTTCTCATAATCACATTCAAGACTAATTAGACAAAAATTTCTTAGCTTGCATTAAAATCACAAATAAATTATGCTTGAGGGAAAACATTCATATATTAATATTACATTATGCAAATGGGATTTCACTTCCAACCCTCCCCAAGGGAGTTTAGCTACTCATTATACAAGAAAAGAAGAAAAACACATACATAGATAAAGACTCTTTCATGGTCAACTAAAAAGAAATACAAGAGTGGAGTTTAGAAGATACTAGGAACACTCCGTAGAAGTTCTCCGGAATCCATCTTCTCCTTCTCAATGTTCCCTCCTTAGGTCTCTAATGCTGCCTTCTTCCTCCTCTTCCAAAGCAAGAGCTTGCCTTGCCACCCTTGAGGAGTTCCTCTTTTCCCTTGGCTCTCCTCCTTACTTAGTAGAATTTGGCTAAAATTGTGAACCCTCCTCTACTCAAGAGGAGGGGTATTTATAGGAAGAGGGGGCTGCCATCCTCCTCTTCATTTCAAACCAGCTTTTCCATAAGAAAATCTGAATTCATCATGACAATAACCTCTATTTATGGTGAGGTGACAATAATCTTCAATTGTTTACTTAAAACATCACCTCAAAGCTTCCTTTTTTAAATAAAATGGGCTGCAGCAGGGAATGATGGCTGGGGACAAAATGCAGGATAGAGGTCTTGTCCCCAGCCGCAATAAATGCATTTCTGGAAAATTTTTGCGGCGGGCCGCTGCAGCGTGCTGTGGCACGCTGCAGCGTGCAATGATCCCTCGCACATTCACCAAGTCTTACGCTGCCGCGTGCTATCGCGTTTGAGCTTTAAAAGATGTCCCGTTGCAGACCGCTGCAGCGCGCTAGAGCGGGTCATTCCACAAAAAACACTGTTCAATTACTTCTCTTTTTATTTTTTCAAGTAAAAATATTTCTACCGCAGACCGCTGCAGCGCGTGACTGCGCGCTGTAGCGGGTCATTCTGCAAAAAACACTGTTCAATTAATTTAGCATCCATTTTTATAGTTATGAATATTTCCGCTGCAGACCGCTGCAGCGCGCGACCGCGCGTTGTAGCGAGTCGTTCCGCGAAAAATACTGTTCAATTAGTTTAGACAATCAATTATATATAGTTTAGAGGTTTCCACTTCAGCCCGCTGCGGCGCGCGGTAGCGCGCGGCTGTATCGGATTCCTTTAATAAATTTTAAAATCTCTGTCGAAATGCCTTAGAACTCCTTTGGATTCTATTTCCCTAAAAAATATAGAAAAAATTGATTTAAGAGTAGCATAAAGATCTTAAACAAATGAATTTTCCCCTTTATTTAGATATAATTTATGGATTCATCACACCCCACACTTAAATTCTTGCTCGTCCTCGAGTAAGCTCAAAATGATAATTTTTTCTATTTTGGAGGGATGAAAGTCACAATAATGTACATAAAGTAAGTATAAGTCAAAATATGTGCATGACAAAAAATGAAATGAGCAATGTAGCAATATTAATATTTTTAATTGTGGCACTAAAGTGGTTAGTCAATGAATCTCCAAATGTTTGAGTTTTTAATGCTTAAAATTAGGTGATAAGTACAATTCATTATGGACTTTAAGACTAAAGAAATGGTTAGGGATTCCTAGAGTTGTGTCATATGTACTTCTTCTTATGAATCACAAAGATGAAAAGTTTAAAGGAGAGATATTTTTCTTCATCCTTTCTCATTTTATTTATTTAGGAGAGATATTTTTCATCATCCATTTTTCCATAAATATTTTGTTCTTTTTATCCTTAAGGAGAGACATTTTTCTTCATCCATAACATCTTTATGATCATGAAGTCCTACAGGAGCCTAGCACACTTCATTTAGAATCCATGCCATATATTTTTTTAGGTTAAGTCCTATGCCTTCCCCCATACTTAGCTCAAGCATCTATTTAAATTTTTGGAGATTTAGATTTTTCTCCATTCATTCTTCAATTATAATATTTTATTGCTTATAATTCATTTAATCATTTTTGATAAGCAAACTTTTACTTATACCACATTTAATTTTTATTTTTTTTGAGATTTTCATTTCTTTTGAAAAATTCAGAAAAAATATGTCGATTGAGAATAACTCAAAAATACGGGGATATGAAAATTCATAAATTGAAATCTCAAAATAAAAATATACTAAAATAAAGATACAAAGGAAAAATGAAAAAAAAAAAGAACAAATACAACCTAATTAAATGTCCTCTTCCCCATCATCGTCCTCTTCCTCTGTGGGGCCCCCGTACTGACAACAAGGAAGTACGGTGCTCCAACTGTGGCAAATCCTCAACTTAAGTAAAGTTAGGTAAACCCAACTTGCCTTAAGCCAAGGACTTGTCACCAAGTGCTATAACATACATCAATATATATATATATAAAGTAGCGGAAGCAATAGGTGAGTAGTAACATCCACAAGCATACATAGTAAGAAAAGAGAATGCAATATAGTAACTCATCACAATACAGAAATAAAATACATCCATAATTAATTACTACAACTTGAAGTTTAAAGAGAATGAAAATATCTCTCAATCTCACTGAAATAAAAATGCAATATCTAACTAAATAACAGCAGCACGATCCTCCTCCCGAACCTGCTCCTCTTCTGGGATACTGCCCACGAACATGTCTGAATCTGATATTTGTCAATATCACAAATGCCAGGGCCCCAGCCAACAAAACAAAAATGTTACAGTTAGATAATTATCTAAGTACATTTTAGGCTATTTTAATGAACTGAATATTTTAAAGATTTCACATTTAAATTAACTAAACATGCAAGCATAAATGGGTACAACAAGCTATGAAAGAAATGTGTAACTATAAACTATCCATTTATAGCTAGCAATTAGTATGAAGAACATACAATGTAAAATAAACACGGTGAGGCTAAAGGCTAAAAAGAACAGCAACTATAATACAATTCTGAACCTAACATGCTTATGATCATATCAATATATGATGGGTATATAAAGAACACAATACTGAATTAAACATAAAATTCTAGCATCATAAATATGCCAATATATATATATATATATATATATATATATATATATAAGTAAACCATACGAGTATACATACAACATGCTAGTTAAGAAAAGGAAAAAAAAAAAGAAAAGGCCACTGAGACATATGACAAAAGCAAAGCAATCTATGTAAAGCCACTGAGACATGTGGCAAAGTGAGCAAGTACTGAAAATAAGGCCACTGAAGCATGTGACAAAGCAAAATAGAGAACAATACTAAACAATCCAGCTAAAGTAGTAATAACCCTAAGACATAGTACTGCCATACCAACTAATAGGCCATCCAGGGCCTCCAATATCAATCAATCGATCCCCAGCCTAGCCATCCAAATATGCTAGGTCTGAGTCTAATCTATACAATACTACTACTGAAGAGGCAGACTAAGTTAGGACATATTCTACCAACTGCAAATAAGGCAAAACTGAATGATATGCAATTCAAATACTAACTTAGGATGTATCCTTAATATCCTAAGTTCTCCTATTATGCTCAAGGAATAAAGCTCAATATCCAAGGTATACAAAGCAATCTAGTCAAAGTAAGCAAGAGACTTAATTTAGATTTATGTGATATCTGACGTTATCTAATTACCAAATTTAACTACTCTGAGAAGGTACAAGTTTAGGATCTCCAATATTCAGCTATCGAGTAGAATCTCAGATTTACGTCCTTAAAGTTAATATTAGAACTTAACAAGTTTTAATCCAAAATCATGTGACGACTATATGGTTTAAGTAGATAAATCAATGACTTAATTTATTAATATTTTACTCTCTTACCCAAATCTTGATTAAGTAAATCAAGATTTAAGGATCTAGAACTTAAACCCTAATTTTTGAGTTCAAATCCTAAATCCCAAGTAGTATCCTAACTAGGATCTAGGGTTCCCATTTATAACCCAAATTTAAGGTATAAAATCCTGTAAGCTGAAGGATCCAGGAACTAAGAATTTATTGAAAGGTTATTTACTGATTATAAGATAAAATAATCAATTAAGAACTTGAGAATCTAAGATCTATATTTAATCTTTAAAATAATTTCATTATCTTATGGATTGAATCATCCTATACCTACATAGAAGGTTTTAAAAGATTAAATAATCAATCATTTAAAGAATTTCAATTCGAGATGGTTCAATTCAAATTGAAGATCTAAGTTTAAGATATTAAGATCTAAGGATATAAAGTTTGATCACTTTAGACTTTAAACTTAAGAGTTTCCATTTATGTTTCTTTTAGAATTTAAGTTCATAGTTAAACTATATGGATCTTATTAAGGTTGAAATTATCAATCTTAAGTATTAGATTAAACATCAAACTCATATTGATCTTTTTAGGGCTACTTGAGATCTAAGGGTCTTAATTAGGGCTAAATTGAAGATTTCATAATTTCTATATTAATATTACTAATATCATTTGTCTAAGGGTCCAAAGAACATTTCTAATCTATCTTAGGGTGGTTTACTGAATTTTTAAGGTCTAAGGGGCACTTAAGCACATTTTGGTCAAAATGACCAAAATACCCCTCTTAAGATTAAAATTGGGATTTTAAGGTTTACTTATCCAAATTAATCCAAATTTGTTTTAATATGTTTCATCTTGATTTCTAAAGTAGGAAATACACTTATCTTAAGTTTTGACCACTTAATTAGGCTAATTATCACTATATACTTAATTAAGCCCATAAGGCTTGGCTGGGAGTGCTAGGGAGGCTAGGGCAAGGTCGCAACGGTTTTCCTGACATGGCACAGGAGTGGTAGACCGGCTGGAGGACGTGGCAGTATGGGGAAGATTCAGCTGTCGGGCGCGAGCTGGGGAGGAAGATGATCCACAGTCGCGGGGGTCGCCAAGGCCGTCTGATGGATCACCAGTTGGCACGGGACGGCTCTGATCACCCGACATCTAACGTCCGCGCGAGCAGTTGGATCAGCCGTCGGATTAGACCCACGGATCGAACGGGCGATCGGGGATACTTAAGGCGGATGGGTTAGATGCCGTCGGATCAAATCTCAGAACCGCGGAATGGCTGAGATTAGACGGATCCGAGCGAAGGCGCGGGCCGTAGGATTAAATATGCGGAACGGACAGCCCGAATGGTGCCCGCGGTTTGGAAACCAGTCGACCGTTGGAAAGGTTATATTTGCAATTATGAATTGTCTAAAACCCTAATTTGCAATTAAACCAATTTAAATTAAATCCAAAATGTGACTAAATGACCTTCAAAAATTCCCAAAATTTCACCCATAGCTAATTTGGGGGTGGGGAACTCAAAAATGAACTCAGATTTTGATTTGGAGATCAAATTATCTTAGGTATTTTTCAGGGCTTAAAAATAGCCAATTATACCAAATTTGCCAATTTAACTCCGATTGATTTCAAACTTCTAGGGTTAGGTTTAAATGACCTATTGAATCTAATGAAATCACATTCAAGGCTTGGTTTTGCCTAATTCAACTAGTTTTAGCTAGAGTAACAACCTAGGGTTGTTAGCACGTCTCCAGAATGGGTGCACCGATGGGAGGCCTTGGCAACACAGAGGCATCCGGCCCACCTTGTAAACTCCAATCTTCAAACATCATCCCAAGGGATTCGTGGATTTTAGATTAGAACTTGCGCAATTGGCCGATCTCCTGTTTGAAGAACCCCATATCAATTGCAAGAGCCTTGCCAAGCTCTGCATGCTGATTGTGGAGGTGCACCAAAAGTTGGTTCGTGAGGCGCGAGTCGAAAGGTGCGGACGCATCTCCTTTCGGTCCCCTTCTCTTTTTAGGCAGCTTGCGTTCACTTGCCCGGACGTTAAGGTTTGAGGGGTGCAGGGTGCAGCTGGAGGGGACAATGGCGTCAGAGGAGAGGATCTTGACCCATTGGGCTTTGCACAACCCTGAAATCAAAGACCCGAAGGCCAATGCCGCACAAGGGCCCTTGAGAGCTTTGCAAAGCTGCTCAAAGATAATGCTCGAAATGCGGATTTCGCCCGCCCTAACCAACAAGCATAAAAGGAGTGCTCGGGCACGGGTCACTTCAGTCAAGTGACTCATGGGCATGACATAACTAGAAATGAAGATTAGCCATGCACTACTCGTCTCCGTCAATTCGGAGTGAGGAATGTTGGCGAGTCCTCCTTCCCACTCAGTGTCATTGTTGACGATTTCCACAACGAGGCGGCGGGGTCAAAACAAGAATCCAAGAAGGCCGAGTAAGAGCATGAGCTTACCTCCCCCAACCTATAAAATTGCTCAATTTGAGCAATTCCAAGGGTGACAACCTTTCCCCTACAGAAGAGGTGCTGCTTGAACGCGTTGATCACATTAGAACAAACTCTCCCCATCCTCATGGGGAGACTTGCTCATGCGGGACGGGGTAGGCGTTGCTAAGACTCCTCTCCGGAATCAACTTCCTTTGGGAAGTGACGGAGACAAAACGGTGCTCGGCCTCCGCCGAGGAGAACCTCTTTTTATTGAAAGTTCCTCCAGATGAGGAAGCTTTTACATCCTTCCGAGCAATTTCTTTCTTGCCAGATGACATTGCTTGGGATGAGAGTTAGGATGATCAAGAGCTTGAGGAAGAAAAGGAGAATAGGAAAGGTGCAAGGATAACTCATCCCATTCCCTCCTTATTTATAGCCAAATATTCAAGGCAAAGAGAAGATGGTCAAATGGTCTTCCCTATGCCATAAATGTGGTGATCCATGTGAAGGGGGGGGCAGCTTTTCTAGCAATCTTTTGACTGCCTTGGGAACCCAAAAAGTCATGACTTATTGACTGCATGTTCCCAAGGCAGGGAAATTTTTTTTGAATCTGGGCAAACCGCTGCAGACCGCTGCAGCGTGCTGTCGCGGGTTCAAGCGCGGAAGGAGCGGAAATTGGGTCCACGAACCTTAGGATTGAGGATTTAAATTTTAATCTTATTCTCTTGATCAAGGAGAGCTTGATTTTTAAACCTTAGGATCTTACAAGCATTGATTTCCACTACGAGCATCACTCGCATCATACATAGTTGAGATGATGGATTCACATATTGGGCTCAATGACTATGTCACTTAGTTTATGAGCACTCAACACTTCCTTCCTCTACCTCAATTATGTTGAGCTAAGGAGCTCATTTAGTAGGTCTTAACATCACTTGCATCAACTCTTTGGTTGAGCTTAGATTGAGGTGCATTGAGCTTATGAACTTTCTCACATAGTTCCAAGCCTTCATGCACTCATAATCTAGTATCCAACCTAAGGTGAGCTAAGGAGCACAAGACAATTAGTTTTTGGAGTTTTTCTTTTTTTTAGTTCATTTCTCATAATCACATTCAAGACTAATTAGACAAAAATTTCTTAGTAAGGCATTAAAATCACAATCAAATTATACTTGAGGGAAAATATTCATACATTAATATTACATTATGCAAATGGGACTTCACCCCCAACCCTCCCCAAGGGAGTTTAGCTACTCATTGCACAAGAAAATAAGAAAAACATATACATGGATAAAAATCCTTTCATGGTCAACTAAAAAGAAATACAAGAGTGGAGTTTAGAAGATACTAGAAACACTCAGTAGAAGTTCTCCGAAATCCTTCTTCTCATTCTCAATGTTCCTTCCTTAGGTCTCTAGTGCTGCCTTCTTCCTCCTCTTCCAGAGCAAGAGCATTCTATTTCAAGATGAATCGAAGGAAGACTCTAGGGCACTCCTCAGACTCTTCAAGAAGAGTCGAACCTCCGGAATCGAAGGTCGAGCATTCTATTTCAAGATGAAATGGCAGATTCCCTTAGATCGAATCACAAGGTAAGTGGAGAAGAAGCCCTATCGTTCTTATTACATATATATATATATATATATATATATATATAATGAGGATAAGAAGATTGGAATTTTAATTGAGCTAAATTTGATTATGAGTAATGGCTGGATTGAGTCTTATGAATCTCCATTGGTTCTCTTTGAATTATACACATGAGTTAAGAAGAATAATTGGTTTATTCAAATTAAGTCAAAAATTGATAAGATGACAAAGTTACAATGGAGATTAATCGAATTATTTTCAGACTTTAATCAGTCTGGATAGAGCTCACTGGACAAAAAAATATAAATAAATTTCTGTCGAACTGGACAGATTGAAAATGAACAGAGTGTAATTGGTAAAGTGTAGGATACCTGGCAATTACAAGGGATTGAAGAAGCTATCAGATAAAGGTTGCTAGAGGTGGAGTAATCGATCAGAGCAGGTTTGTAGCTCCCTAAGAAGTCTTCAGCACGTAGCTAACCCTTAAGCTCTCGGCAAAAGAAGAAGAAGGAAAAATGAGTGTCCAAAATGCTTCTTTAAGCCCAAAAGAAAGGATGAGGGCTCTGCCGAGTGTATGTCTCTGCGACTCCACTCTCGAGCGCAGAGTACAAAAGTAGACAGAGGAAAGAAGGAGGTGAACAAGATTGAATCTCTGCCGTTCGATTAAGGTATGAAGATCTAAAGGATGCGATTTATGGAACACGATGTTTCGTGTTCGGCACTCCTTAGACGATCCCCGCATTTTGGAAAATGCTGTTAAAAGCATTAAATAATTATTGTATTTATTTAATTTATAATATATAGTAAATTAAATTAATTAAAACCATTTTATTAATCAAAATTTAAATAACCAAATGCACTCTAAAAAATTCCAAAAATTCACCCTTACCTAATTAAGGTGTGGGGAACTCAAAAATATAATTGGATTTTTGATTGGAGGTCAATTTAATTATTTTAATTTTTTAGGTATTTAAATATTATTAAAATATTCGGAGAAAATTCGATGATTTCCAAACACTTCCAAAATACTGCCCCTAGCTAATTTGGGTATGTGAGTTCAATAGTGGACTCCATTTTTGATTTTGAGGTATAAATAATATAGGCATTCTCAGAATTATTAGAAAACCAAGAAATATTAGAAATTATCAAATGATCTCCAAATCGCACAAAAATTGAAGTGGAGAGTCATAATATTATTATAAGACTAATTTAAGAGAATTAGAGTCAATTAGGTCACTAATTAATGGGTAACAATACTAGGGTTGTTATAGACTCCCTGTGGCGCCCCGCTCCTTAAGCCTATAATCATTAAGCTAAGGAAGGGAGGTCACTTGTGGAAATCCTTCTCTTATTATTGGATTAGGTAAGATCCACAATCCACTAATAAGGGGAGGATGTGCACATAATAATTAAGAGGATCAGCCACTAATTAAGAAATACATACAGAGTGCAAAAGCTAAATGAAATAAATAATATATCCATTCACCATGCATCACATAAGAAATAGTAATAAGATAGCTCAGAAAATAATAAAGTACATAAAAGTAAATCATAGTCACAGTACCTGTATTATTACAACATTTAAATAGTTTAAAAGACTGAAAGATAAATCACTCATCCTCAAAAGTGGCTAAAAGGAACTAAGCAATATCCGGCTCTCCTGGTTGAAGCTCCTCCTCTAAGTAAGGCACCTCTACTTTAGCACCTAGCTCCTCAAACCTATCTGAATCTAATATTATCGATTTCAAAATGCTAGGGCCCCAGCTAATAAAAGAAAATCTTGTTAGACAATTGTCTAAGTACATTTTAGGCTGAATATTTTACACGAGTTATTAATGTCACCATTTTTATACTTAAGCACAACAAAAGTAAACTCAAAATCATAGGTGCAGTAAGCATACAAAGACATAGGGATAGTTATAAATATAATATTTATAACTAAGTAACAAATGAGACAAAAGCACATCTCAATAACTAAGCAAGGAATGGGCATATACATGTATAGTACAGTAAGTAAAAGAACTAAAAGTAAAGTCTAACCCTAAATATATTGATGATCATATGACATGCAAATTAAATGATAGAAATCTAAACATGGTACATATAGCAAGCAATAAAGTCTAGCATCCTATAATTATATATAAGTGAGCAAGTAAGTAAGGAAACATAACTGACTGAAATATGCATCAAAATACAGTACACAGTAAGCTAAAACTGAAACATATATGTAAGGACTGCCATATCAGAAAGTTGACCATCGGGCCGGTGAAATCCCCAAAGCCTTTTCGGGCTTGGGCAGACAGAAACCCCCATAGCCTTTCTGGGCTAGGGCAGACAGAATCTAGCAGCAGAACTGAGGAGGCTATAAATATAAATGCAGAATCTTTTAGTTATTTTACTTTGTTTCTATGGACACGTCCAGAAATAGCTGAGGAGTCAAGTACGTCTGCAAGACTATATGGGTTCCAAGCTTAACACACACTCCTCAATGAGTAATGTTAAGCATCCTTATTACTCTTTACCTTTATCCATTAAGGTAAATATGTACCAGAATCTACTAAATATACTAAACCCAAAGGCAACTGTAATCCTAATTATTCTAAGTTTTTATTTAATGCACAAAGTTCTCTTATATAATATGAACAAGAAATTTAAGCACAAAATACAAAGAATGCGTAGCAACAAAAATTAATCAAGTAAGCAAGGGACTCTCCTATACATGGTGACAGTATTGTTATCTAATTTAACCATTCTAAGTTATACAAGTTCAGGATCTTCAATTCTTACTATCGAGTGTAACTTAGAAGCATGGCCTTATATATTTAAAGAATTAGAACTGATCAGCTTCTAATCTAATTCAATCAAGTATGGCTATAAGTTTAATTAATAAATCACAACATCCTAATTTGATAAATTCAGATGTTCTATCTAAGATCTTATCAAGATCTAATAAACAATAGATTATGGATTAAATACCATAAGATTGGGCTTAATAACATAATCCAAAAAGGTTAAGACATAAGATCTAGGTTTCAGTCAAAAAGTGATCTATTGATTAAGGTAGACCCTAGTAAGTAAATTAATCTTAATAGGATGAATCTCCTATCTTAAATATAATGTTGAAAGATAATTAATCCAAATAAGTTATAAAAGTCTAAAAACTAATAAAAACAAGGATTAATTCATTAGATAACTCACTTATCCTATAAATGAAATCTAATATATGAGCTAGTCCTAGTTTCAAGAATGATCTTAATATGAGGTGAAAAGATCATAAGGAAAAGACTTAGAGAATTTTGGGGAATTTTACTAAGTTGACCTAATGGCTAATTTTTTTTCTTACTTAAATGATTCTAATATAGTTCTAATATTGGTTTGAGTGATTTAAAAACATAGATTATAGGTTAAGGGCACTTGACCTAAATTTTGGGCAGAATAACCATTTTGCCCCTACTTAAGGGCCCAATAAGTCAACTTTTGAATTAAAGGTCCAACTTGAAGTTTCTTAGTACCAAATGGTTCCTTACTGTCTAACTTGAAGATAGATAGTAAGTATGCTTAATTTGGATGAGAAACGGGTCCTATAGGTCCAAACTAAGGTTTTTAACCTAAGTTTGGACTCAATGAAATCTAAATTTTTATGCAGTTTACTATTGGTTGCTGTTCAAGGATTCCATAGAGTCTAATAATATTAAATTCTGAGGTCTAATGAGTTAGTTATAGTCATTTGAATTTCTAAGGGTAAATAGGTAATTTTTTTTCTAAGTTAAGAGGGGCCAAAAAGCTAACTCTTCCATTTGGTGTCCAAATTCAGCAAACTCAGTGGCGATAGCTTCCCTATAGAACACTAAGTACTTTAACTGGGAGTAGACCCAAATTGAACTTCAAATGGTCAAGTTATGACCTAACTAAGGTTAAGAGTATTTTGGTCATTTCTTCTAATCTTCTAGGGTTCAAAACCTAAATATTATTTTGGGTTAATGTTGGCACTGAGATTCTAAGTTATCTAGCAATTTGCATAATACATTTAAGTTATAAGGTAGGTTTTGAGCACTTATTACAAATGACAAAGTTTTCAAACTTAATTTCATATAAAAATTTATGCAATGTTCAATTTTAACTAAAATAGATTCACATTTGATACAATTCAACCGCATTAGGGTACTAGGGACATTAAAATATTAAAACAGTGAAGTTTTGGCCATTTCAGCCAAAACTGAGCAGTTTACAAAAATTCTGGGCATTTTTGCAAGTTTGGGTGCTGTAGCGCGCTGAGCGCTTTTCGAGCGGCAGCGCGCGGTAGCGTTTTTCGTGCGGCAGCGCCGTGGCCCGCTGCGGTGCGCTATGGCACGCCGCAGCGGTTCAATTTGCAAAATTACTGTTCCATTAATTTATTTTGACATTTCCTAAAGTTTTTCATGAAAATTTCCACTACAGCACGCTGCAGCGCGATATAGCGCGCTGTAGTGGTCCATTTTGCGAATTTTACTATTTAATTAATCAATTAACAGATTTATTTAATTTTTTCAAAATACCGCTGCAGCCTGCTGTAGCACGCTGTGGTGCGCTGCAGCGGCCTTTTTTGCAAAATCGGGCGTTGCAGCGCCAGATGACGATTTCGCCAGGATGAAACCTGGAAGGCCTACTTTCGAGCTCAAATACTCTCAATCCAGAGCGTTCCATGAGTGGTGCCATATATCAATGGAAATGTCTTTCCGATACCTTTCTATCAACACCAAAATCGGCACAAATAGAGTATCCTTGCTATATGAAAAATGTGGATAAAGAATAGGGTATACAGAATACAAGAAAAATAGAGCATTAAATTTAATCTCTTGGAGAGCTGTAATGGCTTGCATACTTAAATATGGATGTTTAGAGATGTATTCAAGCATTGTAGCTATATGAAGAAGATAAAAGAGAGGGATAAAGGGGTACCTTAGTCCTTGCAAGAAGAGGAGGAAGGGGATACTCTGATTTCTCCAAGAACTTTGGAGGTGGAGGGCTACACTTCTTCTTTCTCAGCAAGCACCCTAGGAAGAAGGGAGGGGAAGGAGGAGCTCAACTTTTTGCAAAGGGGAGGAAGAAGGTTATGAGCTCCTTCTTAAAGGAGGATAATGAGAGGTGATAGGGAGACTAGGCCATCATGAGTATAGGGGGAAAAGATTATCATTTGTTAGCTCAACGGCATGGAGGCGCCAAAAATGGTAATGGTGTTGATAGCAAGCAATAGAAAATAGGGTAAATTGCAATTTGGGGATTCATTGATTGCTTATTTATTTTCCTTATTTATTTAAAAATTTTGATTTTTGAAACGTGCTCCAAAAATTCCCAAAAATTCACCCATAGCTAATTTGGGGGTGAGGATCCAACGGTGAAGTCAAAATTTGATTCCGACGATTATTTAATTATGCTAATTTTCGGGGTATTATATTAAAATATTCACGAAAATTCGACGACTTCCAAACTCGTCCAAAACATCACCCATAGCTAATTTGGAGGTGACTATCGCAACGGTGAAGTCGGATTTCAATTTTGAGGTCAAAATAAATACTTCAATTTTCTAATTAATTAAATATTAAAATATTCCAAAATAATCGATTGAGCTCCAAATTGCTCCAAATCTTTAGGGTTTGGTTCTAATGATTAGATAAACTTAATGGAATGATAATAAGGATATGATTATGCTTAAATTAAGCTGGGTAACAACCTTGGGTTGTTACACTCCCCTCCTTAAAAAGAGTGTCGCCCACGACACACAACAAACAAGAATAGGGAAAATAAAATGCAAAAGGAAGTTTAAAGAAATGATGATGAAAATAAAAGAACTCAATCTATATGATTTGAAATTGCAAGAGTTTGTGGCAAGCACCAAACTAATTTATTGATCCATCATGTGCTGCCAACTAAACTACACTTGAATAGAAGAACTTTCTAAGGGGTTGTAACAACCCGACATTGTTACTGAGCCATTCAGACCAAATCCTGAGCAGATTAAGATGAAATTCAAAATTTGTATTAAGTTGGATAAAAATTAAATAAAAATATCCTCAAACGAAGCATATCAAGGGGATCCTTCTACCAAAATTTGAGCATAATCGGGGTCCCGGATCGTCCTAAATAAATTTGGAAAGTTTAAACTTCCAGAGTTGATAAAAGATAAAATAAAAGTCAGATTTCAAAATTTTTTGTATATTTGAGTTAAGCATTATAAGAGGACTCTATATCTTAAGTTTCGTAATTTTTTAAGCTCCGGATTAATCGTAGCGAATTTTTAAAGTTTTTTATTTAAAAATTAATATAAAATAAAATACTCGTCCAAATTTAATAAATTTTGGACGCTTGCATTTATCTCATCGAGATGGTCATTTTGATACCAAGTTTGTGATTTTTGGAGTTCATTTAATTATTCAATCAACCCTTATAATTTTCAATGATTCTTAGCCACTCGATCTTGATCGAGTGGCTCTCATCAAATTCGTTTGAGTTTATATATAACTCTCTCTTATAACCTAAATTTTCAAAGCCTAAAAATCCTGCCTCTCATTTCTTCCCTCATCCAAATTTCCCTTGCTTCCAATTGATCTTTTTCTTCTCCTAGCCGCAACCTCTCCCTTCACCTTTTGGTCGAGCTCGAGTAGACCTCCTTCCATGGTCGAGCAGCAGCCTTCATCCTCCACGACTGATCTCGGGCAGCTCTCATCTTCCATGGACGAGCAGCAGCCCTCCTTCCATGGTCGAGCACTCCTTCTTCCTCCATGGCCGAGCCCCCTTCATCACTTCTCGGCCGAGCTCGAGCACCCCTCCTTCCCATGGCCGAGCAGATCTCCATTCAGCCAACTGCAGCCACCTCATCCTTCTTGCCAACATTATGTCGATTATTGTTTTGGTAACTCCCCATACTTATTAATAAATCTAATTTTATTATTATTTATGATGAGTTAAGATAAATAAAGATGAATGTATTATGGTTAGCTAGTAGGGAAGGTTGTATATTGATTATTATTTGCAAGACTTTATTGATTTGATGTATCAATTTTCTTGATTATTATGTATGCAATGAAGTAAATATATAATTTAATTTTTAAATATATAAGCAATAAAAGAAAAAAGGAGATGATAAATAATAACCATGCGATGCAATGTTAAGAATGACTATGATGTTATTTAGGATATGCAATCATTTTCCTCCATACTTCATTTAAGATAAATTGATCATTTATATTAGTTAATATCAAGTTATATAGGTTCTAATTTAAATAAAATTATTATTTTGGAAACAAGTTATAGGAGCTCGCATCTAGCTTTTATGCATTCAGTTTGGACACCCCAAACTTCCTCTTTTAATGCTCATATCTAAGGTTATACCAAAAGCATTGGCATAAATTGTATTTATTTTATATTTATTCACTAAAAGCATTTTAGCAAGCAATCACTATGGTTAGGAACATGTAATTATTTCATAAAGAATAACATTCAACTTCCAACATTTTTGTGCAGTCACCCTGTGACGCCCCGCCCCGTCTCCGTGCGCAAAAGAATTAAAATCATAAATTCGGCGGCGGAGCGGTGCGCCACTCGGGGATGAATAACCCGTCTCCTTGAATAACTGAAAACCAAGCCCATCTAATGGGCTGCTGACTCAACCACAAGGATGGTTGAGAGCTAATACTTAAGATAAGAGTAGTATCTTTATCCTAAGTTTTAGATAAATACATACATTGGATTTAAAATACAATAAGAATCCAATATATGTATAAGATATCAGCATTTCCAGTATATTGATCACATCACAATACTAAGTATAAGTAGTATAAAAATAGAGTGCGGAAGCTTAAAGCATATATCCAGATACATTCATCACAGAAACAGTATGAAAACATTCATCTCAGGAAAGAAAGGAAAGTACATCCAGAATTTTTACAAATATTTACTGAATAATAGACATAAAACTAAATACTGAACTGAAAGTAAACTAAGTAGCTAACGAAGAGTCCACTAATGCTCCACGGGCTCCTCTTGGATCTCCTGGATGTCCTCTTGACCTGACTCAGTATACTGCTCAGGATCTAGCAAATTGCCGGATCCCAAAGTATCTCATGTTAGACAATAAGTCTAACACATCGAAACTAATCTAACAGTTCTAATTATTCATTTAACTTTTACATAATACGAGTAAATCTGTAGAAAAACTGTAAAGGTAACTGAAAGTACAAATCTGTCTAA
Source organism: Gastrodia elata (assembly GCA_016760335.1). Lineage (NCBI taxonomy): Eukaryota > Viridiplantae > Streptophyta > Magnoliopsida > Asparagales > Orchidaceae > Gastrodia > Gastrodia elata. Next base: position 20,855,309 of record CM028669.1, read on the forward strand.
AACTGTACAAAACTGAAGCAGTGTAAAGTAAAATTGAACTATAACTGAATACTGAAATAAATCAAAACAGTGCTAAATCTGAAATTGAGTAATCATATGTACAACTATGCTGCATGTCACTGAAATTGTGTATCTGAATATGCCACAATACGATATGCTACTGATATACTACCAAAATATCACTGAACTGTTATGAGCAGTACGGTCCAATGTCTATATACACCTTATTGGGAATACTGTTTATTAATGACACTGATGCATCCAGAAATTCCTCTGTCAATGTATGCAATATTTCGTAACTCATAGATCATCACTGTTACTTATACATCATTTTGATTCTCATACATTATTTAGATATTCACACATCATGCTTATGCTCATGCTCATGCTTCTAAACTACATGAGATAAATCTAAAAAATGCTTTAAAATCTGATAATGAATCCAAAGTCTCCATTGTGCAGAATCCTGCTAAAAGGATTCTGACTCCTAAATTATAATCTCGATCATTGGTTTAAGTTGAGAGTTTACTTAAAAACTATTATCTGGGATGATTGTATACACATATTTAGTATATTTGTAAGAAAGGTAAATTTAACGCTTAGCTTGTTTAAACTGCACTTATCGAAGCACACTACGATAGGAGGCAGAACCCGGTCACAGTTTACATATCAAGCTAAGCTGTTAAATGCCCTAATTACAAGCATACTTAGTGGTCTACGCAAAGTGACTTAAGATACTTAGTTTGCTTAAACTGCACTTATCGAAGCATACTACGATAGGAGACAGAACCCGGTCGTAGTTTATATCTCAAACTAAGGATCTTGTTCACTAATTGTAACACTCTTAGTCTTGGAAGATTTATTCTAACGGGACTGTATTCGGTTAATCCCGCAAGATAGCACCTGGTCATAAATCCACATTGGAGTGAATCAACCAATCCTAAATATTACTGAATTCATCCAGTAATATGGGTATACTCTACTATAACCAACCAACAATCTGAGTTCAGAAGGTTCTATTTAATTAACAAGGATTTATCAAATCTATTAATCCTTACTCTAAATAGGTGTATCATACACAAGGCTCCAAGGATATGATCCAAAGATCACTCAACATAGGTTGCTACCACAAGGGATGAGCCACATTCTAAGTACTTTAGGTAATTCCTACCATAAGGTATCAAGTTCAACTTCTAAAGTTATGAAGGAGCAACTAGGTTTCTACCTCAATAAGTTACAAAAGTCCTTCCTACCTCAATGTATCATTAGTTAAGGTCTTTAATCATTTCAATGATGAATCCTATAGCAAGACCCTTAAGATCTCACTTTTCTACTTCTTAAGGTTTACTTGTTATACTTGAGTTAAGATGATTAGATCAAATTATTAAAATTCATTTGATCCTTTCCTATTCTATAATCATGGGATAAAATCAAAGATCTTATTAGATTTAGATCATTGCATAAGCCATTACAATTTTATTTCCATCTTATGCTAATTGTCTTATATAAGAGAAAATCAAAAATCTAAAGTTTGGATTCAGATAGTTCAATCACACATATTCAATGTTATCCTTAGCACTTCTAATTTGATGATTTAAGATCAATACTCAATCAAATGCATTATTAGAATAATGTAAATCAGATTCTCTTACAATTAAGTAGATTGCTTAAATGATTAAGATTTAGATCTTAATTAAGATAAGTTAGGGTTTAATCCCCAACCCTTCTATCATTAAGACCAATGGTTAATTTAAAGGTCAATGACAAATCAATGTATTATTAGCATATTATTGATGTCAACTTAGGTTTGAATTAAGTATCACCTACTTAATCAAGTTATAAAAATTATCATGTTCAAGTGATCACATTTAAATGTCCAAATAAGTGTTAAGGTTCTCTAATATACATCCTAAGTTTATGAACACATATAGATGAAAAGGTAACATAAAATAAAAAGTGATTATTGCTAATCAAAATCTCAATCAAACCAAAGAGATTAGCACTTAATCACAATTCTAAAGATCTAAGTTGCATGCCATTTAGTTGTTAAAGTTCAACTTATTTGATTCAATCGTTCATGTATTCTATTATCTGATGATTGACACAATACATTTTAAAGCACATACTAAGTGTTGAGTACTTGATACTTGTGAAAATATTTCAAACTAAATATTTGCATATAAATTTATACAATACTTGATTTTAGTTAAAATAGGTTCAAATTTAATATAACTTAGCCCCACTAGGGTCCTAGGGGTCTTAAAATACCTAAACAATTGAGTTTTGGCCATTTCAGCCAAAACTGGGCAGTTTTACAAAATCTGGGCAGTTCTGGAATTTCTGGAAATTTTGCAATTTTTTGGGTGCTGTAGCGCTTTCCGCGCGGCAGCACGCTGTAGCGCTTTTTGCGCGACAGTGCGCGGTAGCACCATTGCGCTGTGACTCGCTGCAGTCTGCTGAAATCCGCTGTAGCGCGCTATGGCGCGCTGTAGCGGTCCGATTTGCAAAATCTACTATTCAATTAATTTATTTTGTCATTTTCTATAGTTTCAAAAATTATTTCCGCTGCAGCCCGCTGCAGCGTGCTATAGCGCGCTGTAGCGGTCTACCTTGCGATTTTACTGTTCTATTAGTTTTATTAATGTTATATATTATGCGAACTTATCGCTGCAGACCGCTGTAGCGCGCTACCGCGCTCTATAGCGGTCCATTTTACGAAATTTACTGTTAAATTAATTAATGTGCATTTTTCCTAAGTTTTCCTGTCCGCTGGAGCCCGCGGCAATCTGCTGCAGCGCGCGACCGCGGGCTGCAGCGGCAGACGGTGATTTCGCCTGGTTTGAAACTCGCGAAAGCCATTTTTTGAGCCTAATTACTCTCAATCCAGAGAGTTCCATGAATTGTGCCATATATCAATGGAAAGGTATTTCCGATACCTTTCCATCGACACCAAAAGCAGCATGAACGGAGCATCCTAGCTATACTAAAAATGACAATGAATGACAGGGTATACAAAATAGAGAAAAATAGAGCAGATTTTCATAGAGTTTTTAGGAGCCTTAATGGCTTTCATACATGCATATAGACATTCCAAGGCTGTATTCTAACATCATAACATCATAAGGAAGATAAGGAGAGGAGCAAGAGGGTACCTTTATGTCTTGCAAGAGAGGGAGGAAGGAGACTTGGAAGGCTTGGTGAAGGAGCTTCTCCTTCTTCTTCTTCAGCCCAAGGTATAGCAATGAAGGAGAGGATGAGAAATTTTTTAGCAAGAAATAGAAGGGGGCTGAGTTCTCATTTTAAAGGAGGAGAGTGAGAGTAGGGGGCCATCATGGCTAGGGAGGCTAGGATGAGGTCAAGGCATGGGAGGGAGAAAATGGGATGTGTGGCCAACCGAAATGCAGAAATGGCCAGCCGAAAAAAAGATTTGGAAAGAAAAGGGGAAATTGCAAATAAGGGTCTCAATGATTGCCTATTTGCTTATTTATTTTCCCGAATTATTTAAAAATTCTGATTTTTGAAATGTGCCCCGAAAATTCCCAAAAATTCACTCCTAGCTAATTTGGGGGTAAGGAATTCAACGACAAAGTCGGAATTTGATTCCGATGATTATTTAATTTTCCTATTTTTCGATACATTTAACCACGTTAAAATATTCGCGAAAATTCGACGACTTCCAAACGCGTCCGAAACATTACCCCTAGCTAATTTGGGGGTGACGAATGCAACGATGAAGTCGGATTTTAATTTCAATGTCAAAATAAATACCTCAATTTTTTACTTAGTTAACTATTAAAAATATCTCAAATTAATCAATTGGTCTTTGAATTGATCCAAACCTTTAGGGTTTGGTCATAATGACTAGATGAACTTGATGGATTGATGATTATGATACGATTAAGCTAAATTTAAGCTGGGTAACAACTTTGGGTTGTTACACACCCAATAATCGTAACATTGTCATTTGAATATTTCTCAATGTTCATAAATAATAATTTGGTACAAGTAATGATATTTTGAATGCACTTGAATCCTTGCATAATTATTCATCCTAATACTCATCGATATTCTTTTGACATCCATAGAATACGAAATAGAATGACAAAATTTGCATAAAGTGGAATTCTAAGCATATATTTAATTTGGCTTTATTAAGGAAGTCCTTAAATCAACATTTAAAAGTTATACTTATGCACCTTCAATTCTGGACAATCCTAATACTAAAGATAGGTTATAGGTCTAGCACTTAAGGTATAAAAAATTATAATCAATATATTACTATGTTTTATTTTTCAGCCAGAGATACTTATTTATACTCCATGGAAAGTTGAAGGCCTAAAGTTATTAAGCCAAATGTTGTAGAAGCTTTGGTGCTGTGTCAGGTACATTATATACTTAGAACTTTATTAAGTTCTGAATTCATTTAATTATATTATTTTCTTGAGCTCTATGTACAGTGCATACACCACTTGTAAAGATCTTAACATCATTAGTGATTTGATTGTTATTTGAAAATCATGATATTAGAGTATAGGAGCTTTTGCTAACTATGTAGTAATCATTACCTTAGTTGAAAATTATAAATTATGCGATCATGAATTAAAACCTAAAGTCAAAACTAAAATACTTCCTTAGGAACTTCACTTCACCATAGGCTATTTTCCTTAAGATTAGGAATAGACACTAAGTTAGATTCACTCATTGAATGAGTGATTTATCCAATGAATGGAATCTTAGTTTTATTAGTTTTTAGATTTTCATAATTTTATTTTGATTATATTATCTTTCAATTTTAAATTAAGAATAAAAGATTTATTCTATTAAGCATGATTTTATTTAATAGAATATGCCTTAATCATCAGTTCACTTGTAGATTGAACCATAGACCTTAAGCTTACCTTTAGATTATGTGATTGAACCCAAATTTGTGGTGTCTAATTCATAATTCATAGCTTAGTAGATCTTAATCGGATCTTAGCTTAGAACATCTCAATTCATCAATTAGGACGTGATGATTTATTATTTAACTTATAGTCGACTTTGATTGAACTAAATTGGAATCTTATCAGTTCTGATGATTTTCAACTCATAAGACAGTACTTTTAAGTTCTATAACTTAGAATAGTTAGAATGGTTAAATTAGATAACAACAGTGTCACCATGTTAGAAAGTCCCTTGCTTATTTTTGATACTTTGTGCTATGCATTCTTTGTATATTTGAGCTTACTTCCTTGGACATTTCATATAAGAGAACTTTATGCATGAAAATGAAAACTTAGAATAATAGGATAATCGTTGCATTTGGGTCCAGTTCATGGTGGATTATGGTGCACATTTGCCCCGATGGATAGGGGTAAGGCGAGATTAGGATGCTTAACATTCTCATTAAGGAGAGTGTGTTAGGCTTGGGACCCATATAGTCTTGCAGACATGCTTGACTCCTCAATTATTTCTGAAATTGTCCACAGAAATAAAAGTAAAACAACTAAAATATATTGCATAGTATTGCATGCCTCTTCAGTCACACAGTATATTCAGTTATGTTTATGTGAACGGATTGATATGTATATATATGGGCCAGTTTGGCCAAGTCTTCTGATATGACAGTCAGTATACAGAGATTCATGTGCAGTTTGATATTTGGCTATATTTCAGCATTATTTATTCAGTCAGCTATTTCTTTGTTCAGCTTATATACAGTAGGATATTAGAATTTTGCTGCTATTATACGTATCACTGTCAAGTTTATTTATTTAATTTGTATGTTTCATTTGATCACCAGTATATTTTAGGATGTAGTATTTTCTTTCAGCACTTATTTAGTTAATTATATTTATATGCCCTACCTTGTTTACTTTACTTTTGAGGCATGACTTAGCCTCCTTTTGCTTAAGTTATAAATGTTATTTATAGCTATTCCATTTCTTATTGTACTACTAGTCGCTCCTATTTTTATTGTTGCTTGGAAAAAAATGTAAAGTGGTGATATTAATAACACATGTAAGACATTTAACTTAAATTGTACTTAGACTTATTAAAATCTAACCAGATTTTATTTATTTTGGCTGTGCCCTGTCATATATGTACATATGATAGATCAGGAATATAGGTCAGATCCAGCGCTTGAGGATTTAGCTGCTAGCAGGTTAAAGTAAAGTGCAGCTCATTGAAGGAGATATGCTTCCATCTCCTTGGCCTACATTTATTAAAAGTGTAATAACTAAGTTTTCTTATTCTTACTGTTCTGCATTTAATGTATTGTATGTGAATGAATTAAATGTAGACTGTGTCTGGATACCTCCTCTTTACTTACTTTTGCACTACTATACTATATGTATGTTTCTGTTGGATCTTGCTCAGCTTCTGACTAGTATTACGGATATGTTTTTAGTTTAAGGTCCGTGGTACTAATGATGACCACCTCTTAAACTTAGTTGATTAAGGGGCGGCTGCCACAGTTGGTATCAAAGAGATCCATAAGGTGTTAGATAGAGGCCATGCTTCTATTTACCAAATGGTTCGTTCTTATGTTGAGCAGGATTTGGCAAATATTAGCATAGTAGTATTTGGATCCACAGTTTATTCAATACAATACTGAAATATTAGAATGATGAGAACATCATGAGAAAGCAACATAGATCTTATAGGACTTAGAAAAGAGTCAATCTTAAAGGTGTTAGAAAAAAAAAATTAGGTTGAAGGAATAAAGTGATACGTACACTGACATACTTAACTAATCTCAACCACTCCATTTATTCTAATGATTTATTTCTTAAGTCATCACTAAATTCACTTCTACCTTAAACACATTAAGTAAATTTTGATTATTAAATTTGATCCAATCAGTATGGGGAACTAAATAATATAAGAATCTAAAATTAACTTGCTAACTTATCGTAAGGTTACCAAGGCATTAGTGGAATGTGATTTATCTAGATTCTGGTTTCCTTAAGGTTGTGTGGGTTTAGAAAGAATGTTCTTACATAGCGAGGAACTTAATCAATTGTGGAGATGAGATGAAGAAGTTATGAATTACGCGTAAGAGTGTCTCTAAGCTAATAATTATATCACCGATAACAAAGGAGGAAGTGACGAATAATGAATTTGTAGATTCGGCTGCAAATGAACCTACAGAAACTATATTCGTGTGTGCTTCCTTGATATTATTTGGCAAGTCAACATCTTTCCGCTGTGTTGGGATGTCAGTCCTAATATATATATAAATCATGAATTTTATTTCCCCCCATTGACTTCTTAAAAGGAATCATATAAAGTAATATCATGTATTCTAGAATATTGCTCATAAAAATGGAGTTATGGTCTCCTTTTTGTCTATTGTTGATCCATATGATATGCTGTTAAGTATGTATGCTCTTAATAATTAAGGTTTGTTTTCATATGAGCAATTGATTTAAAAGTCTAGTATTTGAAAAGTATGAATGTTGAAATTACTTTATTCATTAATCTATAAATTATTTGATACTAGGAGGTAAATGCCAAATAACACTATTTTCATATAGTTTAAACTTGTAATGAAAATTTAAGAAAGGACCAAATTCAGCATGAGTAGGGCATATTAAAACTATACCTAGATAAGCTAGATCTACAGCTAGTTAGATGAGATTCCCATAAATCCAATGAGGAAGGATGCTAAAGGAATTTGTATTCCCACTTAAGAATGGCTGCATTATAAAGAGCCTCGCCAATGATCTTATATGCATTTGTGGCTTACATGCTATGCCAATACAAAGTTAATGAAAGTTGGTTCCGACATTCAGCCATACAACTAATGTGAACACAAACAATTCCTCTTGACTGTTAAAATTGCTTGCAGTTCCTTCCTTTTAAGTTTAAGATATTGATATTTGCAAACTGGGTTGGATGGCAACCGCATGTGAAATTGTTTGGGCTAGCTGTTTTCATTCGAACTTACCAAACTAAATTTATTTACAACTCATACTTAAATCTGAAACTTAATGAGCCAAGCTGAAGTTCTCCTTATGCTGGGTTTCTCAAAATTAATAACTATTGTACATAAACTATAACTTCAGAAGTTTTATCCCCCTCACGGTAGTGTCATTATATTAGTATATCAATATATTCTAAGATCGATGGATTCCTTTCGGAAAGTCACTAATTCAGTTTAATTTCTAGAAATTCCAAAATAATACATAGTAAATTGTCTCCAAGTAGAATCCGACCCATGGAACCTCAATGGGAGGTGCAGAAGACTTTCACATGAAACTAATAAGAATAAAGGGGGAATGGGTGATTTATAATGTCCCAGATTATCCGAACTTTTGAACAAGTCTTGCAATGGCGGCAGTATATTCAGAAAATTGACTCCTAGAAATGCTGAAGTGCTCCGACATTATTAACATAACTGTATTTTTATTGCACCACATGCTATCCTACTAAGTCGAACAATCCTATCAACATTTCTCATTTTTTTATTATTTCACAGCTTTCTTTTACATTAACTCTTGAAATTTGTTGTTTATATGTTTGACAATTTTGTTAAAATGTTTTAGATCGGTGTATAGTTGTAAATTCTGCATTTTTTTTTTATGAAGCAGATCCCAAGCTGATCATAAGTATGTGGTTGTTATTATTCGCTTAGTTGGTGAGCCTTTTTTTTTACACTATCGAGAGACATTAACTCAACTTCCTCTACTTACACATGCTCCCAGCAATAATGCGTGTTATGAAACCCATAGGATAATAGCAATTCTAAATGGTATCCTTTAGTATTTATGCAAAAATAAGATATCAATGGTTGATAAATTATGAAAGGGATTCCGAGAAGAAAAAAATTAGAGGTTAAAAGGGTGGTGCCGATAGTATTTTCAGCCCCCCCCCCCCACTTTCTCTGGCTCTCTCTTTCTTTCACTTTTGTGTTGTTTAATCTTCATTAAAATTTAAGGAAAAATCATTTTAGAGTATGTGCGTTCAACTAGTTAAGAATTCTCGAGCTGTGTGAAGGATGCTTGATGTTTCCTCCTCCAACTCAATTGTAGTTCCATGTAAGTACGGCCCCTTTATGTGGACCCTCTATTGCATTTATTGAGAGCCTATAAAATACAGAAGGGAGCATTAACTTGAAGTTTAATTCCATTAATAAGTAACTAATATATTGCATTAGATTAAAATAAATAATGCCAGAATCTTTGCAGCAAGATCTGTCTCCCTATGATTTTTCATTGCATTTTCTCTTTCAGCAGTAAATATAAATATCATTCTTCTAATAATTTGCCAAGAATTTTACTCTGCTGAGATGCGATCTCCAATTTGATTGTCATGTGTTACAGCAAAGCAAAGGGATCTTTGTAGTCAATGCCATACATTTGTTTTGAAGATTAATAATTCTGCTATTGGGCAATGTGTCCTCTAGGATGCCATATATTTGTGTTTCGAACAACATACTTGTGAGTATGGGTATTCAAAGGATCAAAGTCATGATTTCGGAAATCGATCATCCATTTAACCCTTGGCGGTTGCTGCTTGCCAATGCGCAGTTCGTCGCCGAAGAGTGCGTTTATCCATCGAGGAAACCTTGAATTGTAACCGTCTATGTCAAAGAGAGTTGAGAGGGTTGAATACAAATTTTGTGGATGTGCAAAGATTTACATGGCAATTAGATGAAATGAATCGTGCATTTGGGGTTGATGTGGCCTTAAAAGAAATGAATAAAGAATGGATAATGAAATGTTAATTACACCCTAAGATTTGTGGATAGTGGCAATCCGGTAAGGGATGTTGAGGCTTGGAAAGGGAATTGGATAAGGTAAGATATGATTGGCATGAAGTTCATTACAATTATGTTACCCTTGCGCTTATATACTGAGGTCAGGTGTGTGGTTGTAATTTTTTTCTACTCGCATTAAGTGTGACTTCAAGCTTGGTTGATCCAAATCACAGCTCAACAAACAGATTCTTTAGTCGCCCTTCTTAGAGTTATGTAAATTTCTCACTTTTACAAGAGTTTTATGATAGGAAGCTGCCTGGCGATTGTCATATTTCAGTGCTCAAGGTATTCTTGGGCGAATCCTTTATGTGTCGAGACTAAACTGTTAAAAGAATGAAAATTTTGCTAAGAGAGTCAAATAAAGTTATGATAACCATGAGCCTTACGTGCGATCTTGCAATTATAATGCTTTCAATCGTAGATAAACATTTGGGATCCCTGAATGCAATGTCTATCTTGTGTATGCAAGTATTTGATTGCTCTTAGGTGAAGCTTAAATTAAATTGATTATCAAAATTGGGTGTTCATGCTTATGAGATGCTACTATTTTGTTGCAGGAAATATGTTTTTTTATGAATTCAAGAACCGCTTATTTCTACTGGGAATTATTTGTTTGATTGAGATAAGAAAATCTTCTATGTCACATTCCTGAACTCCCAAGTCATCGCTTGCGGCTGATATCTTGTTTATTTGACGCGATTTGGAGATTAAAGCAATAGTTGTGCATATATATAATTTCACTGATTAGTCTATGATGTTTTTTTTGTGTGGAGGGAAGTCGCTATAATAACAAGCTGTTAAGCAAGATGATGCTTTAATTTCTCTTAAAATTTCCACCAGATTCTTGTGATCATCAGCAGCATCATGAGTATATAGCCGACAAGGTCATTGTTTCTCCACTAACATCTTAGGCGTGAGAAGTGCCTCTCCCTTCACCGTAAAGGTTAGGAGAGATGAATACCGAAAGCTGCTGATCAGTCAAATTTATATTAACATTACTAGATTACTCATCGGATCATTCTAAGGGTTTTTGTTTAGTGCATGATGCCCTTTCAACTGAAGTGCCCAGTTTAAGCCGTTTCCCAAAATGAACTAGGAGACATGAGAGTCGTGTATTTGAAGAAATGAACTTGAATTGGGAAAGGCTGTCTAAAGTAGCTTAATGAGAGATTCAACCGTAATATCAAAATCCAAGGTTCATTGATCAATCTAATTGATAGCCATCTGCAAAAATAAAGGTCTTTGAGATTAAGCAGGCGTATTTATCATTTGTTGTACAGATGCAAGAATATACGACAATGATTGATCAGGCCAACTTGCCAATTTTTTTAGCTTGAAGCTGCTTAACTATTTGAATGCAATTCGACATTCTTCTGAAGGGCACATTTACACAAATGAAATTCAAACAGTTTACTAATGCTTGAACTTTCTCTTTGAAGAAGAGGATGGCTGGCTTTCCATTTTGATGAGTCAGTAATGGTTCAACATTCAAAATCATATGAGAAAATGACTATTGAGGCATAAATGGCTTTGTACCGTTAGTGCTAACGCTTATGAGAATGCAACAAAGTATCCGCCTTTTTAGATACTGGTTCAGAGTAAGATGTTTGAGAAGTCATGTTTCTTTAATGTTTAGGCATTTACGGCAACAGCATTAGGGGAGGGGAAGCACCATGATGCTCTTTGCTGCCATGATAGGAGAGTAGTCTGTCCCCCAATAAATATTTGCTTTGAACTAACACAACATAAAAAAAAAAAAAAAATTTGGATGCACTCTTCTAAGCTTGAGTGGTCATGGGAAGCCTGATTCATTTCCACTAGATATAAAGAGAAGCCAACGAGCTATCTTATTATGAGTGAGAATACGTGTGGGGATGAGTCCACCCCATAAGAAATTTCTATTTCATGTACAAGGGTTTTGTTTAAAACTGATGTATAAAATTGGGTACTTTGTCAACTTCTGAATTGAATTACAAATCGTTCACAATGCTCTCCCATGCCATGCTCCCGACTCTTCAAAGTGTTGATCTTGGCAATTGCTTTTATACTTCGCTACCAATTATGCAATCTCATTCGAATATATCATTCTATTTTAGAATAAAATTGTTTTGCATTTTCGGTTCGTGCCTTTTCTTCTTGAAGCTTGTTTTGTCATCACGTTTGTTCTTCTCGAGTCTAGCACAGTGGTGGCTCATTAGAATGGTTAGTGGCGTTTGTTGCTGGTTTGTTTCCCTAGTTAGTAGAGGAAAGGGCAGTGGTAGCATACCCTACTACGCCACCTAATCCAGCTGCTGGTGCTAAACTCTCCAATGCTTTCCTCAAAGCCATTTATCTCTTTCAAACTACTTATCTCACATATTCTTGAGTTGTAAATTCAATGTCGATTTCGGAAGCACATGCAATTGTCTTGGTTTCACCTTATTAGAAAATTAAAGATCAGGTTCTAAGTTTTAGATGTTTACAATTGAATTTATGTAAAATATAGACAACTTTCATATGCCATTAATCACTTAGTTAGCTAGCATAGTATCCTTATTCTATGATTAATTTTAGGTTATGCATCAATGGTGCGTGGTGATTGTTAAATTGATCATGCAGGATCGGTCATTCCATGACCAAACTCTCCTTTATGAAGTTAAAAGATTGTAAATCATTCTTGGGTCAGTCGCTAGTATTGATTATGACTCTTGCCCATTTCATTTAAGCAATGATGTCGAGGATGACATCATTCTTAAGTGGGGGAGTCTGTAACAACCCGACATTGTTACTGAGCCATTTAGACCAAATCCTGAGCAGATTAAGATGAAATTCAAAATTTTATTTAAGTTGGATAAAAATTAAATAAAAATATTCTCAAATGAAGCATATCAAGGGAATCCTTCTACCAAAATTTGAGCGCAATTGGGGTCCCGGATTGTCCTAAATAAATTCAGAAAGTTTAAACTTCCAGAGTTGATAAAAGATAAAATAAAAGTTGGATTTCAAAATTTTTTATAGATTTGAGTTAAGCATTATAAGAGGACTCTATGTTTTAAGTTTCGTAATTTTTCGGGCTCCGAATTAATCGTAGCGAATTTTTAAAGTTTTTCACTTAAAAATTAATATAAAATAAAATACTAGTTCAAATTCAATAAATTTTTGACGCTTGCGTTTATCTTATCGAGACAGTCGTTTTGATACCAAGTTTGTGATTTTTAGAGTTTATTTGATTATTCAATCAACCCTTATAATTATTAGTGATTCTTAGCCACTCGATCTTGATCGAGTGGCTCTCATCAAATTCATTTGAGTTTATATATAACTCTCTCTTATAATCTAAATTTCCTAAGCTTAAAAATCCTGCCTCTCATTTCTTCCCTCAGCCGAATTTCCCTTGCCTCCAATCGATCTTTTTCTTCTCCCAGCCGCAACCTCTCCCTTCTCCTCTCGGCCGAACTCGAGTAGCCCTCCTTCCATGGTCGAGCAGCAGCCTTCATCCTCCACGATCGAGCTCGGGCAGCTCTCATCTTCCATGGACGAGCAGCAGCCCTCCTTCCATGGCCGAGCACTCCTTCTTCCTCCATGGCCGAGCAGATCTCCATTCAGCCAACAGCAGCCACATCATCCTTCTTGCCAACATTATGTCGATTGTTGATTTGGTAACTCCCCATACTTATTAATAAATCTAATTTTATTATCATTTATGATGAGTTAATATAAATAAAGATGAATGTATTATGGTTAGCTTGTAGGGAAGGTTGTATATTGATTGTTATTTGCAAGACTTTATTGATTTGATGTATCAATCTTCTTGATTATTATGTATGCAATAAAGTAAATATATAATTCAATTTTTAAAGATATAAGCAATAAAAGAAAAAGGGAGATGATAAATAATAACCATGCGATGCAATGTTAAGAATGACTATGATGTTATTTAAGATATGCAATCATTTTCCTCCATACTTCATTTAAGATAAATTGATCATTTATATTAGTTAATATCATGTTATATAGGTTCTAATTTAAATAAAACTATTATTTTGGATACAAGTTATAGGAGCTCGCATCTAGCTTTTATGCATTCAGTTTGGATACCCCAAACTTCCTCTTTTAATGCTCATATCTAAGGTTATACCAAAAGAATTGGCATAAATTGTATTTATTTTATATTTATTCACTAAAAGCATTTTAGCAAGCAATCACTACGGTTAGGAACACATAATTATTTCACAAAGAACAACATTCAACTTCCAACATTTTTGTGCAGTCACCCAGTAATCGTAACATTGTCATTTGAATATTTCTCAATGTTTCTAAATAATAATTTGGTACAAGTAATGATATTTTGAATGCACTTGAATCCTTGCATAATTATTCATCCTAATACTCATCGATATTCTTTTGACATCCATAGAATACGAAATAGAATGACATAATTTGCATGAAAGTGGAATTCTAAGCATATATTTAATTTGGCTTTATTAAGGAAGTCCTTAAATTAACATTTAAAAGTTATACTTATGCACCTTCAATTCTGGACAATCCTAATACTAAAGATAGGTTATATGTCTAGCACTTAAGGAATAAAAAATTGTAATCAATACATTACTATGTTTTATTTTTCAGCCAGAGAAACTTATTTATACTCCATGGAAAGTTGAAGGCCTAAAGTTATTAAGACAAATATTGTAGAAGCTTTGGTACTGTGTCAGGTACGTTATGTACTTAGAATTTTATTGAGTTCTGAATTCATTTAATTATATTATTTTCTTGAGCTCTATGTATAGTGCGTACACCACTTGCATAGATCTTAGCATAATTAGTGATTTGATTATTATTTGAAAATCATGACATTAGGGTATAGGAGCTTTTGCTAACTAAGTAGTAATCATTACCTTAGTTGAAAATTGTAAATTATGCGGACATGAATTAAAACCTAGAGTCAAAACTAAAATACTTCCTTAGGAACTTCACTTCACCATAGGCTATTTTCCTTAAGATTAGGAATAGACACTAAGTTAGATTCACTCATTGAATGAGTGATTTATCCAATAAATGGAACCTTGGTTTTATTAGTTTCTAGATTTTTATAATTTTATTTTGATTATATTATCTTTCAATTTTAGATTAAGAATAAGAGATTCATTCTATTAAGTATGATTTTACTTAATAGAATATGCCTTAATCATCAGTTCACTTGTAGATTGAACCATAGACCTTAAGCTTACCTTTGGATTATGTGATTGAACCCAAATTTGTGGTGTTTAATTCATAATCCATAGCTTAGTAGATCTTGATCAGATCTTAGCTTAGAACGTCTCAATTCATCAATTAGGACGTGATGATTTATTATTTTACTTATAGTCGATTTTGATTGAACTAAATTGGAACCTGATCAGTTCTGATGGTTTTCAACTCATAAGGCTGTGCTTCTTAGTTGTATAACTTAGAATAGTTAGAATAGTTAAATTTAATAACAACAGTATCATCATGTTAGAGAGTCCCTTGCTTATTTTTAATACTTTGTGCTACGCATTCTTTGTATATTTGAGCTTACTTCCTTGGACATTTCATATAAGAGAACTTTGAGCATGAAAATAAAAACTCAGAATAATAGGATAACAGTTGCCTTTGGGTCCAGTTCATGGTGGATTATGGTGCACATTTGCCTCGATGGATAGGGATAAGGTGAGATCAGGATGCTTAACATTCTCATTGAGGAGCGTGTGTTTGTAATAACCCTAGGTTGTTACCTTGCCAAAAAATATAGATAACCTAATCAAATTTCAAGCACCATTGCTTATAGAATCTCAAACTAAGTCTATCTATAAAATTGAAAGTTCATTTGACTTCTTTAAGTCAAAGTTTACTTTTTGATCAGTCTAGATGCCTTAGTCTAGACCCAACATATTTTGAGCTCAAAACTAAATTATGATTGTATTTTTGGATTCCTCACCCTTAAATTAGCTAAGGGGGAAAATTTGGTGTAATTTGGAGTTCATTTAGGCCATAATTCAATTTAAACTAAAATGATTCAATTGCACTTTGGGGCTCCAAACATTTGTAAATTGTAGTCTTACCCTCCCAGAACTGGGATCCGCTGTCGGGACCGCGGCAGATCCGCTGCGGGGTCCTGACAGCATTCCAGCTTCAGCACCTACTAGGATTCTAAGCACTAATCACGATGCCTACCATCGGACGGCTCCCGTGTCCCGCGCTAAGATCCTCTGATAGCCGTAGGATTTCACTCATAATCCAACGACCGACTTCTCTTCCGTGCTAATCAGTTAATAGGATCGCATCAGGGCCATTGATCTCCAATGGTTGAAGCATCAGACGGTCCCCGTCACTCTCCTCCTGCTCATCTTCATCCCGAGAGAGCTCACCCACGCCCGACAGAATCCGCTGCGGTGCGATCGTGGCAGCGAGGAGGATCTCCTCTGTCTCCCACTCCTAGCCTATCCCAACGACCTGGCGACCCAAAATCCCCAGTTTGCCCCCGCTTGTCCCCAGCCCAACCAGCCCGAACTTGGGTCGGCCACCAGACTGGCCCAAGCTTCGCCCTGCCTTCCCCTAGGCTATAAATAGCCTGGGAATTGTCTATAGGAGCTCCTTTGTCAATTGCGAGCTCCTCTGTCATTTGAATTGCCCCAGCTCCTTCTGTGAAGCTCCTCTGCAACCCGTCGGCAATCCAGCTCCAATCGGTGCTCCATCTGGGGGTTAAGCTTGGTGTTCAAGCTCCCTATAGCATCATCTGAGATGGTGGAACTCATTTAGACCAGCTCTAGCCTCCGGATCGATCCCGGTCATTCGCGGTCAGCAGCCCCAGCTCCCCTTTCTATCCAGGTACCCCCCAATTTGGAATGAGTCGTGTAGGCTCAGCTTCTTCTCAATTTCGATCACCAAACTCATCTCTAGTTCTGATGAATTTATTACAATCAAATTGGTGGGTTAAGGGAGGTCCGTTCAATCGTATAGATCGAACGGGCTATCCGTCTCATGGAGCTCGGGATTGAGTAAGGTCCAAGAGGACTAGTGTGGTGCCCCGCACCTTAATCCCGCCGAAGGATTAGGTTAAGGGTGGGGTGTCACTCTAGCTAACCCCTCACTTATCATTGGATTAGGATAGACTCTATAATCCACCTGATTAGGGAAGGATTAACACAGAATCAAACTAACAGTCACTGTATAAGTAAACAAACAGAGTGCGGAAGCAATTTAAGGAAATGTAAACCATCCAAGTATCACAAGGCAAATAGGAAAGAAAAATAGAACTCAGAATATAAGTATACAATCCAAAAATCACAGTCAATAGTACCTGTATTATTACATGATTTAAAATGTTTAAATATAATGAAAATCACTCATCCTCACTTGAAATATAAGGGAACTAGACGGCAGCTTCTTCCACGGGCTCCTCCTCTGGGTAAGGCTCCACACCTAACTCTTGCTCGTCTAACTGAAAGGAGTCTGCCATTGTCGGTTTCACAATATAGGGCCCCAGCCAAAGAAAAGAAAAATCTAGTTAGACAATTGTCTAAGTACATTTTAAGCTGATGAATTATTGTAAGTGTTAAGTAATATCACCATTTGACAACATCTAAGCAACATATATAAATAAAAAGGAGCAGCAAGCAATACAAAGAAACAGGGAAGCTATAAATTATCATTTATAACTTAAGCAAAGAAAAGAAAAGAGGCTGAGACATGCCTCGTATACAAACTAAACAAGGAAGGGCGTGTAAATATACATAACTAAATGAGTGCAGTAAGAAAAATTCTACATCCTAAATATGCTGGTGATCAACATAAAATATGTCAATTAAAATAAATAACTCAGCAGTGGTACATATAAATAGCAGCAAGAATCTAACATCCTAAATATATATATAAAAGCAGTACAAGGAAATAGCTGACGGAATAGAATACTGAAAAGTGAACAACAACAACTGCATATAAAGTCACACGTGCATCGACTGCCATACAGAAAAGAGCTACTCAAGCCCATCAAATACTAAAGAAGCTTAGCACCATCACGGCTAAGACATAAAATTGTGTACTCCTAGCGACATAAGGAGACTAGGCATATAAGCACACAAAGCAAGCGAAGGGTCTTAGCACCAGTACGGTTAAGGCCCAACTGTATGCCCCTAGCGACATAAGAAGGCTAGTAAACTAAGCATACAAGGCAACCTTAACGCCGGTACGGCTAAGGCACCAACGATGTACCCCTAGCGACATAAGGAGGCTAGTAAACTAGGCACACAACAAAACGGATCCTTCCCCTAGCGACATAAGGAGGCTAGGCAATAAGGATATAACTGAGAGGCAGTTCATAAATTCATTATCTTTTCATAAATCACTTTAATATTTTCACAAGGAATCTAAGGAGTCACCATATTTTCCTAATAGTTTATTCATGCATCAAATGTCTTATATGATATGCTTAAGGAAATATGGCATAAAAATATAATGAATGCGTAAGCAACAAAGTATCAAATAGAAGCAAGGGACTCTACTAAACATGGTGATATCATTTGTTTTCTACTTAACCTTCTAACTATTCCAAGTTACACAAGTTTAGGATCACCGTTTTCCTACTATCGAGTGTAACTCAGAAACTCATCCTTACAAGTTAAAAAGGACTAGAACTGATCAGGTTCTAATCTAGTTCAATCAATTAGATGACTACGGGTTAAATAAATGAATCATACGTCCTAGTTTTGTAAATTTAGACGTTCTAACTAAGATCTGATCAAGATCTTCTAAACCTATAGATTATGGATTAAACACTAAGAGAATTAGGTTTAATCACATAATCCAAAGGATAAGACCTAAGTTCTAAGTTTTATTCTATTAGTGATCTACTAGTTATGGCAAATCCTATTAATTAATCAAACTTAATAGGATGAATCTCCTATCTTAAATATAAAGTTAAAAGACAAAATAATCAGGACGAGTTGTAAAATAAAAGAAAGTTTAGAAATTGATAAAACCAAGGTTTCACCCATTGGGTAACCCAATTTACCTAATGGATGAACTCTAACATATGATCTAGTCCTAGTCTCAGGAAAGGTCCTTAAAGTGTAGTGTTAAGACTTTACTCGATTGATATTAAGGAGATTTTAATATTTGATTAGGGTTCTGGAATGTTATCCAAAGGGTAATGGTACTTAGTCCAATCTTAGGGCAAAATGACCATTTTGCCCCTACTTTAAGGGTCAAAAAGTCAACTTTTGACTTAGTGGTCAGAAACGATTTCTCTTAGATCCAATTGATCCATTACTGTCTAACTTGAAAATAGGCAGTAAGTACGCCTAAATCGGGCGAGAAATGGTTAAGTTATGACTAAAATAAGGCTAGCGCTAATTTGGTCATTTACCTAAATTTTTAGGGTTCAGATCCTAAATATTATTTTGTTATAATGATGACATTGATATTCTAGGCTAGTTAGCATCTTGAATTTTTCAATTCGGAGTTGATTTGACTAAGTTATGGCCGTTTGAAGTCCAGGGGCATTTGGTCATTTTTCACTAAAGTCAACTCTAAGTTATAGAGTTGACTTTTTATCCTGATATCCGAATAAGAAAACTAATACTACTGCGGTGATGGGGCCGCTCTCCTGAGCATTTTAAGACCCATATTGACTATGTTTCGATAATCGGGTAAAAAGTTATGAGGCTCTAAAGAGGTCCTAAAATGCTACCTCGTTATACGTACCCCAAAATAAATTTTTATATTACGTTATTTGAATCCTTACATTTTTTTGAGTATTTTAAGACCTATATGGTTATGTTTGGATTATCCTACAAAAAGTTATTAAACTTTTAAGATTTACTATTCAAAAATACAATTTGAATTATTTTACTATTCATTTATTCAAATTGTATTATTTTACTGTTCATTCCTAAAGTTTTTATATAAAATTTCTAAAATCATTAATCTTTAATTAATTTGTGATTAATTAGGCTTAATTACTAATTAACATTAATTAATATATTATTTAATTAATTTAATTATATTTATTAATATTTTTACTATAGCAAAGTAATAAGCACTAATTACTTTTTAATTAACCCTAATTATCTGTTAATATTTATTTAAGTATATCTTATTATACTTTACTGTTCATTTATAATTAATCATCCTAATTACTGTTTTAGGACTTAATTAATCTTTAATTAACTTAATTAACCTCTAATTATTCTTAATTAATTAAGGTTACTGTTCAAAAGTAATTAGTACTAATCCTAATTTAATTAACCACTAATTGTAATTAATTAAGGCTAAACAGTAATTAATTAACAATAACAGTAATTGAATTAAATTTTAATAAACAGACAGTGGGCCCCACTGACACGTGGCACATCCAGAGACTGCCACGTGGCATTGTGGATCCCACGGACTGCTGATTCAGCTCGGCTGACTGGTCAGTGGGCCCCACATAACACGTGGCACTGTGGGCCCCACGGGCTGCTGACTCAGCTCGGGTGACTGGGCTGTGGGACCCACTTGACACGTGGCAGTGCCAACGGCTGCCACGTGGCGCTGTGGGCCCCACTGGAAGACGAACCGCCGCGGGTAAACCCGGGCAGTGGGCCCCACTGACACGTGGCGTGCCCAAAGGCTGTCACGTGGTACGGGTGGGCCCCACGGCCGAAGACGAAGAGGCACGGGGCTCGCGTGTGGGCCCCACATGGCACGTGGCGGGCTCGTAGACTGCCACGTGGCCTAGTGGGCCCCACCCGCGCTGACGCGGTCCCGACCCGAGCGGGTCGGGCTCGGGTCGACCCGGCCCGGCCCGAAGGCGTGTCTGTTCGTCTTCCGGGGGTTCGGCGGACCGAACCCCGACCCCTTCGCGGGTCTGGTGTGCCCGATCGGGTTGGTTTGACACCGATCGGAACGATGGATGTGTAGATGACATCCTAATCTACATATCCTACAATTATTGTAATGATCGAACGGTAAACGAGGGAGATCGGGGTACCTGAAGGTCGGATCGGCGAAGGAAATCGGCGGAAAAATAGGGCTGACTTCGGGGCTTGATTTCGGTTCGATCCGGGCTCCGATTTGTACAAACTCGGAGCCTAAGGGTCGGCCGAGGTCTTATAGACCGGACGGCGACCTCGCCGAGGTCTGGATGCGGCCGGATTGGCCAGCATCCGCGATGGGCCGCCGCGTGTCACGTGGGCGGAGTCGTCGAGGAAGACGACTCCGCAGCCGTTGGATCTGGGCTGATCCAACGGCTGAGATGGCGCCGTCAAGATTGACGGCGCCATCAGCTACAGTGATGGGTCCGTTAAATACTTAACGACACGCCGTTAAGTATTAAAATATTATTATTATTATTTTTTTTTTGAAAAATTCCCAGAAAATTTTGAACATGTTTTTCCTAGCTAAATTGGGGTCAAGGAATTCAATGGCGCAGTCGGATTTTTGATCCGATGAGTATTTTGATACCTCGATTTCTGGGGTATTTTTATTATTAAAATATTCGTCGAAATTTTGACGACTTCCGATTGACATGAAAACTTCACCCCAAGCTAATTTGGGGTCAATGAACGCAATGGCGGTGTCCATTTTTCGATCGGAGGTCAATTTAAATAGGTCAATTTCTAGGGTTTCGGGATTTCCAGAAATCAGGATTCAATGCATTTGACTCCTGATTTGGACTAGGTCTCAGAGGTTGACTCCAATTGACCTAATTAGCACTTAAGACTAAGATTAGTCCTAATCGACATAGGTAACAACCTAGGTTGTTACATCTAGAGCCTCCCAGGATGTGCATAAATAGGGCTTCGATCCGTCAGGGCACCCTGATGGTGATCGGATCCAGCCTTAGCCCAGGCAAGCTCTCTGTGAGGAGAATTTCTCCTCACAGTGAGTGGCTTCCGTATGAAATGGGAGAGTGGACTTTAGAGGGATTAGTCCACCCCATATGAAATCTCGGGGTTCCAGAGGTTAGCCATGGTCCCAGGAATGCGCAGCTATCGTTCTTACGCCCTGGCATGGCTCAAGGACTGAGAATTTCGACGGTTAGGGTTAGCCCCGTCTGTCCTCAGTCGGGGCCAGGCGAGGGGAAGAAGATGACAGTGCGGGTCAGGCCGACCCGTGACCCGCGCTGTCTAACAGTGACGGGCCCTTAGGCCCGAGCGGCCCACGCGTTTTGGAATTGGGCCGATGCCATTTTAAATAATAAATAACTAATTAAATAATTATTTTCCCTAAGGATATTAGGAAAATTAAAATAGAAAAATATAGAATGTATTTTCTTAATAACTTTTAATCTACTGGTCCAAACCCTATGATATCATACATGAAAATGGTCAGAAAATTCTCAGGAATCTAAATATCAAATAAAATCATGCATCTGATGGTTAGATCTTTAATTATTGCCTAATTACAGTGGATCTTGATTAGGGTAAATTAGTAAATTTACTTATCCAAATTGCATGTTTAAGGTGCCATTAGTTCACTTGTGATGATTAGAATGCATGTTCTAAGTAGGTTATTTTGCTGAGCTCTGTAATCTTAATTATGCCCTAATTTAAAACATGATTTGTAAATTTTAGGGTTTATACTCATTGGATCTTAGCAAACCTAGGCTCTGGTTACTTGTATGATTAATTAGAACTTGCATGCCAAATATCATGTAATTTTAATGGTTGGATTTATACTTATGTGCTAATCATTTTTGATTGAGGTTAGGGTTTGATTAGCACTAAGTACCCTCTATTTCATAAACTTTGATTGCTAATCTGACTTATAACAGTAAGTTAAGTGTAGTCAATTCATTTAGATAAGCTTATTAAGTATACTTGAATAATTCCAAAGATTTAGAATCTTAAATATCTTAATTAACTTAAGAAAATTTAAGATTTGGATCAAGCTTTTAAGACTTGATCTAGGTCTGGGATTGCCACCAATAATACATAATTAATCCATTGATTTGACATTGATCTTTAAATACATAACTTGATTTTTCTTAAGGCATGAGAATGGATCAAACCCTAATCTACTTAAGAAGAATCTAAATCCTTAAGAACCCTAACTTAATTGATTTGGTTTCAAAACTATGGATTGAACATTTTCCAATAATGCATTTGATTTATTATTGATCCTAAACATTTGAATTAGACAAATTAAGGTTAATAGCAATCCTTGGTGATTTCACCATCTGAATCAAACCTTAAGATCTCTGATTTTCTTTTAAGTAGTAAACTTACATAAAAAGACTATTAATGCTATATTGATTAAGTGATCAAATCCTTAACAAAATGTTGATTTAGATCCCATAACCTTAGCTCAAGAGTGATCAGATGACTTAATCATCTGATATAATCATCCTAAATCTAATTGTAAAACAGAACCTAAAAGCTCAATATTAACATCTAGAAAGGAGATCTTGGATATCTCTTCATAAAATCCTCTTGAATTATTTAAAAGACCTAAATTCATATATCATGAAGTAGGAAGCCTTATATAATTCATTGAGGTAGAAGTATAGAAGATCCCACCACCTTAGAAATTGATCTACTCTCCTTGGGGTAGTAATCTGTTAAGGAAATAGAAAAGATACTTCTCCTTGTGGTAGAATCCATATTAAGTGATCCTTTATCACACTTGATTGGTGAACCATTATATAGGACTTGCCTATTAGTTTAGGACTTGTAGTTTTAATAAATCCTTGTTCTATTAATTAGACTTGATTGACCCCTGATCATTGGGTGGTGTAGTATAGTATACCCATATTACTGGTCCCCCAGTAATATCCGGGATTGGTTGAGTCACTCTAAGTGAGATTTGTCTTTGTTGTTATTCTGCTGGCTTAGGCGGATATAACTTCGCTTAGAGTAAATCAATCGATTCTAAGAGTGTATTAAATGAGTACCCATTCCTTAGTTTAATTGAAAGACAAGTTGCCATCGGGCAATGCCTCTTAGCGAAGATCACTTCAATAGGTATGGCTCAAATAAACTAAGTAATGTGATCCACCTTTCTTAAGACACTAAGTGTGATTATGAGTTTAGTGACTTAATACTTAGCTTGAGATACAAAATCATCACCGAATGGTGCCTCCTAATGAAGATCGCTTTGTTAGGGAGGCTTAATCAAACTAAGTGATAAGAACTCTATTCTTGCAACATATTTAATATGTGTAATAATCACCCCATCTAGTGATCTTTAAGTAAATAAGCCACTTTAACCAACCCTTGCTTAGAGATTTGGAGTCAGAATTCTCTTAGTAAGATTCTGCACAGTAGAGACTTAGGTTTCATTATTGTTTCTTACTAATTTCTTCATGGATTTTGGGAATTTTCATTCATTCAATATAATGGCATAAGCAGCATAAACACGAGTTGAACTCATTCCTTATGTTGTGACACATGATTATCTGTGATATAGTATGAGATACGGAATATTATATACACAGACTGGGGAATTTCAGGGTGCATCCGCATCACCATACTGACTTCCTAACTGTTGTGCTTACATTGGACCGTACTACTCATAAACCTTCAGTGATAGTTCTGTGATAGACTGTGGTATAGCATATTTGTGAGCATTATCTCAGTGGCATATAGTGCAGCTTATAGCATCCTTTTCAGCATAATGTTTGTTTTACTTTCAGTTCTATTTGGTGATAGCTTCACATTTCATAGTCCTTTTACTGTCTTGTTTACTCAGTACTTACAGTTTTCCTCACTTACATGTTTTTCTTCAGCTCTGTTACGGCTTTACTTTACTTGTATAATTGTTATGTTTAGTTTAGCTTTGCATAGCTAATTTTGATGTGTTAGACTTCTTGTCTAATATGGGGTACTTTTGGGATCCGGCAATTTGCTAGATCATGAGCAGTTTTTGGAGACAGGTCAGGAGGACGTACTAGAGACTCAAGAGGAGCATTTGGAGCTGTAGTGGACCGAGCATCTACTTTTACTTACTAGATCTTTTTGGTATTTTAGATAGACTCTTTATAATTCTGCATTTAAATAGTTTGTAATAAACTCTAGATGTACTTTTATGTTTCTTTTTTTGAGATGGATATTTACTACTGCTTGAGGTGAATGTATTTTGGATGTTTTGCTTTTAGCTTCCACACTCTGTTATACTGCTATACTTAGTATTTTGATGCGACCAGCATACTGGAAATGTTGATATATTTTTATAACGTACATGGGTTCTTCCCCATTTTCTGGAACCTTGTGTACGTACTAGTCTAATATCTAAGATAAGTATTTCATTCTTATCTTAGATATTGGCTCTCGATCCTAATCTTAGGATTCGAGTCAACAGCCTTTAGTATGTCTCCGTCTCTCTAGCATATTCGGGATGATGGGTTTTGCTTGTATGGCCCACCATTCCCAAGTAGCGCACCGCTCCGCCGCCAAAATATGTATCACACTTATCCTTTGCGCACGGCGATGGGATGGGGCGTTACAGTGTTAGGCTTGGGACCCATATAGTCTTGTAGATGTGCTTGACTCCTTAGTTGTTTCTGAAATTATCCACAGAAACAAAAGTAAAACAACTAAAATATATTGCATAGTATTCATTTATGTTTATGGGAACGGATTGATATGTATATATATGGGCCAGTTTGGCCAAGTCTTCTGATATGGCAGTTAGTATACAGAGATTCATGTGCAGTTTGATATTTGGCTATGTTTCAGCAGTGTTTATTCAGTCAGCTATTTATTTGTTCAGCTTATATACAGTAGGATATTAGAATTTTGTTACTATTATACGTATCACTATCAAGTTTACTTATTTAATCTGCATGTTTCATTTGATCACCAGCATGTTTTAGGATGTAGTATTTCCTTTCAGCACTTGTTTAGTTAATTATATTTATATGCCCTACCTTGTTTACTTTGCTTTTGAGGCATGTCTTAGCCTCCTTTTGATTAAGTTATAAATATTATTTATAGCTGTTCCATTTCTTATTGTACTGCTAGTCACTCTTATTTTTATTGTTGCTTGGAAAAAAATGTAAAGTGGTGACATTAATAACACATGTAAAATATTTAGCTTAAATTATACTTAGACTTAATAAAGTCTAACCAGATTTTTTTTTCTTGGTTGTGCCCTGTCATATATGTACATATGGCAGATCAGGAGTATAGGTCAGATCCTGCGCTTGAGAATTTAGCTGCTAGCAGGTTAAGTAAAGTGCAGCTCATTGAAGGAGATATGCTTCCATCTCCTTGGCCTGCATTTATTAAAAGTGTAATAATTAAGTTTTCTTATTCTTACTGTTCTACATTTAATATATTATATGTGAATGAATTAAATGTGGACTGTGTCTAGATACCTCATCTTTACTTATTTTTGCACTGCTATACTATATGTATATTTCTATTGGATCTTGCTCAGTTTTTGATTAGTATCATGGATATGTATTTAGTTTAAGGTCCGTGGTACTAATGACGACCACCTCTTAAACTTAGTTGATTAAGGGGCGGCCGCCACAGGGGTCTCTTTTAATAACTTGGAATTAGAAAGTTGAGAGTCTCCTACTTCAGTCCTAGCAACTAGAGTTGCACATCTCCTTTCAAAAAAAAAGTTTCAAAAGGAGTCATACCAATACTGGACTGGTAACTATTAATGTTGGCAAACTCAACTAACAATTAATACTCTTACCCTAATTCACCGAAGTCTATAACACAGAGATGCAAGATAACATTCAGGATTTGATTTACTCATTCAGCGTGACCATCAGTCTGGGGATGTACCACAGTACTCATATCTAGGATGGTCCCCAAGTCTTACTGAACAGTTAATCAAAAATCCAGATGTAAATATGTTGTCTTTATCTTAAAAATTACAATTCAGTGTCTCGAAAAGATAACTATCATTAAAGAATGGAGCTTGACTAACCTTTCTACTGAGTCATAGTGGAAAATTGAAAAGAAAAGAAATGGCTTGGTGAGTCTATTGACAAACACCAAAATCACAACACTTCCTTGATTAACTGTTTCATAAGTTTAAAATAACCATGGAAATGTTGGTCCACTTCCAAATAAAGGTTCCTAATATCTTAAGAAGTATACTATGCTTTTGGTGCACAGTCTTCACCAACTATAGGGTAGGCACTTAGAGATAAATATAGAAATACCTCTTTTAGTGCTCGGCCACCAGAAGGACTTCTACAAAAGCTAATACAACCTACTGCCACCCAATAATATTAAAGGAACAGACACAAATGTAGTTTCTGTAGACTCTTCTGCAGTCGATCTTACAGATTCTATACTTATCGTTCACTTTTTTATTATTGGTGAAACTATCGTTCTAAACTATACTGGGAATATGAAATTTTAGGATCCACAAGATCTTATTATCAGCGTAAACTCAGCTGAATGGTCCTATACAATCGAAGCATTAGGACTCATCAAGTTTTAACTTCAATAAATCAATGTCGCTTAATGAAGTTAAACGATTCAAATCAATCATCTTATTTACACTAGGACCAAACCTTGATATAATCTATCAAGATTAAGAGTCAAGAGATCAAACCCCAAATACGTTGTTCAAGTCTCTTAACTTACAATTCTAAACACATAAGGTTTAGGATTTCTAATCACTTTAAAGCTAAAGTCCTAACTATCAAATTAGGTAGGAACTTAACAGACTAACTATCTTAATGCTAATAAGATCAACTTAGATACATTGGCATTCTCCTATTATTCTATCTAAATAGAGAATTAAGCTAAGTCATCCTACTTCGTATTAAGATCTAATCAGATGCTAAGGTAGGCTCTTTTCTATTATATTTAAGAAGAAAAGAACGAGGTCTCTATCTAAGCAACACATAACTAGGTATTACTCAAATCCTTAATCAAGAAGCTAACTTAATTCCTAATGCTCCATAATGAAGAGTGAGATTACAAAAGTTAAGATAGGAATGACTGAAAACTTTAGAAATTAAAAATGAAATCAAGCTTGATGCAGATCCTACCATTAATTATGAGAACGGAAATAAGAGCATGCACCCTTGACAAAGCAGCAAGAAGATTGGCTGCACTTCTATTCAGATCACTCCTTGGAAAAGGAAATGATTTTGCCATAAGAGAAGGCAAGATTGCAAGAGCTGGAGTTAGAGATATAATAGGAAATAGATTTTAGACTAAAGGCTGGTGATCAGTCTTCACTTGAAGCTACAGTGGTTAAGTCACTAGAAAAGTTTGAGGTGATTGGATTCTATCCTCCTAGGATACTTCAAAATCTTCTAAGGAATATAAGGTATCTTCCTCAGCATTTACTTCTCCTAATGGTATTCTATCAATCTTGCACCTTCCAACAATTTTGTGAAATTGATAAAGTGGCAGGATACAAGATAATTCTAAATAGAGTTTCCCAAACTTTAAAGGTAATAACTAAGTCTACCTTCTTCAGTCCTTACCTATTCATGAGAAAAACTTAATTGCATTCTCACTTAGAATTCATCGATTATGATCCACTTAACACCTTGAGTTGAATGAATTCTATTCTATAATTTATTCTTAAAATTATATTGAAGTTTGTAATCAACATAAAGATAAGTTTGGATCACAGGAATTGGTTAAGAATTGGAAGATCTATTAAGCAAAATTTACTAGCACACAGTTCAGTACTAGATGGCAAATAAACTACTAAGGAATTGCCTAGGCTAAAATGTTGAAGGTTAAGAGAAGAAACACAACTCCCGAACATAAAGGAATAATCAGCACCCATGTCAAAGAATGTGACATAGGATTGATTATTAATAACTAGAGTTCCTATAACAGGGAAAACAAACTCTAATTACAAATAATGGAAATTAAAGCAAAGGAGTTGAAAATAAAATGCAGAAGAAAATAAAAGACAGGAATTTGAAAAATTAAACGTAGAACATACCAGAAATAATAATGTTGTCCTCCTATGCTTTGGAAGAAGACGAGGCAAAATCTCCAGGTACTACAGGAGATTGGAAAACAGCTTTGCCTTTATCCCTTCTACTGGGTCGACCATCCCGAGAGGAAGACGGAGGTACACCTTTCTGAGAATGTGTACTTCCACTGGCAGACGGAGGTATTGAGGCAAGAGGAGGTGCTTGGGAGTTTAAAGGAACATGATTCTGAACAAGATATTGATGGTTGATTCTGATCTTATCCATAGTCCAATTGGCCCAGTCGTTCTAATTTCTGTGATTGGTTCTACCATAGGTATAACACCGACCACCTGTGTGGTAACACTTTTTGTAGGGGTGCAACCTATTACACTTTGAACTAGGTTTTTCTTGTCTAATTGATTTGGATTTGGGAAAGAAGCTTGAGGAGGAGTTGAAAATAATCGAGGTAGGATAAGAGAAGGTCCTGAAGGGGGTACAGAAAGATGCCATATGCCTGGCAGCACGAGTTTGTGTTTCAACCATCACTCGCATTAAATCTAGAAGATTTTGCATTTGATCAGTCTGAGATATGGTAGAAGTAGTGGGTTCTTTCACTACTGGAGGAGTTGGATCATTAGGATCAGAATTCTTACTAATAGAAGGGAAAAGAAAGATTAATCAGAAGCTTACAAATTATGGAAAAGAAAATTCTCCTTAATTTGGAAGACTTTGAAGATACTTTAATTGAAAGAAAGAAAGAAAGCATAAGTAAAAAGAAACTAAATATACATTAAACTATTAAGGAAGAAGGAAATAGTGCAAAAAGAAATAACACTACACTTGATGAATTTTATTATAAAATATTGATCTAAAATTTTCATAGGAAAGAGTTCAATGTAAATGGTTGTACCCACAAACAAGTATATCATAAGTATGATTCCACCAATTCGTGGCATAGATATCAAAAAACTGTTCTAACATCAGTAGACACATAAGATCTGGATATTTAATGGCATCAAATACTAAAGTATTGTGATGAAACCATTCTCTTGCCAATCTAAGAAAATCGTCGCCTCAAAAGATACAATACATTTAATATCTTATTCAACACATCTCCACCGGCTAGAGATACTTCTTAGTATACATGACCAAATGTCAAGCCATACCAATAATCATAATACTAATAACAGAAGAATGATTTAGTGAAGTATCTCAGCTCAGACTCACAGTATGCCATCTGTAAGTTTGAATAAAATATTAAATTAGAATTTAAATTATTTGCTAAATTTGAAATGTATTTACTATCCTAAGATGTCATTCACTTGTCCTTACTATACTGTATTGTTTGCTTTGGATGAATGGATGGATTTGTCTTAACTTAAAGTTCTCAGCTTGGCTCTGATATCAACTGTGACGACCCCAATCTTGATAATCACTTAACTCAACATTGATACGTCATAATAATATCTAATACTAGATTAGAAGGAAACTAATCCAAATCATTAGATACTATGTTTGACCAAGGATTTAGATGAGGGTCTTAAGTTAAGATGGAAGGGATTATAATGAAACATTGTATGAAATGCATATGAGAATGAACTAAATTAATCATGTGATACATGTAAGGATAAAAGCAATGATATGAATGATTGCAATTTTAGATATGAAAATTCTAAGTATTTAGCATATGAAACATGAGTATGCAATTTACAATAAAATTTATAAATCCTT
Organism: Gastrodia elata; assembly: GCA_016760335.1. Taxonomy (NCBI): domain Eukaryota; kingdom Viridiplantae; phylum Streptophyta; class Magnoliopsida; order Asparagales; family Orchidaceae; genus Gastrodia; species Gastrodia elata. The sequence goes on from CM028669.1 coordinate 20,885,617, forward strand.
AAATTCTTAAAAATTTCAGCAGAGTTTTTGCTGTAAATGGCTAAAGAAACATTTGGAATGTAGACATACAAGTCTTTCATTCCAATAGATGATATAATTGAAATAAAAAGCAACCTAAAACTAACATAAAATCAATCATTATATAGGATTATTTAGTTCCAATTCTAATATAGAGCCAATCTATTACATAGGATTGTTTAGTTCCAATTCTAATGTAGAGCCAATCCATTACATAGGGTTTGCTCATTTACAATTCTAATATAAAGTCAATCCGTTATATAGGATTGTTTATCTCCAATTCTAAAATAAAGACAATCCATTATATGGGATTACTTATTTTCAATTCTAATAGTTTAATGTAAGAAAAGAAAATACATACATAACAATTATCTATCCTGAAGTTTGCACAATTCACATGACTTATTACATACAAGAAGATTAAGAATTAATCTCAACTTAATTATACAACTACTTTCCAATTCTATATGAAATCTAGTATACTACTAGTTCCAATTTAACGTACAAGTAAATATGCAACTAAATTCCAGTTTAATATATAAAGTAATAATGCAAAAATTATTATGTAACTAATGACTTAATTAACATTCAATTATATTCATTCATCTATTCATCTCATCCCAAGCATTTAAGTATTTAATTAAACTCCAACACTAGCATAGTAAATATGAAGTAAATGACTTTAATTATTACAAACTATTAGTAATTAAAAGGAAAGTAATAGCTCACAAGTAAAAAGATAATAAGATATATTTCTATTATATTATAAGCGGAAGCAATTTAAGCTATGCACTTGGTCCAGCTCCTCTAGCCTCCAAATGCACCTGATCTATCACATTTTGGTATTTAAATGTGATAGAGCAAAGCCAAGAAAGAGAAAATTTGGTTAGACTAAATAGTCTAAGTACAATTTAAGATTAGGCCAAACATTATATTAATTCAATTGGATACCACTACTAGTTACAAAATTTGCATAAGCAAGGGTGCAAGCAAGTAAGCATATAAGTGTGGAAAAAGTAAGTAAGTAAAGGCAAAATGAGTTAGAATACTTACTTAAATATATATCCTAGCCCCTGAAGCTTAGAACATTCCTAACTTAAATATTATTTTAGTTTGAGGTTGGAACTGAAATCCTAAGCTACTTAGCACTTTGAATTTTCTCAAACAGAAAAGTTCAGTTTTTGACCCTCTTGACCTTAAGAAAATTACCAAATTGCTCCTGAAGCTTTAAACATTCCTAACTTAGCTATTTAACATCAAAATTTAATGTTCTTAGACTCTTTAAAATCCTTGGACAATAACCAATAATAAACTGCATGAAAATTTAGATTCAATTATGTATAAATTATTGGATTGCTCCTTAGGTTATAATCCCTAGTTTGGACCTATATGACCTATTTATTATCCAAATTGAGTGTACTTACTATCTGTCTTCATGTTAGATGGTAAAGAATAATTCGGTAGTAAGAAATCCTAATTTGGAGCCCTAAATTAAAAGGTAACTTTTTGGACCCTTAAATAGGGGCAAAATGGTCATTTTGCCCAAAATTTAAGTTAAGCGTCCTTAACCTCTAAAAAATCATTCAAACTACTAAAATTAATAATAAAATTATATTAGAATCATTTAAGTGAATAGAATCAACTAATCATTCAAATTAGGTTAAACTATAAGAACTTCCCTAAGTCTTATTCCTTAGGAATTAACACTCCATATTAGGACTATTTTTGAGATTAGAGCTCGATCATAGGTTAGATTTTATTTATTGGATAAAGTGGGTTATTCAATGAATAAAACCTTAGTTTTATTAGTTTTTAGTTTTTTTTCAATTTTAGATTAAGAATAGGAGAACCATCCTAATAAGTATGACTTTGCTTAAATAGAATTTGCCTTAATCATTAGTTCACATTTAGATTGAAATCTAAATCTTAAACTTTACCTTTGGATTATGTGCTTAAACTCCAATCTCGTGGAGTTAAAATCATAATCCCTAGTTTAGCAGATCTTGATCATATCTTAGTTTAGAATGTCAAAATTTATCAATTAGGACCTTAGGATTTATTACTTAATCTATAATTGTACATAATTGAACTAGATTAGAACCTGATCAGTTCTAATACTTTTAACTTATAAGGCCATGCTTCTAAGTTATACTTTATAGTAGGAATTAGAGATCCTGAACTTGTGTAACTTATAATAGATAGAATGGTTAATTAAATAACAAATAATATCACTAAGTTTAGTAGAGTCTCTTGCTCACTATTGAAATTTATTACTTATACATTTTTTGAATTTTGTGCCTTATTCCTTGAACATATCATACAAGAACATTATTTCATGAAAATGAAAATATAAAATATTTAGGATAACTTTGCATTGGGTTCAGTTATTAGTTGACTTTTGCACATAGTACCCCAATGGGCAGGGGGAAGGTGAGATAAGGATCACTAAACTTCACTCATTGAGTAGTGTGTTGTTAAGTTTGGAATCTGAATAGTTTTGTAGACATGTTTGACTCCTCATCTACTTCTGAAATTGTCCACAAAAGTAAAGTACATAACTTTAATATGAATTGCATGTGTTAATACTACATCTTAGTTCTGTTATATATATATATTCAGCTTGGCCTCCTTATTGACGTTGGGAAATTTTGCGCCTTAGCCACTTATGTCGCTAAGATCCTTGTAGCCCTAGTCTGCTTGTTGACGCTATGAAATTTTATCGCCTTAACCTCCTTATTGACACTAAGAATCCTTTTTGATTTTAGCAGGCTAGATTTAGCCCTCATCTGTATGGTATTCAGGACATACTATTTCTACTTTTATTTTTGATTTTAGTTATACTTTCCAGTTTACTTTTACTTCAGTCAGCTATTTTGTTTGCATTACTTGTATATTATAGGATGCTAAACTTGTTGTTGCTTACTTATATGTACCAATTTATTTCTTTTAAATCTATATATATATCACAAGATTATTAGCATATTTAGGATGTAGTCTTTCTTTCCTGTATTTTATTTACTTTATTTATATATGTATGCCTAGCCTTATTTTAGCTTATTTGAGGTGTTTCTTTTGCTTCATTTTTATTTAGTTATAAATGCTTAATTTATAACTTATCACTTTTCATTATATGCTTATTGCTCTCATTTTAATTTTTCTTACTTTAAGTTTACAAAAACAGTAATATTAATAAACATATAATAATTTATCAGCCCAAAATATACTTAAATAATTTGTCTACTAAGATTTCTCTTTTATTGGTTGAAGCCCTGGCATTGTGAAACTGATAAATGTTAGAATCTGAGCAGTTTGGAGATCTAGTACCTGAGGAGGAGCCTTATCTGGAGGAGGCACAGTAGGGTGAAGCTGAAGACATTTAGTTTCTTTTATATTATTGTGAGGGTGAGTGATGCTTTTTATTTTATTTTAAACTTTATATAAATGTTGTAATAATACAGGTACTCCTTGTGACTGTGTTTTTTTTTTCTGCACTATTATATATTGAGTACCTTTTTTTCCATTTTTATCCATCATTTGAATTATAGTGAAGTGGATGTACTATTTACTTATTTGCTTTCGCGCTTTGTACTTGTATTGATTTAGTGACTGATCTTATACATGCATTCTGTGCACATCCTTCCCTTATTATGTGGATTATAGTTTCACCTAATCCAATGATAAGTGAGGGATTTGCCAGAGTGGCACACCTCCCCTTAAGTCTATTCTTACGGATTAGGGGGCGGGGCGTCACACTATCTGATCTGATCAAACCAATTCAAACTTAACAAATGCAACTTATAATTTTAGTGCAAATTATTAAGTTAAATGTTAGATGTGTAAGATCTTAATGATCTTACAATAGAATTTTTATGTAATTGAAAGCCTTAACAAAATGTTAACATATTAAGGTAGGAAGAACTTATTGTTACATCCCGAGGTAGGAACTTAGATGATCATTCTTAGCCATAGAAGATTGATCTTAAACCCTTATGGTAGGATCACCTAAGTCCTTAAAATAAGATTTCTCCCATGTGGTAGTAATCTATATTGAGTGACCTCTTGGCCACATTCTTAGAACCTTGTGTAGAATTCACCCAATTAGAGTAAGTATTCATAGCTTTGGTAAATCTTTAGTTGCTAAATAGAATTGCTAGAACCTAGATTATAAGTTAGATATGATTATGCATATTTATGGTGTTGAGTCACTTCAATAATATTTAGGATTTGTTGAGTCACTCCAATGTGGACTTATGATCAGGTGTAGCACCCCGCCCCGTTGCGCGCAAAATGGGGGTAATCGTAATCGATTCGGCAGTGGAGCGGTGCGCCACTCAGGGAGAAATATCCCTTCTCCGCGGATAGGCTAAAACCAAACCCATTTGAAGGGCTGCTGACTCAACTTCAAGGAGGGTTTAGAGCTAATACTTAAGATAAGAGCAGTTTCCTTATCTTAAGTATTAGACCAATATATATATATTAGATGTAAAACATATGAGGAATCTAATATATGTATAAGATATCAGCATTTCTAGTATATTGATCATATCACAATACTAAGTATAAGTAGTATATAACAGAGTGCGAAAGCTAAGCAGTCATCTAGAAATATTCATCACAAAAGCTGTATAAAACATTTATCTCAGAAAAGAAAAGAAAACACATCCAAAATTATTACAAACATATTACTGAAATACAAAAATAAAAGCTAAGTACTGAACTAAAATAAACTAAGTAGAAAAGTAAGGCTAGGAAAGAGTCCACTAGTGCTCCATGGGCTCCTCCTAAATCTCCTGGGTGTCCTCTTGACCTGGCTCAATATACTGCTCAAGATCTAGCAAATTATCGGATCCCAAAAGTACCCCGTGTTAGATAATAAGTCTAACACACTAATTAATCATTTAACATTTACGTAATGTAAGTAAATCTACATAAAAATTGTAAAGGTAACTGAAACTATAAAACTGTATAAAACTATACAAATTTGAAATAAAGTAAAGTAAAGCCGTACTGGAATAGAATACTGAAAATAAATAAAGACAATAATGGATTTGAAAATGAGTAATAACATATAAAACTATGCTGTATGCCACTGAAATTATACATCTGAATATGCCACAATGCTATATGCTACTGATATGTAACCAAAATATCACTGAAGCTATGAGTCATATGGTCCAATATATACATACATCTAGTTGGGAACTGCAATGGTATGCATTTTAAAATTCTTCATTCAATATATACAACATTTTGTAACCCATAAATTATCACTAATACTCATACATCATTACTGATACTCAAACATCATGCTTATGCTCATGCTCATGCTTCTAAAATACATGAGATAAATTCAGAAATCCAGAAAATACTTTGAAATCTAATAATGAATTCAAGGTCTCCATTATGTAAAATCCTATCGACAAGAAGGATTCTGACTCCTAGATTCTAATCTTGATAATTGGTTAAAGTTGAGAGTTTACTTAAAAATTATTAGATGGGAAGGCTATATACACATATTTAGCATGTTTGCATGAAATGTGGTTCTTAACACTTAGTTTGATTAAGCCACCCTAACGAAGCGATCTTCGATAGGAGGCATCACCGGATGGCAATTTTTATCTCAAGATAAGTCATTAAGATACCTAACTCACAATTATACTTAGTGTCTTAAAGGGGGTGACTTGAGTTACTTAGTTTGTTTTAAGCCACACCTATTGAAGCGATCTTCACTAGGAGGCATCACCCGATGGCAATTTGTATTTTAATTAAACTAAGGAATGAGTCCCAATTTATAACACTCTTATGATTGATTGATTTACTCTAAGCGAGATTATATCCACCTATGCTCGCAGTATAGTACAAAGATAAATCTTACTTAGAGAGTGACTCAACCATTTCTGAATACTATTGAAATAATCTAATACTATGGGTATATACCCTACTATACCCAACTAATAATCTGGGTTCCGAAGATTTTATTTAATCAACAAGGATTCTTCAAAACTATTAATCCTTACTATAAATGGGTGAGTCCTACACAAGGCTCCAAGGATGTGATCAAAAGATCACTCAATATTGATTGCTACCGCAAGGGAAAAGTTTCATTCAAACCGCTTTAGGTGATTCCTACCACAAGGTGTCAAGATCAACTTCTAAGGTTGTGAAGGATCATCTAAGATTCCTACCTTAATTAGTTACAAAAGTTTTTCCTACCTACCTCAATATATCAATATTTAAGGTCTATAAGAATTTTAAGGACAATCCTATAGCAAGACCCTTGAGATCTCACTCTTCTATTGTAACAATCCTAGGTTGTTACCCTGATAATCCATAGTCTAAGTAATCATTTATTTTGATTCAATTACTTTTAGAACATCAATTGAATCTTATCCTGAAAATTTGTAGTCCATTGAACTTCCCTAAGTCTAAGATGGCAGTTTGATCAGTTTAGATGCCCTAGATTAGACTTAAAATATTTTGATCTCAGAATTAAAATCTGATTGCATTTTTGAATTCCTCACTCCTAAATTAACTAGGGGTAAAAATTTGGTATTTTTTGGAGATCATTTAGGCCATAATTCAAATTAATTAAACTAGGTTAATTGCACTTTGGGGCTCCAAACATTTTCAAATTGCAATCATACCCACCAATGGTCTGGATCCGTTGTTGGGACCGCAGCGGATCCGCTGCGGGATCCCGATAGCGTTTCAGCTTTGTCACCTTCTAGGATCTTAAGCACTGATCTCAGTGCCCTCCATCAGACGGTTCCCGCATTTTGCACTATGATCGTCTATCAGTTGGGGGATCCTACTTACGATCCAACGGCTGATCCATCCTGGTACGTCTGTTAATCAGATCATATCAGCTGCCATTTATCCTCAACGACCATCGCATCAGATGATCCCAAGCCTCCCTCCCACTGTGGATCATCGTCCCTAATTTTCTCGAAGGGCCCCAACAGCTTCTGCTGTCAGTGCTGGCGTGGAAGTACGGGGATCCTCCCTGCTCCCCATTACTACTCGAATCCTTAACGGCATAGCGCTTCGATCTTCTGGGTTTACCCTGGCCCATCCTTGGCCCAACCAGCCTAAGTCTTGGGTCTGCCATTAGGCTTGCCTGAGCTTCCATATGTTCAACGTGGCTATAAATAGCCTGGGAATTTCCTCTGGAGGTTCCTTTGCCAATTGGACCTCTCCTGTCACTCAAGTTGCCTTCCATTTTCCTTGGAGCTCTTCTGTAACCTGTCGGCAAACCAGCTCCAATCGAAGTTCAATATTAGGGATAGGCTTGGTGTTGAAGCCCCCTATAGCTTCATTTGAACTGATGGAACTCATCTACATCAGCGCCAGCTTCTGGATCGATCTCTGTCTTCCTCAGTCAGCAGATCCAGTCCTCTTCTTTGTCCAGGTACCCCCTTCTGCCTTGGACCGAGTTGAGTAGGCTTGGCTCCTTCTTCCAATGCCATTTGATTGTACTCTTAGTCTAGGCGATTATGATGCATAGGTTTTGGTGGCACTACGTCAGCCCGATCAATCATATCGATTGATTGGACTACATCGCATAAGGAGTCAGACGCCTGAGTAAGATCCCACATCTCCAGTGGTCCTCGGGTCAAGCCATATTAGGGTTTGGGTGCGCCTTGTCACACTAAAGGTGTAGCCAGTAAACCCCAAACCAGGCAAGCTCTCTGTGGGGAGTATCGGTTCCCCACATCAGTGGCCATGGAAGGTTTTGGGGCTAGTAATTCCCCGGAGATCCATCCACTCTTGGATGGGGGTTTTGGGTTCTATCGGCGCGTCTCGGCATGCTGATGTAACCCCGATCCATCGGAGGTTGTGAGGTGCTCAGGGAGATGAGAATTCAGCCAATTAGGGTAACCTTAATCGGATGGCTCTCTGAATGGCACCGGGGGGAAGAAGATGCATAATGCGGGTCGGGCCAACCCGTGACCCGCGCTGTGTGACAGTGCAGGGCCATCGGGTCAAGCCAACCTGTGCATTTTGTAAACGGGTCAGGACCCGTTTTAATTTAAATAAAACTATTTGGAATTAATTTCCTTAAGGTAAATAGGCTGGATTAATTGGAAAAATGTAAATTAAATTAATATGATAACTTTCAGTCCACTGATCCAAACCATATGATATTATATATCAAATTAATCAAAAAATCCTCAGGGGTCTGAATATAAAATAATATTGAACATCCAATAGTTAGATTTTCCATTTTGCCTACTTATTGCAGATCTTGATTAGGGTTGATTAGCATGTATACTTAACCAAATTGCATGTTTAAGGTGCCATTAGTTTCCTTATGATTAGTAGAATGAATGTGCTAAGTAGTTTATTTTACTAATTTTTGCATTTCAGCTTATGCCCTAATCTTATTAAATCATGATTAGTGAAAATTAGGGTTTGTAAATATTAGATCTTAGCAAGCTTAGTCTCTGATTAATTGTATGATAAATTAGAACTTATGTGCCAAATTATATGAAATTATGATGGTTGGATTTACATTTATGTGCTAATCCTTTTGGATTAATTTAGGGTTTGATTAGCACTAATTACTTTCTATTTTCTAAAATTTTTCTATTAATATGATTCATAACAGTAAGGTAGATGTATTGAAATCATGTATGCAAATTTATGATGTATAAATTAAATAAACCAAGAATGGAGAACTTAAACCTCTTAGTTAACCTTATAAAGTCTAAAAACTTTGATCAAGCTATTAAGACTTGATCTAGGTCTAAGATTGCCACCAATAATACATCAAAAACTCACTAATTTGACATTTGATTTATAAATAAATATTTGATCTTAATTAGGCATGAGTAAGGGGTTAAACCCTAATATATCTGAATAAGATCCAAACTCTTAAATCCTTAATTAAATTGACTTAATCATAAGATAATAAAATTGATATTATTCCAATAATATATCTGATTTGATATTGATCTTAAGCATTTGAATTAGACATATTAAGGTTATTGATAAATCTATGTGATTGATTAATCTGAATCTAAACTTTAGATCTCCTAAATAAGACTACTAGCATAAAAAGATAATAAAATTAAATTGATTTAATAATTAATCTAACTCTAATAACATCCTTGATTTAAATCCTATAATCTTAGACTAAGTGTAATGGCCCAAACTCTTAAGCACCAAGGTATTGTCCACTTTGGCCAGAAAGGCCTCACGGTTTTGCCCTCAGAAGATTACTTCCCAGTAGGTGGTATTGATCTAAATCTAATAACATCCTTGATTTAAATCCCATAATCTTAGACTAAGTATAACAATCCAAACTCTTAAGCACCAAGGTATTGTCCGCTTTGGCCATAAAGGCCTCACAGTTTTACCCTCAGAAGATAACTTCCCAGTAGGTCACCCATCCTGGGAGTGCTCTCACCAGAGCACACTTAACTTTGAAGTTCTTATCAGGAACTCCACCGTTATCTGAAAAGGTGCCTTGATATTTAAGAGTTTCACTTATTCACTCCAAAGTGGACTAATGAGCAGGTGCTATCCCGAGGGATTAGACGAATACTGTCTAGTTAGAGTAAATCTCCCAAGACTAAGAGTGTATTAAACAGATACTCATTCCTTAGTTTGATTAAAATACAAATCACCAATAGGCGATGCCTCATAACGAAGACTGCTTCAATAGGTGTGGCTCAAATAAACTAAGTAATTAGAGTCACCTTCTTTAAGACACTAAGTGTGATTATGAGTATGACATCTTAATAACTTAGCTCGAGATACAAATCGCTAACGGGAGATGCCTCCAATCAAAGACTGCTTCGTTAGGGTAGCTTAATCAAACTAAGTGATAAGAATCACTTTTCTTGCAAACATGCTAAATATGTGTATACAATCATCCCATCTAATGATCTTTAAGTAAATCTTCAACTTTAACCAATTTTTATTCTAGAAGCTAGGAGTCAACATCCTTTTAGCAGGATTCTGCATAGTGGAGACCTGTAATTCAATATCAATGTTCAAAGTTTTATGGATTTTGAGATTTTATTCATATAGAATATGAGTATGAACATGAACATGAGCATGAGTTTGAGGGATTATTTTAGTAGTGATGCATGAGTATCAGTGATAAATTATAGGTTATAGAATATTGCATACATTGACTGGGGAATTTCAGGATGCATCGGCATCACCGTACTGTCTTCCCAACTGGGTGTATGTATATATTGGACCGTACGACTCATAGCCTTTTAGTAATAGTTCTATTGCATAATGTGGCATGCCATGTTTTGGCATATTTGGGTGCATCATTCCAGTGACATATAGTACATCATTGGACATTTTTCACATTGATTTCAGAGCATTTGATATTTTTGTTTACTTTCAGTATTCAATTTCAATGTAGTTGTACTTTGCCTAGTCTTTACAGTTTCAGTTATATAGTGCCTTTACTATTATTTTCTATGATCATGTTTACTTTACTGTCTATTGCATTTACTTTAGAACTGCTTAGTTAGTTGCGATGTGTTAGACTTAGTGTCTAACACAGGGTACTTTTAGGATCTTGTAATTTTCTAGATCCTGAGCAGCTTGTAGAGAGAGGGCAGGATGACTTACAGGAGATCTAGGAGGAGTACATGGAACCTTAGTGGATCAGTCTTCCACTTTTTACTTACTACTTTATTTTTAGTACTTTTAGATAGACTTTATTTTTTCATCTTTTAAAGCAGTTTGTAATATTTCTGAACGTATTTTACTTTTCTTTTATAAGACAAATGTTTACTACTTCTTGTGATGAATGCATTATAGATATTTTGTTTTAGCTTCCGTACTCTATTATACTACTATACTTAGTATTATGATATAATCAGCATACTGAAAATGCTGATATATATTGATAAACGTATATTGGATTCATATTTACCTCTTTAAATCCAATGTACATATTAGTCTAATACTTAAGATAAGTATTCTACTCTTATTTTAAATATTGACTCTCGATCCTACTCTTAAGTTCGAGTCAACAGCCTTCAGTGTAGCTCAGTCTTTTAGCATATTCAGTGAGATGCTATTGTTTGTTGCTCCCTCCCCGAGTAGCGCACCGCTCTGCCGCCGATCTGTCAGTTATACTTTTTTGTGCGCCGTGATGGGGCGGGGCGCTATAGTTGGTATTAGAAATATCATAAAGTGTCATATAAGGATTTTGTCTCCATCTACTTTATGATTTATTCTCTGTATCAGGTCAAGATGACAAGTTACTAAGTGTAATGAAAAGCAAACATCCAAACATTCATTAAGTTACATCAGAAATGAAAGGGTTGACTATATCTAGAATAATGACACCCTAGAAAATTAACGCACATAATAACTTGATTCAAACTGTGCATATTCTTAATATCAAAACTGACACCTTAGGATTTGAACAAACTTGAAGGTAATGATAAAATGTGATGAAATACTTATAAGCTGAGTTATTTTAGGGATGGAATACTCGCAGTCAGCATTTTGGTTCTACCTTAGGAGGTTTGACGACTATTGGATAGATGACCTCCGAGATGGCCATATCTACGGAAGGGTCGTCGATGGAGTGTCACGTCGAGGAGTTGAGGTGCTAGATAAAATCCTTATCAATTCATCATTTGGAGGCACCAGTCTTTCAGCACTCGCCAGAGAATGGTTGAATCGCGTTACTATCGCACTTTGAGAGACAGCCTGTCCGGAGGAGTATCGTTTGGAGATCGTAGAGATCCTACTGAGGGGATCAGCGCGTCATTGGTGGTTTTAGGTTTAGAAGATTAGCTCGTAGGAGCCACATAGTCATATATGATGACTTATGCGCTGCCTTTTGGATAGAATATTGTAACTAGATTTTGGAGATCTTATTAGGTCATTTTCTTTCATCTCAGTTATGTGTTTTGTGGATCCATATATCTTCTCTTTTGAGAAAGAAATGAATAAAAGAAATTATAGTAAAATTTATGTTTCTAAATTCATACTTGTATTTATAGTCATGAATCCTGGCTCTCCATTTGCTCCTACTCCAATTAAGAATACGATCACATCGTCAGGCAGACCTAAGGAGTCCAACCCTATGGCCAGTTTAGTGAAGGCCCTAATATATAGCAATGCACAACAGGTGCAAGAGACACGTGCTCTTATCCTCTCGGTTAGGTAGCAACCTGCACCCATCAGGATTCTCATCATCTTCACACTATACGGGTGATAGAATCCTACACAGTTTCCTTCGTCTCCAAACTCCTACGTTCAATGGAGCGCTGAATCGTATGGACACAGTGAACTAGCTTAAGATGGCTGAGAAGAATTTGGCCAGTATCAAGTGCCCTAACTCTAACGCCATCCGCCTAGTTACTCATTTATTTCAAGAAGAAGTTGAATATAGGTGGGAGAACGAGCGGAACAATAAATTTGCTGATTATGAAGTAGAAGACATTCATTAGGACATGTTTTTGGAAGCATTCCGCGAAGCGTTTATACTGGCATCAGCTCAAGCAATTCTAGAGGATAAACTCCTCCATCTCACATAAGGCAATAATTCAGTATTTGACTACGAGCAGGAATTCCGGAGATTGTCACGTTTCGTTCTGAATCTAGTTAGAACGGAAGCTTCTAGATGCCACCATATTTTGAAGGGTCTGAGAGACTCAATTAAAGCCCACTTAGTATCTCATCAGATCAAGACTCTGACTGAATTGATTGAGGCTGCCAGTCTACAAGAAGGATTCCAAGGTCAACTGGACTGGAAAAGAAAGACAATAGTTATGCAGCCTAGGAAGAAATGTTTTGGCCATCATAAGGTGGCAAAAGTTTATAATATGGAGACTACACAACCCCAACCTCAGAACTTTGAATGCAAATGATTGCATCTGTACGGAAAATGCTACCACTTCGGTGATGTATGTTTTACTTATGGCTGTAGCGGCCACAGCTATTTTGAATGCAATGAGAAGAACATAATCGACGGAGTGCTCATCAATCACTCCTGCCATAAGCAAGCATTCTGTGCACAACCAGGGAGTCTGCTCCTGCTATAATGCTAGCTACTACTTTGAACTCTAAAGCAATTGTACCTGCACAAAAGCTGAACTATGATCGTCAGGGTCAAAGGCCCCAGAACAAACAACCCTTAGCACCAGCAAGGGTATATATGTTAACTCCCACTTCTGCTCATGAGGACAACGATGTGGTTTCAGGTACGCCTTAAATTATTTTTTATTCTATTCTCTCTGTTTCAGTAATCAGTCTTTACCATTTTAGTATTTTCAAATGTTTGAGTAGCCATTCTTATTAAGTTATTGAAATTATAAGCACCTTATCAATAAACGACAAATCTTGTAATATCCTTTTCGATACGGGAGCGAGTCATTCCTTTGTATCGAAAAGTTGGGCTAAAACTCTTAAGCTACCAACCTATCAATTAGCCAGCTCGTTGAGCATCGGGTTACCTTCCAGAGCCCGTATGCAGTCTCAATAATTCTGCAATATAGATATTCCTATCGGTGAACAAAATTATGGAGCTAAATTAATTGTATTGCCAATTACAAACTTTGATATAATCATCGGCATGAATTAGTTAAGCCAGCATGGTGCTTCCATAAATTGCCAAAAAAAGAAAATAACGTTGGGTAGTGGAAGTCAATCAAAATCCTTCGTTGGAAAATTTAGCACCCAAACATCATTGATCAATGCAATGAAAGCAGAAAGACTAGTCAGGAGGGGATGCGATGCGTATCTCATAACAATATTGGGAGAGAAGAGAGAAGTCGTGCTTATTTCTGAGAACCGTATAGTTTGTGAATTTCTTGATATTTCCCCCGAAGACCTACTCGGTCTTCCTCCCGTTAGAGAAGTAGAATTTGCTATAGAATTAATTCCTGAAACATAACCACTGTCAAAGGTTCCGTATCGTATGGCGCCAAAAGAACTTCAAGAATTGAACAATCAACTTTAAGAATTATTGGAGAAAGGTCTTATTCGTCCAAGTTCATCTCTTTGGGGAGCGCCATTTTTGTTCGTGAAGAAGAAGGATGGATCGATGAGAATGTGCATTGATTACAGATAATTAAATAAGATAACTATCAAGAACAAATACCCTTTGCCTCGTATCGATGATCTATTCGATCAATTATCTGGAGCTAAAGTTTTCTCAAAGATTGACTTACGATCTGGATATCACCAATTACGAGTTAAAGATTCAGATGTTAAAAAAATAGTATTTAGAACCCGTTATGGACATTCTAAATTTTTGGTAATGTCCTTTGGCTTAACAAATGTGCCGTCCAATTTTATGGACTTAATGCAGCGCGTGTTGAAATCATATTTGGATAAATTCGTCATCATCTTCATCGCGATATTCTGATTTATTCGAAAAGTAAAACATATCACGAGAACCATCTGCGATTAGTACTAGAAGAGCTCTGAAGCCACGAGCTATATGCTAAGTATTCCAAATGCAAAATTTGGCTTGTAACAACCTAAGTTGTTACCTTAGTCAATTAAGACTAATCTCAGTCCTAACTTAAGTGTTAAATTAAGTCATTATGAGTCAACCCCTATAACCCAGTCCAAAGCAGGAGTCCATTAGATCAAATCTTGATTTTTAGAAAACTTAGAAACTCTAAAATTTGACCTATTTAAATTAACCTCTGATCGAAAAACAGACTTTGTCATTGCGCTTATTGCCCCCAAATTAGCTAGGGGTGATATTTTCGTGTCAAACGGAAGTCGTCAAAATTTTGACGAATATTTTAATAACATTTAAATACCCCAAAAATTGGGAAATTAAAATACTCGTCGGATCAAAAATTTAACCTCGCCATTGCGTTCCACACCCCTCAATTAGCTAGGGATGAATATTTTAAATTTTTTTAGATATAATTTAATTATTTTAATTTAATAAGAAATTAATTAATTTAAATGAATTAAATTAGTACTTAATTTATTAAATAAACGGAGCCATTAACCCAACAGTGCGCGCCGTCCGTTCCCTTCACCAGCCATTCGATCGGCCGTTTGGATTAGACGGCGATTTTGAACCGTCTGATCCGGGAGCAGACGGTTGAGCGTCATCGTCCCCTCGGGGATTCCGCCGATCTCCACGCGGCGTGCCGCCGCAGCCCGAGCCAATCCGACACGCCTGTGCCTCGGCCGCTCCATCCGGAGGCCATTAAGGCCCTTTGGAGCTTCGACCCGAGGCGATCCAGTCCATTGAGCATCCCCAGCCACGTACTCGAACCCTAAGAAGTCGTCAGCCGTAGATTCAGGTATGCCCTAACTCCCTCTTTACTTATCGAATGCATGATTGTTGAATAGGAAACCCTTATTCCATGCCTCCGATCGATGATCTAGCGGGCTTGATTGTCCAATTAGGGGTTGGATCGAATCAATTTTTGATTCGATCCACAGTGAAAGCCGTTATTCGCGCGACTCCAATAAGGGTTAGACCAAGGGCTTGACCTAGCCTGAGCCACACGCCATCTCCTTGGAAGGTTTAGCCGCCGTTGGAAAGGCCTTGGCCATGTCTTGCCGCTGCCGTGTGGGCCGAGCCCAGGCACCACCGGGAGGCAGTCCGAAAATGCGTGCTCTAGCGCGCATAGCCGCTCGGGAAGACGAACCCCGTAGTCGGATCGAGCCGGGCCGGGTCAACCCGAGCCCGCCCGAAATCGCACGCGCTGCGCGCGTGCAGGCTTAGCGCCCTGGGAGTGGGGCCCACGTGAGCCGCGATGGTTGAGGCGTGGGTCCCTCTGACGCGGTCGACTGACCGCGTGGTCCCTGCATTCGCTCGGGTAAGGCCACGAGTCCTTTAGTGGGTCCCACGCACAGCTCCGCGGCCAGTGGATGCTCGCCACGTGGTAGTGGGTCCCACCGCCGGTCCTATCCCGTAGAAGAGTGATTAGATAAAATATATATAATTATATTTTATATAATTAATAGATTCTGTAATTAATTAGTGTTAGATATAATTATGTATAATCTTTTATATATATATATATATATATATATATATATGTACTGTTTTGTATTAAATTAGGTTAATTAGATTGATTACTAGCAATTAAGTTAATTAACCTTCTCTATTAACTAAAATCAAACAATAAAATTAAAGAAATTAAATAATTAAATAATGAATAGTGATTTAGTAATTAATATTAGCTAATAATTATTAGTAATTAATATTAAATAATAATTAAATTAAATTAGTAAATATTATTAATATAAGTAATTAATAATTAGTTGATTTAGTTAATAATTAATTAATTAAATATAAAACAAAGAGGTTATTTATATAATTTTGAATAGTAAATTAATTCTAATTATATTTTTTTTAAGTAGTGTGATTTATTTAATTTAATTTATTTAAATTAAAACTTGTAAGTTTAATAACTCTTTATAAAATAATCCAAACATAGCCAATATATGTCTCATTTTATTCAGAAAAATAAAATGGATCAAATGGCGTAATGCAAAAATTATTTTTGGGTAGTATACTGTAGTGACATTTTAGGACCTAATTAAACCATCATAACTTTTAACCTAGTTGTCCAAACATTGACAATATGACCTTAAAATACTCATAAGAGTAGCCACATTATTATAGAAGTGTTAGTTTCTTTATTTGGAGCTTAATTTGGAAAGTAACATTTAGGACACTACCCTAAAAATGAATAAAATGCCCATAGACTTTAATTGATCATAACTTGGTTAATTCAACTCCAAATTAAAAAATTCAAAGTGCTAACTAGCTTAGAATTTTAATATCATCAATAAACTGAAATAATATTTAGGATCTATACCCTAAAAAATCATAAAATGACCAAAATATCCCTAACCTTAGTTAGATCATAACTTGACCATTTGAAGTTCAAATTGGGTCTACTCCCTGTCAACATACTCAGTATGTGATAGGAAAACTATAAAAATTGAGTTTACTGAAATTAGATTTCAACGTAAAATTTTGGTTTTTTTATCACCCGTTGACCAACCCAAATTACCAAATTGCCCTTAGAAATTGAAATTGCTATAACTTAGCCATTTGACCTCAGAATGTAACGTTCTTAAACTCTATGGAATCCTTGAACAATAACCAATAGTAAATTGCACAAAAATTTAGATTCCCTTAGGTGTAAATTATAAGATTGCCCTTTATGTCAAAACCTTAGTTTGGACCTATATGATCTATTTCTTATCTAAATTGAGCATACTTATTGTCTATCTTCATGTTAGATAGTAAAAACTTATTTGGTAGTAAAAAATTTCAATTTGAAGCCTAAATCAAAAAGTCACTTTTTGGACCTTAAAGTAGGGACAAAATAGTTATTTTGCCCAAAATTTAGGTTAAGCATCCTTAACTTCTAAATTATCTTTTAAATCACTAAAACTAGTATTTCATTCATTGGATAAGTGGGTTATTTAATGAATGAATCCTTGGTTTTACTAATTTCTAGACTTTTATAACTTATTTTGATTATTTTGTCTTTTAACCTTAGATTTAGGATATGAGATTCATCCTATTAAGTTTGATTTGCTTAATAAGATTTGCCTTAATCAATAGATCACTTTTAGAATGAAACTTAGATCCTTTGTCTTATCCTTTTTGGATTATATGATTAAACCTAATCCATGGTATTTAATCTATAATCTATAGTTTAGTAGATCTTGATCAGATCTTAGATAGAATGTCTAAATTCATCAAATTAGAATGTTATGATTTATTAATTTAAACATGTAGTCGTGCTTGATTAAATTAGATTAGAACCTGATTAGTTCTAATTCTTTTAACTTATAAGGCCATACTTCTTAGTTATACTCGATAGTAGGAATTAGAGATCCTGAACTTGTGTAACTTAGAATAGTTAGAATGGTTTAAATTAGACTATAATAGTGTCACCATGTATAGAAAAGTCCCTTGCTTACTTAATTATTTTGTTACTATGCATTCCTTGATTTTGTGCTTAATCTCTTGGACATATCATATAAGAAAACTTTATGCATAAAATAAAAACTTAGAATAATGGATAGGAGTAAGGAGTAATAAGGATGCTAAATATTACTCATAGAGGAGTGTGTGTTAAGCTTGGAATCCGTATAGTCTTGTAGACATGCTTGACTTATCAGCTATTTCTGGACATGTCCACAGAAATAAAATAACTAAAAGATTCTGCATTTGTGTTTACTACCTCCTCAATTTTGTTGCTGGTTCTGTCTGCCATAGCCTAGAAAGGATATGGGAATTTTTGTCTGCCCAAGCCCATAAAGGCTTAGGGGATTTCACCAGCCCGATTGGCCAATTTTCTGATATGGTAGTTGTGGCGCCACGCCCCATCGCCACACGCAAAGGGATAAAAATCATAATTCGGCGGCGGAGCGGTGCGCCACTCAGGGAGGAATATCCCATATCCCAGAAATAGCTGAAGACACAACCCCTCTGAAGGGCTGCTGACTCAATCTCAAGGAGAGTTGAGAGCTAATACTTAAGATAAGAGTAGTATCCTTATCCTAAGTATTAGACAAATACATACATTAGATTTAAAATACAATATAAATCCAACATATGTATAAGATATCAGCATTTCTAGTATACTGATCATATCACAATACTAAGTATAAGTAGTACATAACAGAGTGCGGAAGCTTAAAGCAAACATCCAGAATATTTATCACATAAGCTGTATGAAAATATTCATCTCAGAAAAGAAAAGAAAATACATCCAGAATTATTACAAACATTTATTGAATAACAAACATAGAGCTAAGTACTGAACTGAAAATAAATTAAGCAGAAAAGTAGTAGAACTGGAGGAGAGTCCACTAGTGCTCCACTGGCTCCTCCTGAATCTCCTGGGTATCCCCCTGACCTGGCTCAATATATTGCTCAGGATCTAGCAAATTGCCAGATCCTAAAAGTACTCCGTATTAGACAATAAGCCTAACACATCAAAACTAGTCTAAACAATTTTAGTTATTCATTTAACATTTACATAACATAATTAAATCTGTAGAAATACTGTAAAGGTAATTGAAAGCATAAAACTGTATAAAATTGTATAAAGTAAAGTAACACTGAACTATAAACATAATACTAAAAATTAATTGAAGCAGTACTGAATCTGAAATTGAGTAATCATATATAAAGCTATGTTATATGTCACTGAAACTATGCATCTGAATATGCCACGATACTATATGTTATTGATATGCAACCAAAATATCACTGAACTGCTATGAGTAGTACGGTCCAATGTATACATATATCCAATTGGGAATACCGTATACTGTAATGCCGATGCATCCTGAAATGCCCCAGTCAATGTATGTAATATTCTGTAACTCATAAATCATCACTGATACTCACACATCATTCTTATGCTCATGCTCATGCTTCTAACTAAATGAGATAAATCCAAAAATCTAGAAAATAATTTGAAATTCGATAATGAATTCAATATCTCCATTGTGCAAAATTCTACTAAAAGGATTCAAACTCCTAAATTCTAGCCTTATAATTGGTTAAAGTTGAGAGTTTACTTAAAATCATTAGCTGGGATGAATGTATACACATATTTAGTGTGTTTATAAGAAAGGTGAATTTAACTATTAGCTTGTTTAAACTGTACTTATCGAAGCGCACTACAATAAGAGGCAAAACACAGTCACAGTTTACATCTCAAGTTAAGCCATTAAATGACATAACTACAAGCATACTTAGTGTCCTACGCAAAGTAATTTGGGATACTTAGTTTGCATAAACTGCACTTATCGAAGCGCACTGCGATTGGAGGCAGAACCCGGTTATAGTTTATATCTCAAACAAAAGATCATGTTCACTAATTGTAACACTCTTATCCTTGGAAGATTTACTCTAATAGGACTATATTCATCTAATCCTTCACGATAGCACTTGGTCATAAGTCCATATTGGAGTGAATCAACCAATCCTGAATATTACTGAAATAATCAAGTACTATGGGTATACCCTACTATACCCAACCAATAATCTGGGTTTAGACAATTCTATTTAATCGATAAGGATTTATCAAAGCTATTGATCTTTACTCTAAATGGGTGAGTCCTACTCAAGGCTCCAAGGGTATGATCAAAAGATCATTCAATGTAGGTTGCTATCATAAGGAATAAGTTTCATTCTAACTGCTTTAGGTGATTTCTACCACCATATATCAATGGAAAGGTCTTTCCGATACCTTTTCATCGACACTAAAATCGGGATAAACGAAGCATCCTAACTATACAAAAAATAATGATGAATGCATGGGTGTGTAGAATACAAGAAAAATAGACCAGTTTTCTGTGATACTTTTAAGAGCTTTAATGGATTCCATACATGCTTATGGACTTCTAAAGATACATTCAAGCATAATATCAACATGAAGAAGGCAAATGGGTGCAAAGAGAGTGAGCAAATGGGTACCTTAGCTTTGCGAGGAGGAAGAAGGAAGAGAACTCTGATTTTTTCAAAAACTTTGGAGGTGAAGATCTGCACTTTCTTCTCCTTCAGCAAGTACCCAAAGAAGGAGGATGAAGGGAGGAGGAAAGAGGAGCTCAGCTTTTTGCAAAGGGAAGGAAGAAGGATTTGAACTCCTTCTTAAATGAGGCGAAGTAATGATGAGCCTAGGGAATATGCCATCATGAGGCCTAGGGAGTGGGAGAAGGAGACCATCAAGCTTGCCTAAGGCATGGGGGCACCGACTAGGGAGAGGGGCTATCAGCCAAAAGAATTAGAAAAATAGGGAAATTTGCAAATTTAGGACTTGATAATCCCTTATTTATTTTCTTTAATTATTTAAAAATTCAGATTTTTGAAACGCGCTCCGAAAATTCTCAAAAATTCACCCCTAGCTAATTTGGGGGTGAGGAATTCAATGGCGAAGTCGGAATTTGATTTTGACAATTATTTAATTATTCCATTTTCCGATGCTTTTAATTATATTAAAATATTCGCAAAAATCTGGTGACTTCCAAATGCATCCAAAACATCACCCCTAACTAATTTGGGGGTGATGATCGCAACGGCGAAGTTGGATTTTGATTTTGAGGTCAAAATAAATATCTCAATTTTCTAATTAATTAAATATTAAATTAATCCAAAATAATCGTTTGGGCTTTAAATTACTTCAAACTTTCAGGGTTTGGTTCAAATGACTATATGAACTTAATGGAATGATATTTATGATATGATTAGGCTAAAATTAAGCTAGATAATAATCTTGGGTTGATACAGCAGTCTTTATATACTTATTTCAGTTTCAATTTATTGTGTACTATGTTATTGATGCATATTTCAGTCAGCTGTGTTTTATTACTTATTGCTTACTTATATGTATTTTATAGGATGCTAGACTTTACTACTTACTACCTGTATTATTTTCAAATTTCTGTCTTTAATTAGCATGTCATATGATCATCAATATATTTAGGATTAGACTTTACTTTCAGTACTTTTACTTACTATACTATACATGTATATGCCCATACCTTGTTTACTTTGCTGAGGTGTGCCTTTTTGCCTCACTTTATGTGTAGTTATAAATGCTGTATTTATAACTTATCCTGTTCTTTGTACGCTTACTGCTCCTACTGCTTGTAGTTTACCTTTCATTATGCTTAAGCTTAAAATGGTGACATTACTAACTCATGTAAAATATTGAGCTTAAAATGTACTTAGATAATTATCTAACAAGATTTTCTTTTATTGTCTGGGGCCCTGGCATTATGAAACTGATAATGTCAGATTCAGATAGGTTTGCAATCTAGGTGCTAAAGAGGAAGTGGCTTACTTAGAGGAGGAGCTTCAGCCAGAAGAGCCGGATACTGCATAGTTCCTTTTTTTAGCTATTGTGAAGATGACTGATTTACTTTCAGTCTTTTAAACTATTTACTTAAATGTTGTAATAATATAGGTACTGTAATTGTGATTATTTTTTTGCACTTTATTATTTATGAGCTATCTTATTACTATTTCTTATGTGATGCATGATGAATAGATGTACTATTTATTCATTTAGCTTCCGCACTCAATCTATATATTAGATGTAGTGACTGATCTGTATTTATTATTATGTGCACATCCTTCCCTCAACAGTGGATTGTGGACCCTACCTAATCCAATATCGAGTGAGGGATTTGCACGAGTGACACTACGCTCCTTAGCCTAATGATTGGGAGCTTGGGGAGCAGGGCGCCACATGGCTTGAATCAAAATCGATTAAAATAAAGTAAGCGCAATTCAAGATTGGTCACAACCAAAATCTGTGACCGATATTAGAAGTTTCTTAGGACTAGCAGGTTACTATAGAATATTTATTAAGGGCTTCTCACAAAATGGGGTCTCCTCTCACAAAGTTGACACAGAAAGCTATACCATTTATCTGGAGTCCAGAATGTGAGAAAGCATTTCAATCATTAAAAGATACTTTTTCCTCTACACCAATTCTAGCCTTACCTAAAGAAGGCCTTAACTACCAAGTCTATACCGATGCCTCTAGCATAAGGTTGGGATGTGTGCTGATGCAGGAAGGAAAAGCTATAGCCTATGAATTTTGTCAGTTAAAGCCGCATGAAAAGAACTATCCTATCCATGATCTCGAATTAGCAATCAAAGTTTTTGCTCTGAAAATCTGGCATTATTATCTTTATGGCGTCCAGTGTTCTATATTCATCGATCATCAGAGCTTAAAGTACATCTTCACCCAGCGTGAGCTAAACTATCGACAACAAAGATGGCTTGAGTTAATAAGTGATTATGATTTAAGCATCCAATATCATCCAGGAAAAGCGAACGTCGTAACAGATGCACTCAGCCGTCATGCTACTCTATCTTCCATGATATCATCAAGTTCTCTAAAAGAAGAATTCCAAAAACTCAAAATAAGGCCAGTGTGTGGTGTTATGTTGAGCACCCTAATATCCATGAGTTCAGTTGAGCCCACATTTCATCGCGATGTCTACATCTCTCAAACAAAAAATGAAGACTATATGAAGTTTAAAGTAGACATTGAAAGTGGTCGTCGCTTTGAGGCACAAATGAATTATCTAAAGTTTAAAGTTGTAATGCCCCGTCCCATCGCCGTGCGCAAAAGACAAGTGAAATTCATAGTTTGGTGGCGGAACGGTGCACTACTCGAGAATGGTGGGCCATACAAGCAAAACCCATCATCCCGAATAGACTAGAGAGACGGAGCCATACTGAAGGCTGTTGACTCGAATCCTAAGAGTAGGATCGAGAGTCAATATCTAAGATAAGACTGAAATACTTATCTTAGGTATTAGACTAGTACGTACACAAGGTTCAAGGAAGTGGGAAGGAACCCATGTACGTTACGAAAATACATCAGCATTTCCAGTATGCTGATCGCATCATAATACTAAGTATAACAATATAACAGAGTGCAGAAGCTAAAAGAAAAGCATCCAGAATACATTCATCTCAAGCAGTAGAAAATATCCATCTCAGAAAAGAAAAGTAAAAGTACATCTAGAGTTTATTATAAAACATTTAAATGTAGAAATATAAAGAGTCTATCTAAAATGCTGAAAAGAGTTAGTAAGTAAAAGTAGATGCTCGGTCCACTACATCTCCAAATGCTCCTCTTGAGTCTCTGGTACGTCCTCCTGACCTGTCTCCAAAAATTGCTCAGGATCTAGCAAATTGCTGGATCCCAAAAGTACCCCATGTTAGACAAGAAGTCTAACACATCAAAACTAGCTATGCAAAGCTAAACTAAACATAACAAAGTATACAAGTAAAATAAAGCCGTAACAAAGCTGAAGAAAAATATGCAAGCGAGGAAAAACTGTAAGTATTGAGTAAACAAGATAGCAAAAGGGCTATGAAATGTGAAGCTATCACCAAATAGAACTGAAAGCAAAACAAACATTATGCTGAAAAGGATGCTATAAACTGCACTATATGCCACTGAAAAAATGCTCACAAATATGCTATACCATGGTATATCACAGAACTATCACTGAAGGTTTATGAGTAGTACGATCCAATGTAAGCACAACAGT
The DNA here is from genome assembly GCA_016760335.1 of Gastrodia elata. Taxonomy (NCBI): domain Eukaryota; kingdom Viridiplantae; phylum Streptophyta; class Magnoliopsida; order Asparagales; family Orchidaceae; genus Gastrodia; species Gastrodia elata. The sequence goes on from CM028669.1 coordinate 20,909,656, forward strand.
TAGGAAGTCAGTATGGTGATGCAGATGCACCATGAAATTCCCCAGTCTGTGTATATAACGTTCCGTATCTCTTACTGTATCACATATAACCATGTGTCATGATAGAAGGAATAAGTTCAACTCATGTTTATGCTTATGCTTATACCATTATATTGAATGTATGAAAAATCTCGAAATCTATGAAGAATTAGTTAAGAAATAATAATGAATTCTAAGTCTCCACTGTGCAGAATCCTGTTAAAAGGATTCTGACTCCTAATCTCTAAAGTGATGATTGGTTAAAGTTGCTTATTTTCTTAAAGATCACTAGACGGGGTGATTGTATACACATATTAAATATGCTGCAAGAATAGAGTTCTTATCACTTAGTTTGATTAAGCCACCATAACAAAGTGATCTCTATTAGGAGGCACTATCCGATGATGATTTTGTATCTCAAGCTAAGTATTAAGTCACTAAACTCATAATTATACTTAGTGTCTTAAGAAAGGTGGATCCCATTACTTAGTTTATTTGAGCCATACCTATTGAAGCGATCTTCGCTAGGAGGCATTGCTCGATGGCAATTTGTCTTTCAATTAAACTAAGGAATGGGTTCCCAATTAATACACTCTTAGAATCGATTGATTTACTCTAAGCGAGGTTATATTTGCCTAAGCCTGCATGATAGCAACAAAGATAAAACTCACTTATAGTGACTCAACCAATCCCGAATATTACTGGGGACCAGTAATATGAGTATACTATACTACACCATCCAATGATCAGGGGTCGATCAAGTCTAATTAATAAAATAAGGATTTATCAAAACTGCAAGCCATGAACTAATAGGCAAGTCCTATACAAGGTTTCACCAATCAAGTGTGATCAAGGATCACTAAATATGGATTCTATCACAAGGAGAAGTATCTTTTCTAGTGCCTTAACGGATTACTACCACAAGGAGAGTAGATCAGTTTCTAAGGTGATGGGATCTTCTATACTTCTACCTCATGGAATTATACAAGGCTTCTTACCTCATGATATATGAATTTAGGTCTTTTAAATAATTCAAGACGATCTTATGAAGAGATACTCAAGATCTCCCTTCTAGATGTTGATATTAATCTCATAGGTTCTGTTTCATAATTAGGTTTAGGAAAATTAGATCAAATGATTAAGTCATCTGATCACATTCAAACTAAGATTATGGGATCTAAATCAGGAATATTTATAAGACTTAGATCACTTGATTAATCAATATGATTTTATTAATCTTCTTATGCTAGTCCTCTTACTTAAGAGAAGATCAGGGATCTTAAGGTTTGATTCAGATCAAGAAGTCACATAGGATTATTATTAACCGTAATTTATCTAATTCAAATATTTAGAGTCAATAATAAATCAAATGCATTATTAGAAAATGTTCAATTCATAGTTTTGAAATCAGATCAATTAAGTTAGGGTACTTAAGGATTTAGATTCTACTTAAGTAGATTAGGGTTTGATCCCTTCTCATGCCTTAAGTAAGATCAAGAATGTATTTAAAGATTAATGTTAAATCAGTGGATTAATTATATATTATTGGTGGGAATCTCAGATCTAGATCAAGTCTTAAAAGCTAGATCCAAATCTTAAGATTTCTTAAGTTTAATTAAGATGTTTAAGATTTTAAATCTTTGGATTTATCCAAGTATACTTAATAAGCTTACCTAAATTAACTCACTACACTTAACTTACTGTTATAAGTCAGATTAACAATTAAAATTTATAAAACAGTGGGTACCTAGTGTTAATCAAACCCTAATCCCAATAAAAAAGGATTAGCACATAAGTATAAATCCAACCATTCAAATTACATGATATTTGGCATGCAGGTTCTAATTAATCATACAAGTAATCAGAGCCTAAGTTTGCTAAGATCCAGTAAGTATAAATCCTAAAATTTACAAATCATAATTTAGCAAAATTAGAGCATAACTAGAATTATAGAACTCAGAAAAATATTATACTTAGCACATGCATTCTAATTATCATAAGTGAACTAATGACACCCTAAACATGCAATTTGGATAAGTAAATTTGCTAATTTACCCAAATCAAGATCCAATGTAATTAGGCAATAAGTAATGATCTAACCATCAGGTGCATGATTTTATTTTATATTTATTTTCCTGAGATTTTTCTGATCATTTTCATGTATGATATCATAGGATTTGAACTAATAGATTAAAAGTTATTTAAATAATACATTCTGTATTTTTATTTAATCAAAATCCTATGATTTGAATAATTGAATTATTTTCGTTAAGGAAAATAATTCCAAAATTACGATTTAATTAAAACGGCCCGGCCCAAAATCAAAACGCGCGGGTCGACCGGGTCCCGGGAGACCCGACACTGTCGCACAGCATGGGTCGTGGGTCGACCCGGTCCGCATAGTGCCGTCGTCCCTGCTCCGTCGTCACGAAGGAGGGGACTGATTAGGGAAACCCTAATCGCCAAATTCAGGCGCATCCAGCCCACGGCTCGGCCTGCACTCGATCGCTGATCAATCACCATGGTCAGGTGCGTCGATTGGGACTCGAAGCCCCTTTTGAGACGGTCTAGATTAGCCAGACCTTACTCACCCGAAGACTCCTCCATTGGAACTACTGTGGGGAGATAATTCTCCCCATAGAGGCCATGTCAGACCCCGAGCTCGGTCCCTACACCGTCAGGGTGGTGAGGCGGATCGAAGCCCTCTGGTCTGAGGGTCTGGGTTGGTCTGGATCACCGGGTCCTTAGTCGACCGAGGCGATCCTTTAGAAATTCAATCCGATCAATCGATTCGATCGATCGGGGCTAACCTAGATCTTAATCTCGATACCCTTGGGTTTGAGATGACAATACTAGCTCAGGAGCGTCAAAAGGAACAAGGCTTGAGCCTCATTGTCTCGAAACCGGTAAGAGGGATACCTGGTTTTGTCAGGAGGGCTTGCAAATGATGAAGATGGGATTGCAGGCTAGCCGAGCTTCCTTGAGCTTCACCGAGAGTTCCTGAACTCCAGGAGACTCTCTTATTAACGGTACGCGAGCTCGGGAACACCTGGAAGAAGCTTCAGCACTTTGAAATTTCAGTAATGGCGATAACTATGCAGAGGGCTCAATTGGTTAGCAAAGGGTCCAGGGAAGGTTTGCTGAGGCTATTTATAGCCTTACAAAGGTGTGGGGAAACTTCTGGAGGGTTGGCTCGGGCTGGAGAGGCCTGAGAGGTCGGGCCTTGGCCGAGCTCTTGAATTTCCAATTCGAGCTCGGTCGGGTCACGAGGCCTAACTGGGAGCTCCTTGCCATAACGGGAGGGATCCTAACGGCATGCTGAGGTGGCACGGGGAGTGGGGGACAAGCTGGGCAGCTGGCTGTACGGGGATTCTCCCTGTCGGGTGCACGATCAGGAGGTAGACAAAGATCCACAGTGCCGGGTGCCTCAGATGCCGTCTGATTTATCAATCAGATGGTGCTACGGCTGGGATCGCTCGGATCCTAACGGCCGATCACAGGAGCGATCTTGGCCGTAGGATCCACGGGACAGATCCAATGACGGATCAATGGTTCCACGGGATCGAATCCTGACCATAGATTAAAAAGGCGGAATGGTCAGATGCACGGGATCCCGCTGTAGCGTGCCCCGGGCTCCGCAGCGGATCGCCAGCGGTGCAATTTAGTTTTATGAATATTTTTGTAAATATGAATTAATTGGAACCCTTATGTGCAATTTAACCAATTTAATTTAAATTGAATTATGTCCCAAATGAATTCCAAATTGTACCAAATTTTCACCATTAGCTAATTTGGGGGTGAGGAATTCAAAAATGCAATCAAATTTTAGTTTTGAGATCAAAATATTTTGGGTCTAGATTAAAGCATCTAGATTGAACAATTTGCAAATTTTGACTTAGAGAAGTCCAGTGAACTTCAAATCTTTTAGATAGGCTTAAATTGATGGTCTAAAAGCAATGATACTAAAAATTGAATTTAAGCAACCTATATTTTGTATGGTAACAACCTAGGGTTGTTACAGACTCCCCTACTTAAGAACGATGTCGTCCTCGACATCATCTCAAGAGAAGACAATCAAGAGAAAGTGAAGCACATGAATAAGATTTTAAAACTAAAGAGTACCTGGGGTTTCAAAGAGACTGGGATATTTCTTTCTCATATTCGTCACTTTTTCCCAAGTAGATTCTTCTAAAGTGCGATTTCTCCATTGAACTTTTACCATTGGGATTGAGCAATTCCTCAGCTGCTTCTGATCATGAGCTAAGATCTTAATCGGCTCTTCTGCATAAGAAAGGTCTGGTTGGAGTGATACGGTTGGAAGTTGTATTAGGTGGGATGGATCATGAAGGCATCTCCGCAGAGAGGAGATGTGAAACACATTATGGACTGCAGAGAAATCCTCAGGAAGCTTCATTCGATAGGCTGCAGAACCAATCTTTTCTAGTATTTCAAATGGTCCGACATAGCGAGGGCTTAACTTCCCGGCTACACCAAAATGATAAACGCCCTTCATTGGACTTACTGTAAGGTACACATATTTTCGACCTCAAGGTCCTGAGCACGATGATGAGCATCGTGATATTTACTTTGTCGATCTTGAGCTACTTTGATTCTTTGCTGGATCAATTGAATCTTGCAATTTGTTTCTTTGACTAATTCTGATTCGTAAAGCTGAACACTGCCAGTTTCAGACCATGCTAGTGGCGTACTACATTTCCTGCCATACGGGGCTTCATATGGAGCCATATCGATACTTGCTTGAAAACTATTATTATATGCAAATTCTACCAGAGGAAGGTGGTCCTCCCAAAAACCTCCAAAGTCCAGAATACAGAGACGAATGAGATCTTTCATAATCTGGTTGACTCTTTCAGTTTGTCCATCTATCTGAGGATGAAAGGCGGTACTTATAGCTAGAGTAGTTCCCAAGTCTTGATGAACTGCTTGCCAAAATTTAAAAGTGAAACGGCTATCTCGATCAGATACAATGGATCTCGGAATTTCATGGAGCCTGATAATTTCCTTGATATATAACTTTGCCAGTTTCTCCACAGAATCAGTTTGACGCATAGGGATGAAGTGAGCTGACTTGGTCAATCGATCGACAATAACCCAAATCGAATCCGCACCGGATCTTGCTTTAGGCAAACCCATAACAAAATCCATAGAAATGCCAAACCACTTCCACTCGGGGATTGCTAGAGGGTGATGAAGTTCTCTAGGCTTTTGATGCTCAGCTTTGACTAGACTGCAAGCGTGACATTTTGCCACAAATTCCACCACACTCTTTTTCATACCAGACCACCAGAATGATTTCTTCAGATCCTGGTACATTTTGGTACTTCCGGGATGCACTTGGTAGCCAGAATTATGGCCTTCGACCAGGATCTCTTGATGCATGGATTTGGGAATCCATAGACGATCACCTTGGTAAATTACGTTACCACGAAGTTGAAGATCGAAGCGACGTCCACTTTCGATATCGACTTTAAACTTCAAATAATCTTCATCCTTGGTTTGAGAGATGAAAACATCATGATGAAAGGTAGGTTCCACTGAGCTCATGGATACCAGTGTGCTTAGCATATCTCCACGCACTGGTCTGATTTCAAATCTTCGGAATTCTTCCTCCAATGCACTTGTCAGAATCATAGAAGATAGCGTAGCATCGATTTGCTTCCTCGTCCAGCATTTTTAGGGTTCACGCGACTCGATCGATCGAAGATGGATCGATCAATCAAAGGAAAAAAACCATGTATGAACGATAATAGATTTTTTGTAATAAAGCATGACTGAAGAAATAAGAAGAGTAGGAGGTACCTTAGATGGACGGCAGAGACGATTTGAGTTTGATCCCAAGGTAATGGACTTCAGGTTTGAAACTGAGCAAAGCCGAGGTTCCAGAGGCCTTATACTAGTCATAATGCGGCGATCATGAGCGGTGGAAGCTGTCTAGAACGAAGGACTCTCGACGCGTGCGTAGGGTTCGCCACGTGCTGTTACGCGGAGGTGATGACGGAGGACCGTTCGATCGCTTGATCGAACGGTCCAGAGTTCCCGTTTCCTCAAACGGCGCCTAAAGAAATTAGGGTGACGGCGTTTTAGGAAACTCGACGGTGCCGTTAATGCTTATTAATTAATATTATTATTTAATTCATAATATACAGATTTAATTAATCAAATTTACCCTATTAAATGTATACCAAAAATTCTCAATAAATCACCCTTAGCTAAATGAAGGGTGCTGAATGCAACGGCGCACTCGGATTTTTGATCCGACAAGTATTTAATTATTTGAATTTTCAGGATATTTAAAAAAAATCTTAAATATTTGATGAAAATTCAACGTCTTCCAAATGCATCCAAAACTTCACCCCTAGCTAATTTGGGGGTGGTGAACGCAATGGCAAAATCATATTTTTAATCTGAAATCTAGATAAAAAGTCAATTTCTGGGGTTTGAGATTTTTACAGAATTTTTAATTTTTGATCTAATTGACTCCTAGCTTGACCTAGGTTTTACAGATGGGTTCTAAATTACTTAATTAGTGATTTAGAACCTTAATTAAGACTAAGATTTGTCCTAATTAATCTGAGTAACAACCTGGGTTGTTACAGACTCCCCCACTTAAGAATGATGTCGTCCTTGACATCACTCTAGTGAGAAGACTAAAGCAGATATAAAGTAAATGAATTGAAATAGGTTAGAGTTGAGTAATTACCTTAATTAAAAAGGCTTGGGTATTTCTGTCGCATATCCACTTCTTTCTCCCAAGTGGCTTCATTGCATGATCGATTCTTCCATTGGACTTTAATCATATTGATTGCTCGATTCCTTAGTTGCTTGCGATCATGAGCCAAAATCTGAATTGGGTCTTCAACATATGTCAGATCTGGCTGAATTTGAATTTCTAGGAATTGAAAAAGATGTGAGGGATCTGTGAGGCACTTCCTTAAAGATGACACATGTAATACATTATGAACTGCTGAAAAATCATCTGGAAGATTTAATTGATAGGCGGAGGAACCTATTTTTGCCGATATTTCAAATGGGCCAACATAACGAGGACTTAGCTTTCCTGTTATACCAAATCTGTAGATTCCTTTCATAGGACTGACTTTCAAATAAGAAAAATCCCCAACTTTGAATTCTAAGAAACGATGATGCCCATTATGATATTTCTTCTGGCGATCCTGAGCTGCACGAATACGCTGTTGAATCAACTGAATCTTCTTATTCATTTTTTCTACTAATTCAGACCCGTACATCTGCACACTGCCAATCCCTGACCATGCCAATGGTGTATTATACTTCCTGCCATATAATGCTTCAAATGGAGCCATTTTTATGCTAGCTTGGAAGCTATTGTTATAGGCGAATTCTACTAATGGCAGATGATCTTCCCAAGATCCAGCAAAATTAAGGATACATAATCTAAGTAAATCTTCCATAACCTAATTTACTCGTTCTATTTGTCCATCTGTTTGTGGATGAAAAGCTGTACTTAATGCTAGAGTTGTGCCTAGATCTTGATGTATAGCCTGCCAGAATCTTGAGGTAAATCGACTATCTCTATCAGATACTATTGATCTAGGAATTCCATGTAATCTGATCACTTCTTTGATGTAAAGTTTGGCAAGTTTCTCCACAGAATCAGTATGATGAATGGGAATAAAGTGAGCAGATTTAGTCAATCTATCAATAATCACCCAAACTGCATCATACCCAGATTTTGATCGAGGCAAACCCATTTCAAAGTCCATTGATATATCTAACCACTTCCATTCAGGTACCTCAAGTGGTTGAAGTAAGCCACCAGGTCTTTGGTGTTTTGCCTTAATCAAGCTACATGCATGGCATTTCTCAACGAACTCTGCCACACTTCTTTCTATCCCAGGCCACCAGAAGGACTGTTTTAGATCTTGATACATTTTTGAGCTTCTGGGATGAATTTGATAGCCAGAATTATGTCCTTCATTTAATACCTCCTGTTGCATGGATTTAGGAACCCATATACGATTTTCCTGATAAATCACTGACCCGTGTAATTGTAAATCATGACGGCGTCCTCCTTCAATATCCATCTTAAACTTTAAGTATTCTTCATCTTTGGTTTGAGAGATGGAAACATCCCTATGAAATGTGGGTTCTACATTTATGTTGGTTAATATAGAGCTCATAACATCACTCTGAATAGGAACATTTTCCATCTTTTGAAATTCTTCTATCAATGAACTTGTAGTGATCAATGCTGATAAAGTTGCACTACGGCTAAGGGCATCTGCCACCACATTTGCTTTACCTGGGTGGTATTGGATTTCTACATCATAGTCACTTAACAACTCAAGCCACCTTCTTTGGTGACAATTCAATTCACATTGAGTGAATATATATTTCAGGCTTTGGTGATCAGTGAAAATGGAACATTGAACACCATATAAATAATGACGCCATATTTTCAATGTAAAAATTACCGCAGCAAGTTCTAGATCATGTACTGGATAATTTCTCTCATGAGGCCTCAACTGTCTTGAAGCATATGAAATCACCTTTCCTTCTTGCATAAGTACACAACCTAATCTAGTCCCTGAGGCATCTGTATAAACTTGATAGTTCATACCTTCTTTTGGCAGCACTAATACTGGAGCAGTAGAAAGAGCATCTTTTAAGGTTTGAAATGCCCTTTCACATTCAGGAGCCCAAATAAATGGAACAGCTTTCTGAGTTAGCTTGGTTAATGAAGCAGCTATCTGAGAGAATCCTTTGACAAATTTTCTATAGTAGCCAGCGAGACCTAAGAAACTTTTTATATCAGTTACTGTCTTTGGTTGGTTCCACTCTTGAATAGCACAGATCTTCTGTTGATCAACCCGGATTCCCTGAGCATCTATAATATGACCTAAGAATGCCACTGACTTCAACCAGAATTCACATTTTGAAAATTTGGCATATAATTGATGTTCCCGCAAAGTTTCTAATACTGTTCTTAAATAATCTTCATGATCTTCCATAGTCTTTGAATAGATGAGTATATCATCAATGAATACAATTACAAATTTATCTAAGAATGGTTTTAGAACTCGTTGCATTAAATCCATGAAAATAGAAGGTGCATTTGTAAGTCCAAAGGACATTACAAGAAATTCGTAGTGTCCGTACCGGTTTCTAAATGCTGTTTTCTCCATATCAGAATCTCTTACTTGAAGTTGATGATATCCCGATCTTAAATCGATCTTCGAGAATACTATTGCTCCAGATAATTGATCGAATAAATCATCGATTCTGGGAAGTGGGTATTTATTCTTAATAGTGACTTTATTTAATTCTCTATAGTCTATACACATTCGCATAGACCCATCTTTCTTCTTTACAAATGATACCGGAGCACCCCATGGTGACATACTTGGCTTAATAAATCTTTTGTCCAATAGTTCTTTTAATTGCTCACTAAGTTCATGAAGTTCCTTAGGAGCCATTCTGTAAGGAGCTTTTGAAATTGGTTGGGTACCCGGGACTAAATTAATTGCTATTTCAACTTCTCTTGGTGGAGGTAACTCGGACAGCTCTTCAGGAAAAACATCAACAAATTCATTAACCACCTTAATCTCAGAAAGTGGTATATCCTTTTTACTTTCTCCCAGCATAGTAACTAGGTGTGCTGCACAACCCTTGTTCACTAACTTAATTGCTGTTATTGCATTAATTAGTGAACTTAAAGTACTGAACTTCCCTATAAATGTTGATGTAGTGTCTGGTGATCGAAGTGATATCTTCTTTTGTTGACAGTTAATAGTAGCATTGTGTGTACTACGACAGTTCATACCTAAGATTATATCAAAGTTTACTATTGGTAAAATTCTTAACTTGGCTTGAAACACTTGCTCATTTAAGGGTACTTGAAGGTTACAGAAGTAAGTGGTATTGAGTTGAGTTCCGGATGGTAGCCCAACTGCTATAGATCTTGTCATTTTGTAATGAGGCAAATTTAAAATTTTAACAAAATTTTTAGATATAAATGAATGGCTTGCTCCCGTATCAAATAGCAGTTTGCACGGATGATCGTTAATACTTATAGTGCCTAAATAAAATAATAATTACTTAGAACTTATTAAAAGCTTGAAAATAAATACAATATGAATTATGTATACTTGATATCACATTATTATCCTCTGTAGCTTCCATAGGAGTAAGAGTATATACTTTAGCTGGTCCTGTAGATTTCTTAATAACCACCTGCTTTTGAGGATTTCGGGATGTACTGGGTTGATTTGATCTTCCTTTATCATTCCTCTGGATAATTCTTTCAGTTTGTGGAGTAGGCATAATGGTCAGTGGTTGATCCCATTGATTGATTGGAGTTGGATTTAACATTTGATTGCGTCTAGAATGATCAATATGAACTCCATCTATAGTTACCTCATAATTACATTGATGGTAGAAGTGTCCTTTGCGACCACATGTATAACAACATTGTTTATTGTGATAGCATTTTCCATATGGATGTGGTCTTGTACACCCATTGTAAGGATATGTTGGTGGGCTCTCAGCTTTCATTTGATATACTTTTCCAGAAGAAAGCCTAATTCTTCTGGGATCATTGTTCCTTTGAGAAGACATATTAAAAGTTCTCTTACTTTCTTTTTGAGTTAGATTCCGATCAATTACACGAGCTATTTCTATAAGTTCCATAAAGTTGGATAGTCTTAATGGAATAATTTGATCTCTTATATATTCTTTAAGACCGCTGAGGAATTGGTGACATTGAGATCCTTCTGTTTGTACCATGATTGGTGCAAATTTGGATAATTTTCTAAATTCTGTCTCGTATTCTGATAAAGTCTGATTGCCTTGCTTGAGATTTAGGAACATATCCCCCAAATTATTTTGTACGGAGGGAGGCACATACTCAGCCATGAATGCTTCTACAAACTTACTCCAAGGAATTGTATCTATCCAGTGCCCAGTGAATACTGTCTGGCGGATATGATCCCACCAAAATTCTGCTTCTTCTTGAAACATATGTGTAGTTAAACGAACAGATTTTGACTCAGGACAGTTCAAACTTGTAAGGTTCTTTTCAACTATTTTTATCCAATTAACTGTATCCATTGCAGACATAGTCCCATTGAATACTAGGGTTCTTAATCTAATGAAACTGTATAATAGTCCATCATTAGTTTGTTGATATTGTTGAGAAGGGAGATTAGATGTTGGGTTAACTGATGCAGGAGAGGGGTTATTCTGTATAGCCAATAGTCTTTCTATTTTCTCTGCCTGCTTGGCATTGGTTTCCACTAATGTTTTAACAGTCTCCAATAATGCACTGATCTCGGATGACTGATTGCTTGACGCAGCAAGAGCTGATGAAGATTGACCGGGATTCATTATTATACCTATATTTAAATAATAAACATTCTATTTAGAAGAATGAAAGGGTATTTTATTCAGTTATTTCAATCATATAATATTAGGAAATAGTTCTATGTTAATTTGTTCTTAGAGTTCCTACTGAGTTTAAGTATCTTTTGTGTTCTTACTCTAAGTGTTTTATTCCTGCTATTCTGAATATTGGATGATGGAAATATGGATGTTATTCTAGTATTCATTTAGTGATTGTACGGTAGAAGAACTATCCATTAGGTAGATAGGAATACAAATTCCAATCTGACACCTTATGGAGTTCTCTGATACTAACTGTGGCGGCCGCCCCTTCTAATCATAAGGCTTTAAGGAGTGGTCATCACTAAGCACATCTTATACTTAATATTAGGTTGAAATTTAAGACTCCAATCTAATCTTAAGGAAAAAGTGTACTTTTTATAATAAGGTAACGATTAACAATCACTTAATGAGTATCAGAGTGCGGAATATAAGTATCAACTAAAGTAAACATCCATACTATAAAATAAAGACATCCAGCTCAGAATATATACAATGCAGGAAAGTAAAGTACAAATAGTTCTGTATTATTACAAACATTTAAAGTTAAGAGCTAAAAATGAAAAGAGTCTCTCATCCTCACAATATAAAAGTAAAGCAATCTAATAAGAAAACTAAGGTCCCTATGAAGTAATCACATCTTAGTTATACTTGTAATTTCTCTTATCCAATATGAAGTAAGAACTTAATAAAAAGTTAATCCTTTGAATGATAAATAAAATGTTTTGGTATTATAAACATTAACTTTGATCTTGGCTAAACACCTGTGATAGAATCTTTATCAATTCAAAATGTTGGAACACACTTAGTATCCTTTCTATTATATTAAATTATTCTTTGAATATTAATAACACAAGAAGTATAGTAACTCTTCTTCTAAAGACTAACATTAATCATAATTATTTCAGCATGAATCCTGAAACTTCTTCCCTCAACATGGATGATTCATCAAACAACAATACCAATGAAGTGACTTCACTCAGGAACATGGTAACAATCATGTTAGAGAATCAACTGCAACAAGCAGTGACTATCCAGAAACTAGTATCTACTCTTAATACTGCAATTACTGGTATCCTTTTATATTCTTTATACTTCTCAAATTGTTACTAATAAGTCATTTAGTGGCTTCTTGAGGTCTAGACTTCTAATCTTTAATGGGAACTTATTCCTCACAGATTCTAAAACTCAACATAGGATCACCAAAAAGAATCGAAAGCGCAAAGCTCACCAAGAGGGATCTAGCATATCAATGGAATCAATCCAAGAGTGCACTAGACCACATTTTTATGGAAGGTGTTATCATTTTGGTAAAGGCTGTTTTGCATGTGGTCGACAAGGCCACGGGTATCGGGAATGCCGTGCTTTCAAAATAATCGATGGAGATATAATCCATCGTTCTTGTAAGAGTAAAATATTCCATGACAACTCACTTCAATATTTGGAAGCAATATCAAATCTAACATCACCACTGCCAGAGATAAAATGTCCAGCTGGCAGGGAGAAAATAGCTGCTCCTAAACTTCAAGAACACAATCATCTAGGAAAAGAGGAATCTAATGATAATATTGTCCCAGGTACATACATTCAATTTCATTATTCCTTTCATTCATAAAATTTATGTTACTTCATATAAGTTCAAATTGTAACCACTTAATTATTGTCATCATTTAATTTAAATTTTACATATAAGCCTAATCTTGTGACTTGATAATTGCCTCTTTCTTAGCTTAATTCAATCAAGCCTTAGATTCTTTTAACAAAAATTATGTGTGTGTGACTTATAGAAATAAATATTTCTAAGAAGTAATTTGCTCAGTTTGGGTAAATAACTTCTCATTCCTTACAGTAAATTAATTCAGATTTTTGAATCTTCTATTGAATAAGTCACTAGTGTGACTTGAAATATTAAACTAGCCCATTCTTTAAGATTTAAATATCTCATTCCATTGGAATGAGTATATTCACATTAGTTTAACGAATACTTATGACCATAGGATAGGTTATCTAAGTCAAAATTTTGACTCTTAATAGTGACTTTATGATAATATCTCATCATAATTGATGAGCAATCCATTACCTCGATTTATTCTTTTGATTCTTATGATTTCACCTTTTGCCTAAGTCATGATATGACTTGAGCACTTATTGATCATTCTCTTAAAACGAGCTTTCATTCGACATAAATTAATATAACCATTAAACTTCGAAGTGATCTAAGCCACATCATGTAGCTCAGATATTAACAGCTGATTCCAGAAATTTTGGCATAAGTCATAGATTATGACCTATGATCTATAGCTTTAATTTCTATTGAATTTCCTAGCACTTATCCATATGGATAAGTGAATTTCCTGTCATTTTTATATTAGAATTTATGACTTATATTTTGTAATCATCAAACTTTGGATATTAAATCATAATGTGAGACTTAAATTCTTAAACTTTCTCTTAAACTTGAGACCATGTATCCTAATTGGATACTAATCCTATTGTTGCCATAACAAAATAAGTTCTCATTTATTATGAGATAAAGTAAATTATTAAGATTGTTAATGATCTAAGCCATCTCTTGTGACTTAGATATTAGCAATTAGTTCTGGAAATTTTGCCTTATAAATTATAATCATGGAATTAGTTTTCTGCATACTTATCCATATGGATGAGTGAGTTCCTTGACATGACCAAGTTAGAACTTATAATTTGTATTATTAAACTTTTATAATCACCAAAACTTGATGTTAAGTCATCATGTGTGACTTAATATTTTAAACTTGAAGCTAAGTATCAAGAAATTGCATGCTGAACCTATTTGCCATATTTAGGACATTTTAACAAGAGTTGAATGTCACTTTAATAGTTCAAATCTAATTTGGACTAATTCATATATGTAGTCCATCCTCAACTTATCTTTATAAGCCAAACCATTTGATTTCATTATTAGACTGTTATTCTAAAGATGAATCTCTTCTTACAATTCTCATAGGATAAGAAATCAAAGAATACTAGTTCTTTGATGCCAAATCCTTTAATTCCCATTTGTTGAAGAAGAACTATTCTTATTCTTTAATTCCTATTGAATCCTGTAAAGACTTAGCTAGTTGCCAAAGCCTTCTTAGATAGTAAATATAACATAGAACTGTTAAAATCTTAACTCCTAATTTCATCCCATGTTCAGCAAATAATATCACCTGCCAAGTTATAATCACTTTGGGTTGTCAAGTCATATATTATGACTTAAGAGCTAAGTATTTGATCCTTACAATTATATTTAGCCTAGATAAAATATTAACTTCTCTTTTCCTAATATTTAGATCCTCATTAAGTGATGATTATCACTTAGTTGTCTAGCTCATTAAATATAAAATTTGAAATAGAAATTTTTCTATAAAATAAATTATGATAATTTAAGCTTAAAGAGAAGAATCTTTAAACTTTCAAAGTTCCTTTAAGCCTTGCTTATTTGTACAATGATATATTCTTAAACTCATGACAATTTTGGTGTGCAAACACAAATCAAATATTTATTCTTAGAGACACTTTATCTTCTACTGCATGCATTACTGTATTAGTAGTGATGTGCTGTATTTACAATTTATTTATCATAAGACCGTATATATCTATAAATATCTCATATCTCAAATGAAAGTAACATAATACTTTCATGATTCTCATCTTTCTGTCTTTTAGTGATAATTTCAAACTAAAACCATCACCCATTAAAAGACTTGTCAAAACCCTAGATAAAGATCAAATTGGTTATTTGATCTAAGTTATAAAGATTAATTTAGAACCCTCATACTCTTCTATTTCCATCAAGCAATTCTATATTTATTTAAACTCATGCAATCAGAGATATTCGACTTCAGTAATTTCAATTTTAAATAATCTGCTCTGTCTATTTTTCCACTTGAGTGATGTCGAGGACGACATCATTCTTAAGTGGGAGAGTTTGTAACAACCCAGGTTGTTACTTTGCTCAATTAAGACTAATCTAAGTCTTAATTAAGGTTCTAAGTCACTAATTAAGTAATTTAGAACTCATCTCTGAAACCTAGGTCAACCAGAAGTCAACTGAGTCAAACTAGAAATTCTAGAAAATCCTAAACCCTAGAAAATTGATTTTTATCTACACCTCAAATTGAAAATCTGACTTCGTCATTGCGTTCAGAACACCCAAATTAGCTAGGGGTGAAATTTTGGAGGCATTTGGAAGTCGTTGGATTTTCGTCAAATATTTTAATAATATTTAAATACTTGAAAACTCAAATAAATAAATACTCGTCGAAACGAAAATCCGAGTGTGCCGTTGCATTCCTCAACCTTCAATTAGCTAAGGGTGATTTATTGAAAAATTTTGGAATACGTCTAATTAATTAAAATTGATTAATGAAATATAATTAGATAATTATAATATTAATATTATTTTAAGCACTTAATGGCGCCATCCATTTTGGAGTAACGCCGTCGCTTCAAAATAGTCCTGCACCATTTAGACAGATGGATCACTCGATCCGTCCGATCCCAAGATCGGACGGTCAATGCTCTTCGTCTCGGAGGATCGCGCGCGTGGCCATCGCTAGCACACGCTGCGAGCTTCTCTCACCATCTGCCCTCCTCGCCGCTTCCAAAGACCTTCGAGACACAATTTTAGCTTGCATAAACTCTAATTTTCGAGCAGGAGGTCCCTCATTTTGATCGATCGAAGCCGAAAGCTCTCGGGACGATTCGTCTTCCTTAAGTTATTAGCAGCCGTTAATCAAAAGTACTTCTCGATCCCTCTTATCCTTAATTTGATTTCAATCACATGAATTCGAAACTTTATTTCAATAAATGGATTAATAATTGTGCGGTATCGATTGGGCTTAGAAGCTGCGAATCATTAGGTATCCTCGATTTATCTACAGTCAATACCGTTAAGCATAGATTAGCCGTAATAGGGCCATCTAGGGTTAGGGATTATGATCAACTCAGATCATTATAGGACTCGATTTGACCACCTATTAAAAGATCTCATCCAGACCTTTCAAACGGTGTATGGTTCGACCTCCTGTGACGGCAAATTCGCCGCCGTTTTTGATGCCCTAGGTCGCCGTTGCCGAGTCGTTCACGCGAAGACGAAGAACTTTTCGGGCCGGTCCGGTCGGCCCGGGCCCGGCCCGTGGCCCGTGCCCGCGGAGCTTCAGCTGCCGCAGCGGGACCCACCGCGTAACGCAAAACCAGTCGCGGCGCGACACGTGGCTCTGCGAGTGAGCGGACTAGCAGTGGGACCCGCCGTCGTCTGCCGCGCCAGTAAGGAGCTGCCACGTGTACCTGCAGAATGATTATAAAAACATTTATATAATTATAATGTTAAATTAATAAACGATAATTATATTAATAATAACATCAGAATTATTAATATAATTAAACAGAATTTATTTAATTAATTTAAATCTAAACTTTAAACCTTAATAACTCTTAAAATACACATTCAAATTATGCAAATAAATATATCAAATTGATCAGAAAAATATGAGGAATTTATTGATACCAATAATTTTGCATTTGGATCTGTATTTAGCAAAATGATATTTTAGGGTATTAATTAAATTCCAAAAATATCACAAAACTTGTTTAGCTCATAACTTTGTACCCATTAACCCAAGCATATTAAATATGGGTCTTAAAGTGATCAGAAAACCCTAAGAATTATTTTGTTAGTATTCATTTTGCTGTTAGGGTTAAATTTTGCCTAATCACATTTAGGACCTAACCCTAATTACCCTAATAAACCCTAGAACTTTAATTGACCATAACTTGGTCAATTGAGCTCCAAATTGAATGATCCAAATATCAATTTAGATCAAGAAAACCTAATTAACAGTAATTTATAAAAATATTTTAGATCCAACGATTAGATTTGCTAATCACCCTTAATTACTCTAAATCTTGATTAGTGAATATTAGCAAATCTAATAATTCAAATTAAGTGATTTAAGTTTCAGAGGACTCATAGAACCATTTAAAATCAATCTATAAGATTGGATTAGTGTTTGAGTGATTAATTTTGCAAATCACTCCCTAATCACTCTTAACCCTAATTAGGTCTTAACTTAGTCAAATTAAATCCAAATTGAGCCTATCACATGTCATTATGATCAATGGACTATTTGTAAACCATAGCCACTGATTTTGCTTAATTTGGACACTAATTAACAAAGTTAGGATTTTGACCCATAATTTAGGATTCTTTTAAATCACCTTTTAACCCTAAATCTTGTATTGGCCATAACTTGGCCAATACTTATCAGAATTTAGCAAATTTAGATTCTATGGAAAGCTTAGATAGTAAAGAACAATAATCTAAAAAAAAGTTTAACTTTCACTTAGCCAAATTACTAATTTGCCCTTATGAGTCAAATTCACTAATTTGATCTCATATGGCTTAATAATAACCCAAAATTAATTTAGTTGCTGTCTAATCTTACATTAGATAGTAAGAAACTCTTTCCAAAAGAAAATTTTAGAATTTAAGCCCTAGATCAAAATTTGATCTTTTGAACCCTTAAGTAGGGGCAAAATGGTCATTTTGCCCAAATTTAGGGTTTAGCCTTTAAAAGCCTTAAATTCAGTTTCTAATCACTAAAATCAGTAAATAGAATGATTTAGAACTGAAATTAATCAAATTCAAGTCTAAATTAGATTTTGATTAAAATCTCAAAATTTGCTCCTTAAAAAAAAAATCCTAAGTCCTAAGTGAGTGTTCTCCTTCTTTAAATCATTCTTAGACCCATCCTTAGGTCTTATAACATTAGTTAGGATATGTGTCTTGAGAGATACTCTTAGTAAATTAAAAGCCTTATTTCCTAAGATTAGGAATAGATCTTAAGTTAGAATTCATCTATTGAGTAAATTGGGTTACTCAATTAGATGAAACCTTGAGTTTACTAGTTTCTAGATTTTCTCAGTTTATTAAATGATTATTTGATCTTTAAACTTTAGAACTAAGAATAGAGATCTATCCTAATGAATTTGATTTATTATTAGGATTTGCCTTAACCTAATATGTGAGTTTTGGGTTCTAAACTTAGACCCTTAGATTACACCTTTAGATTAAGTGATTAGACCCCATCATCTGGAGTCTAATTCTTAATCTTTTCATCTTGATTTGGCTAATCAAGATGAGGTTGGGATGAGTTAAATTACAAAATCAGGTCGATGATTTATTCACTTTAACTAAATAGTCATCTTTTGATTAAGTTATAATTAGGACGTGGCCAGTCCTAATTATCTTCAACTAGTAGGATTCGTGATTCTAAGTTACAGAATATGTAAGAATTGATGATTCTGAAACTTATGTAACTTAGAGTAGATAGAGCGAATAAAGTAGACAACAACGAATATCACCTGTGTTTTAGATAGAGTCTCTTGCTCACCTTGAATTGATGCTTTGCATACCTTGTTTTGAGCCCCTTACCTTGTACACATATATTGGACATAGGATATTTGATAAATATCTTATGTTAATTTTGAATTGCATACATATCATTCATGATTGATCGATGTTTTCAGTTTTTCAGAAAGTTGTGGCTTAACTAGTATGCCTCTCCAATCCTCGAGTTCGGCATAGCACGCTGGTTTGTTACTGTCGGTAAGTTTATCCATATCTGGTTGAAATAATTCCCAGGATGGTGAGAAATAGATTTTGCGCTCTTTAATCAGGATTGGACATGGTGAGTACTAGTTGAGAGTAATTTTGGTAAGGTGTAGCTTGATTAGTATACCTCTTCGATCAACTCGTTCGGGTCGGCAACCTTTCGAGGGTTTAATGTCCGACAGTCTATTGGCCATGCCTAATCCATAGGATAGGATGGATAGACTCTTGCCCTACTGACTATAGAGTCAAGATTCTGATATGGATATACTAATTTAAGTACACTTATATTCAGTTATGTCTTAGCTCATCAGGCTAAGAGTTTTCAGTGACGTTCAGTTCAGAGTTTCTTAGCTCATCAGGCTAAGATTTGCTGAATATGTTTTCAGTTTGAGTGACTTAGATGGTCACTACAGTTTCCATTTTCAATTATTGTTTTACTTATATATTCTGCATTGTAGCACTATTTTATTTACAGCTTTCCTACACATGTTATATATATAGGATGCTAGTTTTACTTACTATTTTCATATGCTCACCTAGGATGTTAATTGTTTTCAGTTTTATACTGTTCAAATTATATATGTCACCTAGCATATTCTGTTTGATCATAAGCATGTTTAGGTTGTACTTTTCTTACAGTTTTGTTTAGTCTTTTGCTTACCTGTCTTTGTTGCAGTTGCTTGGAGGAGGTATGTATTACTTCCTAGTTACTTTAGTTATAAACTGTTTGTTTATAAGTTATTACTGTTCTTTTTGTACGCTTTTCTGCACCTATTTGCTTTAGTTTCTGGTTGATGGTGATATTCAAGTAACCTAATAAAATTGTTTGCCCTAAAATGTACTTAGACATATTGTCTAACCAGTTTTTCTTTTGTTGGCTGGGGCCCTACCATTATGAAACTGATAATGGTAGGCTCTGAGTTTATTGGAGCAGCAGATCCAGTGGAGAGCTTACCATTGGAGGAGGAGCCCGTTCCTAAAAATCTGTAGTTTTAGTTTTCTTTCTTTTAGTGAGATTGAGAGTTTCCTTTCAGTTCTTTTAAACTTATTAATTGTTATAATAATACAGGTTTATATTTTTCTTTCAGTACTTTACTTATTCTGTATTGTTGTATTTATACTGTATTGGATGGATGTTATGTTTTATGCTTCCGCACTCTGAGTTCATGTATGATCATTCAGTGATAGTATTTTTGGATGAATGGCAAAGTCCTTAGTTAAATTGGATTAGAATGTGTGTCTAATCCAATCTTAAGTGGGGACCTTGTCATTTGGTGACCCCTCCACCGTAATCATGTTAACTTAAGAGTTAACAGGACCACGGCGGGGTAGGGCCGCCACAGGACCTCCTCCTGGATCTGCTCCTCAATAGGCTCAATCTCCTCAAAAAGCTCAGAATCTACCATTATCGGTTTCATAATGGTAGGGCCCCAGCCAACAAAATGAAAAATCTTATTAGACAAAATGTCTAAGTATATTTTAAGGTAATGAATTTTAATATATTTTAATGACATCACAACTGAAATTAACCATAGTATAACGATAAAGCACAAAGAAAGGAAGAACAAATTATGAGGTAGAAACATAACTCAACTCAGGCTACAATACAAGGTAAGTAAAGTATAACTGAAATCTACTAAGTACAAAGAAAAGTCCTAAGGAATATGATCAAACTAACGTGCCAGTTATAGTATAAATAAAAATACTATACTGAAAATATAAAGACTAGTATCCTAACATGCTCTCAAGTAAAATGTCTGATATATAGAAAGTTCTGAAATATAAAGGAACTGCAGAAAATGAAAAAAATAAGAAAGAAAAAAAAGTATACTGAAATGGTAAAGTAAAGTAAGTCTAAAGTGTAAAGAAAATATGTAAAGTAACTGTAAAGATGACTGAAAAGTAAATGTAAGTAATGTAAATTAAAGTATTGTATATGTGAGATACTCTTACTTAGTCTGCCAAAAAGTAAAGTCCATCTGATAATCTAGGAGAAACATCCCAGATTAAAGTAAGTTCCACCAAAAGAGGCATCTAGGAGAAATATCCCAGATCCTAAAGTAAATCCACAAAGTATCTAAAGGGCATATAGGAGAAACATCCCAATGTTAAAATAAAGTACCATAAGTGAAATTCCCTAGGCAAAAGCAGTCCTAAAGTAAAGTCATACTAAGTGGCAGGCTAAGTAAAACATAAACCACAAGTATTATGTTGTTTATTAATGTTTCTTTTAAGATTATGCATATGACATGTGAATGAAACTCAAAGTATGTTATAAAGTATGTATCAAGTATTTAAGTATGTCCAAAGGTGTAAAAATGCTTAAATAACATAGAAAGCATAGCAATTTCAAATCAAGGAAATAAATAACACTACACAAACTTTGTGATATCACCTATTTTCTAGTTTAAACATTCTAACTACTCTAAGTTACATAGTATTCAGAATCCTCAATTCCTACACTATCTGTAACTTAGAATTACGAACCTACATGTTGAACATAATTAGGATTAGCTACATCCTAATTATAAGTGAATCAGTTATTACCTATAAAGTTAAATAAGTAAATCAATCGTCCTAACTTGTTATTTTATATAAACCCATTCAAATCTTGATTAGCCAAATCAAGATAGAAGATTAAGAACTAAACTTCAATTAATGAGGTTCAATTCTTAATCACAAGGTTATCTTAAAGGCTAGAGCTTAATCCCATCTCACTGATTAAATGTTAAGGCAAATCCTATTGAATTAAGTCAAGTTCAATAGGATAGATTTCTAATCCTAACTCTAATGTTAAAAGATCAAATAATCAATTAATAAATTATGAAAAATCTAATAAACTAGTAAGATCAAAGTTTCACCTTAATGAGTAACCCTCTTTACCCATTAGATGAATTCTAACTTAAGATCTAATCCTAATCTTAGGAATTTAAAGCTATTAAGTACTAAGAGTATCACTTAGACACACATCCTATCTAAGGTTATAAGACCTAAAGGATGATCTAAGAAGTTTAAAGGAAATGAAATTTCTCTAATAATTTTCTTAGGTTTTATTTAAGACTTTAACTTGGGATTTTTCTTTAATTTTCTAATTTAAGACTTAGAATTATCTAAATCAAGAACTAATTCATTTTAATTACTATTTGATATGACTTAGAGATGAAATTAGGTCTAAATTTTATTAAACCCTAATTTTGGGCAAAAAGACCATTTTCCCCCTCCTTAAGGGTCTAAATTTCACCTTTATGAATGTGGAATGATTACTTACTGTCTAATATGAGTTTAGACAGTAAATTCATTAATTTTGGTTAAGTATTAAGTCTTATAAGGTCAATTTAAGGATTTTAACCTATAATGATATATTGGTAATTTTACCATAAGGACACCTAATTTTTTTGTTACTTTACTGTAGGTTATGCTCTAAGGTTTCTATAGAATCAAAAATCATCAAATTCTGATGTGTATTGGCTAAGTTATAGCCAATACAAATTCTAGGGTTTAAAATGTAATTAAGGATTCTTAATTAAGGGTCAAAAATCCTAACTTTGTTATTTGGTGTACAAATTGAATAATTTCAGTGGCAGTATGTCACAATTGATCCACTGATTCTAATGAGCAGTGGTAGGTTCAACTTGGACTCAATTTGGCTTAAATTATGGCTTAATTAAGGTTTAGGGTGATTAATGAGTGATTAGTGAAATTAATCACCCAATCACTAATCCAACCCTACAATTAGGTTCTAATAGGTTCTAGGAGTTCTCTAAAATTAAAATTGTCTAATTTGGATTATTATATTTGCTAATATTTACTAATCAAGCTTTAGGGTGATTAGGGGTGACTAGCAAATCTAACCGTTGGATCCTAAATTTTTTTGTAGATCTCTGTAAATTAGATTTTGCTGATCTAAATTGGTGTTTGGATCACCTAATTTAAAGCTAAGATGACTAACTTATGATCATTTGAAGTTCTAGGTCAAATTAGGCTAATTAGGGTTAGGTCCTAAATGTTATTAGGCTCAAATTAATCCAAACAGTAAGGTTTACCCTACTAAAATGTTCCTTAGGGTTTTATGAGTATTTTAAGACCTATATTGGGTAGGTTTGGGCTAATAGTTGCAAAACTATTGCTATTTGAAGTT
This sequence comes from Gastrodia elata, assembly GCA_016760335.1. NCBI lineage: Eukaryota > Viridiplantae > Streptophyta > Magnoliopsida > Asparagales > Orchidaceae > Gastrodia > Gastrodia elata. Next base: position 20,932,890 of record CM028669.1, read on the forward strand.
TTGGAACATAATTTGATTTATTTAATAACTTAAAATATCACTATACAAAATATAGGTCCAAATGAAATTTTGACTGTTTCATATTATTCCTTAAATTTTACTGATAAATTTAGTATATTCATTTGTTATTTTTAGATTTATATTTATTAAGATATTAATGTTTTAAGTATTAGTATTAAATTATTTAAATTTAATTTAATTAAACTTATTTTAATTATCTGATTTATATTAATAGATTTTTGTTTAATAAATTTCTAACGTTTATAAATTTATTTCTGAATTTTCTGCAGGTACCCGGGCCCACCAGCGCCACGTGGCGCTCATAGAAGAGTCAGGACAGGGAAGTGGGACCCACACCTGTCTCGAATGAGACGGGCTGACGCGTTCGATCAGCTGTGGGTCCCACGCTAAACGCCCGACCAATGGAAACATGCCAACACGACATACTAGACCTAGCTGAACCGGTCAGAAAGCGAATGAATCGGATGTATCGGTTCAGTTTGAACCGGTCTAAACATGTTTGATCAGACGGTTCTTGATGTCTGGATCAGATCCGTCGGATGGCATTCCTTAAGATCAGATTAATCTACTTTGATTAATCTAAGTGTCGTTATGATTTAATTAAATTTTAAAAATCGAATGGGTAAAAACAAACTCAAGTGAATCGAACGGTCTATACCAATTGCTTAGATCCGAGGGTCGGATCCACATCAGATCTAACGGATGGATCAGATCCTTCGATCGATTTGCCTCCTCGTCCAGCATTTTTAGGGTTCACGCGACTCGATCGATCGAAGATCGATGGATCAATCAAAGGAAAAAAATCATGTATGAATGATAATAGAGGTTTCGTAATAAAGCATGACTGAAGAAATAAGAAGAGTAGGAGGTACCTTAGATGGACGGCAGAGATGATTCGAGTTTTGATCCCAAGGTAATGGACTTCAAGTTTGAAACTGAGCAAAGCCGAGGTTCCAGAGGCCTTATACTAGTCATAAAGCGGCGATCATGAGTGGTGGAAGCCATCCGGAACGAAGGACTCCCGACATGTGCGTAGGGTTCGCCACGTGCTGTTACGCAGAGGTGACGACGGAGGACCGTTCGATCGCTTGATCGAACGGTCCAGAGTTCCCATTTCCTCAAACGGCGCCAAAAGAAATTAGGGTGACAGCATTTTAGGAAACTCGACGGCGCCGTTAATGCTTATTAATTAATATTATTATTTAATTCATAATATACATATTTAATTAATCAAATTTATCCTATTAAATGTATACCAAAAATTATCAATAAATCACCCTTAGCTAAATGAAGGGTGCTGAACGCAACGGCGCACTCAGATTTTTGATCTGACGAGTATTTAATTATTTGAATTTTCAGGATATTTAAAAAAAATCTTAAATATTTGATGAAAATTCAACGTCTTCCAAATGCATCCAAAGCTTCACCCCTAGCTAATTTGGGGGTGGTGAACGCAATGGCAAAATCATATTTTTAATCTGAAGTCTAGATAAAAAGTCAATTTCTAGGGTTTGGGATTTTTCTAGAATTTCTAATTTTTGATCTAATTGACTCCTAGCTTGACCTAGGTTTTACAGATGGGTTCTAAATTACTTAATTAGTGAAATAGAACCTTAATTAAGACTAAGATTTGTCCTAATTAATCTGAGTAACAACCTGAGTTGTTACACTGTATCCATGGGGTTTAATGCCCCGTTGAATGTGGGAGTACGAAAATGAAGGAAATTGTGTAGGACTCCGTCTCCTGCATTATAAGAAGAGTATCCGGAGGATTGTTGTTTGACGGAGAGGATGAGAGACCGTGTCTCCTATGCCTGTTGCGCATTACTGTCAGTTAAGGCCTTTATTAAATTGGCCATAAGGCTTGACTCCTCAGGTCTGCTTGACAATGGGATCGTCTTTTTAATAGGAGTGGGAGCAGAGGGGGAACCAGGATTCATAGCTGCAGTTACGATGAAGTTTTAGAAACATAAAGTTTCATTCATTCTTAAATTCTTTCTCAAAGGAGAAGATACATGGATATATTAAAATTGGTAAATGAGATGACAAGAAATGACATAAGGAAACTCCTAGGATCTAGTTACAATACTCTACCCAGAAGGCAGCACAAAAGTCATCATATGTGACCATGTGACCTTTCTGAGCTAATCTCCTATAGACCCAATACCACCAACGACTCGTTGATCCCCTCAGTAGGATCTCTACAATCTCTAGGCGGTACTCCTCTGAACAGGCTGTCTCTCGAAGTGCCATGGTAACACGATCCAGCCACTCTTTGGCGAGTGCCGAAATACTGGTACCTCCGAATGATGAATGTATCAAAATCTTGTCTAGTACTGCGACTCCTCGGGGTGATACTCCATCTACCGTCCTCCCGTAGACCTGACCATCTCGAAGGTCGTCTATCCAATAATCATCAAACCTCCTAAGGTAGAACAGAAATGCTGACGACGAGTATTCCATCCCCTAAAATAGTTCAACCCATAAACATTTCATTCATTTATTCTTTTCAAAATTCATTCAAATCCTAAGATGTCATTTTAAGTTTCAGTTATCTTGTTACGTGCATTTAATCCCTAGGGTGTCAGTATTGTAAACATAATTTCCCTTTCTATTTCTGAGATAGCTTAATGAACCTTTTGGATGATTGCTTTGCACTACACATAGTAATTATGATCTTGTCCTGACACAGAGAACAAATTATAAAGTAGATGGGAACAATCTCCTCATCTGACACTTTATAATACTTCTCTGATACCAACTGTAACGCCCCGTCCCGTCACTGTGCGCAAAAGACAAGTGAAATTCATAGTTTGGCGGCAGAATGGTGCGCTACTCGAGAATGGAGGGTTATACAAGCAAAACCCATCATCCTGAATAGACTAGAGAGACGGAGCTATACTGAAGGCTGCTGACTCGAATCCTAAGAGTAGGATCGAGAGTCAATATCTAAGATAAGACTGAAATACTTATCTTAGGTATTAGACTAGTACGTACATAAGGTTCAAGGGAGTGGGAAGGAACCCATGTACATTACAAAAATACATCAGCATTTCCAGTATGTTGATCGCATCACAATACTAAGTGTAGCAATATAACAGAGTGCGGAAGCTAAAAGCAAAACATCCAGAATACATTCATCTCAAGCAGTAGTAAATATCCATCTCAGAAAAGAAAAGTAAAAGTACATCTAGAGTTTATTACAAACCATTTAAATGCAGAAATATAAAGAGTCTATCTAAAATGCTGAAAAGAGCTAGTACGTAAAAGTAGATGTTTGGTCCACTACAGCTCCAAAGGCTCCTCTTGAGTCTCTGGTACGTCCTCCTGACCTGTCTCCAAAAACTGCTCAGGATCTAGCAAATTATCGGATTCCAAAAGTACCCCGTGTTCCCGTGTTAGACAAGAAGTCTAACACATCGAAACTAGTTATGCAAAGCTAAACTAAATATAACAAAGTATACAAGTAAAGTAAAGCCGTAACAGAGCTGAAGAAAAATATGCAAGCAAGGAAAAATTGTATGTACTGAGTAAACAAGACAACAAAAGGGCTATGAAATGTGAAGCTATCACCAAATAGAACTGAAAGTAAAACAAACATTATGCTGAAAAGGATGCTATAAGCTGCACTATATGCCACTGAAATAATGCTCACAAATATGCTATACCACGGTATATCACAGAACTATCATTGAAGGTTTATGAGTAGTACGGTCCAATGTAAGCACAACAGTTAGGAAGTCAGTATGGTGATGCAGATGCACCCTGAAATTCCATAGTATGTGTATGTAACATTCCGTATCTCATACTGTATCACTGCTAATCATGTGTCACGACAGAAGGAATGAGTTCAACTCATGTTTATGCTTATGCTTATGCCATTATATTGAATGAATGAAAAATCCCGAAATCCATGAAGAATTTAGTAAGAAACAATAATAAATTCTAAGTCTCCCCTGTGCAGAATCCTGCTAAAAGAATTATGACTCCTAATCTCTAAAGCGATGGTTGGTTAAAGTTGCTTATTTTCTTAAAGATCACTAGACGGGGTGATTGTATACACATATTAAATATGTTGCAAGAATAGAGTTCTTATCACTTAGTTTGATTAAGCCACCCTAACAAAGCGATCTCCATTAGGAGGCACCATCTGATGATGATTTTGTATCTCAAGCTAAGTATTAAGTCACTAAACCCATAATCATAGTTAGTGTCTTAACAAAGGTGGATCCCATTACTTAATTTATTTGAGCCATACCTATTGAAGTGATCTTCGCTAGGAGGCATTGCCCGATGACAATTTGTCTTTCAATTAAACTAAGGAATGGGTTCCCATTTAATATACTCTTAGAATCGATTGATTTACTCTAAACGAGGTTATATTCGCCTAAGCCCGTAAGATAGCAACAAAGATAAATCTCACTTAGAGTGACTCAACCAATCCCGAATATTACTGGGGACCAGTAATATGGGTATACTATACTACACCACCCAATGATCAGGGGTCGATCAAGTCTAATTAATAGAATAAGGATTTATCAAAACTACAAGTTTTGAACTAATAGGCAAGTCCTATACAATGTTTCACCAATCAAGTGTGATCAAGGATCACGAAATATGGATTCTACCACAAGGAGAAGTATCTTTTCTAGTGCCTTAACGGATTACTACCACGAGGAGAGTAGATCAATTTCTAAGGTGATGGGATCTTCTATACTTATACCTCAAGGAATCATACAAGGCTTCCTACCTCATGATATATGAATTTAGGTCTTTTAAATAATTCAAGATGATCTTATGAAGAGATACTCAAGATCTCCTTTCTAGATGTTGATATTAATCTCATAGGTTCTGTTTCATAATTAGGTTTAAGAAAATTAGATCAGATGATTAAGTCATCTGATCACACTCAAACTAAGATTATATGATCTAAATCAAAAATATTTTTAAGACTTAGATCACTTGATTAATCAATATGATTTTATTAATCTTCTTATGCTAGTCCTCTTACTTAAGAGAAAATTAGGGATCTTAAGGTTTGATTCAGATCAAGAAGTCACATAGAATTATTATTAAACTTAATTTGTCTAATTCAAATGTTTAGAGTCAATAATAAATCAAATGCATTATTGGAAAATATTCAATTCATAGTTTTGAAATCAGATCAATTAAGTTCGAGTTCTTAAGGATTTAGATTCTACTTAAGTAGATTAGGGTTTGATCCTTTTTCATACCTTAAGTAAGATCAATGTCAAATCAGTGGATTAATTATATATTATTGGTGGCAATCTCAGATCTAGATTAAGTCTTAAAAACTTGATCCAAATCTTAAGATTTCTTAAGTTTAATTAAGATGTTTAAGATTTTAAATCTTTGGATTTATCCAAGTATACTTAATAAGCTTACATAAATTAACTCACTACACTTAACTTACTGTTATATGTCAGATTAACAATTAAAATTTATAAAACAAAGGGTACTTAATCCCAATCAAAAAAGATTAGCACATAAGTATAAATCCAACCATTCAAATTATATGATATTTAGCATGCAGGTTCTAATTAATCATACAAATAATCAGAGCCTAAGTTTGCTAAGATCCAGTGAGTATAAACCCTAAAATTTACTAATTATGATTTAACAAAATTAGGGCATAACTAGAATTATAGAACTCAGAAAAATATTCTACTTAGCACATGCATTCTAATTATCGTAAGTGAACTAATGGCACCCTAAATATGCAATTTGAATAAGTAAAATTGTTAATTTACCCTAATCAAGATCCACTGTAATTAGGCAATACTTAAAGATCTAATTATCAGATGCATGATTTTATTTTATATTTAGGTTCCTGAGATTTTTTTGATCATTTTTATGTATGATATTATAGGATTTGAACCAGTAGATTAAAAGTTATTTAAATAATACATTATGTATTTTTATTTAATCAAAATCCTATGATTTGAATAATTGAATTATTTTCCTTAAGGAAAATAATTCCAAAATTACGATTTAATTAAAATGGCTCGACCCAAAATCAAAACGAGCAGGTTGACCGGGGCCCGGGAGACCCGGCACTGTCACACAGCGCGGGTCGTGGGTCGACCCGGTCCTCACAGTGTCGTCCTCCCCGCTCTGTCATCCCGAAGGAGGGGACCGATTAGGGAAACCCTAATTGCCAAATTCCGGCGCATCCAGCCCACGGCTTGGTCGGCACTCGATCGCTGATCAATCACCGTGGTCAGACGCATCGATTAGTACTCAAAGCCCTTTCTGAGATGATCTGGATCAGCCATACCTTACTCCCCCGAAGACTCTTCCATTGGAACTACTGTGGGGAGATAATTCTCCCCACAGAGGCTATGCCAGACCCTGGGCTCGGTCCCTACACCGTCAGGGAGGTGAGGCAGATCGAAGCCCTCTGGTCTGAGGGTCTGGGGTGGTCCGGATCGCCAGGTCCTTACTCGACTGAGGTGATCCTTTTTAAATTCAATTCGATCGATTGATTTGATTAATCGGGGCTAACCTAGATCTTAATCTCGATACCCTTGGGTTCGAGATGACAATACTGACTCAGGCGCGTCAAAAGGAACAAGGCCTGAGCCTCATTGGCTCGAAACCGGTAAAAAGGATACCTGGTTTCGTCGGGAAGGCTTGCAGACGAGGCAGAGGGGATTGCAGGCTAGCCGAGCTTCCTTGAGCTTCACCGAGAGTTCCTGAACTCCAGGAGACTCTCCCATCAGCGGTGCACGAGCTCGGGAATGCCTGGAAGAAGCTTCAGCACTTTGAAATTTTAGCAATGGCGGCAACTATGCAGAGGGCTCAATTGATCAGCAAAGGGTCCAGGGAAGGTTTGATGAGGCTATTTATAGCCTTACAGAGGTGTGGGGAAACTTCTGGAGGGTTGGCTCAGGCTGGAGAGGCCCGAGAGGTCGGGCCTTGGCCGAGCTCTTGAATTTCCAATTCGAGCTCGGCCAGGTCACGAGGCCCGACTGGGAGCTCCTTATCATAACGGGAGGGATCCTAACGGCATGCTGAGGTGGTGCAGGGAGTGGGGGACAAGCTGGGTAGCTGGCAGTACGGGGATTCTCCCTGTCGGGTGTGCGATCGGGAGGTAGACAAAGATCCACAGTGCCGGGTGCCTCGAATGCCGTCTGATCTATCGATCAGATGGTGCTACGGTTGGGATCGCTCAGATCCTAACGACCGATCGCGGGAGCGATCCTGGCTTTAGGATCCACGGGACAGATCCAACAACAGATTAGCGGTTCCGCGGGATCGAATCCTGACCGTAGATTGAAAAGGCGGAACGGTCAGATGCGCGGGATCCCATTGTCGCTTGCCCCGGGCTCCGCAGCGGATTGCCCGTGGTCCGCATAGCGGATCCCGACCGTTAATCAAGTTTCATGGATATTTTTGTAAATATGAATTAATTGGAACCCTTATGTTCAATTTTGCCAATTTAATTTAAATTAAATTATGGCCCAAATGAATTCCAAATTGCACCAAATTTTAACCCTTAGCTAATTTGGGGGTGAGGAATTTAAAAATGCAATCAGATTTTAGTTTTGAGATCAAAATATTTTGGGTCTAGATTAAAGCATCTAGATTGATTAATTTGCAAAATTTGACTTAAAGAAGTCCAGTGAACTTCAAATCTTCTAGATAGGATTAAATTGATGGTCTAAAGGCAGTGATACTAAAAATTGAATTTAAGCAACCTATATTTTGTATGGTAACAACCTTGGGTTGTTACAAAAGTAGACATTGAAAGTGGCGTGCGGCAGCGTTTGTAGACGCTGCGGCGGAAAATAATGTGGTGACGCGCTGCATCACTTTTAGGCGCTGCGGCGCACTACGATGCCTGATTTTGTGAGAGTTGGATGCTACGGTGTGCTACAGCGCAATTAGGAGCTACGACACGTTGTAGCGGTCTAACTTTCGAAATCACTGTTTAATTAATTTATTTTCTGGTTTCTTATAGTTTTCTGAAAATGATGCTGCAGCCCGCTGTGGCGCGCTACAGCGGTTTAACTTTCGTGTTACTGTTCAATTAGTTTATTTATTGATTTCCTATGAAGTTTCCTAAAATCACGCTGCAGCCCACTGCGGCGCACTGTAGCGCCTGACGGTGATTTCGCCTGTGCGAAAACTGTGGAGGGTCATATTTTGAGCTTAAATACTCCCAATCCAGAGTATTCCATGAGCTGTGCTATATTTCAATGGATAGGTATTTCCAATACCTTTCCATCGATACTTAAATTGGCACAAATGAATTATCCTAACTATACGAACGATGGAGTTAAAGGTTCAGGTATACAAAATAAATGAAAAATAGTGTATGAGATTTTCAAAGTAATATGATCCCTTAATGAACCTTAATAGCTTCCAAACACAATTCTGGATTTTTAAAGATACAAACAAGCATAATAGCAACATGAAGAAGTTAAGGAAGAGGAGAAAATGGGTACCTTAGCCTTGCAAGACATGGAGAAGAAGACTTGGAAAGCTTGGAGGAGGAACTTCTTCTTCTTCTTCTTCAGTGCAGTACTTCAGCAATAAAAGGGGAAAGAGGGAGCTTTAGAGCTTTAGCTTTTGCAAAAAGGATGAAGAAGAGCTGATGAACTCCTTCTTAAAGGAGGAGAAGGAGATTGGGGAGGCCATCATGAGTTACGGAGGCAAGGAGGTGAGGGGGGAATGGCCTCAAGTTGCTTTCATAGGAGAAAATGGAGGGATGGCCAGCCAAAAATGAAGGGATGGCCAGCCGAAAAATGTAAGAGAGGAAAGAGGAAAAATGCAAATTAAGGAATAATTAATTATTATTCATAATTTTTAATTTATTAAAAAATTCATGTTAAATAAACGAGTTTTGAAAAATCACAAAAATTCACCACTAGCTAATTTGGGGATGAGGAATTCGACGGCGAAGTCGAATTTTGATTCCGACAATTATATAATTATGCTAATTTTTGGGGTATTTAATTATATTAAGACCTAAAGAAATCATTCTGGTTATCAAGTACATCCTAGCAGTACCAAGATGTATCAAGACCTTAAGAAATCATTTTGGTGGCCTGGAATGAAGAAGAGTGTGGCCAAGTTTGTAGCAAAGTGTCACGCTTGTAACTTAGTTAAAGCCGAACACCAAAAGCCTGGAGGACTTCTTCATCCTCTAGCAATTCATGAATGGAAGTGGTTCGATATTTCTATAGATTTTGCTATGGGTTTACCTAAATCCAGATCCGGTGTCGATTCAATTTGGGTCATTGTCGATCGACTGACCAAATCAGCACATTTCATTCCTATGCGTCAAACTGATTATGTGGAGAAATTAGCAAGGTTGTATATCAATGAAATTATCATACTCCATAGAATTCAAAGATCGATTGTACTTGACCGGGATAGCCATTTCAGTTCCAAATTATAGCAAGCAGTGCATCAAGACTTGGGGACTACTCTAGCCGTGAGCATCGCTTTTTACCCTCAGACTGATGGTCAAATGGAAAAAGTCAATCAAGTTTTGGAAGATCTTCTTCATCTCTGTATTCTGGATTTTGGAGGCTTCTGGGAAGATCATATTCCTCTCGTAGAGTTCGCATACAACAACAATTTTCAGGCGAGTATCGGTATGGCTCCATATGAAGCTCTATATAGCAGAAAATGCAGTATTCCTTTAGCATGGTTTGAAACTGGCAGTGTTCAGCTATATGGCTCTAAATTAGTTGAAGAAACTAATCGTAAGATTCAACTGATCCAGCAAAGAATCAAAGCAGCTCAGGATCGCTAGAGTAAGTATCATGATGCTCATCATCATACTCTGGAATTCGATGTTGGAAATTTTGCGTATCTTAAAGTCAGTCTGATGAAAGGCATATATCATTTTGGTGTAGTCGGTAAGCTAAGTATCAGCTACATCAGACCATTTGAAATCCTAGAGAAGATTTGTTCTGCAACTTATCGATTGCAGTTGCCTAAAGATTTTTTTACAGTCCATAATGTATTCCACATCTCCTCTCTGTGGAGATGTTTTCACAACCCATCTCATCTAATTCAACTTCCAGTGGTGTCTCTCTAGTCGAATCTTTCTTATGCAGAGGAGCCAATTAATATCTTAGCTCATGATCAAAAGCAGCTGAGAAATTGCTCAATTCCAATGGTAATAATTCAGTAGAAGAATCACTCTTTAGAAGAATCTACTTTGGAGAAAGAGGCAAATATGAGAATAAAGTATTCCAGTCTCTTTGAAAATTCAGGTACCCATGAACCTTCTGAATTTTATTTCTATTCTTTAAAATTTCTGCATGTTTATCTTCTCTCTTGAGATGATGTTGAGGATGACATCGTTCTTAAGTGGGGGAGTCTGTAACAATGCTAGGTTGTTACCCGGCTAATCTATAGTTTAAGTAATCATTTATTTTAATTCTATTGCTTTTAGAACATCAATTGAATCCTGTCCTGAAAATTTAAAGTCCATTGGACTTCCTTAAGTCTAAGATTGCAGTTTGATCAGTTCAGATGCCCTAGATTAGACCTAAAATATTTTGATCTCAGAATTAAAATTTGATTGTATTTTTGAATTCCTCACCCCCAAATTAACTAGGGGTAAGAATTTAGTATTTTTTAGAGATTATTTAGGCCATAATTTAAGTTAATTAAATTGGGTTAATTGCACTTTGGGGCTCCAAACATTTTCAAATTTCAATCATACTCACCAATGGCCTGGATCCACTGTCGGGACCGCGGCGGATCCGCTGCGGGATCCCGACAGCATTTCAGCTTCGACACCTTATAGGATCTTAAGCACTTATCTTAGCGCCCTCCATCAGACGGCTCCCGCATTCTGCACTGTGATTATCTATCAGCCATGGTATCCTACTTATGATCCAACGGCTGATCCATACTCGCCCGTCTATTAATTAGATCACATCAGCTGCAGTTTATCCTCAATGGGCATCGCATCAGACGATCCTAAGTTTCCTCCCACTGTGGATCATTGTCCCCAATTTTCCCGAAGGGCCCTGACAGCTCCTGTTGTCAGTGCTAGCGTGGTAGTACGGGGATCCTCCCTGCTCCCCACTACTACCCGAATCCTTAACGGCATGGCGCTTCGATCTTCCGAGTTTACGCTCGCCCGTCCCTGGTCCGACCAGCCTAAGTCTTGGGTCTTCCATTAGGCTTGCCCGAGCTTCCATCCATTCCCTGTGGCTATAAATAGCCTAGGAGTTGCCTTTAGAGGTTTATTTGCCAATTGCGACCTCTCTATCACTCAAGTTGCCTTCCGTTTTCCTTAGAGCTCTTCTGCAACACGTCGGCAAACCAGCTCCAGTCGAAGTCTAGTATGAGGGATAGGCTTGGTGTTCATGCCCCCTATAGCTTCGTTTGGACTGGTGGAACTCATCTGCATCAACTCCAGCTTCTGGATCGATCTCTATCTTCCTCAGTCAGTAGATCCAGTCCTCTTCCTTGTCCAGGTACCGCTTCTGTCTTGGACCGAGTCGAGTAGGCTCGGCCCCTTATTCCAATGCCCTCTAATTGTACTCTTAGTATAGGTGATTGTAATGCATCAGTTTTGGTTGCTTTGGGTCAGCCTGATCGATCGTATCGATGGATCAGACTGCATCGTGTAAGGAGCCGAACGCCCAAGTAAGGTCCCACATTTCCAGTGGTCCTCGGGTCAAGCCAGATAGGGGTTTTGGTGTGCCTTGTCACACTAAAGGTGTAGCCAGTAAACCCCAAGCCTAGTGAGCTCTTTGTGGGGAGTATCGGTCCCCCACATCAGCGGCCATGGAAGGTTTTGGGGCTAGTAACTCCCAGGAGCTCTAGCCACTCTTGGATGGGGGTTTTGGGTTCTATCGGCGAGTCTCGGCATGCTAATGGAACCCCAATCCATCGAAGGCTGCGGGGTGGTCGGGGAGATGGGAATTCAGCCGATTAGGGTAACCCTAATGGGCTGGCTCTCGGGATGGCGCCAGGGGGAAGAAGATGCATAGTGTGGGTCGGGCCAACCCGTGACCCGCGTTGTGTGACAGTGCCGGGTCATCCGGTCAAGCTGACCTGCACATTTTGTAAACGGGTCAGGACCCATTTTAATTTAAATAAAACTATTTGGAATTATTTTCCTTAAGGAAAATAGGCTGGATTAATTGGAAAAATGCAAATTAAATTAATGTGATAACTTTCAATCCGCTGATCCAAACCCTATGATATTATATATCAAATTAATCGGAAAATCCTCAGGGGCTTGAATATAAAATAATATTGAACATCAAATGATTAAATTTTCCATTTTGCCTACTTATTGCAGACCTTGATTAGGGTTGATTAGCATGTATACTTAATCAAATTGCATGTTTAGGGTGCCAAGTAATTTATTTTACTAATTTTTGCATTTTAACTTATGTCATATACTTGTTAAATCATGATTAGTAAAAATTAGGGTTTGTAACCATTGGATCTTAGTAAACTTAGTCTCTGATTAATTGTATGGTAAGTTAGAACTTATGTGCCAAATTACATGAAATTCTGATGGTTGGATTTATATTTATACACAATCTTTTTGGATTGATTTATGGTTTAATTAGCACTAATTACTTTTTATTTTTTTAAATTTTTCTGTTAATATGATTCATAATAGTACGGTAGATGTATTAAAATCATGTATGCAAATTTATGATGTATAAATTGAATAAACTAAGAATGGAGAATTTAAACCTCTTAATTGACCTTAAGAAGTCTTAAGACTTTGATTAAGCTATTAAGACTTGATCTAGGTCTAAGATTACCACCAATAATACATCCCAAACTCATTGATTTGACATTTGATTTATAAATAAACATTTAATCTTAATTAGGCATGAGTAAGGGGTTAAACCCTAATCTATCTGATTAAGATCCAAACTCTTAATCCTTAATTAAATTGACTTGATCATAAGATAATGAAATGGACATTATTCCAATAATGCATCTGATTTGGTATTGATCTTTAATTGAATTAGACATATTAAGGTTATTGATAAATTTATATGATTGATTAATCTGAATCTAAACTTTGGATCCTTAATTTTCTCCTAAATAAGACTATTAGCATAAAAAGATAATATAACTAACTTGATTTAATAATTAGTTTGACTCCAATAACATCCTTGATTTAAATCCCTTAATCTTAGAATAAGATATGATCAGATGACTTGATCATCTGGTCTGATCACTCTAAACTTAACTATTAATAGAACCTAAAATGTTAGCATTAGAATTAAGAGTGTGAGATCTCAGGTATCTTAACATAAGATTATTTCTAAAATATTTTAAGGACCTAAATTTAAATATACATTAAGGTAGGAGAATTTTTGTATAACTCATTGAGGTAGAAGCTTAGATGATCCCTTAAACTTAGAAGTTGATCTTAACTCCTCGTGATAAGAATCACTTAAGATATTAGAATGACACTTTTCCTTGTGATAGAATCTATATTTAGTGATCCTTGATCATCTTTTCTTGGAGCCTTGTATAGGACTTACCTATTTAGCATAGGAATTAATAGTCTTGATAAATCCTTATTAATTTGATAGAGTTATTTTAAACCCAGGTCATTGGTTGATGTAGTATGGTATAGCCATAGTACTGGATTACTTGTAGTATTCAGGATTGACTGATTCACTCCAATGTGGACTTATGAGCAGGTGCTATCCCGAGGGATTAGATGAATTCAGTCCAGTTATAGTAAATCTCTCAAGACTAAGAGTGTGTTAAACAGGTACTCATTCCTTAGTTTGATTGAAATACAAATCGCCAACGGGCGATGCCTCTTAGCGAAGACCGCTTCAATAGGTGTGGCTCAAATAAACTAAGTAATTATAGTCACCTTCTTTAAGGAAATAAGTGTGATTGTGAGTAGGGCATCTTAATAACTAAACTTGAGATACAAATCGCCAATGAGCGATGCCTCCTATGGAAGACCGCTTCGTTAAGGTGGCTTAATCAAACTAAGTGATAAAAATCACTTTTCTTGCAAATGTGCTAAATATGTGTATGCTATCATCCCATCTTATGATCTTTAAATAAATCTTCAACTTTAACCTATTTTCATTCTAGAAGCTAGGAGTCAGAATTATTTTAGCAGGATTCTGCACAGTGGAGACCTGGAATTCATTATCAGTGTTCAAAGTTTTATGGATTTCTAGATAGTACTCATATAGAATAGAAGCATGAACATTAACATGAGCATGAGTTTGAGGGATTATTTCAGTAGTGATGCATGAGTATCAGTGATAAATTATGGGTTATGAAATATTATATACATTGACTGGGGAATTTTAGGATGCATCGGTATCACCGTAATATCTTCTTAATTGGGTGTATATATATATTTGACCATACAACTCATAGCCTTTTAGTGATAGTTCTGTTACATACCATGGCATACTGTATTATGGCATTTTTGGGTGCATCATTCCAATGATATATTATAACAACCCAGGTTATTACTCAGATTAATTAGGATAAATCTTAGTCTTAATTAAGGTTCTAATCCACTAATTAAGTAATTTAGAACTCGTCTCTAAAACCTAAGTCAAGTTAGGAGTCAATTAGATCAAAAATCAGAAATTCTGGAAAAATCCCAAACCCTAGAAATTGACTTTTTATCTAGACCTCAGATTAAAAATCTAACTTCGCCATTGCGTTCACCACCCCCAAATTAGTTAGGGGTGAAGTTTTGGATGCATTTGGAAGTCGTTGGATTTTCGTCAGATATTTTAATATTATTTAAATACCCCGAAAAAAAAAATTGAATAAATAAATACTCGTCAAAATAAAAATCCAATCACACTGTTGCGTTCCTCACCCCTCAATTAGCTAGGGGTGATTTGTTAGCATTTTTCTAGATGAATTTAAATTCCTAAATTTAATTAATAAGGTCAAAAGATATATATTAATTTAATATTAACTTTAATTATTTGTAACTGACGGAATCCGTCAGCTTATTTACTCGCACCGTCTCTTTCCTCTGACGCCATCCGGATCGACGTGAAGCCATTTGGACCGTCCGATCTAAATCTGATCGGATGGCTGGAGAGTCGTCCCCTTCGATTGACGAACGCGTGTCGAAGATGTGGCGAAGTGTGGAGCTCTTGATCGACAAGTGTCGATGTCGCCGCTCCAATCTAGGATCAAGATAGTATTAGGATCCTAATAAAAGTTCCATTGCTCATTTTTCTTCTTCACTTTTGGAAGTCTTTCGGCTGGAGCAAAGTCACTCGAAGGCTAAATCTAATCCTCCTTCAAATCAATCACCAAGTACCCCTCTATCCTAAATCTTTGGCTTATTTTATTCATCACATAGCATACAATAATTTAGAATATCGTATGAACTATCTGGAATCATCTAAGTTTGAATTGAAAACCCCAATTTCGTGAACCCTAATTCACCGAAGAGGCGTCGTGCATTGAGAGAGGAAGACGAAGCGCTGGTTCGCTCGCCCGGTTCACTCACCCGGTTCCTCCGAACCAAGCCGCCGTTCTGTTCGCTTGCCCGGTCTGCGTGATGGCAAGATGAAGGACACACGGAGCGCAACTAGGAGTCGAGGGCCCGCCCGACAAGATCCAACCGTCGACTTTCGACTCAATCTAAGCTGTCGGATCGGGATTGTGGCGGCCCTGCCCGCCGTGGTCCTGTTAACCCTTAAGTTAACATGATTATGATGGAGGGGTCACCAAATGACAAGGTCCCCACTTAGAATTGAATTAGACACATGTTCTAATCCAACTTAAATAAGGACTTTGCCATTCAACCCAAAATACCATCACTAAATGATTATACATGATCTCAGAGTGCGGAAGCAATTTAAATATAATATCTATCCATACAGTACAAATACAGCAATACAGAATAAGTAAAGTGCTGAAAAGAGAATGTTAACATGTATTATTACAACATTTAATAAGTTTAAGAGAACTGAAAAAGGAAACTCTCGATCTCACAAGCAAAAGAAACTAAAGCTAAAGATCTTCAGGAATGGGCTCCTCCTCCAATGGCAAGCACTCCACTGGATCAGCTGCTATAACAAACTCAGAACCTACCATTATCAGTTTCATAATGGTTGGGCCTCAGCCAACAAAAGAAAAACTGGTTAGACTATTGTCTAAGCACATTTTAGGGCAAACAATTTATTAAGTTACTTGAATATCACCATAAACCAGAACTGAGCAAAATAGGTGCAGAAAGCGTACAAAAAGAACAGTAATAAGTTATAAACAAACAGTTTATAACTAAGCAAATAGGAAGTAATACATACCTCCTCCAAGTAACTGCAACAAAGATAGGTAAGCAAAAAACTAAACAAAACTGTAAGGAAAGTACAACCTAAATATGCTTATGATCAAACAGATTATGCTATATGACATACAGAATTTGAACAGTATAAAACTGAAAACAACTAACATCCTAGGTGAGCATATGAAGACAGTAAGTAAAGCTAGCATCCTATATAAAAACAAGAAAACTGTAAGTTAAATAGTGCTGAAATACAGAATATGCAAGGTAAAACAGTAATTGAAAATTGAAAACTGCAGTGACTGTTCAAGTCACTCTACTGAAAACATACTCAGCAAATCTTAGCCTGATGAGCTAAGAAACTCTGAACTGAACATCACTGAAAACTCTTAGCCTAATGAGCTAAGACAGAACCGAATGTAAGTGTACTTAAATTAGTATAACCATATCAGAATCCTAACTCTATAGTCAGTATGGCAAGAGTCTATCCATCCTATCACTCGAACTAGGCATGGCCATAGATTGTCAGACATTAAACCCTCGAAAGGTTACCGACCCGAACGGGTTGATCGAAGAGGTATACTAATTAAGCTACACCTTACAAAATCACCCTCAACTAGTACTCACAATGTCCAATCCTGACTAATGAGTGCAAAATCTATTTCTCGCCATCCTGGGAATTATTTCAACCAGGCATGGATAGACTTACCACATTAACAAACCAGCGTGCTATGCCGGACTCGAGGATTAGAGAGGCATACTAGGCAGGCCACAACTTTCTGAAAAAAAACTTTAAACTTCAATCAATCATGAATGATATGTATACAATTCAAAATTAACATGAGATATTTATCAAATATCCTATGTCTAATATATGTGTACAAGGTAAGGGGCTCAAAATAAGGTATGCAAAGCATCAATTCAAGGTGAGCAAGAGACTCTATCTAAAACACAGGTGATATCCGTTGTTGTCTACTTTATTTGCTCTATCTACTCTAAGTTACATAAGTTCCAGAATCATCAATTCTTACATATTCTGTAACTTAGAATCACGAATCCTACTAGTTGAAGATAATTAGGACTGGCCACGTCCTAATTATAACTTAATCAAAAGACGACTATTTGGTTAAAGTGAATAAATCATTGACCTAATTTTGTAATTTATTTCATCCCAACCTCATCTTGATTAGCCAAATCAAGATGAAAAGATTAAGAATTAGACTCCAGATGATGGGGTCTAATCACTTAATCTAAAGGTATAATCTAAGAGTCTAAGATTAAAACCCAAAACTCACGAATTAGGTTAAGGCAAATCCTAATGATAAATTAAATTTATTAGGATAGATCTCTATTCTTAATTCTAGGGTTTAAAGATCAAATAATCATTTAATAAACTAAGAAAATTTATAAACTAGAAAACTCAAGGTTTCACCTATTGAGTAACCCAATTTACTCAATAGATGAATTCTAACTTAAGATCTATTCTTAATCTTAGGAATTAAAGCTCTTAATTACTAAGAGTATATCTCGAGACACACATCCTAACTAATGCTATAAAGACCTAAGGAAAGATCTAAGAATGATTTAGGAAGAAGAAACACTCACTTAAGACTTAGGAAATTTTCCTTAAGGAGCAAATTTTGAGATTTTAATCAAAATCTAATTTATACTTAGATTTGATTGTATTTCAGTTCTAAATCATTCTATTTACTGATTTTAGTGATTAGAAACTGAATTTAGGGCTTTTAAAGGCTAAACCCTAAATTTGAGCAAAATGACCATTTTGCCCCTACTTAAGGGTTCAAAGATCAAATTTTGATCTAGGGCTTAAATTCTAAAATTTTCTCTTGGAAAGTGTTTCTTACTGTCTAATATAAGATTAGACAGTAACTAAATTAATTTTGAGTGATTATTAAGCCATATGAGATCAAATTAGTGAATTTGACACATAAGGGAAAATTAGGAATTTGGCTAAATAAAAGTTAATTTTTTTTTAGATTATTGTTCTTTACTGCCTAAGCTTTTCATAGAATCTAAATTTGCTAAATTCTGATAAGTATTGGCCAAGTTATGGCTAATACAAGATTTAGGGTTAAAAGGTAATTAAGGGATTCTTAATTATGGGTCAAAAACCTAACTTTGCTAATTAGTATCCAAATTGAGTAAAATCAGTGGTTATGGTTTACAAATAGCCCACTGATCACAATGACATGTGGTAGGCTCAATTTGGATCTAATTTGACTAAGTTATGACCTAATTAGGGCTAAGAGTGGTTAGTGAGTGATTAGCAAAATTAAGCACTTAAACACTAATCAAACCTCACAGATAGATTCTAAGTGACTCTATGAGTCCTCTGAAACTTAAATCACTCAATTTGGATTACTAGATTTGCTAATATTTACTAATCAATATTTAGGGTAATTAGGGGTGATTACCAAATACAACCGTTGGATCTAAAATATTTTTACATATTACTATTAATTAAGTTTTTTTAGTCTAAATTGATATTTAGATCATCCAGTTTGAAGCTCAATTGACCAAGTTATGGTCAATTGAAGTTCTAGGTCTAATTAGGGTAATTAGGGTTAGGTCCTAAATGTGATTAGTCAAATACTAATCCAAACAGCAAAGCTAATACTACTAGAATGATCCTTAGGGTTTTCTGATCACTTTAAGACCCATATTCAATTTGTTTGGGTCAATGGGTATAAAGTTATGATTAAATGAAATTTTGAGACATAAATTTGAACTTAATTAAACCCTAAATATCACTTTGCTAAATACAGGTCCAAATGCAAAATTATTGGCATCATTAAATTCCTCATATTTTTTTGATCAAAATGACCTATAATTTCAATATTTTTGGAGCAGTATATTTAATGATATGAGTAATTATGTGTTCGAATTTTAATTAATTAAATTATGATTTTTACTTAATTCATTAACTACTTAATAGGTTAATGCAAATCGGTGACTGAGATCTCTTCGCAGAGAAAAGGTAGATCACAAGTGCCGAACCAACAATGCCAAAAGGTGGGACCCACCGGATGAACGAGAGCGACGCACGTGGACATCTGCGGACCGTCCTCGGAAAGGCCCGACCCGAACGCAGCTCGACCCAGCGTCGGGCTTCTTCTTCTTGCCCGACGGAAGGGAAGGGTCCTAGGGCACCCCATAGATCGATGTAGGATCTACTTATCGATTTGGGGAACCTACCATTTGAAAGATCAAAGATTGATCTTCAATCCAAGCTAAAAATTGCATCGTTTCAACTTCTCACTGAACCGTTGACATGATGCCCTAAAATATAGGGTTTGGGAATGCGTAAGTTAACCGAGCGATAATTTTGCAATTTGATTAACTTATTTGCTTAATTACCATAATTGCAAACATATAGATACATCATAGAATGAAATTGAAATAATTGCAGATCTTGAATGAAACTCTTGATCGATATTTAGAAGTAGGGTACCTTTGATCGGCCATTTAGACTAGGGTTCTTCACTGCATGCTAAACTTTGATGTTTAGAAGAAGAAGAAATGCTCTAAATAAATCTTAGATAGGATCCTAAGTGACTTCTAAGAGGTGGCTCGATGTCTGGTGGAGCGAGCGAAGGCCGCGCGTCCTTCCTATGCCACGCGCCCTATCGTGGAGAAGACGACACTTGGACCGTCGGATCACGATCAATTGATCGACGGTCCCGATCTGCAACTCACACCTAACGGGTCAGACCCATTAAAATTAACGAATACGGGCCGTGGCATAATATCCAGCCCGATAAGGCATGGCGGGACCCAACAGTTGAATTATTTTAATAATTTAAATATTTATAAATTATTTAAAATTCTTATTTAAGATTGGACTTTTAAATTAGTTCCAAAAAATTCCAAAATTTCACCCATAGCTAATTGATGGGTGAGGAACGCAACGGCACACTCGAATTTTTAATCCGACGAGTATTTATTTATTTAAATTTTCAGGTATCTAAATATTATTAAAATATTTGACGAAAAATCAACGACTTCCAAATGCCTCCAAAATTTCACCCTTAGCTAATTTGGGTGTTCTGAATGCAATGGCAATGTCAGATTTTCAATTTGAGGTCTAGATAAAAAGTAAATTTTCTAGGGTTTGGGATTTTCTAGAATTTCTGATTTGACTCAGTTGACTTCTGGTTTGGCCTAGGTTTCAGAGATGAGTTCTAAATTACTTAATTAGTGACTTAGAACCTTAATTAAGACTTAGATTAATCTTAATTGAGCCAAGTAACAACCTGGGTTATTACAAGGATAGAGTAACTAGAACCATCTAATTCAGTCCTAATCTGTCTGATCCGTTCATTCCTATGATCGGATGATCTGAATCGTAGATTCAAATAAATCAAACCGGCTCTGCCGGTTTCACTTTTCCAGACTGGACCGACCGGTCTGGCCTATCCGTGCACATGCCACCCGCAGTGGTAGGACCCGCCTCTGTGCGGGTTTGTCCATTTCTGCGGACAAATTAAGCACGCGGGACCCACTCTTGGCGCCTCCACCAGTGATGCTCCGCCACGTGGACATGTGGGCCCACTGCATGTCTAATCCTGCAGAAAATAAGAATTTTAAATATTAAATATATATAAATATATATGTATGTATATATATAAATAACTCAAATCTTATAATAAGGATTATATGTTCTAAAGTGCAAGATTATTTATATGTATAAATGTACATATAGTTATATATATATATACACACATATCAAATCAAAATAATAAATGATTTAGCTAATAACAATAACAGAATATATTAATTAAAGTTAAACTAGATTAATTAATTAAAATAGTAAAATAACTATGTATTTAATTAAATCTAATAAATACTTAAACTTTAAACATGCATAACTCCAAAAATACTTATCCAAATCATGCAAATAAATATACCATTGAATTCAGAAAAATATAAGGAAAATTTTGGCACTGTCAATTTACCATTTGAATCAATATTTAACGTAGTGACATTTAAGAGCCTTAAATTGAACCCTAGATATCACAAAACTTCAATTAGTCATAACTTTGCACACACTAATCCAAACCTATTAAATATGGGTCTTAAAATACTCACAAAATTCTAAGGATTAATATGAAAATATTTGCTTTACTGTTTGGATTAGTTTGAGCCTAATCACATTTAGGACCTAACCCTAATTAGCCTAATTTGACCTAGAACTTCAAATGACCATAAGTTGATCATCTTAGCTCCAAAATAGATGATCCAAACAACAATTTAGATTAGCAAAACCTAATCTACAGAGATCTACAAAAATAATTAGGATCTAACGGTTAGATTTGCTAATCACCCCTAATTACCCTAAAACTTGATTAGTGAATATTAGCAAATCTAATTATCCAAATTGGACAATTTAAAATTCAGAAAACTCATAGAGTCCATTAGAATTTAGCTGTATGGTTGGATTAGTGATTGGGTGATTAATTTCACTAATCACTCACTAATCACCCTAAATATTAATTAAGCCATAACTTAGCTAAATGGAGTCCAAATTGAGCCTACCACTAGTCATTAGAATCAGTGGATCAATTGTGACATTCAGCCAATAAAATTATTTAATTTGGACACCAAATGACAAAGTTAGGATTTTTGACCCTTAATTAAGAATCCTTAATTACACTTTAACCCTAAAACTTATTTTGGCTATAACTTAGCCAATACACATCAGAATTTAATAATTTAAGGTTCTATGGAAACCTTAAGGCATAACCTACAGTAAACTAATAGAAAAATGATATGTCATTAGGGTAAATTTACCAATATACCCTTATAGGTTAAATTCCTTAAATTGACCTTGTAAGGCTTAATACTTAACTAAAATTAATGAACTTACTGTGTAAACTCATATTAGACAGTAAGTAATCATTCCACAAAATTAAAATCTAGAATTAAGCCCTAATTCATAAAGATGAAATTTAGACCCTTAAGTAGGGGCAAAATGTCCTTTTGCCCAAATTTAGAGTTTCATATTTCTAAGTCCTAATTTTATCTCTAAATCATAACAAATAGTAATTAAAGTGATTTAGACATTGATTTAGATAATTTTAAGTCTTAAATTAGAAAATTGAAGAACACCCTAAGTTAAAGTCTTAACTAAAACCTAAGTAAATTATAAAAGAAATTTCATTTCCTTTGAACTTCTTTGATCATCCTTTAAGTCTTATAACTTTAGTTAGGATGTGTATCTGAGTGATACTCTTAGTATATAATAGCTTAATTCTTAAGATTAGGATTAGATCATAGGTTATAATTCATCTAATGGGTAGAGTGGGTTACTCATTATGATGAAACCTTGATTTTACTAGTTTATTAGATTTTTCATAATTTATTAATTAATTATTTGATCTTTTAACATTAGAATTAAGATTAGAAATCTATCCTATTGAATTTGACTTAATTCAATAGGATTTGCCTTAACACTTAATCAGTAAGATGGGATTAAGCCCTAGTCCTTTAGGATAGCCTTATGATTAATAATTTAACTTCATTCTTTGAGTTTGATTCTTAATCCTTTAAATCTTGATTTGGCTAATCAAGGTTTATCTGGGGTTTATAAAATAATAAACGTAGGACGATTAATTTGCTTATTTAACCTTGTAGGCGACTTGGATTTATTTATAATCAGGATGTGGCCAATCCTAATTATGTTTAACTTATATGTTCATGATTCTAAGTTACAGACAGTGTAAGAATTTATGATTCTGAATCTCATGTAACTTAGAATAGTTAGAATGATTAAATTAGAAAATAGGTGATATCACAAGGTTTGTGTAGTGCTAAAATTATTTCTTTGATTTGAAATTTGCCATGCTTTTCTTATCATTTAAACTTTTTTACACCTTTGGACATACTTAAATACTTGATACATATTTTATAACATACTTTGAGTTTCATTCACATATCATATACATAATTTTAAAAGAAACATTAATAAACAATATTATACTTGTGGTTTATGTTTTACTTAGCCTGTGACTTAGTATGACTTTACTTTAGAACTACTTTTGCCTAGGGAATTTCCCCTATGGTACTTTACTTTGGCATTGGGATGTTTCTCCTATATGCCCTTTAGAACTTTGTGGATTTTACTTTAGGATCTGGGATGTTTCACCTAGATGCCTCTTTTGATGAACTTTACTTTAATCTAGGATGTTTCTCCTAGATTATCAGTTGGACTTTACTTTTTGGCAGACTAAGTAAGAGTATCTCACACGTGCAAGACTTTGAACTACATTACTTACATTTACATTTCAGACCTTTTACAGTTACTTTACATACTTTCTTTACACTTCAGACTTACTTTACTTTACCATTTCAGTACACTTTTCTTTCTTTCATATTTTTCATTTTCTGCAGTTCCTTTACATTTCAGAACTTTTTGAATGTCAGCCATTTTACTTCCTTGAGAGCATGTTAGGATGCTAGTCTTTATATTTTCAGTACAGTACTTTTACTTATTCTATAACTGGCATGTTAATTTGATCATATTCTTTAGGACCTTTATTTGTACTTAGTAGATTTACCTTGTACTTTACTTATATTGTTTTGCAGCCTGAGTTGAGGTATATTTCTACCTCAATATTTGTTATTCCTTTCTTAGTCGCTTTACCGTTATGCTTGTTTAAATTTCAGTTGTGATATCATTAAAATACATTAAAATTCATTACCTTAGAGTGTACTTAGACATTTTGTCTAATAAGATTTTTATTTTGTTGGCTGGGGCCCTACCATTATGAAACTGATAATAGTAGATTCTGAGCTTTTTGAGGAGATTGAGCCTACACAAGAGCAAATCCAGGAGGAGGTTCAGACTACTGAGGGACCTTAGTTTTCTTACTAGTTTACCTTACCTTTACTTTGTGAGGATGAGAGCATCTTATATTATAGTTCTTTAAACTTTAAATATTTGTAATAATACAGGACTAAATTGTGCTTTACTTTCCTGCATTGTATATATTATGAGCTGAATATCTTTATTTTATAGTATGGATGTTTACTTCAGTTGCTACTTTTCTTCCGCACTTTGATACTTATTAAGTGATTGTTAATCTTTACCTTATTTAGAAAAGCACCTCTTTTTCTTAAGATTGGATTGGAGTCTTAAATTCCAACCTAATGTTAAGTATGAGATGTGCTTAGTGACGACCACTCCTTAAGCCTTATAATTATAAGGGGCAGCCGCCACATATATAGTACAGCATTGGACAGTTTTCACATTGATTTTGGAGCATTTGATATTTTCATTTACTTTCAGTATTCAGTTTTGATGCAGTTGTACGTTGCCTAGTCTTTACAGTTTCAGTTATATAGTGCCTTTACTATTATTTTCTATGGTCGTGTTTACATTACTATCTATTGCATTTACTTTAGAACTGCTAAGTTAATTGCGATGTGTTAGACTTTTTGTCTAATATGGGGTACTTTTGGGATCCAGCAATTTACTAGATCTTGAGCAGCTTATGGAGACAGGGCAGTAGGACTTACAGGAGATCCAGGAGAAGTACGTGGAACCTTAATGGATCAGTCTTCCACCTTTTACTTACTACTTTATTTTCAGTACTTCAAATACACTTTATTTTTTCATCTTTTAAATCAATTTATAATAATTTTGGATGTATTTTACTTTTATTTTCTAAGATGAATGTTTACTATTGCTTATGATGAATGTATTATGGATGTTTTGTTTTAGCTTCCGCACTCTATTATACTACTATACTTAGTATTGTGATGTGATCAACATACTGGAAATGCTGATATATATTGATAAATGTATATTGGATTCATATTTACCTTTTTAAATCCAATGTACATATTAGTGTAATACTTAAGACAAGTATTCTACTCTTATCTTAAGTATTGACTCTCGATCCTACTCTTAGGTACGAGTCAGCAGCCTTCAGTGTGGCTCAGTCTTTTAGCCTATTCGAGGAGATGCTATTATTTTTTGCTCCCTCCCCGAGTAGTGCACCGCTCCACCGTCGATCTATCAGTTATACTTTTTTTGCACGCGATGACGGGGCGGGGCGCTACATCTATCTCTTAAGTTAACATTTAAGGTTTACTTTTGAGTCTTGGATTAAAGTGATCAGATTAGATGAATAAAATTCATTTGATCATAGTCTATTCTACAATCATGGGATGAAATCAAATATATTATTATAGTTAGATCATTTCATAAATCATTATAATTTTATTATCCATCTTATCCTAATAGTCTTATATAAGAGAAAATTAAGGATCTAAAGTTTAAATTCAGATGATTAAATAACATAGATTTAATATTAACCTTGGCACTTCTAATTCTATGATTTAAGATTAATGTCAAATTATATGCATTATTGGAATCATGTCAATTGAATTATCTTTTAATCAAGGATGTTTAAGTTAAGGTGATTAAGGTTTAGGTCTTAATCAAGACATGTTAGGGTTTAACCCCTAGCCTTACCAAAATTAAGATCAATGGTTAATTTAAAAATCAATGACAAATCAATATATTATTAGTGTATTATTGATGTAAAATTTTAAATTTTGATTAAGTATTATTTACTTAATCATGTTCTTAAGATTCTTATATTCAAATATAGTTTAATATCAATTTAAGCACATTTAGGTGTCCAAATAAATGTTAAAGTCCTCTAATATACATCATAATATCATGAAAACATAGAAATATAAATATGACATAAAATGGAAGGTAATTAAGGCTAACCAAATTCTAAATAAAACCAAGGGGTTAGCACTTGATTACAATTCTAAAAGATTTAGGTTTTATGCAATTTGGTTATTAAGATATACCTAATTAATACAAGCATTCAAAGATTCTATTATTTAGCATTTGACACAAAATACTTAAGGCACATAAGAGGTCTTTGCATATGCCATAAAAGGGCAAACTTTCAAAGTTGATTATTACACAAAATTTTATGCAATGCTCAATTTTAACTAAACTAAGTTCAATTTTGATATGATTCAGTGCCACAAGGGTCCTGGGGACCTTAAAGTACAAAAAATGAGAAGTTTTGGCCATTTAATCCAATTCTGTGCACTTTCAAAAAATCTTGGGCGCTACGGTGCGCTGCGGCGCGCTGCAGCATTTGCAGATGCTGCGGTGGAAAACAATGCGGTGACGCGCTGCATTAAAAGCGCTAAGACGCACTACGATGCCCAATTTTTTGAGAGTTGGATGCTACGGCGCGCTGCAGCACAATCAGGATCTGCGGTGCACTGTAGTGGTCTAACTTTCGAAATCACTGTTCAATTAATTTATTTTCTGGTTTCTTATAGTTTTACAGAAATGACACTACAGCTCGCTGTGGTGCGCTGCAGTGGTTTAACTTTTGTGTTACTGTTCAATTAGTTTATTTAATGATTTCATATGATTTTTATTGAAATGATGTTGCAGCCCACTATGGCGTGCTGCAGCAGAAACTATTTGAGTTTCGGGTGCAGTGGCGCGCTGTAGCTCCCGACGGTGATTTATCCTGTGCGAAAACCATGGAGGGTCACATTTTGAGCTCAATTACTCTCAATCCAAAACATTCCATGAGTAGTGCTATATATCTATGGATATATCTTTCCGATACCTTTCCATTGATACCAAAATTGGCACAAATGAATTATCCTAACTATACGAACAATGGAGTTAAAGGTTCATATATACAAAATAAAGGAAAAATAGAGCATGAGATTTTCAAAGTAATATGATGCTTTAATGAACCTTAATAGCTTCCATACACAATCTTGGATTTTTAATGATACAAATAAGCATAATAGCAACATGAAGAAGATAAGGAAGAGGAGCAAATGGGTATACATTAGCCTTGCAAGACGTGGAGAAGAAGACTTGGAAAGCTTAAAGGAGAAACTTCTTCTTCTTCTTCTTCAACACAAGACTTCAGCAATAGAAGGGGAAAGAGGGAGCTTTAGAGCTTTAGCTTTTGCAAAAGGGATGAAAAAGAGCTGAACTCCTTCTTAAAGGAGGAGAAGGAGATGGGGGAGGCGATCAAGAGTTAGGGAGGCAAGGAGGTGGGGGGGGAATGGCCTCAAGTTGCTTGCATAGGAGAAAATGGAGGGATGGCCAGCCGAAAAATGTAAGAGAGGAAAGAGGAAAAATGCAAATTAAGGAATAATTAATTATTATTCATAATTTTTAATTTATTAAAAAATTCAGGTTAAATAAATGCGCTCCGAAAAATCACAAAAATTCACCTCTAGCTAATTTGGTGGTGAGGAATTCGATGGCGAAGTGGAATTTTGATTCCGACGATTATTTAATTACGCTAATTTTCAAGGTATTTAATTGTATTAAGACCTAAATAAATCATATCGGTTATCAAGTACATCCTAGCAGTACCAAGATGCACCAAGACCTAAAGAAAACATTCTGATGGCCTGGAATAAAGAAGAGTGTGGCCGAGTTTGTAGCAAAGTGTCACGCTTATAACTTAGTTAAAGCCGAACACTAAAAGCCAGGAGGACTTCTTCATCCTCTGGCAATTCATGAATGGAAGTGGTTCGATATTTCTATATATTTTTCTATGGGTTTACCTAAATCCAAATCCGGTGCCGATTCAATTTGGGTCATTGTCGATCGACTGACCAAATCAACACATTTCATTCCTATGCGTCAAACTGATTATGCAGAGAAATTAGCAAGGTTGTATATCAAGGAAATTATCAGACTCCATGGAATTCAAAGATTTATTGTATCTGACCGAGGTAGCCATTTCACTTTCAAATTCTGGCAAGCAGTGCATCAAGACTTGGGGACTACTCTAGCCGTGAGCACCGCTTTTCACCATCAAACTGATGGTCAAACAGAAAGAGTCGATCAAATTTTGGAAGATCTTCATCATCTCTGTATTCTGGATTTTGGAGACTTCTAGGAAGATCATATTCCTCTCTTAGAGTTCGCATACAACAACATTTTCAGGCGAGTATCGGTATGGCCTTATATGAAGCTCCGTATGGCCGAAAATGCAGTACTCCTTTAGCATGGTCTGAAATAGGCTGTGTTCAGCTATATGGTTCTGATTTAGTTAAAGAAACTAGTCGTAAGATTCAACTGATCCAACAAAGAATCAAAGCAGCTCAAGATCGCTAGAGTAAGTTTCATGATGCTCATCATCATACTCTGGAATTTGATGTTGGAAATTTAGTGTATCTTAAAGTCAGTCTGATGAAAGGCGTATATCATTTTGGTGTAGCCAGGAAGCTAAGTCCCCGCTACGTTGGACCTTTTGAAATATTAAAAAATATTGGTTCTGCAGCTTATCGATTGGAGTTTCCTGAAGATTTCTCTTTAGTCCATAATATGTTCCACATCTCCTCTCTGTAGAGATGTCTTCGTAACCCATCTCATCTAATTCAACTTCTGGCAGTATCTCTCCAGCCAGATCTTTCTTATGCGAAGGAGCCAAATAAGATCTTAACTCAGGATCAAAAGCAGCTGAGAAATTGCTCAATCCCAATAGTAAGGGTTCAGTGAAGGAATTGCTCTTTAGAAGAATCTACTTGAAAGAAAGAGGTAGATATAAGAAGAAAGTATTCCAGTCTCTTTGAAAATCCAGGTACCCATTAACTTTCTGAATTTTTATTCTTCAAAATTCTGCATATTGCCTTTTCTCTTGAGATGATGTCGAGGACGACATCATTTTAAGTAGGGGAGTCTGTAACAACCCTAGGTTGTTACCTTGCTAATATACATAGCTTAATCAATCTTCAATTTCAATACCATTATTTTTAGAACATCAAATTAAGCCTATCTAGAAAATTTAAAGTCCATTAGACTTCTCTAGGTCCAAAATGGCATATTGATCCGAGCGATTTCAGCTGTAGCACCATCTGATCGATAGATCAAACGGCATCCAAAGGTCTTGCTGCTGTGGACCTTCATCTTCTTCTTGTCCGCACCCGACAGGGAAGATTTCCCAATACTACCAGGTGCCGAGCTTGTCCCCCACTCCCGCATCCACCTCAGCAAATCGTTGCGACCTCCCCCGTCTTGGCAAGGAGCCCCAATTGGGTCTCGTGACCCGGCTGAGCTCAAATTGGAAATTCGAGAGCTCGGCCATGGCCCGATCTCTCAGGTCTCTCCAACCTGAGGCATTACCTCCAGAAGCTTCCTAACCCTCTGCTGAGGCTATAAATAGCCCCAGTACTACTACATTTGATACTTGCTGATCAATTGAGCTATCTGCATCTTCCACAATTATCGTTTATCCGAGCTTGCATAGACAATCCCAAGAGCTCTCGAACCATTGATAGTAGGCTCTTCTAAAGTTCAGGATCCTTTACAGCGTCTGGAGGCTCAGCTAAGGTCAGCCAAACCCTCTCTAAGCCATGTCGAGCTCAACCGAGAAACCAGGTGCCCTCATTTGCAAGTCTTGAGCCAATGAGGTCATACTCATCTCCATTTGATGCGTATGGTTGTGTATTGTCGAATCAAACCTAATGCTATCGTAATTGAGCCGTGAGCTAGCCCCAATCGATCGGGCTAATCCCCTTAAGGATGCCTCGGGTCGAGTAAGACCCCTACGTTCTAGCACACCTATGGCCCTCAAACTAGGGGGCTTCAATCCATCTCACCTCCCTGAATGTGTAGGGATCGAGCCCTGGGTCTAACATGCCTCTGTGTGGAGAATTGTCTCCCCACAATATCCCCATAGCGGGAGCTCTCGGGTGAGTATGGTCTGGCCAATCCAGACCGCTTCACAGAGGGCTCTGGGTCCCCTTCGACGCGCCTGACCACGGTGAACGTGTAGCGATTGTTGATTGGTCGTGCCGTGGTCGAGATGTGACAAAATTGGCCAATTAGAGTTCCCCTAATCAAGTCCTTCCGTCGGGACAAAAGCTCGGGGATGAAGCCCCTGTGCGGGTCGGGCCGACCCGTGACCCGCGCAGTGCGACAGTTCCGGGTCTTCGGGCCCCGGCCGACCCACGTATTTTGAATTCGGACCGAACCCGTTTTAAATAATATCTGAATAATTGGAATTATTTTTGTTATGGAATATAATTCAATTATTATAAAAATACATAATGTATTAATGAAATAACTTTCAATCCACTGGTCCAAACTCTATGATATTATATATCATATGATCAGAAAATCCTCAGGAATAAGAATATGAAATAATATTGAACATCTAATGGCTTGATTTTCTATTTTAACCTATTTATTACAGAACATTTTTAGGATGGATTAGCATCTATACTTAACCAAATTGTATGTTTAGGGTGCCATTAGTTTTCTTATGAATAGTAGGATAAATGTGCTAAGTGAAATATTTTTCTGATCTCTATATTTCAACTTATGCCATAATCTTATTAAATCATGATTAGTGAAAATTAAGGTTTTTAACCACTGGATCTTAGCAAACTTAATCTCTGATTAATTGTATGATAAAATAGAACTTATGTACCAAGTTGTATAAAATTCTGATTGTTATATTTGTAATTATGTGCTAATCCTTTTAAATTTGTTTAGATTTTGATTAGCACTAATTACTTTCTATTTTTTTGAATTTTTATGTTAATATGCTTCATGACAGAAATGTAGATGTATTGAAACCAAGTATATTGAATTATGATGTATAATTTGAATAAACTAAAATGGAGAACTTAAACATCTTAATTAATCTTAAGCAGTCTTAAGACTTTGATCAAGCTATTAAGACTTGATCTAGAGCTGAGATTACCACCAATAATAAATCCCTAATCCACTGATTTGACATTTGACCTATAACTAAACACTTGATCTTAATTTGATATCAGTGGGGGTCAAACCCTAACTTATTTAATTAAGGTCCAAAGTCTTAAACTCAACTAAATTGATTTGATTATAAGATAATGCAACTGACATTATTCCAATAATGCATCTATTTTGGTATTGATCTTAAACATTTGAATTAGATATGTTAAGGTTAATTATCAAACCATTTGATTGAATAATCTGAATCTAAGCTTTGAATCCTTTATTTTCTCTTAAGTAAGACCATTAGCATAAGAAGATTAATAAAATTATATTGATTTGATTAAATGATCTAACTCTAATAATATCCTTGATTTAAATACCATAATCTTAGAATAAGTTATGATCAGATGACTTACTTATTTGATCTGATCACTCTAAATCTAAATGATAAGTAAAACTTAGAGTGTTAGTATTTAGGATTAAGAGTGTGAGATCTTGATTACCTCATCATAAGATCATCTCTAAAATATTTTAAGGACCTAAATCAAATATACATTGAGGTAGGAAGGACCTTTTGCAAACTTATTGAGGTAGACTCTTAGATGATCCCTTTTACCTTAGAAATTGATCTTACTACCGTGTGGTAGAACTCACATAAGCAACTTAGAGTGAACCCTCTCCTTACAGTAGATTCAATATTGTATGATCTTTGATTATATTTCTTTGAGCCTTGTATAGAACTTTCCCATTTAGCATGGAGATTAATAGTTTTGATAAAACCTTGTTGATTAAATAGAGTTGCCCGAACCTAGGTTATTGATTGGTGTAGTATGGTATACCCATAGTACTGGATTATTTCAGTAGTGTTCAGGTATGGTTGAGTCACTCTAAGTAAGATCTATCTTTGGGCTATCCTACGGGCTTAGGAGAATATAATCTTGCATAGAGTAAATCAATCTATCCTAAGAGTGTTATAAATGGGAACTCATTCCTTAGTTTGATTAAAATATAAATCGCCATCAGGTAATACCTCCTAGCAAAGATCGCTTCAATAGGTGTGGATTAAATAAACTAAGTAATTTGAGTTACCTTATTTAAGACACCAAGTGTGCTTGTGAATTGGGTATCTTAATAGCTTAGCTTGAGATAAAAATTTCCATTGGGTGATGCTTTCTATCGAAGATCACTTTGTTAGGGTGGCTTAATCAAACTAAGAGTTAAGGACTACCCTTCTTGGAAACACACTATATATGTGTATATTACCTCCCCTCTGATGATCTATAACTAAAATATCAACTTAAACTAATTTGCATTCTAGAAGCTAGGAGTCAGAATCCTTTTAGCATTATTCTGCATAATGGAGACTTTGAATTCATTATCGATATTCAAGCATTTAAGGATTTTGGATTTAACTCATGTAGAATAGTAGCATGAACATAAGCATGAGTTGGAGCATGATGAATGATTTTAGTAGTGATGTATGAATATCAGTGATGATTTATAGGTTATGAAATGTTGCATACATTGATTGAGGAATTTCAGGATGCATCAGCATCACAGTAAACTGTATTCCCAACTAGATGTATGTGTACATTGGACCGTATAACTCATACCCTTTTAGTGATGGTTATGTTACTCATCTGCGGCATACCGTGTGGTGGCATATTTGGATGCATGATTTCAGTGACATATAGTACAGCATTGAACATTATTACATTGGCTTATGAGCATTTGATATTTTTACTTATTTTCAGTATTCAAATTTCAGTTCAGTTTTACGTTGTACAAGCTTTACAGTTTCAGTTACTTAGTGCCTTTTTTTTAGCTTTTTTACATCTTTCTTTACTTTACTATTCACTTTTATTTACTTTAGTACTACTTAGTTTAGTTGCGTTTGTTAGACTTCTTGTCTAACACGGGGTACTTTTGGAATCCGATAATTTGCTAGATACCGAGTAGCTTGTTGAGGCAAGACCAGAGGACTTATAGGAGATCCAGGGGGAGTACGTGGAGTCTTAGTGTACCTATCTTCTACCTTTTACTTTACTGCTTTAGTACTTCAGATAGACTTTACTTTTGTGTGATTTAAATCTGTTTGTAATAATTCTAAATGTGTTTTACTTTTATTTTTTGAGATGAATATTTACTACTGCTCTATGATGAATGTATTCTGGATGTTTTGCTTTAACTTCCGCACTATGTTATTTTACTATTATACTTAGTATTGTGATGTGATCAGCATACTAGGAATGCTGATATATTGATAACGGATATTGAATTCATATTTACCTCTTTAAATCCAATGTATGTATTCATCTAATACTTAAGGCAAGTGTCCTATACTTATCTTAAGTATTGACTCTCGATACTACTCTTGGGTTCGAGTCAGCAACCATTCCATTTCAGAAGTATTCAGGAAGATGGGTTGTTGCTATTTCTTCCCGGGTAGTGCATCGCTCTGCCGCCGATCTGATTATATTTGTAACCTTTACGCGCGGCGATGGGGTGGGGCGCTACAGTTAGTATTAGAGAAGTATCATAAAGTGTCAGATAAGGAGTTTGTTCTTATCTACTTTATGATCTATTTTCTGTATCAGGTCAAGATCACGAGTTACTAAGTGTAATGAAAAGCAAACATCCAAACATTCATTAAGTTATCTTAGAAAAGAAAGGGTTTACTATGTCTAGGATTATGACACCCTAAGAATTTAATGCACACAATAATTTGATTGAAACTATGAATTTTTAATACCAAAAAGGGCATCTTAGAACTTGAACAAATGTTGAAAGTAATGATAAAATATGAATGAAATACTTATAAGTTGAGTTATTTTAGGAATGGAATACTCGCAGTCAGCATTTTGGTTTTACCTTAGGAGGTTTGACGACTGCTGGATAGATGACCTCCAAGATGGCCAGATCCACGGAAGGGTTGTCGATGGAGTGTCACCTCGAGGAGTTGAGGTGCTAGATAAAATCCTTATCAATTCATCCTTTGGAGGCACTAGTCTTTCAGCACTCGTCAAAGAGTGGCTGGATCGTGTTACTACTGCACTTCGAGAGACAGCCCGTCCCGAGAAGTATCGTCTAGAGATTGTAGATATCCTACTGAGGGGATCAGCAAGTCATTGGTGGTATTGGGTTTATAGGAGATTAGCTCAAAGGAGCCACATAGTCACATATGATGACTTCTGCACTGCATTTTGGGTAGAGTATTGTAATTAAGATTTCAGAGATCTTATTATATCATTTTCTTTATCTCAGTTATATGTTGTATGGATCCATGTATCTTCTCTTTTGAGAAAGAAATGAATGAATGAAATTATAGTAAAAATTTTATGTTTCTAAATTCATACTTGCATTTACAATCATGAATCCTGGCTCTCCATCTGCTCCTACTCCAATTAAGAATACGGTCACGTCGTCAAGCGGACCTGGAGAGTCCAACCCTATGGCTAGTTTAGTAAAGGCCCAAATTGATAGCAATGCGCAACAGGCGCAAGAGACACATGCTCTTATCATCTCTGTTAGACAACAACCTACACCCCAGTCAAGGTTCTCATCGTCTTCCCACTATACGGGTGATGGAATCATGTACACTTTTCATCATCTCCAAACTCCTACGTTTAATGGAGCGCTGAATCTTATGGACACAGTAAACTGGTTTAAGATGGCCTAGAAGAATCTAGCCAGTATTAAGTGCCCTAAATCTGAAGCCATCCTCTTAGTAACTCATCTATTTCAAGAAGAAGCTGAATACTGGTGGGAGAACAAGCGGAACAACAAATTCGCTGATTTTGAAATAGAAGATATTCCTTGGAACATGTTCTTATAAGCATTCCGAGAAGCATTCAACCAAGCCTCATCTCAAGTAACTCTGGAGGATGAGCTCCTCCATCTCACTTAAGGCAATAATTATGTGTTCGACTACAAACAGGTATTTCAGAGATTGTCACGCTTCGTCTCGGATCTAGTTAGAATGGAAGCATCCATATGCCACTATTTCCTGAAGGGTCTGAGAGACTCTATTAAAGCCCACTTGGTATCCCGTCAGATCGAGACTCTGACCAAATTGATCGAAGCTGCTCATCTTTAAGAAGGATTCCAAGGTCAACTGGACTAAAAAAGAAAAACAATAGTTATGCAGCCAAGGAAAGAATGCTTTGGTCATCATAAAATGGCAAAAGTCTATAAAATGGAAACTGAACAATCCCAATCCTAGAACTTCGAGTGTAAATGATTTCATCTGTATGGAAAGTGCTACCACTTCAGTATGGTATGCTTTACTTGTGGTTGTAGCAGCCACTATTATTTTTACTGTAATGAGAAGAACACAATCGACTGGGTGCCCATCAATCACTCCCGTCATAAACAAGTATTCCGAGCACAACCAAGGAATAGCTGAGAGCCTGCTCCTACAATAATGCCAGCTACTACTACGAACTCTAAAACAATTATACTGACACAAAAGCTGAGCTATGATTATCAGGGTCAAAGGCCTCAGAACAAACAAAATGCAGCTTCTATAAGAGTAAATATGCTAACACCCGCCTCTGCTCATGAGGACAACGATGTAGTGTTAAGTACGCCTTAAATTAATTTTTATTCAGTTCTTACTGTTTCAGTAATCTGTCTTTACCACTTCAGTACTTTCAAATGTTTGAGTAGCTATTCTTATTAAGTTATTATAATCATAGGCACCTTATCAATAAATGATAGATCTTGTAACATTCTGTTCGACACGGGAGCGAGCCATTCCTTTGTGTCAAAAAATTTGGCTACAACTCTTAAGCTACCAACCTATCAATTAGCAAACTTGTTGAGCATCGGGTTGCCTTCTAGAGCCCGTATGTAGTCCCAGCAATTCTGCAACATAGATATTCCTACTGGTGAACAAAATTATGGAGCTAAATTAATTGTATTGCCAATCACAAACTTTGATATAATCCTAGGCATGAATTGGTTAAGTGAACATGGTGCTTCCATAAATTTCCAAAAGAAGAAAATAACTTTGGGCAATGGAAGTAAAGCAAAATTGTTCGTTGGAAGATTTAGCACCCAAGCATCATTGATCAATGCAATAACAGCAGAAAGGCTAGTCAGGAAGGGATGCAATGTGCAGCTCGTAACAATGTTGGGAGAGAAGAAAGAAGTCCTGCCTATTTCTGTGAATCATATAGTTCATGAGTTTCCTGATAATTTCCCTGAAGACCTACACGGTCTTCCTCCCGTTAGAGAAGTATAATTTCCTATGGAATTAATTCCCGATACACAACCACTGTCAAAGGTTCCGTATCGTATGGCACCAAAAGAACTTCAAGAATTGAATAAACAACTTCAAGACCTGTTGGAAAAATGTCTTATTCATTCAAGTTCATCCCCTTGGGGAGCGCCAATTTTATTCCTTAAAAAGAAAGATGGATCGATGAGAATGTGCATCGATTATAGGAAACTAAATAAGGTAACTATCAAGAACAAATACCCTTTACCTCATATCGATGGCCTATTCGATTAGTTATCTGGAGCTAAATTTCTCTCAAAGATAGACTTCTGGTCTGGATATCACCAATTGCAAGTTAAAGATCCAGATATTGAGAAAATAGCATTTAGGACCTGCTATGAACATTATGAATTTTTGGTAATGTCCTTTGGCTTAACAAATGCATCGTCCATTTTTATGGATTTAATGCAAAGCATGCTGTAAGCGTATTTAGATAAATGTGTCATCGTCTTCATCGATGATATCCTGATTTATTCGAAAAGTAAAATGGATTATGAAGACAATCTGCGATTAGTATTAGAAGAGCTTCGAAGTCATGAATTATATGCTAAGTATTCCAAATGTGAATTCTGGCTTGACTCAGTAACTTTCTTGGGTCATGTCGTGGATTCTCAAGGGATCAAAGTTGATTAAAATAAAGTGAGCGCAGCTCAAAATTGGTCACAACCAAAATCTGTGACCGATATCAAAAGTTTCCTGGGACTAGCAGGCTACTATAGAAAATTTGTCAAAGGTTTCTCACAAATTGTGTCTCCTCTCATGAAGTTAATGCAGAAAGCAGTACCATTTTTTTGGAGTCCAGAGTGTGAGAAAGTATTCCAATCATTAAAAGATGCTCTTTCCTCTACACCAATTCTAGCCTTACCTAAAGAAGACCTTAAATACTAGGTCTATACTGATGCATCTGGCATAGGTTTGGGATGTGTGCTAATACAGGAAGGAAAAGTTATAGCCTATACATCTCGTCAGTTAAAACCACATGAAAAGAACTATCTTATCCATGATCTCGAATTAGCAGCCGTAATTTTTGCTCTGAAAATCTGTCGTCATTATCTTTATGGCATCCAGTGTTCCATATTCAACCATTATCGGAGCTTAAAGTACATCTTCACCTAGCGTGAGTTAAACTATCGACAACGAAGATGGCTTGAGTTAATAAGTGATTATGATTTAAGCATCCAGTGTCTATCAGGAAAAGTGAACATTGTAGTAGATGCACTCAGTCGTCATGCTACTCTATCTTCCATGATATTATCAAGTTCTCTAGAAGAAGAATTCCAAAAGCTCAAAATAAGGCCAGTGCATGGTGCTATGTTGAGCACCCTGATATCCATGACTTCGGTTGAGCCCACATTTCATTGCGATGTTTACATCTCTCAAACCAAGAATGAAGACTATCTGAAGTTTAAAGTAGACATTGAAAGTGGTCGTCACTTTGATCTTTAGCTTTGAGGTAACGTAATATATCAAGGAGATCGTCTGTGGATTCCCAAATCCATGCATCAAAAGGTTCTAGTAGAAAGCCACAATTCTAGTTATTAAGTAATCCTGGCAGAACCAAGATGTATCAAGACCTAAAGAAATCATTATAGTGGCCTAGAATGAAGAAGAGTGTGGCCAAGTTTGTAGCAAAGTGTCACGCTTGTAACTTAGTTAAAGCCGAACACCAAAAGCCTAGAGGACTTCTTCATCCTCTAGCAATTCTTGAATGGAAGTGGTTCAATATTTTTATAGATTTTGTTATGGGTTTACCTAAATCCAGATTCGGTGCCAATTCAATTTGGGTCATTATCGATCGATTGACCAATTCAGCACATTTCATTCCAATGCATCAAACCAATTCTATGGAGAAATTAGCAAAGCAGTAAATCAAGGAGATTATCATGCTCCATGGAATTCCCAGATCTATCGTATCTGATCGAGATAGCCATTTCACTTCTAAATTATGCCAAGCAATGCATCAAGACTTGGGGACTACTCTAGCCATGAGCACCGCTTTTCACCCTCAGACCGATGGTCAAACAAAAAGAGTCAATCAAGTATTGGAATATCTTCTTCGTCTCTACATTCTGGATTTTGGAGGCTTCTGGGAAGATCATATTCCTCTCGTAGAGTTCGCATACAACAACAGTATTCATGCAAGTTTTGGCATGGCTCCATATGAAGCTTTGTATGGCAAGAAATGCAGTACTCCATTAGCATGGTCTGAAATAGGCTGTGTTCAGCTATATGGTTCTGATTTAGTTTAAGAAACTAATCGTAAGATTCAACTGATCCAGCAAAGAATCAAAGCAGCTCAAGATCGCTAGAGTAAGTTTCATGATGCTCATCATCCTACTCTGGAATTTGATGTTGGAAATTTTGTGTATCTTAAAGTCAGTCTGATGAAAGGTGTGTATTGTTTTGGTATGGCTGGGAAGCTAAGTCCCCGCTACGTCGGACCTTTTGAAATATTAGAAAAGATTGGTTCTGTAGCTTATCGATTAAAGCTTCCTGAAGATTTCTCTACAGTCCATAATGTGTTCAACATCTCCTCTCTGCGGAGATATCTTCGCAACCCATCTCATCTAATTCAACTTCCAGCCAGATCTTTCTTATGCGGAGGAGCCAATTAAGATCTTAGCTCAGGATCAAAAGCAACTGAGAAATCGCTCAATCCCAATGGTAAAAGTTCAGTAGAGGAATCGCTCTTTAGAAGAATCTACTTGGGAGAAAGAGGAGAATATAAGAAGAAAGTATCCCAGTCTCTTTGAAAATCCAGGTACCCATTAACTTTCTGAATTTTTATTCTTAAAAATTCTGCATATTGTCATCTCTCTTGAGATGATGTCGAGAACGACATCATTTTTAAGTGGGGGAGTCTGTAATAACCCTAGATTGTTACCCTGCTAATATACATAGCTTAATCAATCTTCAATTTCAATACCATTATTTTTAGAACATCAAATTAAGTCTATCTAGAAAATTTGAAATCCATTAGACTTCTCTAGGTCCAAAATGGCATTTTGATTAATATATATGTCCTAGATTAGACCTAAAATATTTTGAGCTCAGAATTAAAATCTGATTGTATTTTTGAATTCCTTATCCCCAAATTAGCTAGGGGTAAAAGTTTGGTGTAATTTGAAAATCATTTAGGCCATAATTCACATTTAATTAAATTGGTCTAATTGCATAAAAGGGTTCCTAACTTTTCTAAATTGCAAATATACCCTATAAACTAATTTAACAGCCAGTATCCGTTGTACAAACTGCGGGCGATCCACTGTGGAGTCCGGGTCACGCGACAGTGGAGTCCTACTGATCTCACCATCGAGCCTTTAGATCCCACAGTTCAGATTTAATTATGCTGGATAGCGGATCCTATCGTTAGATGAAACCGTGAAACCTATGGCCAGGATCACTCCCGCGATCGGCCGTTAGGATCTAAGTGATCTCAGCCGTAGTGCCATCTGATCGATAGATCAGACGGCATTCGAAGGTCCCGCTACTATGGACCTTCGTCTTCCTCTTGCCCGCGCCAGACAGGGAAGATCCCCCCCGTACTGCCAGGTGCCGAGCCTGTCCCCGACTCCCGCATCCATCTCAGTAGACCGTTGTGACCTCCCCCATCTTGGCAAGGAGCCCCAATTGAGTCCCGTGACCCAGCCGAGCTCGAATTGGAAATTCGAGAGCTCGGCCATGGCCCGATCTCATAGGTCTCTCTAGCCCAAGGCATTACCTCCAGAAGCTTTCCAACCCTTTGTTGAGGCTATAAATAGCCCTAGCATTGCTCCATTTGATCCTTGCTGATCAATTGAGCTCTCTACATCTTTCGCCATTACCATCTGTCCGAGCTTGCGTAGGCGATCTCAGGAGCTCTCGAACCACTGATAGTAGGCTCTCCTGAAGTTCAGGATCCTTTACAGCATTTGGAGGCTCAGCTAAGGTTAGTCGAACCCTCTGCGAGCTGTGCCGAGCTCAACCGAGAAACTGGGTACCCTCGTTTGTAAGTCTTGAGCCAATGAGGCTCAGACTCATCTCCATTTGATGCGTATTGTTATGTATTATCGAATCAAACCTAATGCTATCGTAATTGAGCTGTGAGCAAGTCCAGATTGATCGAATCGATCGATCGGGCTAAGCCCCTTAAGGATGCCTCTGGTTGAGTAAGACCCTGACCTTCTAGCACACCTCTGGCCCTCAAACCGGGGGGCTTCAATCCATCTCACCTCCCTGAAGGTGTAGGGATCGAGCCCTGGTTCTAGCATGGCCTCTGTGGGGAGAATTGTCTCCCCATGGTAGCCCCTCATAGCGGGAGCTCTCGGGTGAGTAGGGTCTGGCCAATCCAGACCGCCTCACAGAGGGCTTTGGGTCCCCTTCGACGCACCTAACCGCGGTGAACGTGTAGCGATGATCAGTTGGTCGTGCCGTGGTCGGGATGTGCCGGAATTGGCAATTAGGGTTCCCCTAATTGGGTCCTTTTGTTGGGATGAAGACTCAAGGATGAAGCCCCTGTGCGAGTCGGGTCCAACCGTGACCCGCGCGGTGCGACAGTTTCGGGTCTTCGAGCCCCGGCCGACCCGCGTGTTTTGAATTCGGGCCAAACCCATTTCAAATAATATCTGAATAATTGGAATTATTTTCCTTAAGGAAAATAATTCAATTATTCCAATCATAGGGATTTAATTAAATAAAATACAGAATATATTAATGAAATAACTTTTAATCCACTGGTCCAAACCCTATGATATTATATATCAATTGATCAGAAAATCCTCAGGAATAAGAATATAAAATAATATTGAACATCTAATGGCTTGATTTTCTATTTCAACATAATTATTGCAGAACTTGATTAGGATGGATTAGCATTTATACTTAACCAAATTGCATGTTTAGGGTGCTATTAGTTTTCTTATGAAGAGTAGGATGAATGTGCTAAGTGAATTATTTTTCTAATCTCTGTATTTCAACTTATGCCCTAATCTTGTTGAACCATGATTAGTGAATATTAGGGTTTTTAACCATTGAATCTTAGTAAACTTAGTCTCTAATTAATTGTATGATAAAATAGAACTTATGTATTAAGTTATATGAAATTCTGATGGTTATATTTGTAATTATGTGATAATTCTTTTGAATTGCTTTAGGATTTGATTAGCACTAATTACTTTCTATTTTATGAATTTTTCTATTTATATGCTTCATGACAGTGAGGTAGATGTATTGAAACTAAGTATACTGAATTATGATGTATAATTTGAATAAACCTAAAATGGAGAACATAAACATCTTAATTAATCTTAAGAAGTTTTAAGACTTTGATCAAGCTATTAAGACTTGATCTAGGGCTGCGATTGCCACCAATAATGATTCATAATCCACTGATTTGACATTTGACCTATAACTAAACACTTGATCTTAATTAGATATGGGTGGGGGTCAAACCCTAACTTATTTAATTAAGGTCCAAAGTCTTAAACTCAATTAAATTAATTTGATTATAAGATAATGCACCTGACATTATTCCAATAATGCATCTATTTTTGTATTGATCTTAAGCATTTGAATTAGAGATGTTAAGGTTAATAATCAAACCATGTGATTGAATAATCTAAATCTAAGCTTTGAATCCTTGATTTTCTCTTAAGTAAGACCATTAGCATAAGAAGACTAATAAAATTGTATTGGTTTGATAAAGTGATCTAACTCTAATAACATCCTTGATTTAAATCCCATAATCTTCAAATAAGTTATGATCAGATGACTTACTCATCTGATCTAATCACTCTAAATCTAAATGATAAGTAAAACCTAGAGTGTTAGTATTTAGAATTAAGAGTGTGAGATCTTAAGTACCTCACCATAATATCATCTCTGAAATATTTTAAAGACCTAAATTAAATATACATTAAGGTAGGAATGAGCTTTTGCAAACTTATTGAGGTAGACTCTTAGATGATCCCTTTTACCTTAGAAATTTATCTTACTACCTTGTGGTAGAACTCACCTAAGAAATTTAGAGTGAACCCTCTGCTTATGGTAGAATAGATATTGTGTGATCTTTGATTATATTTCTTGGAGGCTTGTATAGGACTTTCCCATTTAGCATGGAGATTAATAGTTTTGATAAAACCTTGTTGATTAAATAGAGTTGCCCGAATTTTAAGTTATTGATTGGTGTAGTATGGTATACCCATAGTAGTGGATTATTTTAATAGTGTTCAGGAATGGTTGAGTCACTCTAAGTAAGATTTATCTTTATGCTATCCTGCGGACTTAGGCGGATATAATCTCACTTAGAGTAAATTAATCCATCCTAAGAGTGTTATAAATGGGAACTCATTCCTTAGTTTGATTAAAATACAAATCACCATCGGGTGATGCCTCCTAACAAACATCACTTCAATAGGTGTGGCTTATACAAACTATGTAATTCGAGTCACCTTCTTTAAGACACTAAGTGTGCTTGTGAATTGGGTATCTTAATAGCTTAGCTTGAGATAAAAATTACCATCGGGTGATGCCTCCTATCAAAGATCACTTCATTAGGGTGGCTTAATCAAACTAAGAGTTAAGGACTACCCTTCTTGGAAACACACTATATATGTGTATATTACCTCCCGTCTGATGATCTATCAACTTTAACCAATTTGCATTCTAGAAGCTAGGAGTC
Source organism: Gastrodia elata (assembly GCA_016760335.1). NCBI lineage: Eukaryota > Viridiplantae > Streptophyta > Magnoliopsida > Asparagales > Orchidaceae > Gastrodia > Gastrodia elata. The sequence continues at coordinate 20,975,866 of CM028669.1, forward strand.
AGAATCCTTTTCGCAAGATTCTGCATATTGGAGACTTTTAATTCATTATCGATATTCAAGCATTTATGGATTTTGGATTTAACTAATGTAGAATAGAAGCATGAACATAAGCATGAGTTAGAGCATGAAGAATGATTTTAGTAGTGATGTATAAATATCAGTGATAATTTATGGGTTACAAAATATTGCATACATTGACTAGAGAATTTTAGGATGCATCAGCATCACAGTAAACTATATTTCCAACTAGATGTATGTGTACATTGGACCATACAACTCATAACCTTTCAGTGATAGTTTTCTTACTCGTCTGTGTAATACTGTGTTGTGGCACATTTGGATGCATGATTTCAGTGACATATAGTACAACATTGAACATTGTTACATTGGTTTATGAGCATTTGATGTTTTTGCTTATTTTCAGTATTCAGATTTCAGTTCAGTTTTACATTGTACAGTCCTTACAATTTCAATTAGTTAGTGACCCTTTCTTAGCTTTTCTACAGCTTTCTTTACTTTACTGTTCACTTGTATTTACTTTCGTATTGCTTAGTTTAGTTATGTGTGTTAGACTTCTTATTTAACACGGGGTACTTTTGGGATCCTGCAATTTGCTAGATCCTGAGCAGCTTGTTGAGGCAGGACCGGAGGAGTTACAGGAGATCCAGGAGGAGTACATGGAGCCTTAGTGAACCTATCTTCTACCTTTTACTTTATTGCTTTAGTACTTTAAATAAACTTTACTTTTGTATCATTTGATTCAGTTTGTAATAATTTTGGATGTATTTTATTTTTATTTTTCTGAGATGAATATTTACTACTGCTCTGTGATGAATGTATTCTAGATGTTTTGCTTTTTCTTCTGCACTCTATTATTCTACTATTATACTTAGTACTATGATCAGCATACTAGGAATGCTGATATATTGATAGTATATATCGGATTCATATTTACCTTTTTTAAATCCAATGTATGTATTCGTCTAATACTTAAGGCAAATGTTCTATACTTATCTTAACTATTGACTCTTGATCCTACTCTTGTGTTCGAGTCAACAGCCCTTCCATTTCAGCAGTATTCGGGAAGATGGGTTTTTGTTATTTCTTCCCGGGTGTGCACTGCTCCGCCGCCGATTTGATTATATTTGTAACTTTTGCGCGCGGCGACGGGGCAGGGTGCTACATCTTCAGGGATTGATTATAATGAACAGATGAACTTAATAGAATGACAATTAAGATACAATTAAGCTAAAATTAAGCTGAGTAATAACCTTGGATTGTTACATCATGTGCTATCCCAAGGGATAGACAAATACAATCCCGTTAGAGCAAATCTTAGTTTGTCCGACCTTCAGAGGAACTAGTCTCCTTGTTCTAGCCAAAGAGTGGTTAGATCATAAGACCACTGCTTTTTGAGAGACTACTTGTTACGATGACTACCATCTCCAGATTATCGAACTTTTTCTTGGAGGTTCTACCGATAGATGGTGGTACTGGACATATAGAAGATTAGCTAGGAAAACATTCAATGATATTTGTGCTGCCTTTAGGGTAGAGTATTATAGCTGATGTCTTTTGATTTCATATCATATATTGCTTTCGCATTAGTTTATCTTTTTGTCTACCTATATAACTTCTCTTTTGAGAAAATGATGGTTGAGAGAGATAGTGAATATTTATTTTATTCGCTAAATTCATGCTTTATTACAGTCATGAATCCAGTATCTCCTTCAGCTCATACCCCGATTAAGAATGAGGTTTCATCATCTGACGGACCCAAGGAAACAAATTCAATGGATAATCTGATAAGAGCACTAATAAAAAGCAATGTGCAGTAGATGCAAGAAACTCGTGCTCTAATTTTATCTGCTCATCAACAATTTGTACCATAATAAGGATTTTCATCATCCTTATATTTCACAGGAGATGGGATCCTAGACAGCTTCCTATGTCTTAGGACACCCACATTTAACGGAGTGCTAAATTTAATAGATTATGTGAACTGGCTCAAGATAACTGAAAAGAACCTAGCCAGCATTAAATGCCCAAATTTAGAAGCTATTCTCTTGGTCACCCACCTATTTCAAGAGGAAGCAGAGTACTGGTGAGAGAATGAACAAAATAGAAAGTTTGCTAAATACGAGTTAAGAGATATCCCATGAGATATGTTCTTGGAAGCATTCCGTGAAGCATTCATTCCAGCATCGGTACAGGCAATACTGGAGGATGAACTCCTCCACCTCATTCAAGGGAACAAATTCATATTTGACTATGAACAAAGTTCTGAAGACTGTCGCATTTTCTTCCGAACTTGGTTAGAACTGAGGCGGCTAGATGGCGGCTAGGTGCCGTCGATTCTTGAAAGGACTAAGGGACTCTATAAAAGCTCATCATGTGTCCCGCCAAATCAAAAATTTGGCAGAATTGATCGAGGTGGCTCACCTCCAAGAAGAATTTAAATGCCAAATGAACCGTAAGCGTAAGGCTGCATTTGTGCAATTCAGTGCCCAGGCATTAGTGTCGTGGAGGATATATATATATATATATTTGATCCTTAAGATGATGATATTTTCTAGGTGTTTGATCCTGGATGATGATATGATATATTTTCAATGAACTTGTTGATCCAGGAATTAGTATCATAGATGCTTCAGAAAATTTATATTAAGGCTAGATGAGTCACCATTTTTTTATTATAATAGGTCTAAGTAGGCATAAGTCCAATAATGAGATAGCATTTTCTTTATATATATATTAAGTTTGGTATTGTTCAGCATTTATGCAACATTTTTATATATTTGCTGCATTTCTAGCAATTTTAAATATTTATATGTTCAATAATTTTTGTTCCAAATGAAAGTATGTTAGGATGTTAGTTTTACTTCAGCCTTATTCATATTTCATATTATTCATTAAACTAGCATGAGTAGATATGATCATATTTACTTAGAATGTTTCTTACACTTAATAGCTTTCATATATACATTGCTTAACCCTTTTTGCTATTTTGAGGATGAGGTATGTTGTTTACCTCATATTTTGATTAAAGTTATAATTGAATAATTATAGCTTTTATCCTTTTTCTTTTGATTGTTTTGTTGCTTTTAAAATGCTTAGGTTGTTTGTGATATCATAAAATATAAATAATATTAGCCTAAAATGTACTTAGACAATATATCTAACTAGTGTTTTTCTCTTTTTTTTATCGAGGCCCTATCATTGTGAAACTGATAATGACAGCTTCTAATCATTTGGAGGAGTTAGTGCCTAAGGAGGAGCAGTTCCAGGATGAGGATTTTCTTGGAGCTGGAGAGCCATAGTTTCGGTTGCTTTTATTTTAAGTGAGGATGAGAGTTCTTTCTTTCTGCTTATATTTTAATTTAAAAGTGTAATAATATATATAATTATGTATTTTCCCTTACTACTACTTTATTCTGAGCTGGATGTTATTTTATCTTATATTATGGATGCTTTGATGTTAAAATTTGATATTCTTTTCTTCCGCACTCTGATATTCATATATGCTCATTTAGTGAATGTTTTAGTTGTTATATATATCACATATCCTTCCCTTATTAGTGGGTTAGGGATGAAAATCTAATCTAATGATAAGTGAAGGAATACTCCGTGATGACCACCACTTAATCTTAGTTGATTAAGTGGCGACTGTGTTGTAACAACCCTAGTATTGTTACCTGTCAATTAATGACCTAACTGACTCTAATTTTTTTTAGTTAGTTTTATAATAGTATTAGGAGCCTCCATTTTAATTTTCGTGCGATTTGGAGATCGTTTGGCAATTTCCAACATTTCTTGGTTTTCTGATAATTCTGAGAAAATTTAAAGTTTAAGTTCTTACTTGATTCATTCCTCTCCTTTTTGAACCTCTTGCACTGTTCTTTACACCATCATGGATTATTAGGCTAAGGCAGCATGTATAAGACTTTTACTTTTTGAATGAGATTCATTGTAGACCTTCATCCTTTACTGGCTAGAAAAGTTAGGGCCTACTTGATTGTGTCAAGGAGATTCTCTCAAGATAGAGAAAACTAAGCTCAAATAGGGAATAGAAAAATATCCATTAATTTGTAATGTTCAATGCTTTGAGTAAAACCTCGAATCATCATCTCGAGAATGCCCTATTTTTGCTATCGCCTGAAGGAGATGAAGGCTACAATTCATCAGCCTCTGCTATTAAACCGGACGGTTCGACATAGTCAAACCGCACCGTAAGTCGTTGGGTCACATGGCATTTTCTATCGCCCAAGTTTTGCTTAATATCTGATTAAACCATGGATTAAGAAAATTAATGATACATTAATTAAGTTAAAATTCATTTAATTAATTTATATAAAAACCTAATTTCATTTCTCTCATAACTCTCAATTTACTTAACTAATATATACAAAATTATATATCATTTTGTTCACAAAAATGTGTAGATTAATAATATGCAATTTAATTTCTATTTTAATAAATATTTTAATTAGTCAATATTTAAGATTTATTAATTAATTATAAATTAAGTTTAACATTTTATGTGACCTAATTTGATCATTTAATGTCCAAATTAAATGATCAAATAGTCCATTTCACTTACAAAAATGTGAGGAACAATAATATGAAATCAAATTTAACATTTGAACCCTAGTTTTTGTAGTCACTTTTTAACCCTAATTAGGAGTCACAAAAACCCTAATTTTCCAATGTTATCCAAATTTGACATACTTAGTGTCATTTTTCTCCTTATAATATAAGGATTTTAATTATACGCATGTTAATTCCATTCGATAACAATTAGTGATTTTAAGTTGTTGACTCTTAATTAAGTGTTATTGTGATGAATTAGATTTTTCTTAAGTGTATGTTTTAGGTATTTTAAAACCTTAGATTTGCTAATATATCACATTTATTATTCCCCATGTCAATTTATGATACTTATGTTTGAGCTTAGTTCTCATTATTCTAGATATTGAATCAATTGCAAAGTGCTTGATTTATCTTTCAAACTTAAGATAGAAACCCTAGGATTGATTTACAACATGAATTATAGTTGATCCATAGATCTATTAGTTACACCCATTAAGAGTGGTTAGCCTTAATTCCTTTGTAATTGTAGATTATTAAATCAACTACGATTAGCCTTTAGTAACTAGATTAGAGCCTAGTTTATTCATCATAATCCTTAAAGTCATTGCTTGAATTCATTAAGAGTTATTAATATAAATCCTAATTTACTTAGAATAGTTTATGAATCCTATTGATTACCTTAACCTTTAATTGTTAGGAAACATAGAACTTGTAGTTCTAAATCCCTTCATTCCCTTACTTTAAACCTTTCATTTTTATTATGACCTAGCTAGATTAGTATTTGATTTGGATAGAATCTTCAAGTTACAACCTAGCTAGTGAGCTTTAGTGAATTAAACCTTAACTTTTAATTCCTGTAATTAATAATTTCATAATCTCAATCCTTCCCTACTAATCACCTAAACCATGATTTAGTTATTATAATTGAATCTTATAGTTTATGACTATAATAGAACTAGTTTTCATGTGTATGGTTATACATATAAATTATTTTATCATATCATAATAAATGAATTGAAACTATTATTTTAAAAACCCCAACTACTACTATTATTTTTAATTAACTTGAGATCAATATCTCAAAATTAATTAGGAGCTCAATTTGCTCCAATCATTAAGTAAATTATTAAAATTAGACAACTTTGGATATTACTTAGTTGCAATTATTGAATTTTCTTTAAATGCTTGCTTAGCTTTGAGCCTTAATCATTTGATTCATTCATATAAGATATTGTGCATGAATAAAACTTTTATATTAAATTATTTAGGGGTTGATAACTGTGGTACTCAAGGGCAGGCTAAATTGGAGAGATAAGAAGACCTCATATTCTCAGAGGGTGAATATGAGTGTTTGTTGTATTTGAAACCCCGTTTTCCTTTACCGGTTAGGCAGACATGCTTAACTCCTTGCTTCATTCTGTAAGTCCCTACAGAATGAGAAATTTTATTAAATAACTTCAATTAACTAATATATGAGTTCTCAGACAATCTTATTGATTGTGTAGACTCATCATAGCTTTTTAGCTATGTTACCTTACATAGTCCTAAGCTATGCATTTCTTAGACCAAGAGGTTAAGATTTTTCTTTCAATTTCTATGCTATTTATTTTCATATTTAGTACTATACTTTACTTATTTATTGTTTACTTAGATTATAGTGAATGTTGTTATAATTTCATTTTACATACTTCACTGTTTCTTTTATTGACTTAGTATAAATTCATTGAACATACACATGTTATGTTTATTTTACTTTCATACGCACATAAGTTTTTTTCTAGCATATATAGGATGCTTTTACCCTTATTTTATTTGCAGGTTAGAATGTATTTCAAGTGAGTAATCTTATTTCTTTTTACTTTCCTTTCTTACTTTTCCTTCATATACTTACATGCTTAGTTGTGCACCCTAGCTTATGCTTATGTTATAATTAATAGTGATATATAATTATAATTGATAAATTATTTAGCCTAATCTTAAAATATACTTAGACTATTTAGTCTAACCATATTTTCTCTTTCTTAGCTTTGCCCCATCATATTTAAATGCCAAAATATGATAGATCAAGTGCATTTAGAGGCTAGTGGAGTTGGGCCAAGTGCATAAGCTTAAACTACTTTTGGTTATCAAATTATAAAATTTAGCTTATTAATTTTGCATGTATGAGCTATTACTTTCTTAATTTCCCTTAATTACTATTGGCTTGTAATAATTAATAGTTATTTACTTTGCATTTACTATGCTTGCATCAGAGTTTAATATTTATACTTAAATGCTTAGTTTGGGATGAATAGATGCATGTGAATGAATAACTAAATAAATCATTAGCTGCATAATTATCTTGCATATTAAATTGAAGTTTAGTTACATATTTGATTTGCATGTTAAATTGGGGATTAGTTGTATACTTAATTATATATTGAATTGAAGAGTAATTGCATATTAGACTTGAGAATTATTATTAATTCCTCATCCTCTTATATGTAATAAATTATGTGAAATGTGCCTACTCTAGGATAGATAATTGCCACATATGTATTTTCTCACTTTAAACTATTAGAATTAAAAATAAGTAATCCCATGTAATAGATTAACTTTATACTAGAATTGGAAATAAGCATTCTCATGTAACAGATTGACTTTATATTAGAACAGAAACTAAGCAATTCTATGTAATAAATTGATTTCATATTAGTTCTAGGCTATTATCTTCTTAATTTAATCTTCCATTAGAATGTGAGACTTGTATGTTAAAATTGCAGGTGTACCTTTAGCCAAATACAGTAGAAGTCATGCCAAAATTTTTAAGATTTAATTGACTTAGACTTATATTACAAATTGTACGCTCATATCTTACATGTTAATCTTTAGTATCTTCACATCCAAACTTGCAAGTATTCATATCATATGTTTTCTTTTAATTTACACTTCTATATGTATTTCATATAATTCTTTTTTATTTATAAAAATTCCTTCCATCTTAACTTAAGACCCTCTTCTAAATCCTTGGCCAAACACAGTATCTAATAATTTGGATTAGTTTCTTTCTAATCTAGTATTAAATATTATGGTGATGTATCAATATTGAGTCAAATGATTCTCAATATTGGGGTCGTCACACGTGTAGCGCCCCGTACCGTTGCTGTGCGCAATTGAAGTATGTTTGGGTTGTACAAATAGTTAGCGGCAGAACGGTGCGCTACTCAGGAAGGACTACTGAACCTCCCCTGAATAGCTGAAACTAAAACTGAAGGGCTGCTGACTCAACCTCAAGAAGGGTTGGGAGCTAATATTTAAGATAAGGCTAATGTCCTTATCCTTAGTATTAAGTAAATATATATATTGGATTATGAGTGGAATATGAGGAATCCAATATATATAATTATAATAGCATTTTCAGTATGCTGATCACATCACAATACTAAGTATAAGTAGTAGTAGATATAGAAGCAAAAGCTAAAGCATACATCCAGGAATATTCATCACAAAAGCTAAGTAAAGCATTCATCTCAAAAAAGAAAACAAAACACATCCAGAATTATTATAACTATTCTTAATGAAAATACGAAAAGTAGTCTAAATACTGAACTAAGAGCAAACTAGTAAAGAAAAGTAAATACTAATGGAGAGTCCTCTAAGGCTCCATAAACTACTCTTAGATCTCTTGAACTGGCTCTTGATTTGGCTTTAGAAATTGCTCTGGATCCAGCAAATTGCCAGATCCCAAAAGTACCACGTGTTAGACAATTAGTCTAACATATCAAAAGCTATTCTAAATAGTTATAGTTTTCTAGTATTTAGCATTTAAGTGGTTAAACAGAATTGCAAAAAAGTATTAAAATAATTGGAAACAAAATAATACAAAATTGTAACTAAAATAATTAAAAATATAACTGTGCAAAGCTGAAAGTAAAGTAAAATAGGGCTGAAAATTTAGTTATAAAATAGGGAAAATAGTAATGGAACTGAAATTGAGTAAATAATGCATTTAAACTGTGTTGAATACCACTGAATTTATATCTATGCATCTGAATATGCCACAGAACTGTATGCCACTGATATGTTGAATTGGCATCACATGACACCCCACATATCCTAGGTGAGCGAACACTCCACTAACAGAGTCCTTAGGTGAGCCTAGCGCATCGCTAATGCTGACATAACTTATACATTTATGATATGCTAAGGCTTTAATAATGGTATACTTTAAATTATCAAAATCCATAGATCAATTCAAAATTAAATAATGATTCAATTAATCTCCATCATGTAGAATTTATCTAAAGATTGTACTCAGGCTTATCAATTAAAGAGGTTGTATATACACAGTTGGTATGTTTCCAAGAAAGATAAATTTGATACTTAGTTTGTTTAACTACATTTATCGAAGCACACGATGATAAGAGGCAGAACCGGTCACAATTTATTCTCTCAAACTAAGTTGTTAAATACACTAATTATAAGCATACTTATAGTGTCCTAAGAAGGGTGACCTGAGATACTTAGTTTGCTTAACTTCACTTATCGAAATGCATGATGATAAGATGTAGAACCCGATCATAATTTATCCTCTCAAACTAAGTATATAATTTCCCTAATTATAACACTCTTAGGCTTGGAAAGTTTACTCTAAGCTGGACTATGCTTATTCAATCACATAGGATAAGATCGAGACTCTACAATCCTACTTAGAGTGACTTAACCAATCTTAGGTTTTACTGAAATAATTCAGCACTAAGGATACACTATCACATTCAACTAATAATCTACTGATTCTAGCAATTTTACTTTATAGCCAAAGATTATCAGACAAATGAATCCATACTCCATTGGGGTTAATTCTACATAAAGTTCAAAGGATGTTGATGAATCCATAAAATATATCTAAAATAAAGGAAAATTTCATTCATTTATAATCTTTAAACTGCTCATAAATCAAATTTTGTCTATCTTTTTAGGAAAATAGCCTCTCCAATGAAGTTCTGAGACATTTTTACAAAATTCCAAGATTCTTCAAATGAAACTGCTACCGCGTGCTGCAGCGGGTCCTGTTTTGAACCGCGGGCACGGTAGCGCGCTGCAGCGGAGCATTTTTGCGAAATGCTCCCGCCACAGCGCGCTGCAGCGGTACAATTTGCAAATGGAACCGCTACCATGTTGTAATAACCCTAAGTTGTTACCATGCAAAATTTAGATTTCTTAATCAATTTTTAGCATAATTGCCTTTAGAACATCAATTTAAGCCTATCTAGGAGATTTGAAGTCCATTAGACTTCTCTAAGTTAAATTTGCAATTTGATCAGTCTAGTTGCCTTAATCTAGACCTAAAATATTTTGATCTCATAATTAAAACTGATTACATTTTTGAATTCCTCACCCCCAAATTAGCTAAGGGTGAAATTTTGGTGCAATTTGAAATTCATTTGGGCCATAAATCAATTTAAATTAAAATGGTTCAATTGCATTTAAGGGTTTCTGACTTTTCTAAATTGCAGATTTACCCTTAATACCTAATATAACTGCCGGGATCCGCTGTGTGGACCACGGGAGATCCGCTGCGGCGCCCAGGTCACACGATAGCGGGATCCCTCAAATCTAGCAGTCGCGCTCTCTTATCCAACGGCTAGGGTTAGAACCGCGAGTCCGCTGTTAGATCAACCCGAACGATTCTACGACGTGGATTTAATCTGATTCGGCCGTTAGTATCTAGATGATTAGGGCCGTTGCGTCTATCCGTTTGATACATCAGACGGTCCACAACGCACCCGCACTGCGGATCTTTGTCTTCACCACGCCCGCGGCCGACCGAAGGAAATCCCGCGGATCCTCGACAGCCTGGCCTGTCCCACACTACCCATTCCACCTCAGCAAGCCGTTGGGAACCTTTCCCCAATGGCATATCAGCCTGGTTGGGCATCGTGACCCGGCCGAGCCAATTGGGGAAATGGAGAAGCTCGGCCCTGGCTCAACTTCTCGGGCCTCATTAACCCATTCAAAGCTCTCCAGAAGCTTCCTTGTAAGCATTTGAGGCTATAAGTAGGCTCAGCGATCCTTCCTCTGACCCTTTGCTGGTCAATTGAACCCTCTACAACCTCGCCACCATTGTTGAGCTCCTGAGCAGCTAAGCTTCATTCCGGTGCCCCAAGATCGCGTACCGCTGATAGGATAGTCTCCTGGAGTTCAAGAACTCTCAGAGAGATCTAAGGCAGCTCAGCAAGGCCGGAGGAGACCTCTTCAGTGTCTGCGAACTCCTGGATGAAACCAGGTACTGTAACGCCTCGTCCCGTCGCCATGCGCAAAGACAAGTGTAATTCATAGTTCGGCGGCGGAACAGTGCGCTACTCGGGAACGGTGGGCCATACAAGTAGAACCCATCTTCCCGATTAGGCTAAAGAGACAGAGCCATACTGAACGCCACTAACTCGAACCCTAAGAGTGGGTTCGAGAGTTAATACCTAACATAAAAATGAGATTCTTATCTTAGGTATTAGACTAGCACGTACATAAGGTCCAAGGGAGCTAGAAAGAACCCATGTACGTTACAAAACATAACAGCGTTTCCAGTACGCCGATCGCATCACAATACTATGTATAGCAGTATAACAGAGTGCGAAAGCTATAAGCAAAACATCCAACATACATTCATCTCAAGCAATAGTAAATGTCCAACTCAGAAAAGAAAAGAAAAAAAATTCATTGAGGCTTGCCTTTGCCTTGCCGAGGGCCCCCTTAAAAAGTACATCCAGAGCTTATTACAAATCATTAAAATGCAGAAATATAAAGAGTCTAGCTAGAATGCTAAAAAGAACTAGAAAGTAGAAGTAGGTGCTCCATCCCCTACAGCTCCAATTGCTCCTATTGAGTCTCTGGTATGTCCTTCTGTCCTGTCTCCAACAACTGCTCAGGATCTAGCAAATTGCCAGATCCCAAAGTACCCCGTGTTAGACAAGAAGTTTAACACATCGAAACTAGCTATACAAAGCTAAACTAAACATAACAAATATACAGGTAACGTAAAATAAAAGTGCATAAAAACTATAAAGGCACTAAATAGCTGGAACTGTAAAGACTAAGCAAGGTAAAACTGCATCAAAACTAAATACTAAAAGTAAATAAAAATACCAGATGCTCATACATCAATATAAAAGGAATGTCAAATGTTGAGAAGGATGCTATAAGCTGCACTATATGCCACTAAAACAATGCTCATAAATATGCTATACCACGGTATATCATAGAACTATCATTGAAGGTTTATGAGTAGTACGGTCCAATGTAAGCACAACAGTTAGGAAGTTAGTATGGTGACGCAGATGCACCCTGAAATTTCCAGTCTGTGTATATAATATTCTGTATCTCATACTGTATCACTGATACCCATGTGTCACAACAGAAGGAATGATTCAACTTTCATGTTTATGATTATGCTTATGCCACTATGTTAAATGAATGAGAAATTCTGAAATCCATGAAGAATATAGTAAGAAACAGTAATGAATCCTAAGTCTCCACTGTGCAGAATCCTGCTAAAAGGATTCTGGCTCCAATCTCTAGATCGATATTTAGTTAAAGTTGCTTATTTACTTAAAGATCACTAGGCGGGGTGATTGTATACACATATTGTGGTGCCCCGCACCCTTAATCCGCCAAAGGATTAGGTTAAGGGTGGGGTGTCACGCTGGCTAACCCCTCACTTATCATTGGATTAGGATAGACTCCACAATCCACCTAATTAGGGAAGGATTAACACAGAATCAAACTAACAGTCACTGTATAAGTAAACAAACAGAGTGTAGAAGCGATTTAAGGAAATGTAAACCATCCAAGTATCACAGTACAAATAGGAAAAATAGAACTCATAATATATGCATACAATCCAAATACACAGTCAATAGTACCTGCATTATTATATAATTTAAAATGTCTAAACAGAAATAGAATGAAAACCACTCATCCTCACTCGAAGTATAAAGGAACTAGACGGCAGCTTCTTCCACGGGCTCCTCCTCTGGGTAAGGCTCCACACCTAACTCCTGCTCATCTAACTGAAAGGAGTCTGCCATTGTCGGTTTCACAATGTAGGGCCCCAGCCAAAGAAAAGAAAAATTTGGTTAGACAATTATCTAAGTACATTTTAAGCTGATAAATTATTATAAGTGTTAAGTAATATCACCATTTGATAACATCTAAGCAACATATATATATGAAAAGGAGCGGCAAGCAATACAAAAGAAACAGGGAAGCTATAAATCATCATTTATAACTTAAGCGAAGAAAAAGGAAAGAGGCTGAGACATGCCTCATATACAAACTAAACAAGGAAGGGCGTATAAATGTACATAACTAAACAAGTGCAGTACGAAAAATTCTACATGCTAAACATGCTGGTGATCAACAGAAAACATGTCAATTAAAATAAACAACTCAACAGTGGTACATATAAATAGCAGCAAGGTTCTAACATCCTAAATATATATACAAACAGTACAAGGAAGTAGTTGACAGAATAAGAATACTGAAAAGTAAACAATGACGACTGCATATAAAACCACACGTGCATCGACTGCCATACAGAAAACAGCTACTCAAGCCCATTGAATACCAAAGAAGCTTAGCACCATCATGGCTAAGTCATAAAACTGTGTGCCCCTGGCGACATAAGGAGGCTAGGCAAATAAGCACACAAAGCAAGCGAAGGTTCTTAGCACCAGTACGATTAAGGCCCAACTATATGCCCCTAGCGACATAAGAAGGCTAGTAAACTAAGCATACAAGGCAACCTTAACACCAGTATGGCTAAGGCACCAACGGTGTACCCCTAGCGACATAAGGAGGCTAGTAAACTAGGCACACAACAAAACAGATCCTTCCCCTAGCGACATAAGGAGGCTAGGCAATAAGGAAATATCTGAGAGGCAGCTCATAAAACCATTATCTTTTCATTAATCACTTTAATAATTTTATAAGGAATCTAAGGAGTCTCCATATTTTCCTAACAGTTTATTTATGCATCAAAAATCTTGTATTATATGCTCAAGAAAATGTGGCACAAAAATCAAGGAATACGTAGCAATAAAATATCAAATAAAAGCAAGAGACTCTACTAAATATGGTGATATCATTTGTTTTCTACTTAACCTTCTAACTATTCCAAGTTACTCAAGTTCAGGATCACCATTTTCCTACTATCGAGTGTAACTCAGAAACTCATCCTTACAAGTTAAAAATGATTAGAACTGATCAGGTTCTAATCTAATTCAATCAGATAGACGACTACGAGTTAAATAAATGAATTATACGTCCTAATTTTGTGAATTTAGACGTTCTAACTAAGATCTGATCAAGATCTTCTAAACATATAGATTATGGATTAAACACTATGAGAATTAGGTTTAATCACATAATCTAAAGGATAAGACCTAAGTTCTAAGTTTAATTATATTAGTGATCTACTAGTTATGGCAAATCCTATTAAGTAATCAAACTTAATAGGATAAATCTCCTACCTTAAATCTAAAGTTAAAAGACAAAATAAACAGAACAAGTTGTAAAATAAAAGAAAGTCTAAAAACTAATAAAACTAAGGTTTCACCCATCGAGTAACCCATTTATCTAATGAATGAACTCTAACATATGATCTATTCCTAGTCTCAAGAAAGGTCCTTAAGGTGTAGTGCTTAAGACTTAGCAAAATTCTTGGAATTTGACTTAAAGATTGGTTTTACTTACTTGATTATTACTTAGATGATTATAATATTAGTCTTGGCATTCTGGAATGTTATCTAAAGGATAGGTGTACTCAATTAAATTTTAGGGCAAAATGACTGTTTTGCCCCTACTTTAAGGGTCAAAAAGTCAACTTTTGACTTAGGTGTCAAAATCGATTTCTCTTAGATTCAATTGATTCCTTACAGTCTAACTTGAAGATAGACAGTAAGTACGCCTAAATCGGGAGAGAAACGGTCAAGTTATAACTAAAATAAGGTTATGGGTAATTTGGTCATTTATCTAAATTTCCAGGGTTCAGATCCTAAATATTATTTCATTATATTGATGACATTGAAACTCTAGGCTGGTTAGCATCTTGAATTTTCCAATTTGGAGTTGATTTGACTAAGTTATGGCTGTTTGAAGTCTAGGGGCATTTTGGTCATTTTTCACCGAGGATTCCAGGGTTGACTTTTTGTCCTGATGTCCAAATGGGAAAACTAATACTACTACGGTGATGGGGCCGCTCTCCTGAGCATTTTAAGGCCCATATTGACTAGGTTTTGATAACCGGGTAAAAAGTTATGAGACTCTAAAGAGGTCCTAAAATGCTACCTTGTTATACGTACCCCGAAATAAATTTTTACATTACATTATTTGAATCCTTACATTTTTTGAGTATTTTAAGACCTATAGTGGCTATGTTTGGATCATCTTATAAAAAGTTATTAAACTTTTAAGATTTACTATTCAAAAATACAATTTGAATTATTTTACTATTTATTTATTCAAATTGAATGATTTTACTATTTATTCCTAAAGTATATATATATTTTCTGAATTTATTAATAATTAATTATTCTGTGATTAATTAATAATAAATCTGTACTTAATTAGTATTAATTATTAATTAATCTATTTATTTTTAATTATTTTAAATATAATAATATTATTATTACTGTTTAATTAGGGTTAAGATAATTACTGTCTTAAGTCTTAATTAATTATCTGCTTATTATTATTAATCCTAAGATTAGGATTAATTAATATGTTATTAATTAGGAAATTATTAATATTACTATATATATATATATACTAATTTACTTTTATTATAAAATATTATTAAGTTATCCTTAATTAATTAATTAACAGAGTTAATTATTGTTTATTGTCAATTATTATTATTATAATCTTAATAAATATAATTATATGCATTAATTAATTATTAATGCACTGTTTAATATGGATTAAGCATTAATTAATATTAACTAACTATCTACTAATTATAATTAACAACTAATTGATTATTAACTTAATTACATTAATTATATCTATTAATAATTTTTCTGCAGGTCATAATGGAGGTGGGACCCGCCACTGCCACATGGCAAACCGCTACTGGCTGCGGCAGAGGGCGCGGGACCCACCCCCGCCACGCGGCAACCGCAGACAGGCCGCGGGCCTGCGCGCGGGTCCCACGGGCACCCGTCGGCTGACGCGGGCCGCGCAGAAGCGGGCCCCACGCCCCGAGCGTCGAGCCGCACGCAGTCCGCGCGGGCGGGCCTCGGGTGGGCCAGGGTCGACCCGACCCGGCCCGGCCACTTCGTCTTCCACTCCGTCGGCCAAGGCTAGGGTGCGCGTTTTGGGCGGTTTCCCGGCGGTGCCGGAGCTCGGCCCACACGGCAATGGCTGGGCCCGGCCAAGACCTACCCAGTGGTACCTGAACCGGCACCGGAGGGGCACGAAGTCGCCGGCAAAGGTTAACCCTAACCCCTAACCTACGGACGGCTATGGGTTTAACGAGATCTACTGTGACTAAATCCTAAATTACACACGATCGGACCGTCGATACTCCAATCAAGCGCTACAATAACCTAATCCATATGTTGAAATAGGAATGTGCATTGAAAAATTGACGAACCAAAGAAGGATCGAGGGAGAACGACGTACCTGGAATGGACAGCTCGGGAAGCAGAGGGGAGTTCGCTCCTCTGTCTGTGGTCTCGATCACTCCTCCCGCGATCCCAGACATGGCCAGCCCTTAACAGCCCCCCCGACGGAGGCCTCGAGGCTACGAAGGCGCTGGTTGGGCGCAGCCAGCGGCGGCAAGCCGCGTGGAGACGACGGAGATGACAAGGAAGGGAGGAGTCCCGGGAGCCGTTCGATCCGATTCGATCGGACGGACCCGATCCGTCCGCCCAATCAGACGGAAAGGAGTGACGACGTGGAGCACAGTGGACGGCGTCACTATTAGGTTGACGGCGCCATTAAATCAAAATTATAATATTAATTTATTAATCAATTAATTACAATTCTCATTTATTATTAATAAATTCTGAAAATTACTAAATGTTCACCCCTAGCTAATTGAGGGGTGAGGAACGCAATGGCGAGGTCAGATTTTCGATCCGACGAGTATTTTATTTTCTCGATTTACGGAGTATCAAATATTATTAAAATATTCGTCGAATTTTCGACGACTTCCAATCGACATGAAAACTTCACCCCAAGCTAATTTGGGGTCAATGAACGCAATGACGAAGTCTGTTTTTTTATCAGAGGTCAATTTAAATGGGTCAAATTCTAGGGTTTCTTGATTTTCCAAAAATCAGGATTTGATCCAATCGACTCCTGATTTGATCTGGGTTTTTGAGGTTGACTCATATTGACTTAATTAGCACTTAGGATCAAAATTAAGACTGAAATTAGTCTTAATTGACTAAGTAATAACCTGGGTTGTTACATATATTAAATATGCTACAAAGATAGAACTCACAACATTTAGTTTGATTACGCCACCCTAATGAAGCGATCTTCATTAGGAGGCACCATCCGCTGATGGTTTTGTATCTCAAACTAAGCATAAGTCACTAAATTCACAATCATACTTAGCGTCTTAAGGAAGGTGAATCTCGTTACTTAGTTTATTTGAGCCAAACCTATTGAAGCGATCTTCGCTATGAGGCATTGCCCGATGGCAACTTGACTTTCAATTAAACTAAGGAATGGGTACCCATTTAATACACTCTTAGGATTGATTGATTTACTCTAAGCAAGGTTATATCCGCCTAAGACCGTAGGATAGCAACAAAGATAAATCTTACTTAGAGTGACTCAACCAATTCAGAATATTACTGGGGGCCCGTAATATGGGTATACTATACTGCACTACCCAATAATCATGGTTCAATCAAGTCTATTTAATAGAATAAGGATTTATCAAAGTATAAGTCCTAGACTAATAGGTAAGTCTTATACAAAGTTTCATCAAGTGAATGTGATCCAAGGTCACTTAATATGGATTCTACGACAAAGAGATGTATCTCTTCTAATATCTTAAGTGATTACTACCACAAGGAGAATAGATCAATCTCTAAGGCGATGGGATCTTCTATACTTCTACCTCAAGGATTCATACAAGGCCTCCTACCTCATGATAAATGAATTTAGGTCTTTTAAATAATTCAAGACGACCTTATGAAGAGATACTTAAGGTTCTCTCATCTAAATATTAACATTAAGCTCTTAGGTTCTGTTTCATATTTAGGTTTAACATTATTCGATTAGATGATTAAGTTATCTGATCACACTCAATCTAAGATTATGGGATCTAAATTAGGAATATTGTTAAGACTTAGGTCACTTGATTAATCGATATGATTTTATTAATTCTCTTATGCTAATCCTCTTACTTAAGAGAAAATCAAGGATCTTAAGCTTTGATTCAGATCAAAAAGTCACATAGAATTCTTTTATTAATTCTAATTTGTCTAATTCAATGTTTAGAATCAATAATAAATCAAATGTATTATTGGAGAACGTTCAGTTCAAAAATGTTGAAATCAATAGTAATTAAGTTAGGGTTCTTAAGGATTTGGACTCTCCTTAAGTAGATTAGGGTTTGATCCCTTCTCATGCCTTAAGAAAAATCAAGTTATGTATTTAAGATCAATGTCAAATCAGAGGGTTGATTATGTATTATTGGTGGTAATCTCAGACCTAGATCAAGTTTTAGAAGCTTGATCTAAGTCTTAAGATTTCTTAAGTTAATTAAGATAATCAAGATTCTTTGTCTTTGAATTTATTCAAGCATGCTTAGTAAGTGTATAAGGATGAATTCATTTCATTTACTTACTGTCATAAGTCAATTTGGTAAATCAAGTTCCAAGACAAGGGTTACTTAGTGCTAATCAAACCCTAATTTCAACCAAAAAAGAATTAGCACATAAATATAAATCCAACCCTTCAAATCATATGAAATTTGGCATGTAAGTTCTACTTAATCACACAAGTAATCAAAGCCTAAGTTTGCTAAAATCCAGTGAGTATAAACTCTAAAACTTACAAATCATGATTTAACAAGATTATGGCATAACTAAAATTATAGAACTCAGAAAAATATTCTACTAAGCACATGAAATCTAGTTAACATCAGTGAACTAATGGCACCCTAAACATGCAATTTGGATAAGTAAATTTACTAATCTGCCCTAATTAAGATCCTCTGTAATTAGGTAATAATTAAAGATCTAACCATCAGATGCATGATTTTATTTTATATTTAGATTCCTGAGATTTTTCTGATCATTTTCATGTATGATATTATAAAATTTGGACCAGTGGATTAAAAATTATTTAAATAATACATTCTATATTTTTATTTAATGAAAATCCTATGATTTGATTAATTGAATTATTTTCCTTAATTCAATTTAAATTAAACGGCTCGGCCCGAATTCGAAATGCGCGGGTCGACCGGGACCCGAGAGACCCGGCACTGTCGCACCACGCGGGTCGTGGGTCAACCCGGCCCGCACAGTGCCGTCGTCCCCGATCCTTCGTCCCGACAAATAGAGCCGAATAGGGAACCCTAATCGCCAAAATTCTGGCGCATCCAGGCCACAGCTCGGCCAGCATTCGATCGCTACTCCATCACCGTGGTCAGACGCATCGATTGGGACTCGAAGCCCCTTGTGAGATGGTCTGGATCAGCCAGACCTTACTCACCTAAGGATTTCTCCATTAGAGTTACTGTGGGGAGATAATTCTCCCCACAGAGGCCATGCCAGACCCTGGGCTCGATCCCTACACCATCAGGGAGGTGAGGCGGATTGAAGCCCTCTGGTCTGGGGGTTTGGGGTGGTCTGGATCGCTGGGTCCTTACTTG
The DNA here is from genome assembly GCA_016760335.1 of Gastrodia elata. NCBI lineage: Eukaryota > Viridiplantae > Streptophyta > Magnoliopsida > Asparagales > Orchidaceae > Gastrodia > Gastrodia elata. The sequence goes on from CM028669.1 coordinate 20,995,331, forward strand.
ACCAAGGCGATCCAGAAGGAATTAGACCCAATCGATCAATTCGATCGATCGAGGCTGACCTAGGCCCTAATTACGATATGGTTGGGTTTGTATCGACAATAAGCACGAAAGTGCATCAAATGGGATAAGGTTTGAGCCTTATTAGCTCAGGACCTGCAACTGGGATACCTGGTTTCATCCGAAAGCTGGCGGAAGGTGAAGAGGTCTCCTCCTGGCTCGCCGAGCTGCCTTAAATCTCTCTGAGAGTTCCTGAACTCCAGGAGACTCTCCTATCAGTGGTATACGGGCTTGGAAGCGCCTGGAAGAAGCCTAGCTGCTCAGGAATTTAGCAATGGTGGTGGGTTAGCAGAGGCTTCAATTGACCAGCAAGGATCAATTGAGGTGAAGCTCGGGCTATTTATAGCCTTTGCTAAGCTTAGGGAAGCTTCTGGAGCCACTAGCTCGGGCCGGGGGTGGCCCGAGGGGTCGGGCCTTGGCCAAGCTCTCAAGTTTCTAATTTGAGCTCGGCCGGGTCGCTAGGCCCTATCAGGAGCTCCCTGCCATAACGGGAAGGATCCCAATGGCTTGCTGAGGTGGCGCGGGGAGTGGGGGACAAGCGGGACAGCTGGCAATACGGGGAATCTCCCTGTCAGATGCGCGATCGGGAGGAAGACGATGATCCACAGTGCTGGGTGCCCTGGATGTCGTCTGACAAATCAATCAAAAGGCGCTACGGCGGGGATCGCTTGGATCCTAACGGCCGATTGCGGGAGTGATCTTGGTCGTAGGATCCACGGGACAGATCCAACGAGGGATCGGCGGTTCCGCGGAATTCAATCATGACCGTAGATTGAAAAGGCGGAACGGCTGGATTCACGGGATGCCGCTGTTGCGTGACCCGGGCTCCGCAGCGGATCGCTCGCGGTCTGCACAGCGGATCCCGGGCGTTTATTTAGGTAAATGGGTATATTTGCAATTTCAAGTTGTTTGGAACCACTCCATGCAATTGAACCATTTTAATTTAAATTGAATTATGGCCTAAATGAATTCCAAATTGCACCAAAATTTTACCCTTAGCTAATTTGGGGTGAGAAATTCAAAAATGCTATCAGATTTTAATTCTGACATCAAAATATTTTGGGTTTAGATTAAGGCATCTAGATTGATCAATTTATAAATTTGACTTAGAGAAGTCTAATTAACTTCAAGTCTTCTAGATATGCTTAGATTGATATTCTAAAGGCAATGATACTAGAATTTGAATAAAGTAGCCTATATTTTGCATGGTAATAACCTAGGGTTATTACAGGTACTCCAGTTGTTGGTTCTGAGCCAATAAGGCTCAAACCATAGTCCATTTGATGCGCCTTTATACATATTGTCGATAGGAACCCAGCCATATCGTAATTAGGGTCTAGGTTAGCCCCGATCGATCGAATCGATCGATCGGGTTACTTTCTTTCTGGATCGCCTCGGTCGAGTAATGACCCAGCGATCCAGACCACCCCAGACACCCAGACCAGAGGGCTTCGATCCTCCTCACCTCCCTGATGGTGTGGGGATCGAGCCTGGGGTCTGGCATGGCCCCTGTGGGGAGAATTATCTCCCCACAATAACTCTAAGGGAGGAATCCTCGGGTGAGTAAGGTCTGGCTGATCCCGACCATCTCACAAGGGGCTTCGAGTCCCAATCGATGCGTCTGACCACGGTGATGGAGTAGCGATCAAATGCTGGCTGAGTCGTGGCCTGGATGCGCCGGAATTTTGGCGATTAGGGTTCCTTACTAGGCTCTATCCGTCGGGATGAAGGAGCATGGATGACTACACTGTGGGGGCTGGGTCGACCCACGACCCGCGCGGTGCGACAATGCCGGGTCGCCTGGGCCCCGGTCAACCCGCGCGTTTTGAATTCGGGCCGAGCTGTTTTATTTAAATCGGAATTTTGGAATTATTTTCCTTAAGGAAAATAATTCAATTATTCAAATTATAGGATTTTGATTAAATAAAAATACAAAATGTAATATTTAAATAACTTTTAATCCACTAGCCCAAATCCTATGATATCATGTATGAAAATGATCAAAAAAATCTCAGGAATCTAAATATCCAAAAAAATCATGCATCTAATGGTTAGATCTTTAATTATTGCCTAATTATAATGGATCTTAATTAGGACATATTAGTAATTTTACTTATCCAAATTGCATGTTTAGGGTGTCATTAGTTCACTAATGTTAATCAAAATGCATGTGTTAAGTAGAATATTTTTCTGAACTCTATAAATTTAGTTATGCCCTAATTTTGTTAAAACATGATTAGTAAATATTAGGGTTTATACTTATTGGATCATAGTAAACTTAGGTTCTGATTACTTGTATGATTAATTAGAACTTGCATGCCAAATATCTTATAATTTGAATGGTTGGATTTATGCTTATGTGCTAATCTTTTTGATTGGAATTAGGGTTTGATTAGCACTAAGTACCCTCTATTTTACAAACTTTAATTGTTAATCTGACTTGTACCAGCAAGTTAAGTGTAATGAATTACTTTAGATAAGCTTATGGAACATACTTGAATAAATCCAAAGTTCTAAAATCTTAAATATCTTAATTAACTTAAGAAATCATAAGATTTGGATCAAGCCATTAAGACTTGATCTAGGTCTGAGATTGCCACCAATAATACATAATTAATCCACTGATTTGACATTAACCTTAAATATATAACTTGATTTTTCTTAAGGCATTAGAAGGGATCAAACCCTAAGCTACTTAAGAAGGATCTAAACCTTTAAGAACCCTAATTTAATTGATTTGATTCAAAATTTTGGATTAAACATTTTTCCAATAAAGAATTTGATTTAGTATTGATTCTAAACATTTGAATTAGACAAGTTAAGGTTAATAACAATCTTTAGTGATTTCACTATCTTAATCAAACCTTAAGATCCCTGATTTTCTCTTAAGCAAGAGAACTAGCATAAGAAGATTAATAAAATCATATTGATTAAACAAGTGATCTAAGTCTTAAAAATATTCCTGATTTAGATCCCATAATCTTAGATTGAGTGTAATCAGATGACTTAATCATCTGATCTAATCATCCTAAACCTAAATATGAAATAGAACCTGAGAGATTAATATCAAAATTTAGAAGAGAGAACCTTAAATATCCATTCATAAGATCGTCTTGAATTATTTAAAAGACCTAAACTCATATGTCATGAGGTAGGAGGCCTTGAATGAATCCTTAAGGTAGAAGCACAGAATATCCCATCACCTTAGAGATGGATCTATTGTCCTTATGGTAGTAATCACTTAAGACATTAGAAGAGATACATCACATTGTGGTTGAATCCATATTAAGTGATCTTGGATCACATTCACTTGATGAAACTTTGTATAGGACTTACCTATTAGTTTAGGACTTGTAGTTTTGATAAATCCTTGTTCTATTAAATAGACTTGATTGAAGCATGATTATTGGGTAGTGCAGTATAGTATACCCATATTACTGGTCCCCAGTAATATTCGGGATTAGTTGAGTCACTCTAAGTGAGATTTATCTTTGTTGCTATCCTCCAGGCTTAGGCGGATATAACCTCGCTTAGAGTAAATCAATCGATCCTAAGAGTGTATTAAACGGGTGCCCATTCCTTAGTTTAATTGAAAGGCAAATTGCCATCGGGCAATGCCTCCTAGCGAAGATCGCTTCAATAGGTTTGGCTCAAATAAACTAAGTAACGGGATTCACCTTCATTAAGACGCTAAGTATGATTGTGAGTTAGCGACTAAATGCTTAGTTTGAGATACAAAATTATCATCGGATGGTGCCTCCTAATGAAGATCGCTTTGTTAGGGTGGCGTAATCAAACTAAATGTTGTGAGTCCTATCTTTGCAGCATATTTAATATGTGTATACAATCACCCCGCCTAGTGATCTTTAAGTAAATAAGCAACTTTAACTAAATACCGATCTAGAAATTTAGAGTTAGAACCCTTTTAGTAGGATTCTGCACAGTGGAGACCTAGGATTCACTACGATTTCTTACCATATTCTTCATGGATTTTGGGACTTTTCATTCATACCATATAATGGCATAAGCATAAGCATAAACATGAGTTGAACTCATTCCTTCTGTTGTGACACATGGTTATCAGTGAGACAGTATGAGATATGGAATGTTATATACATAGATTGGGGAATTTTATGGTACGTCTGCATCACCATACTGACTTCCTAATTGTTGTGCTTACATTGGACTGTACTACTCATAGACCTTCAGTGATAGTTCTGTGATATACTGTGGTATAACATATTTGTGAGCATTGTTTCAATAGCATATAGTGCAGCTTATAGCATCCTTCTCAACATTTGACATTCCTTTCACAATGATGTATGAGCATCTAGTATTTTCATTTACTTTCAGTATTTAGTTTTGATGCAGTTTTACCTTCCTTAGTCTTTACAGTTCAGATATTTTGTGCCTTTACAGTTTTTCTGTACTTTTACTTTACGTTACTTGTATATTTGTTATGTTTAGTTTAGCTTTGCATAGTTAGTTTCGATGTGTTAGACTTCTTGTCTAACACGGGGTACTTTTGGGATCCGGCAATTTGCTAGATCCGAGCAGTTTTTGGAGACAGGTCAGGAGGACGTACCAGAGACTCAAGAGGAGCAATTGGAGCTATAGGGGATTGAGCACCTACTTTTACTTTCTAGTTCTTTCTGGCATTCTAGATAGACACTTTATATTTCTGCATTTTAATGGTTTGTAATAAACTCTGGATTTACTTTTTACTTTTCTTTTCTGAGATGGACACTTACTATTGCTTGAGATGAATGTATTCTGGATGTTTTGCTTTTAGCTTCCGCACTCTGTTATACTGCTATACATGGTATTGTGATGTGATCGGTATACTGGAGACGCTGATACATTTTATAACATACATGAGTTCTTTCTCGCTCCCTTGAACCTTATGTACGTGCCAGTCTAATACCTAAGGTAAGTATTTCATTCTTATCTTAGATATTGACTCTCGAACCTACTCTTAGGGTTCGAGTCAGCAACCATTCAGTATGGTTCCGTCTCTCTAGCCTATTCGGGAAGATGGGTTTTTCTTGTGTGGCCCACCATTCCCGAGTAGCGCACCGTTCCACCGTCGAATTATGAATTATACTTGTCTTTTGCGCACGATGACGGGACGGGGCGCTACAGTTGGTATCAGAGAAGTATTATAAAGTGTCAGATAAGGAGCTTGTTCCTATCTACTTTATAACCTATTCTCTACGTTATGATAAGATCACAATTACTATGTGTAGTGCAAAGCAATCATCCAAAAGGTTCATTAAGCTGTCTCAGAAATAAAAAGGGAGATTATGTCTACAATACTGACACCCTAGGAATTAAACGCACGTAAAAAGATAACTTAAAATAACATCTTAGGATTTGAACAAATTTTGAAAGAAATAAATGAATGAAATATTTATGGGTTGAACTATTTTAGGGGATGGAATACTCGTCGTCATCATTTCTATTCTACCTTAGGAGGTTTGATGATTATTGGATAAACAACTTTCGAGATGGTCAGATCTACGGGAGGACGGTAGATGGAGTATCACCCCGAGGAGTCGTAGTACTAGACAAGATCCTGATTCATTCATCATTTAGAGGTACCAGTCTTTCGGCACTCGCCAAAGAGTGGTTGGATCGTGTTACCACGGCACTTAGAGAGACAGCCTGTCCAGAGAAGTACCACCTAGAGATTGTAGAGATCCTACTGAGGGGATCAGCGAGTCGTTGGTGGTATTGGGTCGATAGGAGATTAGCTCGAAAATGTCACATAGTCACATATGATGACTTTTGTGCTGCCTTCTGGGTAGAGTATTGTAACTAGATCCTAGGAGTTTCTTTATGTCATTTCTTGTCATCTCGCTTACAAATTTTGATGTATCCATGTATCTTCTCTTTTGAGAAAGAATTTAAGAATGAATGAAATTTTATGTTTCTAAAACTTCATTGTAATTACAGTTATGAATCCTGGTTCCCCATCTGCTCCCACTCCTATTAAAAAGACGATCCCATCGTCAAGCGGACCTGAGGAATCAAGTCTTATGGCCAATTTAATAAAGGCCTTAATTGACAGTAATGCGCAACAGGCGCAGGAGACACAATCTCGCATCCTCTCAGTCAAACAACAATCCTCCGGATCTTCTTCTTATAATTCAGGTGATGGAGTCATACACAATTTCCTTCGTTTCTGTACTCCCACATTCAACGGGGCATTAAACCCCATGGATACAGTAACATGGATAAAGTTGGTAGAGAAGAATCTGGCCTTAATTAAATGTCCTAATTCTGAGGCAATCCATTTGGTGACCTACCTGTTCCAAGAAGAAGCAGAATACTGGTGGGAAAATGAACAGAATAATAGATTTGCGGACTTTGAGGTGGAGGACATTCCATGGGATATGTTCATGGAAGCATTTCGCGAAGCTTTCATTCCGGCCTCAGCACAAGCAATTCTAGAAGACGAACTTCTTCACCTCACACAAGGAAATAAGTCAGTGTCCGAGTATGAACAGGAATTCAGGAGACTGTCAAGGTTCGTTCCAGATCTAGTGAGAACGGAAGCATCCAAGTGTCACCGCTTCATGAAAGGTATGAGAGATTCTATTAGAGCACACCTAGTCTCATGGCAGTTCAAAACTCTAATTGAATTAATCGAGGCTGCACGTATACAAGAAGGATTCCAGGGTCAGCTGGACCGAAAGAGAAAAGCCATGGTCATGCGCCCACGAGACGAGCGCTTTGGCCATCACAAAATGGCCAGAGTATACAATATGGAAAGTACACGACCTCAGCCTCAGAATTCTAAATGTAAGCAGAAGCATCTGTACGGGAAGTGCTACCACTTCAGTGGTGTATGTTTCACTTGTGGCCGTAAGGGCCATGGCTACTATGAGTGCAGGGAAAAAAATACTATCGATGGTGTGCCCATCGACACTCCCGTCACAAGCAAGATTTACGTGCTCAACCCGTGAACCAGCGGGAGCCTGCTCCTGCCATAATGCCAGCTCCTACGACAAACTCAAGGGCAAGTGTACATGTGCAAAGGTCAACTTACAACAGCCAAGATTCAGGGACCCAGAACAAGCAACCCTCAGCACCTGCCCGAGTATATATGTTAACTCCAGCTTCTGCTCCTGAAAATAATGACGTGGTATCAGATATGCCTTAAATAAACTCTCTTTTCTTGCTGTATTAATAATTGTCCCTTATCACTCCAGTATTTCAATTCTTGAATAATTATCCTTACACAAATTATCACAACTATAGGCACATTAACAATAAATGACACAACTTGTAATGTTTTATTCGATACGGGAGCAAGTCACTCTTTCGTATCGAAGGGTGGGCTAAAACACTTAAACTACAGACACATCAACTAGTCAGTTCATTAAGTATTGGGCTACCTTCTGGAGCTTGTATGCAGTCTCAATAATTCTGCAATCTAGATATTCCTATTGAGGATCAAAACTTCAAAGCTAAGCTAATTTTTCTACCAATTACCAACTTCAACATAATCCTAGGTATGAATTGGTTAAGCCAACATGGTGCATCCATAAATTGCCAAAAGAAGAAAATAACCTTGGTAGCGGAACTGTGGTGGCCCTGCCCCGCCGTGGTCCTATTAACTCTTAAGTTAACATGATTACGGTGGAGGGGTCTCCATAATGACAAGGTCCCTACTTAGGATTGGATTAGACACACATTCTAATCTAACTTAAATAAGGACTTTGTCATTCTTAAGGTTGAATTTCACTAAACGAGTATACAAGAATTGCAAAGTGTGGAAGCAATAATACAACATCCATTCATCACATATAAATACAATGGTACAGAATAAGTAAAGTGCTGAAAATAAAATAAAACCTTGTATTATTACAACATTTAAAAGTTTAAACAAAAATGAAAATGATTCACTCATCCTCACAAGGCAGAAAGAAAACTAATGATCTTCAGGAACAAGCTCCTCTTCCAATGGCAAGGCCTCCACTGGATCTACAGCACCAAGAAACTCAGAACCTATCATTATCCGTTTCATAATGGTAGGGCCCTAGCCAACAAAAGAAAATCTGGTTAGACTATTGTCTAAGTACATTTTAGGGTAATCAATTGATTACGTTAATTAGATATCACCATAAACAACTAAGTACAAAAGCTTAATGGGAGCAGAAAGGCATAAGAAAAGAACAGTATAAATCTATAAACAATCAGTTTATAATTTAAACAACTAGGAAGTAAGCACATACCTCCTCCAAGCAACTGCAACAAGGTTAGGTAAGTAAAAGAAAGACTAAACTAATACTGTAAATAAAATATATCCTAAACATGCGTATGATCAAAACAGGATTATGCTAAGTGACATAACAGTAATTGAATATGTAAAACATTATAAAACTGAAAACATGACTATCATCCTATATATGTATGAAAACAGTAAATAAGACTAGCATCCTATATGGAAACAATGCTAGGAAAGTGCAGGAAAACTGTAAGTAAAAGTAGAGCTGAAATACAGAATGTGTAAATTAAAACAGTAAACCAATACCAAAAACTGATTTGGCTATTCAAGCCACTCAAACTGTAAGAAAAGAAAAGAAAAGAAAGTAACACTTAGCCTGATGGGCTAAGGCAGAAGCTCTGAATTGAATATCACTGAAACCCCTTAGCCTGATGAGCTAATGCAGAAAGACTAAGTAAAGGTGTTCTTAAATTAGTATAACCATATCAAATCCTGACTATCTAGTCAGTTGGGGCAAGAGTCTATCCATCCTATCCCAAGGACTAGGCATGGCATAGACTATCGGACTGACCCGAACCTGAAGCTGACCCCCACCGGGTGAAATGAAGAGGTATACTAATTAAGCTATACCCTACTAAAATATGAGAAAAGAACAAAATGCTACTTATGATTCATCAATGCTGACATAAGATATTCATCAAATATCTCATGTACACAATATATGTCAAGGTTTAAAGCTCAAAATCAAGGTAAGCGAAGCATCAATTCAAAGTAAGTAAGAGACTCAATCTAAAACACAGGTGATACCCATTGTTGTCTACTTAATTCGTTCTATCTACTCTAAGTTACATAAGTTTTAAAATCATCAATTCTTACATATTCTGTAACTTAGAATCACGAACATATAAGTTGAAGATAATTAGGACTGGCCAAGTCCTAACTATATGAAAATCAAAAGATGACTACTTGATTTAAATAAACAAATCATCATCCTAGTTTGATAATTTAATTCACCCCAAACTTATCTTGATTAGCCAAATCAAGATGAAGAGATTAAGAATTAAAATCCAAATATTGGGGTTTAATTACTTAATCTAAGGGTATAGCTATGGATCTAAAGTTTAGAATCCAAATCTTGCTGATTAAGTTAAGGCAAATCCTAATGATAAATCAACTCATTAGGTTAAATTTCTATTCCTAATTCTAAAATTTAAAGATAAAATAATCATTAAATTAACTTAGGAAAATCTATAAACTAATAAACTCAAGGTTTCACCTATTGAGTAACCCAATTTACCCAATAGATAAACTCTAACCTAAGATCTATTCATAATCCTAGGAATTAAAGCTCTTAATTACTAAGAGTATCTCTCATGACACATATCCTAACTAATGTTATAAGACCTACGGGAAAATCTAAGAAGAATTTTAGGAAAGAAGAATTACTCACATTTTACTTAGGATTTTCCCTTAAGGACTTAAAATTGAGATTTAGTCAAAGTCAGATTAAGGCTTGAACTTACTTAATTTCTATTATAAATCATTCTATTTACTATTTATAATGATTATAAAATGATTTTAGAGCTTTAGAAAGTCAAACCCTAAATATGGGCAAAATAACCATTTTGCCCCTACTTAAAGATTCAAAAGATCAATTTTTGGTCTAAGGTTCCAATTATGAAATTTTCAATTGCATTCTTACTATCTAATATAAGATTAGACAATAACTACACTAAATTTAGGTGATTATTAAGCCTTATAAGGTCAAATTAGAAAATTTAACCCATAGGGGCATTTTGGTAATTTGGCTGAATGAAATTTAAATTTTCTTTTAGTTTACTGTTATTTATTGACTAAGCTTTCCATAGAACCTAAATTTGCTGAATTTTAATAAGTATTGGCCAAGTTATGGCCAATACAAGCTCTATGGTTTAAATGGGTAATTAAGGGATCCTTAATTAAGGTCAAAATCTTAACTTTGTCAATTAGTGTCCAAATTGAACAAAATCAATGGCTATGGTTTACAAATATTTCACTGATCATAATGACATGTGGTAGATTCAATTTGGACCTAATTTGAAATTGATCACTCAATCACTAATCCAACCTTATAGCTAAGTTCTAATAGACTCTATGAGTTCTCTGAAACTTAAATCACTCAATTTGGATTACTATATTTGCTAATAATCACTAATCAAGTTTTAGGATAATTAGAGGTGATTAGCAAATCTAACCGTTGGATCTAAAATATTTTATATATTACTGTTCATTAGGTTTTTTTGATCTATTTTGATTATTGGATCATCTTATTTGGAGTTCAATTAACCAAGTTATGGTCAATTGAAGTTCTAGGTCTAATTAGGGTAATTAGGGTTATGTCCTAAAGGTGATTAGGCTTAAACTACTCCAAACAGCAAGATTAACCCTACTAAAATATTCCTTATAGTTTTCTGAGTATTTTAAGACCCATATTCAATAGGTTTGGATTAGTGTGTGCAAAGTTATGATCATTTGAAGTTTTGTAACATCATTTGAATTTAATTAACACCCCTAAATATCACTATGCTAAATATAGGTCCAATTATAAAATTAACAGTACCAAAATGTTCATCTATTTTTGCTGATCAAATGATATATTTATTTGCTATGATTGGATTTATATTTTGTAAGATATTAGGGTTTAAATATTTGTATTTAATTAATTAAATAATTATGTTTAATTATTTTTATTAATCTGATTTTATTAATATATAATTTCATTTATTTTTAATTAAACCATATATATATATATATATATTGCTATTTTAAATTTTTTGCAGGTACACGTGGCGAGCCATTATTGGCTGAGCGAATGACAGCGGGCCCCACAGGTTCAGACGGCAACAGCGCTGGCCACGTGGCGGAGCGCGATTGGGTGAGAGCTGGGATGTGGGCTCCTCCAATGCAGCCGAAGTATCACGGGCCACGGGTCGGGCCCAGGCCGACCCGGTCCAACCCAAAGGACCCTTCTTCTTCGCGCGATCGACCCGACAGCTGGGTCCTAGGGCATCAAAAATGGCGGTGAAATCACCGTCACCGGAGGACGAGTCATATACCAATCGAAAGGTCTTGAAGAGACCTTTCGATTGGTACCCCAAATGTCGCTGGAGAAGGCACACAGCTCCGATAATATCTAACCCTAGTTCACCACACTCGGTGAGAAAGGATATAACGGTTTCTACTGTTGCATCTTAGTCAAATCCGAGTTAACCGGACCTAATCGACTCGATCGGGTCCGCTCAAAATTCAATCAGGATTATGAAATTGACATGCGAATAAAGAAATTCAATATTTGGAAGGATAGATTAAGAGTAAGAGGTACCTTAAGTTGAACGGTGAGGAACGGGTCGAAGTTTGGTTGCTGGTTTCTGGACTAAAGGTTTGAAACCGAGCGAAGCAGGAGTTCTACTGGTCTTATACAAGCTCTAACGAGGTGGCTAAGAGCAGTGGGGAGGCTCCACGTGGTGAAGCTGCTGCCGCGTGCCTGTGTACGAGGCACGCGTCGACCTCCGACGCGAAATCGGGGAAGAAAGGGTCCTGGCCGTTCGATCTTCGATCGAACGGCAAGGATGATCCGTCCAGATAGACATCAAAATAGATTAATAGGGTGACGGCGTTACTCCACAGTGGACGGCGCCATTTAATTATTATATAAATTATTATTATTTAAATTATTTTCAAACCTATTTTATTAATTAAAATTAACTAGCTAAATGCATTCCAAAAATTTCCAATAAATCACCTCTAACTAATTGAGAGGTGAGGAACGCAACGGCGCACTTGGATTTTTTTTTTGACGAGTATTTATTTATTTGAATTTTCAGGTATTTAAATATTATTATAAATATTCGACAAAAATCCAACGACTTCCAAATGCCTCCAAAATTTCACCCCTGGCTAATTTTGGGGTTCTGAACGCAATGGTGAAGTCAAATTTTCAATTTGAGGTCTAAATAAAAAGTCAATTTCTAGGGTTTGGAATTTTCCAGAATTTTTGATTTGACTCAGTTGACTTCTGATTTGACCTAGGTTTTTGAGATAAGTTCTAAATTATTTAATTAGTAACTTAGAACCTTAATTAAGACTTAAATTGATCTTAATTAACCAAAGTAACAACCTGGGTTATTACAGGAAGAAACTCCAAATCTTTCGTGGGAAAATTTAGCACCTAATCATCGTTAATCAACGCCATGGTGGCAGAGAAACTAGTCAAGAAGGGATGCAGTGCGTACCTTATAACGATGTTAGAAGAAAAGAAAGAAGTCATACCTCTTTCCGAGAACCATGTAGTTTGTAAATTTCCCGATGTTTTCCCTGAAGACCTGCCTGGTCTTCCTCCGAACAGAGAAGTAAAGTTCACCATAGAAGTAATTCCCATAACTCAACCACTATCAAAGGTTCCGTACCGCATGGCGCCAAAAGAACTCCAAGAGTTGAACAACCAACTTTAAGAATTACTAGAGAAGGGTCTCATCCGTCCAAGTTCATCCCCTTGGGGAGCGCCGGTGTTATTCGTTAAGAAGAAAGATGGATCGATGAGGATGTGCATCGATTATAGAGAATTAAACAAAGTAACCATTAAAAATAAATACCCTCTGCCACGTATCGATGATCTATTTGATCAGTTATCTGGAGCAAAGGTCTTCTCCAAGATAGATTTGCGATCTGGGTATCATCAATCGCGAGTTAAGGATTATGATATTGAGAAAACAGCATTTCGAACTCGTTATGGACATTACGAATTCTTGGTGATGTCTTTTGGATTGACGAATGCACCATCCATTTTTATGGACTTAATGCAGCGGGTGTTGAAAGCACATCTAGATAAATTTGTATAGTACTTGAAGAACTCAGGAACCACGAACTCTATGCTAAGTATTCTAAGTGCGAGTTTTAGCTTGATTCCATCGCCTTTTTGGGACACGTCATCGACTCTCAAGGAATCAGAGTGGACCAAAACAAAGTAAGCGCAGTCCGAGATTGGTCACAGCCAAAATCCGTGACGGATATCAGAAGCTTCTTAGGTCTGGCAGGCTATTATAGAAAATTTATCAAAGGTTTCTCACAAATTGTGTCTCCTCTCACCAAATTGACTCAAAAAGCGGTACCTTTTGTTTGGAGTCCAGAGTGTGAAAAAGCATTCCAATCATTGAAAGATGCTCTTTCTTCTGTCCAAGTTCTCACCTTACCCAAGGAAGGATTGAATTACTAAGTTTATACCAATGCATCTGGTGTAAGGTTGGGATGTGTATTAATGCAGGAAGGGAGAGTCATAGCCTATGCATCTCGACAGTTGAAACCACATGAGAAGAACTATCCTGTTCACGACCTCGAACTAGCATCAGTAGTCTTCGCTCTAAAGATTTGGCATCATTATCTGTATGGCGTCCAGTGTTCCATATTCACCGACCATCAGAGCTTGAAAGATATTTTCACCCAACGCGAGTTGAATTGTTGATAACGAATATGGCTCGAATTAATAAGCGACTACGACTTAAGCATTCAGTACCATCCCAGATGATCAAACGTCGTACCGGATGCACTCAGCCGTCATTCTACGCTATCTTCTATAATTCTCACAGGTGCATTAGAGGAAGAATTCTGAAGGTTTGAAATCAGGCCAGTGCGGGGAGATATGCTAAGCACACTGGTATCCATGAGCTCAGTTGAACCTACCTTTCATCATGATGTTTTCATCTCTCAAACCCAGGATGAAGATTATTTGAAGTTCAAAGTCGATATCGAAAGTGGACGTCGCTTCGACCTTCAGCTTCATGGTAACATAATCTACCAAGGTGATCATCTATGGATTCCCAAATCCATGCATCGAGAGATCCTGGTTGAAGGCCATAATTCTGGCTACTAAATACATCCAGGTAGTACCAAAATGTACCAGGATCTGAAGAAATCATTCTGGTGGCCCGGTATGAAAAAGAGTGTGGCAGAATTTGTGGCAAAATGTCACGCTTGCAGTCTAGTTAAAGCCGAGCATCAAAAGCCTGGAGGACTTCTTCACCCTCTAGCAATCCCTGAGTGGAAGTGGTTCAACATCTCTATGGATTTTGTTATGGGTTTGCCTAAAGCAAGATCTGGTGCGGATTCGATTTGGGTCATTGTTGATCAATTGACCAAATCAGCTCACTTCATCCCTATGCGTCAAACTGATTTTGTGGAGAAACTGGCAAAGTTAGATATCAAGGAGATTATCCGACTCCATGGGATTCCGAGATCCATTGTATCTGATCGAGATAGCCGTTTCACTTCTAAATTTTGGCAAGCAGTTCATCAAGACTTGGGAACTACTCTAGCTATGAGTATCGCCTTTCATCCTCAGACAGATGGACAAACGGAAAGAGTCAACCAGGTTATGGAAGATCTCCTTCGTCTCTATATTTTGGACTTTGGAGGTTCTTGGGAGGACCACCTTCCTCTGATAGAATTTGCGTACAATAATAGTTTTCAATCAAGTATCGGTATGGCTCCATATGAAGCCATGTATGGCAGGAAATGTAGTACGCCTTTAGCATGGTCCGAGACCGGCAGTGTTCAACTTTACGGGTCAGAATTGGTCGAAGAAATAAATCGCAAGATTTAACTGATCCAGCAAAGGATCAAAGCAGCTCAAGACCGACAGAGTAAATATCACGATACTCATCATCGTGCTCTGGACCTTGAGGTGGGAAAATGTATGTACCTTAAAGTAAGTCCAATGAAGGGCATTTATCGTTTTGGTGTAGCCGGGAAGTTAAGTCCTCGCTACGTGGGACCCTTTGAAATACTAGAAAAGATTGGTTCTGCAGCGTATCGATTAAAGCTTCTGGAAGATTTCTCTGTAATTCATAATGTATTCCACATCTCCTCTCTGCGGAGATGTCTCCATGATCCATCTCACTGAATTCAACTTCCAGCCGTATCATTACAACCAGATCTTTCTTATGCAGAAGAGCCGATTAAGATCTTAGCTCATGATCAAAAATAGCTAAGGAATCGCTCCATCCCAATGGTAAAAGTTCAATGGATAAATCGCTCTTTAGAAGAATCTACTTGGGAGAAAGAGGAAGATATGAAAAAGAAATATCCCAGTCTCTTTGAAACTCCAGGTACTCTTTAGTTTTAAAGCCATATTCATGCGCTTTATTTTCTCTTGTATGTCTTCTCTTGAGAGGATGTCGAGGAAGACATCGTTCTTAAGCAGGGGAGTCTGTAACAATCCTAAGTTATTACCATGCAAAATATAGATTTCTTAATCAATTTTTAGCATAATTGCCTTTAGAACATCAAATTAAGCCTATCTAGGAGATTTGAAGTCCATTAGACTTCTCTAAGTCAAATTTGCAATTTGATCAGTCTAGATGCCTTAATCTAGATCTAAAATATTTTTGATCTCATAATTAAAATCTGATTGCATTTTTGATTTCCTCACCCCCAAATTAGCTAAGGGTGAAATTTTGGTGCAATTTGGAATTCATTTGGGCCATAAATTAATTTAAATTAAAATGGTTCAATTGCATTTAAGGGTTTCTGACTTTTCCAAATTACAGATTTACCCTTAATACCTAATATAACAGCCGGGATCCGCTGCGTGAACCGCAGGCGATCCGCTGCGGAGCCCGGGTCACACGACAGCGGGATCCCTCAAATCTAGCCGTCGCGCTCTCTTATCCAACGACTAGGGTTGAAACGCGGGTCCGCCGTTAGATCAACCTAAACGATTCTACATCATGGAGTTAATCTGATTTGGCCGTTGGGATCCAGATGATCAGGGTCGTTGCATCTTTCCGATCGATACATCAGATGGTCCACAGCGCACCCGCACTATGGATCTTCATCTTCGCCACGCCCGCGGCCGACCGAAGGAAATCCCGCGGATCCTCGACAGCCTGGCCTGTCCCCCACTACCCATTCCACCTTAGCAAGCCGTTGGGAACCTTTCCTCAACGGCATATCAGCCTGGTCGGGCCTCGTGACCCGACCGAGCCAATTGGGGAAATGGAGAAGCCCGGCCATGGCTCGACTTCTTGGGCCTCATTAACCCATTCAAAGCTCTCCAGAAGCTTTCTTGTAAGCATCTGAGGCTATAAGTAGGCTCAGCGATCCTTTGCTAGTCAATTGAACCCTCTGTAACCTCGCCACCATTGCCGAGCTCCCGAGCAGCTAAGCTTCATCCCGGCGCTCCCAAGCTCGCGTACCGCTGATAGGAGAGTCTCATGGAGTTCAGGAACTCTCAGAGACATCTAAGGCGGCTCAGCAAGGCTGGAGCAAACCTCTTCACCATCTGTGAACTCCCGGATGAAACCAGGTACTCCAGTTGCCAGTTCTGAGCCAAAAAGGCTCAAACCTTAGTCCATTTGATGCGCCTTTATACATATTGTCGATACGAACCCAGCCATATCGTAATTAGGGTCTAGGTTAGCCCTGATTGATCAAATCGATCGATCGGGTTAGTTTCTTTCTGGATCGCCTCGGTCGAGTAAGGACCCAGCAATCCAGACCACCCCAGACCCCCAGACCAAAGGGCTTCGATCTGCCTCACCTCCCTGATGGTGTAGGGATCGAGCCCGGGGTCTAGCATGGCCCCTGTGGGGAGAATTATCTCCCCACAGTAACTCTAAGGGAGGAATCCTCGAGTGAGTAAGGTCTGGCTGATCCCGATCGTCTCACAAGGGGCTTCGACTCCCAATCAACGTGTTTGACCACGGTGATGGAGTAGCAATCAAATGCTGGCTGAGCTGTGGCCTGGATGCACCGGAATTTTGGCGATTAGGGTTCCCTACTCGGCTCTATCCGTCGGGACGAAGGAACGGGGATGACAGCATTGTGCGGGCCGGGTCGACCCACGGCCCGCGCGGTGCGACAGTGCTGGGTCTCCCAGGCCCCGATCGACCCGCGCATTTTGAATTCAGGCCGATCCATTTTATTTAAATAGGAATTTTGGAATTATTTTCCTTAAGGAAAATAATTCAATTATTCAAATCATAGGATTTTGATTAAATAAAAATATAGAATGTATTATTTAAATAACTTTTAATCCACTAGTCCAAATCCTATAATATCATATATGAAAATAATCAGAAAAATCTCAGGAATCTAAATATCCAAAAAAATTATGCATCTGATAGTTAGATCTTTAATTATTGCCTAATTACAGTGGATCTTAATTAGGACATATTAGTAAATTTACTTATCCAAATTGCATGTTTAGGGTACCATTAGTTCACTAATGTTAATCAGAATGCATGTGCTAAGTAGAATATTTTTCTGAGCTCTGTAATTTTAGTTATGCCTTAATTTTGTTAAAATATGATTAGTAAATATTAGGGTTTATACTTATTGAATCATAGCAAACTCAGGTCTTGATTACTTGTATGATTAATTAGAACTTGCATGCCAAATATATTGTAATTTGAATTGTTAGATTTATGCTTATGTGCTAATCTTTTTGATTGGAATTAAGGTTTGATTAGCACTAAGTACCCTCTGTTTTACAAACTTTAATTGTTAATCTGACTTTTAACAACAAGTTAAGTGTAATGAATTACTTTAGATAAGCTTATGGAACATACTTGAATAAATCCAAAGATCTAAAATCTTAAATATCTTAATTAACTTAAGAAATCATAAGATTTGGATCAGGCCATTAAGACTTGATCTAGGTCTGAGATTGCCACCAATAATACATAATTAATCCATTGATTTGACATTAACTTTAAATATATAAATTGATTTTTCTTAAGGCATGAGAAGGGATCAAACCCTAAGCTACTTAAGAAGCCATTAAGAACCCTAATTTAATTGATTTGATTCAAAACTTTGGATTAAACATTTTTCCAATAATGCATTTGATTTATTATTGATTCTAAACATTTGAATTAGATAAGTTAAGGTTAGTAACAATATTTGGTGATTTCACTATCTGAATCAAATCATAAGATCCCTGATTTTCACATAAGAAAGAGAACTAGCATAAGAAGATTAATAAAATCATATTGATTAATCAAGTGATCTAAGTCTTAAAAATATTCCTAATTTAGATCCCATGATCTTAGATTGAGTGTGATCAAATGACTTAATCATCTGATCTAATCATCCTAAACCTAAATATGAAACAGAACCTTAGAGATTAATATCAAAATTTAGAAGAGAGAACCTTAAATATCCCTTCATAAGATCGTCTTAAATTATTTAAAAGACCTAAACTCATATGTCATGAGGTAGGAGGCCTTGTATGAATCCATGAGGTAGAAGCATAGAAGATCCCATCACCTTAGAGATGGATCTATTGTCCTTATGGTAGTAA
The DNA here is from genome assembly GCA_016760335.1 of Gastrodia elata. Lineage (NCBI taxonomy): Eukaryota > Viridiplantae > Streptophyta > Magnoliopsida > Asparagales > Orchidaceae > Gastrodia > Gastrodia elata. The sequence goes on from CM028669.1 coordinate 21,013,957, forward strand.
TCACTTAAGACATTAGAATAGATACATCCCCTTGTGGTTAAATCCATATTAAGTGATCTTGGATCACATTCACTTGATGAAACTTTGTATAGGACTTACCTATTAGTTTAGGACTTGTAGTTTTGATAAATCCTTATTTTATTAAATAGACTTGATTGAATCATGATTATTGGGTAGTGCAGTATAGTATACCCATATTACTGGTCCCCAATAATATTCGGGATTAGTTGAGTCACTCTAAGTGAGATTTATCTTTGTTGCTATCCTGCGGGCTTAGGCGGATATAACCTTGCTTAGAGTAAATCAATCGATCCTAAGAGTGTATTAAACGGGTGCCCATTCCTTAGTTTAATTGAAAGATAAATTGCCATCAGGCAATGCCTCCTAGTGAAGATCGCTTCAATAGGTTTGGCTCAAATAAACTAAGTAACGGGATTCACCTTCCTTAAGACGCTAAGTATGATTGTGAGTTTAGCAACTAAATGCTTAGCTTGAGATACAAAATCATCATCGGATGGTGCCTCCTAATAAAGATCGCTTTGCTAGGATGGCGTAATCAAACTAAATGTTGTGAGTCCTATCTTTGCAGCATATTTAATATGTGTATACAATCACCCCGCCTAGTGATCTTTAAGTAAATAAGCAACTTTAACTAAATATCGATCTAGAAATTTGGAGTCATAACCCTTTTAGTAGGATTCTGCACAATGGAGACCTATGATTCATTACGGTTTCTTATTATATTCTTCATGGATTTCGGGACTTTTCATTCATACCATATAATGGCATAAGCATAAGCATAAACATGAGTTGAACTCATTCCTTCTGTTGTGACACATGGTTATTAGTGATACAATATGAGATACGGAATGTTATATACACAGACTGGGGAATTTCAGGGTGCGTCTGAGTGATTATACTGACTTCCTAACTGTTGTGCTTACATTGGACCGTACTACTCATAGACCTTCATTGATAGTTCTATGATATACTGTGGTATAGCATATTTGTGAGCATTGTTTCAGTGGCATATAGTGCAGCTTATAGTGTCCTTCTCAGCATTTGACATTCCTTTCACATTGATGTATGAGCATCTGGTATTTTCATTTACTTTCAGTATTTAGTTTTGATGCAGTTTTCCTTGCTTAATCTTTACAGTTCAGTTATTTTGTGCCTTTACAGTTTTTCTGTACTTTTACTTTACGTTACTTGTATATTTGTTATGTTTAGTTTTGCTTTGCATAGTTAATTTTGATGTGTTATACTTCTTGTCTAACACAGGGTACTTTTGGGATCCGACAATTTGCTAGATTCTGAGCAATTTTTGGAGACAGGTCAGGAGGACGTACCAAAGACTCAAGAGGAGCAATTGGAGCTGTAGGGGATTGAGCACCTACTTTTACTTTCTAGTTCTATCCAGCATTCTAGATAGACTCTTTATATTTCTGTATTTTAATGGTTTGTAATAAACTCTGGATGTACTTTTTTACTTTTCTTTTCTGAGATACACACTTACTATTGCTTGAGATGAATGTATTCTGGATGTTTTGCTTTTAGCTTCCGCACTCTGTATACTGCTATACATAGTATTGTGATGTCATCGGCGTACTGGAAATGCTGATATATTTTATAACGTACATGGGTTCTTTCTCGCTCCCTTGAACCTTATGTACGTGCCAGTCTAATACCTAAGATAAGTATTTTATTCTTATCTTATATATTTACTCTCGGACCTACTCTTAGGGTTCGAGTCAGCAACCATTCAGTATGGTTCCGTATCTCTAGCCTATTCGGGAAGATGGGTTTTTCTTGTGTGGCCCACCATTCCCGAGTAGCGCACCGTTCCGTCGTCGAATTATGAATTATACTTGTCTTTTGCGCACGGCGACGGGACGGGGCGCTACACACACGCTGCGGCGGGTAATTTTGCAAAGCGTGGACGCGGTAGCGTGCGACAGCGGGAGACTTAGCTGATTTTGCTTACACCTTTGCGCGCTGCAGCGGCCGCCGAAATTTTTGCCAGTCAGGAGCATTTATTGCAGCTGGGACAAGACCCCCAACCTGCATCTTTTCCCCAGCCATCATTCTCTACAGCAGCTCCAATTTTTAATGGAAATTAGCCTCTTGATGTGATAAGAAGGATAAACAAATAAGGATATTGGTCACTTCACCCTTAATTTGGGTTTGCCATCATGACTTCAGATTTTTTTTATCAAATGCTGGTTATGGAGAGGATGAAGGAGGATGCAGTCCCTCTCCTATAAATACACCTCCTCTTGACTAGAGGAGGGTTCACAATTTTGCTCAATTCACTAAGTAAGGAGGAGGGGTGCATAAGTGGAAGTGAGGAACTCCCCAAGGGTGGCAAAGTCAGTTCTTGCTAAGGAAGAGAAGAAAGAAGGCAGCACTAGAGACCTAAGAGAGGAGCTTGAAGAAGGAGAAGAAGAAATCTGGAGAACTTCCAAGGAATGTTCCTAGTATCTTCTAAATTTTACTTTTGTAGTTTCTTTTCTTAGTTGATCATGAAAAGGTCTTTATCCATGTATATATTTTTCTTCATTGCCTTTGTAATGAGTAGCTAAATCTCCTTCGGGGAGGGTTGGGAAAAGCCTCATGTGTATGAGTTAAATTTAATGTATGAAGTTTGTTTTCTCAAGCAAAAAATAATATGTGAGAACTCTATGCTTTGTTAAGAAATGCCTTTTATTATTTAGTCTTGAATGTGGATCAAAGGAAAATGAACTCATAATCTCAAGAACTAACTTGTCTTGTGCTCCATAGCTCACCTTAGGTTGGATGTTAGGTTTATGAGTACAAGAAAGCTTAGAACTATGTGACAAAGTTCTTGAGCTTAATGCACCTTAATTTAAGCTCAACCAAAGTGTTAATGCATGTGATGCTAAGACCCACTAAATGAGCTCCTTAGCTCAACATAATTGAGGTAAAGGAAGAAATAGTTGAGTGCTCATGAACTAAGTGACATAGTCATTGAGCCCAACATATTAATCCCTCATCTCAACTATATGTGATGCGAGTGATGCACGTGGTGGAATTAATGCTTATAAGATTTAAAAGTCTTAAAAATCGAATGTCTCCTTGATCAAGAGATAAGATAAAAATACTAAACCTAAAATCTTATAAGAATCTTTGTGCCAAAATAGAACCGAATGTGTGTTCATTTTGAGCACAAGATTTGAACTTGTGAAACCTTGAGGTAAAACTCAAGGAAGCACAATGTGCACTTGATTAAATCAAAAAGAATAAAAGAAAAAGCTTGAGAATCCAACATGCATTAATAAACTTCTCATCGCATGCGGGATGAGCCCAACTCTCCTCTCTCTTTTATCTAACTTATTTTCACATAGTGATTATTGTGCTAAATCTAAGGCCAACTCAACCAATCAATTATAGCTTAAACATTAGTGACAATAGATAGACCTTATTGTCAAACAACCAATTCTCTGTGGTTCGATAAATCCCAAAAATTAACACTTTCCACTTATTACTTTAGACCACGTATACTTGCGTGTGAGCGCAGATGTGTATTTATAGTCTGTCAGATGTAACCTAAAGGTCACTCAAAATTAGGATACTACCACATGGGAGAATCTCATTCTAAGTCTTTTAGGTGATTCTACCATAAGGGGTCGATGATCAAACATCTAAAGCTAAGAAGAAGCTTCTAAGTTCTTACCTTAAGATTAAACAATAAGTTCTCCCTATCTCAATAGATCATCTATTAATAAAGCTTTAGTAATTATAAAACCATTACCACTAAATCAGGATCTTAAGAATTCAGCACTAAAGCATACGAATTGTAATTTAAGATCTAAAAATTTTACTAATTACATAGTTCTTACATCCTTAAACTAGATCATGCAAATTAGATGGGTAAACTCATATGATTATCACCTATTCTATAATTATGGGATTCAATCATGTAGTTTATTAGGAATTGATAATTTTATTAATTAATACAATATTGTAATTTATCTTATGCTAAGGGTCTTATTTAAGAGAAAATCAATGAGTTAAAGGTATATGTCTAGATTTATAATCACATGAATTCATTAAATATCTTAATATTTCTAGTTCCATAGTTTAAGATAATGTTAAATTAATAAGTATTATTGGAATAATGCATGTTAATTTATATTTCAAATTAAGATGACTTAATTAAAGTGATTAAGATTTAGATTTTAATCCAGACAAGTTAGGGCTTAACTCATAACTCAGTCAAATCCAGATCAATTGTTTAGTTTATTGATCAATGACAAATCAGAGAATTATTAATGTATTATTAGTGTTCATTTCAAGTTTAATATCAATTATTAATTAACTTAATCATCTTTTATGATTTTTAGGGTTTGATGTTCATTAATATCCAATCAACTATTTAAAGTATTTAATTCATGATTTAAATTCTCTAATATGCACACTGCTGTTAATGAAACATATAAATATCATATTGATTAAAACAATTAGTAACCAAGGCTAATCAAATCCTAAATCAAACTAAAAGAGATTAGCACTTGATTATAATTTAAAGAACTTAAAATTCATATAACTTGGTTATTAAGTTTTGCCTATTCATGCAAGAAATCAAGAATTATAACATTTTCATTTGGTACAAAATATTCAAGTAAATCTTTAAGAGATTTAGAATATGCGATTTATGGTAAGTGGGAGATTTCTAATTAAAAATTATTTCTAAATTCACACAATGCTTGATTTTACTAAATCCAGCTTTCATTTTAGTATATTTTGGCCCCATTAGAGTTCCAGAGTCATTAAAATGCAGAAAATTTCAAATATGGGCAATTTCAAACATTTATGGGTGCTCTGGCGCGCTGGAGCGCCCCTTGGCCGAGAGCTAGGCGCTGCAGCGCACGGCAGTGCTTTCAGGCACTGCGGCGGATTTCAGCGTTGGGGCGCACTGCCTTTAAGCACCGCGACGCTCTACGGCACCATATTTTCCGAAAGCTGGGTGCTACAGCGCTCGGTAGCACCCCTCTGACCAAGAGCCAGGAGCTATGGCGTGCTGTGGTACGCGGCGGCGCGCTACAGTGTAGTTAACTCAAGACGTGGGCGTTGCAGTGCGCTGCAGCGCTCGCTAGTGATTTTGCCTATGCGAAAATCGAAATGTGTCCCCTTTGGCACCCAATTACTCTTGATTTAGGGCATCTCTAGTGCGGTTCCATATACCGATGGAAACATTTTTCTAAGACCTTTTCATTGATACCAAAATTGACACAAAACAATTATTTCAGCAATGTAAATAATAAAGCTAAAGGTCCATGTATATAGAAATCCTATTTGCAGAGCTGTCCATCTACCATAAATTTATAATCTTAATGAGCACTAATGAACTCCATATCTCAACCACATGTTTTTATCAGTAAGAAATAAACATGCAAGGCAAATGTAGCAACTAATTAATGAAGAGAAGCAGTACTAAAGAGATATCTTGACTTGCAAAAGAAATGGAGAAAAAAGCAGCACAAGGAAGGTGACAGCAATAGGTACCTACTTGCAAAGGAGTGGAGATAGATTTCTTCAAGGCATGAGGGATGAAGCTTCAGCTTCCAATAACAATGAAGAAGAGGGTTGGGGGTTCTTCAAGAGCTTGAGAGCTTCTTCCTTCAGTAAATGGGCAAAATGGAGAGGGAGGAGGGTTGAGGTTCTTATTTAAAGGAAGAGGAGGGGATGGCTTCAGCAAGAGGAGAGCATGGCTCAAGTATGGAGGGAGCAATGGCCTTTTCCATCAGCATGGAGGAGAAGGAGAGGGGCTGAGGCCCCCTTTGCATTCATATGGGGAGGAAGAGGGGGTGCAAAACAGGAGGGGAAGTGGGGTCCATGTTTAAAGGGAAAATAAGTAATAGGAAAATAATGGATTAATTAATATTTGTTAATTTTTAATTCATTAATTAGAAATCAAATTTGATAAATGTGCTCCGAAAAATTTTCATAATTCACCCCTAGTTAATTTGTGGGTGAGAAACTCAACGATGAAGTCAAGTTTTAATTTGGAGATTAATTTATTTATCCTTATTATCGGAGTATTTAAATACATTAAAATATTCGATAAAATCCAATGACTTTTAAATATTTCCAAAACATCACCCATAGCTAATTTGGGGGTGATAACCGTAATGTCAAAGTCAGATTTTGATTTCAAGGTCAAATTAAATATTTCAAATTTTTAATTAATTAAATATTATTAAAATATTTCAAATATTGGATTGAGCTCCAAATCGCTCAAAATCTTCAGGGATTGATTCTAATGAATAAGTGATTTTAATAGAATGATGATTATGATGTAATTAAGCTAAGATTAGACCAAGTAACAACCTAAGGTTTTTACAGGCTGCCACACCTGGTTTGATACCAATTGTGAGGACCCAACGTCGAGTTTAGCGCAAGTTAAACCAAATTCGAGCTCTCTTTGTCGCATGACCCTATTGAGCAATTTAAGTAAATATATATATATGCAAGAGAAAAATTACATACTAAAGCAATCAACCATTCATTTATAAACTAGAGTTACAAAATAAGTCCCAACTTGCTCCAAGCAAGTTGAGAATTATATAATATTAACAAAATAAAAGTAAAAGTAAAGTGAATAATAAAAAAAAAACTACATTTCATAACATGAACTACTGCAAGCTAAGTTCCTATAGCAGCTGCACCTTAAACATCTATATTAAGAGGTGGTTGTCAACGGATAAACCTTCACTTAGCATTTAAATTAAGGAATAAACCTTCTTAATCGAATATCAAGGGAAGACATGCCCTAATATGAAGAGCAAAAGAAAGTCAATCACTAAATGAGCATACTATAATATATTAGAGTGCAGAGGAAAGATAAGTAATAACATCCATGCAATCCAAATAAAAACCTTACAACTCATAATTCATAAGCTTGAAAGGAAAAGCAGTTTAAACCTATATTATTATAAAATAACTTTATAAGCTTAAGCAGAAAAGTAAGGTCACTCAATCCTTACAAAGTAAGAGAAAGAACTAAAGGTCTTCTCTTGCACGCTCCTCCTCCTAAATAAGGTCTTCAGAAGGTTCCACAACCTCAAAAAGCTCAGAATTTACAATTGTCGGTTTCACAATGATAGGGCCCCAATCAACAAAAAAAAAATCTAATTAGACAAAATGTTTAAGTACATTTTAAGCTGCAAATTATTAATTTAAATGATATCACAACTTAACTTAAGCAAATTTAGGAGCAGAAAAGCATCAAAGAAAAGTGACAGTTATAATTAATTGAATTATAACTTAAACAAAGTGTGGGATAAGCACATACCTTAACTCAAGCTGCAGAAAAAAGGGTTAAGCAATAATAATGAAATCTACTAAGTACAAGGAAATTCCTAAGTAATATGATCAATTTAATACATGTTGGTTTTCAATATAAAATGAAAGTACCAAATTGAACGTAAAATTCTAACATCTTAACATGCTATCAAGTGAAAATAAGCTGCTGAAAAGTACAAAATATATGAAAAACTATAAGTACTAAAGAAGCTACTGTATATAACCAAAGAAATGTATAAAGAAGAAGTATACTGAAAATGCTATAATTAAGGAAGTATGCTGAAATGTAAAGTAAAACAGTTTAACTCATATGGACAAATTCTTATTTAGTCCTGCCAAAAGTAAAAACCTGTTAAAAGAGTCCATCTGTAAATATCTTGGAGAAATATCCCAGATCTAAAATCACTTATTTCCAATTAGTTCCATTTGAAAATCTAGGAGAAACATCCTAGATTAAAGTAATGCCACAAAGTACCTGCTGAGTATCTATGAGAAACATCATAGAGCAAAAGTAAAGTATCATCTGAGCACCTAGGAGAAACATCCTAGTTCAAAAGTAAATCATACTATCCAGACAAACTAAGTAAGAACATACTCCACTATAAGTTACACAAACTCATTTCTTTAAATTCTTTCTTTCAATTAAGAATATGCCTTATGAATGAATCAAAATTAACATAGAAATATACTATGTTCCATATAATGCGTCAAAGTATAAAGTCCAAAATAAGGAAGCCAGGCATTCAAATCTCAATGAATAAAATAGCACTAAATAAATTTTGTGATATCACTTTGTTTACTAATTAAACTGCTCTATCTAATCTGAACTTATACAAGTTTAGGATCTCCAACATCCAGTTATCGAATATAAATCCAGAATATTAATCCTATAAGTTAAAAGAAATTTGAACTAATCAAGTTCTAACATATATAATCACATGACACTTATTTAAGTTAAATAAATAAATCAAACATTCTAATTAATAATTTTACAAATCCCAAGCCACTCTTGATTAATATGAATCAAAATTGGAGAATTAAGATGTTAAAATTTAAGTTTTTGATTTTAACTTCTTAATCCAATAGGTTCTAATCATAATAGTATAAAGTTAAATCCAAATTCTCACGAGTTATAATTAAGGTTATCTAATTAAGCAAAACCAAACTTTAATAAGATGGATATCTAATCTTAAATCTAATATTTTAATACAAAATAATCATAAATAAAAAATGAAATTCTAAAAAACTATAAAATCAAGGTTTTATCTATCGAGTACCCATTTACTTAATAGATAAACTCTAACCAAAATTTCTAAGCTAGATCCTAAGGAAATAAGATCCTAAAGGTTTGAAGTAAAGTCCTAAAGAGAGTATTTAAGTCTTAATCTTAATCTTACTTGACTATTATTATTATATAATTAACTTATGGAAGGCACAAGGTGAACTAATTTCACCTTATGAGGCCTAAATTAGGACTTAGGGTAATTTAAAGGACTTTTAGGATATTTTCTTAGCATATCATTTTAATGAGTTTAAACATTCTAAAATAATTCTAAATAATTTCGAATACTTATTTTAGAGGTTTAATTATAAATCTAAGGTTTAAGAATGCTTAAACCTAAATTTGGGTAAAATGATAATTTTGCCCTTACTTAAAGATCTAAAATTCAACTTTATGAATTAGGGCTATAATCTAGAATTTATTGAAGTGGAATGATTACTTACTGTCTAATGTGAATTTAGACAGTAAGTACTTCTATTTTGGATAAGTATCAAGCCTAATAAGGTCAAATTGAGAAATTTGACTTATGAGGGCAATTTGATAATTTGACTTAATAAAAGCTAACTTTTTTTGTCAATTTATTAAATATTATGTTCTAAGGTTTCCATAGAACTAAAAGTTATTAAATTTTGATAAGTATTGGCTAAGTTATGGCCAATATAAGTTTTATGGTTAATAATTAGGGTTTAGGGTGATTAGTGAGTGATTAGTAAAATTAATCATAGAATCACTAAACTAACTACACAACTAAGTTCTACTCTACTTTAGGAGTAATCAAAAACTAAAATTACTCAATTTGGATCATTAAATATGCTAATATTCACTAATCAAATTTTAAGGTGATTAAGATTGATTAAGAGATCTAACCATTAGATCTAAAATATTTTTGTATTTTACTATTAATTATGTTTTTCTTATTAAAATGATATATTGGAAGACCTAATTTGGGGCTCAATTGACTAACTTATGGTCAATTGAAGTTTTAGGATTAAATAGGGTAATTAGGGTTAGGTCCTAAAAGTGATTAGGCTAATACTAATCCAAACAGAGAATTGAACATTACTATGTTATTCTAAGAGTTCTACTAATCACTTTAAGACCCATATTGCCTATGCTTGGACTAGTGGTTAAGAAGTTATGAGCCTTGGAAACTTAAGATTGGGTCCCAAAAGTGATAAGTCTAAATATGTCTCAAACAACAAAACTAATATTACTAGAATGTTCCTTAGGGTTTATTGATTAATTTGGGACCCATATTAGGTATGTTTGGATTAATGGTTATAAAGTTATAACATAATGAAGTTTTGGGATATTTAGGGCAAATATGAGGGATCCTAAATGTCACTATGTGAAATACAACTCCAAACAAAGATTTGACAGTCTCAAATTATTCCTTGATTTTTGCTAATCAATTTAATATATTAGTTGCTAAGTTTAGGTTTTAAAATTAATTTATTTAAGCTATATATATATATATATATATATATATATATATATAAATTTTATATCCATTCCTTATTAAATGCGGCTGACTCGGATGGTGGAGGCCCGCCATACGCCTTATACAAATGACACACATCGCGGGACCCACCTCCTGTCTTTGGACTTTGATACGCAGTGGGGGTCTTCGTCCCGATTTCGAGCCAAAAGGAAATGAAAGGTCCTCTAGGGCACGCCTAACAGAGGTCCATCGAACACAGTCAGGAGCCGGACTGCATAACACTAGGTAGGGCATGCTGAGCTCTATCCAACTGTACCTAAACCAATGGCGGAGATGGTCCAAGCCGTCGACAAATCGTAGCCCTAGGATGACTGTGACGGGAAAGATCACAATGAACAAAAACTTCTCCATAATATATTTTGCAAAAATTAACAATTTTTATAATCTATTTGCATTACATTTGAGTCTTAAAGATGCAAAATCGAACATAATAGCATGCGAATTGGAATAAGAAGAAAGTGCAACGATATAGGAGATAATTTGAATGGCAAAAATTCATATTTGCAATCCTTAACGGAATTCGATTAACTCAAAATAATAAAATTCGCAATTCTTGCACAGATCGAACAATACAATGGTGAAGAAGAATAATTAAATTTGAGTTTTGGGATGGATGATACCTTGCTTAGGGTTTCGATACAATGGAGATGCATAGCTTTTTAGGGATCCACGAAAACCTCGATCACCAGAATTCACCGATTGAAGCGTGTGCTGATCATAAGTGAGGATACAACTATTAGCAGAGGTCTTCAGCGGTGGGGGAAAATTCGCACATGCGGCCGGTCGCTGCCGCGTGTGAGACATGCACATACGCGCAAGGAAGAGGAACCACGGGCCGTCAGATCACGGTTTGATCGACTGACGGTTCGGATCTGTCTTCCCGCTTAACGGGTTTGACCCGTTAAGGTTTTGCGGTTTAACGGATGCGGTCGAAAGGATCCAGCCCAATAACAATTAGGCGCGTCCCACTGGCTGTTTTAATTGAATTAAATAAAAATATTTTATTTAAAATTGGACTATTAATTAAATCCCGAAAAATTCCAAAATTTCACCCTTGATTAATTCAAGGGTGAAGAACGAAACGGCGAAGTCGAATTTTCGATTTGACGAATATTTAATTATTCAAATTTTCGGGGTATTTTAAATAATATTAAAATATTCGACGAAAATTCAACGACTTCTAAATATAACCAAAACATCATCCTTAGTTATTTTGGGGGTGGTGAGCGCAATGGCAAAGTCAAATTGTTGATTGAGGTCAATTTGTAAGGTTTCTGAAAATTCCCAAAAATTAAATTTTGATCTATTTGATTCTTAATTTAGACTAAATCTTAGAGGTGAGTTCCAAATAACTTAATTAAGATACTAAAATTATAATTAGGACTTGGATTAATCCTAATTAACCTAAGTAATAACTTGGGTTGTTACAGTTCTCCTTCTCAAATCTCCATCAATACTTAATTTGGCATTTTATATATAATAAAAATGCTAGAATTTGATTCCATAAAATTAGAGAATATTCCAAGTACAATAAGATAATATATGTTACACATTTTAAATGTTCAAATGTATAAGTGAAAGCCAAGCATAAAAAGATTGTATATAAAATAATGCAAAAAAAAAGTCTTGCCACAAATACAACATCTTAATTAAGATTATGTCACATGTCCAAAAGTTTATTGATTGCAGCGCGTATGTCTTTTAAATATGAAGAAGCAACTTTAACAGTTTTGATGGACAAATTCAAAACTATGAGACAGTGTTCACATAAGTATAAACATCAATTGGGCTCCCTCAATGGCTCAAGTTGGCAAACTTATAACTTCTGATAGATTAGCCACATCCCACCTAATAACACCACCATTTTGGAACTCTTGCAGCATCCATAAGACATTAACATTTGTTTTGTGACACATTTTGGCAATAAATGATAATAACAATATAATATCTACATGAAAATAAAGCAAAGCAATATTAAAGTTATAGTAAAAGCAGCAAGTACAAATGGTAAGATCCAGTATACATTTTCTCTATTTGTATTTGTGAATGAGTCAAAATTCAATTATTATGCGTATCTGCATACTTTTGTATTTATTTAGTTCTTAATTCAAAATCATCTCATTACCGGTTCTTATAAAGTTTCACTTATTTAAGTGATTGAATTTGAATGTAAGTTTATATATGCGTAGACAATAATATTTATAAAGGTAGAATAATAATAATAATAATAATAATTGCAAAATATTAATAATAATATAATAATAATAGTAATTATAAGAATAATAATTATAAAGATAATAATATGCTAAAAATGTAAATAGTACAAAAATAATTATTATAATAATATGATATAATAATGTATATATAAAAATAATTATTATTCTATATATATCTTATTTATTTATGAAGAAAATTTTTTATCTCTCTCTTCTTAGATGATAAAAATAATAATAACTATAATTATAAAATGATATGACATAAATAAATAAATGAAATAATATAACATAGTAAATATAATAATTATATAAATGAAAATGATTTTAAGAAAATGACATAAATGAAATAATAATAATAATAACAATATTATTATTAATTGACAAAAATAATAATAACTTGAAAGAAATTAATAGTAAATAAATTGCAATAAAAATAGTAGTAATAATAATAATAATTGACAGAAATAAAAATGACTTAAATAAAAAAATTAAAGTAATAATAAAATAAAATAATTTTATAAGAAAATGATAGCAAAAAATTGCATTAATAGTAATAATAATATATATATATATATAATAATAAAATAATAATAATAATTATTATTATTAATATTGATAAAATTGAAAATAACTTGAAAAAAAATAACAGTAAAAAAATTAGAGTAATAATAATAATAATTTTATTATTAATAAAAGAAAAAAAAAGAAAAAAATAAAAAATAATAAAAAAATACTTCTCTTTCTTATTACTTATCTAACTGAGGAATCGATGGTGGCCATGAGTAAGCTACATATTTAGTGAATTTATACTCTAATTAATATATAAGTATACTTACATTATTAAGAAAATAGTTAACTAATCTATCAATAGATTAAATAATATAATTTATATATAATTGAACAAATGCAATTAATTTATTAACTAATTGATAATTAAGGTAACTCAAAAAAGTAAGTATTTTATTTACCTAATTTCAATTTTATTATAATTATATATAAATAACCAAAAAAACCTATTTAATATATTTATAATAAGAATTATAAATGAATTAAAATCGGTTAAACTAAATTAAATAATAAATTAATTTGTTTTAATTTCAAAGAAAAAATAATTTATTTTTAAAATAATAATAATAATAATAATAATAATAAAGCTTATTGCTTAAAGCACAAATAAAAAACCATAAAAACATGCTTATTTGCAATTCGGCACTGGTGGAAATCTTCTACGGATAACCCGACCAATATAAATCCTGCGACGCGACCCGATAGAAACAAGGGTTTAACGCTCACGCTCCAGCGAAAGCACCACACTTACTGCTTCAAGCGCCATTAAGTTCTCTTCTGCTTCGAGCAGCAGGTGATGGAAAAAGAAGGCGGCACTGTTGAGGTCGAGAGATTATTCATCGGTGCCGGTTGCAATCGAGTTGTGAACAATGTCTCCTGGGGTCCTTCAGGACTGGTCGCCTTTGGTGCCCAGAATGCGGTCGGCGTCTTTTGCCCCAAGGTTCATGCCTTTAATTTTGGTCTCAATCTTTCGTTCATGATAAGAAGACATAATAATTCTGCGTTGGCTTCTGTAGACTGCTCAAATCTTGACAACGCTTCCCGGCCACAAGGCGGCCGTCAATTGCACAAATTGGCTTCCATCTACCAAAGATGCGTACAAAGGTGCTTCGTTTCTTGCTTTTCTTCTTTTTTTTTTTCTAAATATTATTTTTTGCTGGTTTTTTTTGTTGGCATGGGTTTTTTATATTGGAAACCAGGAAAGATGCTTCTCGTGAAATTTTAGTGTTTTGTTTGCACGCAATAGATGAATTTAACATCATAGTTTTTAAAAGGACTGTTCATAGATAAAAGTACAATGAATTATTGGAGATTTCTAATGGAAAATTTTTAAGCAGAAGTCTTTACTGAAAGCTTTCTTTAAGGATACTTCTAGGGTATGATGCTTCAACGAAGGTGAAAAGATAGACATTTATGCCTTGTAGCTAACAAAAACAAAAGACTTCTCTTCAGAGTTACGGGAGGCTATAGCTTTCAGTATTGAAACTGACTAGAGACGTTCGACAATTTGGGTGACATTCTTTGCCAGTGGAATTCTGGTATCATAGACATCTTTCCTTTTCTCATTGCCTTTTGCATCACAATTCGTTTCAGAAAAAGCAAAATTGTGTTATTTTCCATACCAAAACTTAAACTTCTAATGGATACTACCAAGCATCTTTTTTGGAACTAATACCTTACACTGGGTATTGTTGGAGTGATAAAAGGGCTTTGCGTGCCTTTTTTACAACATGTACTCTCGAAAAAATATCTACTAATTACTTTAAATAGTTGTCAGTTTTTATATTGAATTTGCTCAGTTTTTCAATCTCACGGACCCTCCTACTTTTGGCAAATGGTCCACTAAGCTGAAAAACATAGTGAATGGGTTCTTTAATTGATTAGGAGATTATTGATATCATAGGCACCTTTCCTTCATAATCATCATCTCTTCATAGACATCTTTTCTTTATGGACTCTTATAATTCTGATATCATAAGCATCTTCCTTCTTCCATTATCTCCTCCATCACATTTCACTTCCTCTTAAAAAAGTAAAATCATGATTTTGTTCTTATTAATATTTATATTTCTAATGATGATGCTAATAGTTTTTTTTGGAAAAAAAATTCAATATTTGGCAACCTAGGAGTGTTAATTGGGTTTTATGTGCCAGTTTTTATCACCTTTACTCTCTATGAAAGATTGATTAATTACTATAAGCGAATGCTGGATCTCTTTATTAAAATTTATGCACATTTTCAATCTCGATGATCCCCCTCCTTATGTCAAATATTTCACTTGATAAAAGAACATAGATTTAGATATTTTCATGATTAGGCCATTCATTTTTTTTTTCTTACTCGTTGTTACAACCTCTTTCTCTAGCAAGTTACTCGTAAGTTTTTCTTTAACCAATATCTGGTATATTTAACATCAGCCTCTCCCGGCTTTCTTCCGAACAAATCATTAGGTTTGATAATGATTGGTTAATTTAGAAGGATTTAGAGGTATATTTAAAAATTGATGGAATAATTTTACTACCACTGGAAATAATGTAAACTACCTTATCATGAAGCTAGGACTTGTTAGAAAAAAGGCTTAAAAAACTGAAGAAGAGGCATTGAATGTTAGGTCAAACTTGAGCTTGCTACTCCTTTAAATTAGGATGACTACTAGATGGGAAGATGCTGCCTTTTCAATAAACTATTGGAAGAAATTCGTTGGATACAAAGAGCAAATACTAACTGTTTTCTGGAGGACTGTAGAAAGACGTGATTTATTGCAAAATTGTAAATTGGAGAAGAGAAAGCTTTTCTAATGCCATGTATAAAGGGATGATAATCAACAACAAATAGAATATCTTGGAGATTTTCACAAGCTCTTAAAAACTCTTCTTTTAACTATAAACCATCAATATCTTAGTGAATCTTCCTAAAATATACAGTGGTGATCATTCCTTTCTTATGTTTGATGATCCATTTGACTTTGGAGAAATAAAAATTGTCATCTTGATTTGAGGCTTACAAGAAAATCTCCGTCTTTATTATTTTTTCTGTATTTTTTTCAAGAAATACAAAACTTCATATAGCTTGACTTGAATTTGTTTGATGACATTTATTCTGGTAAAACCTTGATCACCAATCTTAGCCAACAATTATCTCTCATTTACTTAGCTATTCTAATTGAAACATCTTATAATTTGTGCTTACATGTTCAAAGCATTTAAGATGAATTTTAACAGAATTATTTTTATGTAGTATTATCTCCAACATGGTCATGTTCATTGGTTACCATATCCTCTTGGTTACCCACCATCTTATCATTTTCATCTTCATAACACTTTTTTTCTTATTATACTTTTACTTGGCTGGACAATTTTTTGTTCCATATAGATTTTAATAATACTATTCACCAATATGTTGCTCGATCATCAAAACCATGATTTGCCATATGAAATAAATTACTAAATTCTGTACTGCTTTTGAACTGAATATAACAACCAATTTGCTATTCATTTACTATCGAGTGTCAAAATCATACAAAAATCAACTTCGGGTATAGCTAGTGAAGTTCAACCCAAATTCTTCTTAATGAATTTAATTAAAGCTAAAAGAAGATTGAGTTGATGTTAACCAAGTTAACCACTCTATACTAGATTAATAATTTTCCTAATTTCAACCGCTACAACCTTTGTTGATCATCATCGATTATGTTGTTCATATAAAATTAATAGATCTTTTGAAAAAAAAAAGATTAGGACCAATGCACGTTGCAAATTGGCTTGGTGATGCACATTGGCCACTCAACTGCTGCAAATCTGATTTTGAGGAATTTAACATTGATATTATTTGAAGTATTCCATTAGTAGATACAATTCCGTTGTCACTATTATTCTTTGGAATACATGCAACATTAACTGGTAGTAGATTGGATGTGAGCATTTTTGGGGAAAAAAAGATGGATATATGGTATTTGCAATCTATTCATGACTTAATTTTAAATTAGATACATTGAATACTCGTGCATTTGAGCATTCCATTGAAGATACCAGTTCCAATGTTTAGTGTGATTTTAAAAGACGTTTTCCTTGCATTTATTTCCTCGAAGGCTTTTGATGGAATTTTATTTTGGATTTACATACTATTATTTATCTCATTTTTAAATTTCAGTTATTTTGTTATAATTAATTGAAAATTCATAATTTTCATAATTAGTAGTCAATATTTTGTGATATTCTTGTGCAATATTACAAATATTATGTGATTATTATTTTTTATTTCTTTTCCTTTTTTGAATTTTAAAAGAAGGAAAATAAAGCAAAAGCAAATAATTCCATGCGCTATTGTTTTATTCTCAATATTAAATTTTAATTATTTTTGTTATAACTAGTTAATTCATAATCATCATACTTAGTAGCCAATGATTTGTATACTCTTGTTCAATCATACATAAATTATGCAATTTTTTTCTTTTTTCTAATTACTAATAACTTTTGAATTGGCCTTCTTTGCATTTTAAAATTTGTTACTTTCTTTGCATTTAATTTCTTGAAGGTTTTTGATGAAAATCTTTTAGATTTAAATGCACTGTTGTTTTGTTCTCTTTATTAAATTTCAATTGTTTTTGTATAATTAGTTGAAAATTCATAACAATCATAATTAGTGGCCAATGATTTGTGAATTTTTGTGCAATCATACAATGATATGTGATTAGTAAGTAAAATCAAGAGACTAATAAGTATTTTAATGATGAATCCACATTTGAATAGGAATTATTGGTAAATTTTGATTATATAATTTCCAAGTGAAATTGCATATAAATTTAATATATAATTGTCTAAATGAATGAACGATTTCTTAAAAAGACTAATTGTAATGGTATGTAATACTCTCTTAGAAAATGGATAAAGTTTAAAATGTTATAGAGGATAAAAATTTTGCATTAGCTAGAGTTGGCAAAACTCGCAGTGCTTAATCGGGAGCATGGGTATTTATAAGTTTGGTAATGATTGTGGTGAAATTGCCTGGTTATTTTTTGAATAGTGATGGGACAATGTTGACAGGCAGCTTGCTACATTGAATTGTTAGTCAGTAATAATTTTTCTTTTGAACTGGGAGACATTGGCAGGCACCAAGTTATGTTTTGTTTGTTTATGACAGTTCAGCATGCAGTAAAGCATTATCTCCTCTCAGGAAGTTCGGATGGTGTGATTATGCTATGGGAATTTCATACCATAGAAAGAAAGGTACACATGAAATAATTGTGTTTTTACAAGTTTTTATATCCTTGGGAAACATTTTCTCATTTTTTGTAGATTTACGTTTTAAACCGAAGAAGATATATTTGTCTCTAGCAAACTTAAAGAACAAACTAAAACGGCTTACTTTTTAAATTAAGGAAGAGATATTTGCCTAAAAAACTTAAAGACCAAACTTATATGAAGCCAAATTATCATCTTGGTGCACTTCATCAAAAGGACCACATTTGTTATCTTTATTTTGGGGTTTAACTGCGCTAAGCCATTTGATGATTAGGCCTAAGCTTGGTTTGATAAAAGGCTCATGGTTTGATCTTTGTAATATAACAAACCGTTCATAAGCTTGTCTCAGCGGAACTTGCACTTCATCAAAAGGTTAAAAGTGACCATGTTTGTTATCTTTACTTTGGAGTTTAACTGAGCTAAATCATTTGATGTTTAGGCCTGAACTTGGTTCTATAAAAACCTCATGGTTTGAGGGTGATATAATAAACCAATCTTAAGCTTGTTTCAGCTGAACTTGTACTATCTTTGGGTGTCTCATTATAAAGATATCAATGTTGGCTGTACATGCAAAGTATTATAACTCAAAGGATAAGTACATGCAGTTAGAAAATATATGTTCATTCTTTCTTCTTTTATTTTTAAAATTTCTCATCTAATGTCTTGTTCCTCTCTTAAAGTTTCACCAATTCTTTAAATTCAAATTAATGATCTCTCTTTCATTAGATGAGCCTTACGAGCTAACTCAAACTTGTTGACTCAATCTTAGGTTTTATTAATCAGCTAAGCTTAAACTCACACTAAAATGTTAATAAAGCCGACTAAACTCATTTACACCCTTCATTATCCTCTCATTGGAAAAGATACGAATTATAAACCCAATTTCTAGTCTCATGGTAATTCAAAGAAGTCACAACCCATCCTAGATGCTTGATGTGTTGAGATGTGAACAAATAATTTGATGACAGTATCATTATTATTCAACTTCTTTCTTACCATTCCTAAAACATTAGCACTAGTGCGTCTTATTTCTTATTAAACATTCTTTATATAAGCCGACATGTACAAGTATTTCAGTGTCATTTTTTACTTTCTTCAATCGCATTGGTTAAAAAGAACCTTCATATTGACGTTACAAAATATTCTTCAAAATACAAAAATAACTGGTTTGAAACCTTTTGCATTTTTATAGACATTAATTTTGTATTGAATTCATATAAATTTATTTGAACTGTGCTATTAGGGAATGGACTTTCCAACTGTGGCTATTGCATTGCTATATAACATTACAATGAATAGAAATGCTATGCATGTAGATAACTAACAAAGATTTTTCCTATCAATAACTGTTGTATCAAACAAAATACTGATTTAACTATTTCATATGGATTGCATTAAAGGAAAACTACATTGGAAACTTGTCGTTGGGAATATATCATTGAAAGTATTTTATTAGAGATTTAGAATTGAAGACATCCTTATCTTTGCATTTTTACTCGGTACATAGCTCATTCATGGGCTAACTTGATATTTCTAATAACTAGAATTTGTATAGGATAGCATGAAATCATAACATAGTATAGGGCTTCAAATAACTTTTTCTGGCTCTTTGATTTCAAGGTGAAAACTTATGAAATCATCTCAGTTTCTTGCCCATCTGAAATTTCCTTGTTAGGTTATAGCGCGTGTGGAGTAATGCCTCAATTCTTCTGATTTCTTCATTACTTTTCTATGCGGCATCAATACTACTTTTTTTATAATCATGTCTTACATTTATTGGTGTTTGTCTTTGATATTTACCATAGAAGGGGCTTTGTAATAAATTTCTTTGGCTTCTTTAATATTTAATTTTTTATATCATGTATTTAGATAAGGCAACAATAGATGTGATCAATGATTTAGCATGATTAAATGGCATTTTGAAGGCAACAATAGATGTGATCAATGAAATTGAATGCGTAATCATAGTAGTATCATGAAATTATGAACACAACTGTGATATAGCATGACATGTTTTTTTGTTTATGCAATAGCAATGTATATGAAAGTGATTATATAAAATGTGAAAGTTATCTAAAGTACTTGATTACTACATATGAAGACTTTATTATTATAATATTATCAAATAAATGAGAAAAATAAAATTGGCTTTAGCATGTTGAACAAGAAAATCTAAATAAAAATGCATTTGATTAAGATTAAGGAACTTCACTAGTAAAAAAAAATGTTTTATCTCACATAAATGGTTAGAGTCTTGGAGCTTCCTTTAATTTTCTAAAGGGTTTTGCTATTTAAACTAATACAAAATTTATTATTATTTAATATTGTCTTACTTAATAGTCATATCTACAAATCAAGTTATAATTAATTAACATTTTAGTAACACCTTAATTGATTTTCTTTTATTTTAAACATTTTATGTAATCATCTATTACATAGCATAAAGTTTGTTGTCCTTATAACAATGTATAAACTTTTATTAATTATAATTTTTAAAGATAAAATTCTACCTCTTAATCTCTTAACTTTCACTTATATTATTTTAATTTTTTTTTAATACTATGTTACGTAATAGTCTTATCTATGAATCAAAATTTATTATCATTTAATAGTGTCTTACTTAATAGTCTTATCTACGAATCAAGTTATAATTAATTAGCATTTTACTAACACCTTAATTGATTTTCTTTTACTTTAAACATTTTATGTAATCATCTATTACTTAGCATAAAGTTTATTGTCCTTATAACAATGTATAAAGTTTTATTAATTATAATTTTTAAAGATAAAATTCTACCTCTTAATCTTTTAACTTTCACTTATATTATTTTAAATTTTTATATTCAAGATGATACCTATGCCATTCCTATGACGATTCTCACAAGAGTACTAGAGTTTAAAACACTTGATTTCTCTTGCTTTTTATTTTACCTTATTTTCTTGAAGAGAGAAAATTGCTTATTCATCTATTAACCTTTATTGATCTTGAAAATGTTTATGATAGATCACTAAGAAAAGTTCTTTGGTGAGTTTTAGAGAGAAAGAAATTGTGTGGCATATATTGAGGCTATTATAGATATGTATAATGCTTTTGTAATGTGTTCGATTACAAATGGTTTTAATGATATTTTTTTTATTATTGGATTATATCAAGGATTTGCTCTCAGTTCATATTTTTTTGCTTTAATTATGAATGTTCTTATTAAACATATTTAAGGGGAGGTTTGTTGGTTCATGTTAAACGACATTCATTAGTTGATAAAACTAAGGATGAAGTTAAAGCAAAATTTGAGTTGTGGATGATTACTTTTGAATATAAAGGTTTTCGTCTTAGTAAATTTAAAATAAAATTTATTGAGTGTATGTTTAGTCATAATAGAAGCCATGATCTCAAGGGCATAACTATTGATGACCTTGTGATCAAGAAGAGTGAGATGTTCAATTATTCAAAATAAAGACGTAATAGAGAGTGACGTGATTAATATGTTTCAAGTTGGTTGGATGAAATTGAGGAGTGCTTTGAAGTGCTGTATAATTGAAAATTTCTACTCAAATTAAAGGAAAGTCGTATAGAGCAGAAAGTCTTATAGAGCAGTTATACGACCAATTTTGTTTGTTATATGGGGCTGCTGGCCAACAAAGGAGAAACTTGTCGATAAAATAAATTTTGTAAAGATGAGGATGCAAGGTGAATAAATCATTCGTAGCAAGGTTGGGATGGCTCCAATAGTGGATAAGATTAGAGAACATCGTCTTAGATGGTTGGGCATATTAAGCGTAAACCGATTGATGCCCGTATTGGAAAAATTGAGTTATGAATTTTGCTCATGCTAAAAGAAGAAGATGAAGGCCAAAAAAGACATGGAAAGAAACCATTAGAAAAGATGTTCTTTATTTTGAACTTAGGGAGGGCTTTTATTTGATTGTGCACAATGGACACAAAGGATTTATGTAGCTGACCCCACCTAATGGGAGCAAGGCTTGGTATTTTTGTTGTAGGACACAAGTGTCTTATAGGTCGGACACAGGTAGACACACATGTCCTATAAGTCGGATACGCGTGGTTGAATTTTTTTTTATTTAATGACATACTTGTCCTATAAGTTGGATATACATGGTTGAATTTTTTTAAAATTAAATACATGCTTTGCTTGTGTCCGACATATGTATGTTGTATGTTAGGTGAGTGTTAGTGTTAGAGATTATTTGAGATGACATGTCGAGCATTTTGAGGTGACCATGCATCATAGTTTTTCATCCTTGTCCCTTACTTCTTTCTCTCTTTCCTTCCCCTCTCTCACAACATGCTGAAAAGTTTTCTAGGGTTATATATTTGCGTGGAATATGTTGAAAGATGCTTTGTTTTATTTCTTTTAATTGATCAAGTACAAATGATAAATTCTTTTCTTTTTGAATTGTTGATAAATTTCTGTCAGTGCAATTTGTGGTTTCTTAATTTTTTCTTAAGTTGAACGTTTGTTCTCCTGAATATATCTTTATGGCTGATAAAATATTCTTCTTTTACCTCTGTTATAGATTAGTCTAATTATTAATTCTATCACACTTGATTTTGCAGTGGAGACGTGCCTTGCAAATTCCAGAAATGCATAAGAGAGGTGTCACATGCCTTGCTGGAATAATGCTGTCTGAAAATATTGCAATATTTGCTTCCACCTCTTCAGATGGTATCATAGCTTTGTGGGAGATTGTTTTCCAATTAGGTATAACTCGTAAGATAATTATTTTCTCAATTTATTTTCCCCCTCACGCTCTTTGTTTCTGTAGCATTTTCATGTCATGTTTGAGCTTAGGGAATGAACTTTGCTGCCACTCAAGCAGTTTCCATTTCTATTGACAAATCAAGTTAATATATTTGAGTATTATTTAAGGCCTATCTGAATGTTGCTGTGTGCATTTTATCTTATTCCAATGTGACAAAATTTGAGGCCTGAAACCCATTAATTTTTATATCTTTAGTTTTTGTTTCTTAGGCAAGTTGTGAAATTCTACCATTTCTTAAGAAAATCTATTTAGTGATTGGAGATGGAGTTGCTTTGGCTATTTCTTGCAAGGAGCTAATGTTTAAATGCCTTCTTTTGAATGCATGCTTTCAATAAATTAATGCACTCTATTGCTAGTTAGAATTTGAGAGAGAGCAAAAGATTTGAACGAATATATATCTATTTTAATTTGAACTTTATCTTCCAAGTATGTCCTGCTATCAGTATTGGGTGATCCGTAGTCCGATTGATTGTAACTGAATTCAACCAAATGTTTCACAAATCTCTATGTTGTGGAGATGACAATGTAAACTGGATGAGGGAATCAATTTAAATTTATTTCAAAAATTTGATTGAAGAAGTATTTATAAGGGAACCACTGATTACAATATTAATTTTCAGCAAGAAAAGATGGAGATTACAATGTCTAGGAGTTTCAAAAAAAGAGGCAAAAATTATTAATGACATTTTTCTATCAACTATTTATGTAGTCTCACAAGACCAATTTTACAATTATCAGACATAATTAAAGATGATTTGTTACGTTACCCATGTTTAATCCTCATAACAAACTTCAAGTAGCACCCAATGAGACTGCTCTGTATATAAGTTGGTTATAACATTTTGATAGCTAGCATTCATCAACTTCCGCTTTTTTAAACATCTGCGTATAATCCTTGGATTTGCACCTAAGTGCAAATCGAGCAATATATACTAGTTCAGGAAGACGTGTTTTGACAAATTCCTGTTGACTTGAGAAATGCTGCTTGTCTGCATTGATGACACTTGGACAGGATATAAATGGCTAGACTGTAACTTAAATTGCACAAGGGTTAGCAAGTAGAATGATTGAGAGCTAATAGAAGCCCGTTTAACCTCAGCTATCTATGTGTTTGGGATTTAATCAAACTCTTGATTTTAATATACTATAGCTATATATGCATGTATCCTTTGCTTACATGAATGATTAATATCAATTTCTCTCCCGACTTCAGTTTGGCTGCTCTCCTCTCTTCTGTCTTTCATCATGATATCAGAGCGATACCTTCCTCCCTCGTCCGTAACCCTAATCCTCAGCGACAGATTGACGTAGCTCCATTCGACGTTTATTCCACGCCAATTCTCATCTGTGTCCAGATCTCGTCTCGCATTCAGCTGCAATCCCAGCTCTCCAGCTTGACGACATCATCCTCTTCGTCCAGATCTACCATCTCCTTCATCATCATCGACGATGGAGTTCACCAACGTTAAATTCCAATCCAGTGAGAACTTTGGATCTCTTAGCAACTCCTCTCTTGGCAACGATTATAAGGACCTAAAATTCATAATGTCCAACATTGAAAACATCATCCACACCCCCTTACAGCCAATAATTACCCCATTTGGAAGCCCAAGTTCTTGAACTCCTCAAAGCAAACAACCTACAAGGTCACCTAAATGGTACTGAACTTCTGCTGCCAATCTTTAGTCTAAGCTACACTTTTTGGATCTCAGCTGATCAGAACTTAACCACTGCTCTGTACTCTTGATCATCTCCCCTTCCATCCTCCCCTACATTCTTGAGGTCAAATCTTGCACTAATGCTTGGATCACACTAGCTACACGTCTTCAATCAACCAACCGTTCTTGAGTCATTCAACTCAAGAATGAGTTACAAAATGTCTCATTAAAGGACATATCAATGCACGATTATCTTTCTAAAATCAAATCCATCGTGGACAGAATTGTTGCTGCCAGATCCGAAGTCAATAATGAAGATGGCATCATCTTCTATACGCTCTACAGTCTCCCCTCCAATTATTAAGCCTTTAAAACTGCTATTCTCACCAAATTGACGCCAATAAGTCTGGATAACCTCTACTCACTTCTTTGCAGTGAGAAAGTCAACATTCATAGGATACACAAAGAACTCCAGCCAGCAATCCGTCTCCTACACACCCTTCAAACCACCTATCTTTATTCTCAGGCTGATTTCGTAGCCGGGGACGATTCAACAGAGGCAATGGTTGTTCGACAACACCATTCCAAGGGTCATTTCAAAGTTTACACCAGCCCTACATAGAGTGACAAATATGCGGCAAGTTCGGACACTCAGCTAGAGGCTGCTGGCATCGCACGAACCTTAGCTACAACAGTCAAACGAACCAAGTAGACGCTCTATACACAAATGGCCATCTAGATTCAACTTGGTACTTTGATTCAAGTGCCTCCACCCACGTTACTAACGACTTCAACAATTTGTCCATCGCTGAGTCCTATCAAGGGATTGAAAGGGTGTTGGAAGCGCTCAGACCCTTCCAATGTCTAGCATCAGACATGGTATCTTCCCAACTCCCATTTGTGTTGACTCCATGTACCTCATTGTAGATTCATTCTTCTTTCTATTCATAAGCTAACTACATGTAATTGTTGCTCAATCTTGTTTGATATAAATGGGTTTATCATAAAGGGATCTTAAAACGAACATTCCACTCTTTAGAGGCCGTTGCACCAACGGACTCTACACGCTATGACTGTCACTTGAACCTCCTCCTTGTCAAGTCATTCTTCGATCCTCAACATCAGCTGATGCACTTCCATGGCACTTTTGGCTAGGCTATCTTAGCTCTGAGGTCTCCACAAGCAATCTTCAGCTCTCAATATCAACAACATCCATCATCCTTGCTCTATTTGCATTATCACTAAGCATCATAAACTGCCATTTCCAAAAAAATTTAGTAGATCCTATAATGTCTTTGAATTCTTGCACACAAATGTATGGGGCCTAGCTCCAATTTTGTCAAATGAAGGTTGCAAATATTATGCATTTTTTGTGGATGATTACTCAAAGTTTATATGATTATGAAACAAAAATTAGAAACATTGCAAAATTTTTTTCTCTACAAATTCATTGAATTCCAATTCAATGCTTGCATACAAATTCTCCAATTCGATGGAGCTGGTGAATATAACTTAACAATTTTCACAACTTACTCAAGAACCTTGGCATTTATCGCCAAATGTCTTGTCCCTATAAGCCACAACAAAATGGGGTCGCCGACTACTCGTGCTCTCCTTCAAACAACTCACCTTTTCGAATACTTTTGGGTCCAAGCAGCCCTCACTTTTACCTACCTAATAAGTTATCTACCTTCTCCTAGCACCAAGAAGAATCTCTCCTCGTTTTAACTCCTCTGCAAAACCACACCCAACTACGATCACCTTTGTGTCTTCGGATTCTTGCGTCTTCCACTTCTTCCACCTATGAAAACACCATGTGGGACCAAAAATCCTACCATGTGTCTTCTTCAGTTACTCACCAAATCACAAGGGTTACATTTGCTAAATTCCTAAAACTTCCATCTATCTAATTATTGTCATGTCAAATTCAGTGAAAATGTGTTTCCCTTCTCACAAAATCAACCTCCCATTCTCCCCAATCCACACTCATATACCAATCCAATCACCCTTATTCCAACCTCCTAACAACTGGCTTATCAATCATCTCACAACTCTCAACAGGAAGCACCTCCTTGACCCCTTCCAGTTTTCCATCACCTCATCCAATTCTAATCAGCTAACAACCTCACCGTGTACTCCACTCAACCCTTCATCTCCATCATCACCTCAACAACCCCAACCTTCCCCAAAATAAAAAATCAAACTCCCTTCACCCTATGCTCACTCAATTGGAAATAGGGACTATTAAACCCAAGTCTCTTTTCAATCTCATTTAGGACACTTTTCCATCAACCATACACTCATCCTATAAAACTGCCGCCTCACGGGAGCATTGGAAGCTTGATATGCAAGAAGAGTATTGTGCTTTAATGGATCAACACACATGGACCCTAGTACCTCCACATCATCATCAAAATGTGCTTGGTTGCAAAGATGACGGCACAGTGGCATGTCATAAAGTCATATTTCTTCACTCCCAAGGATTTAGAACAAGCCATGCTGATTCCTCGTTCTTTATTCAAGATGCAATGTCCCACTGCATTCACATTCTCATCTATGTGGACGACATACTTATAATCGGTCCACATCAAACCACCATCAATTCCCTTATCCAAGTTCTCATTAATCATTTCCGTATGAAGCAGCTCGGTGCACTTTCCACATTTCTCAACATCCAAATCTTCAAAT